>CM076583.1:519558698-520162438 GCA_034641835.2 Pinus albicaulis | reverse complement strand
GTTCAATCCTTAGCACTAGCCACGGGAGTACCAAAAGGAGGAATGGGCCTTGTATTAAAGATTTATAATCAAGTGGCAAGTATTAAGTTAAATCGGGCTGAAAAGCGAAAGGGTGGTGAACACATACATATTCAAATCAATGAGCAAATAGCACTAAGCGGTGATAGGCGGAGTAATATACGAACTTCAAATACAAAGTAAAGGGGACGCGGCATTGTATGTTAACCCATGTATTTGAAAAAGGCCTCGGGTCATACACGGCAGCGTACGGAGTAAGTCCGAGGGGGTCGAGCTGTGGGGAAGGGACGAGGCCCTTACCCCCGCGGATCTACGACACGTGGCATGGTAAGACCTCACGGTAGGAAAGTAACAGCAAGGTTAGGCCGCGGGACACTGTCTCGTGGCGGAGTTAAGGTGGGCCTACGCAGCAGGGAAATATATGTGTTAGTCCGGCAAGGGGAAATCCTACATGTTAAAGATTGGACAGCGCATATGGAATAACGGTAAGGTAAGTCTATTAGGACAGCTAGTACTAAGACCCGTACCAAATTTTAACCCGACACGAGGCGCTCACCTACATCCTGATTTACCCAATCCCCACGCGCCACGTGTCTCAGTGTCAGTGTCCTTACGACACTTGCCCTCTGTTCTCTTACATTTTCACCTTTTAACCTAAACAGTCCTCCCGAATGGTAAAAACTCCCGTATTTCTCTCTGGTAAATCATTTCAGGTAGTTTTCTACGGCGAATGCCAAGTAGGGAAGAACGCCGGGTTTGTCCAAGTCACTGTCACGGTTCCCCTCGTCGCTTTCCCAAGCATTGTCACCCTCTGCTCAGGTAATCCATTTTCCGTTTTTGTTTTCATTGTTTTTCCCTTTCTCTCTTTTCCGAATTGTTGAATAACTGCCATGGGGAGAGGAACGCCCAAGAAGAACGAACCTGAAACTCCCCAACTCCATGAGTCTAGAAACCCCCCTGGTTTTGAACCCCTTCGTGACTTGCAGGCGGGTATCTGTGACCCGAAATACCCTTTCGACATACGGAGTATCAAGCCCCTACTGTTTGGCCGCCACTGTAAAAGTGCTGATCGTTTCCGAGTTGTCGCGTCCGGCTTCTATCACCACATCACCCCCCAAGTCCATTCCTGTGTCGATTTTATTGTTTGGCTCAGAGATTCCTACGATTCACATCGGGATGCTTTCATTTCTCCTCAGGGTAACATAATTTTTTCCCTTTCTCCCGATGTTATCAGGCAGGCCCTCCGTTTCCCTTCCAGCGATGCCTACTTCAGTTTCAAAGATGAAACCTTGCTCACACAGTTCAATAAGCTGTCGAGGGAAGCCCGCCGTGCCTTCATAGCCGCCATAACCATTGATCAGGCAACAGCCTTACCCCCATTGGAGCCGTTCCCATTGAGTATGTTCGCTGAAGAAGTCCGACCTGTTCTGTCCCTCATCGCCGGCCTCCTGGGGGTAGGGAGCCCTGAAGACATTTCTTCAGTATGCATTCGATTTTTGTGGCTTATGACACAGAATGGGGTTACACTGGACATTCCAGGTTTCCTTTCCTTTACCATCCGGACCCAATTTCGAGAGCTCGCTCAAGCCCGAAAATTCCGTTTTTGCTCATTGGTGTTTTACCTCTTCTTGTTCCAGCACGCTGATAAGTTCAATCATTTGGGGCTGGACAGGATGTATTCTGAAAATTCCCAGCCCAGGCCAGTCTTCGACTGGAATTGCTCTGTTCGTCAGTTGCCTAGGGGAGAAGGTTATGTCAATTTCGTGAATACCTTCATGTCCATTGCTTATACCATCATCCACGACACCCCTTCCCCTAGGGTTTTCCCAGAGATGAAGCGCTGGTTACAGGCTGGGAAGTACCAGTGTACCGGCGATTGGTTCCTATCAGAAGAGTATACTGAAATTTGTGTCTATGGAGCCGAAGTAGCCCCCTACCGGCTGCCAGCTTTTCCTTTCCGACGAGTCTACGCCCTTGAGTACATCCGGCAAGCCCTCAAGGCTGACCAGCTCCATTTCGTCCCCGCTAAGAAAGGCTACATCTTGAAGCTCCCTGACAATATTGGCCCCTTTGTGGTAAACTCTAGATACGCCCTCCCAATTGTCGAGAAAATGTTGCAGAACATGGACCTGAAATTAGGGGAGAGTTGGGCTTATGACCCACGGGAAATTATCTCAAATAAAAGAAAGAGAAATAGGTTTGCGCCCTACATTCATGAGTCCAGGCCATTTCTGGAGTGGAGGGCTAATCTTGAAGTCTGGCCTATGTTTTCGCAGATGGAGACGGACTCGTCTGCCACAGGAGGAGAAGAAGAAGTGAATAAAGGGGGCAATGAGCAGGAAGCTGGTACTTCCGGAGCACCACCACCCAAGAGGCAAAAGGTGGCCACTAGTGAAGCTGAGGTCATCGGGGAAGGGATAATTTTGGAGCCCTTTACGAAATTCGGGGAGTTTGATAAAGGCAAGGCAGGAATAGTGGTTCTAAGAGACATCGTTGCCTCCTCTGACTACAATGAAGTCACTCAGGCCATCGTCGAGCCTCCTCCTTCCAAGACAAAAGAAAGGGAGCTGACAAATAAAGCTGTCCGAGACAAATACAGGGCTGAGTTAGGAGGTTTCGTTGAGAAATATCACACCAGACTCTCTGCTTCGGTCAATGCAGACACCGAAGACCTGGTACTATCTATGACCGAGGCTATCCTGGACCCGAATTCAGATGTTCCAAGTTATAAGGTGCTTGAATTGGTTGTCGATATGAAGAAGGTTCCGGTACAGGACCTGAATGACCTGTTCCAAACAATCTGCGACATGATGAAAGATAAGCTTTCACAGATCACCCTTGCCCTAAGGAAGACAGAGCAGAAATACGAAAACCTGAGGGACTCTTTTTCAGCAGAACAGAGTGCTTGTCGTGCCAACGCACATCAGGTGCACGTTCTTAAAGAGCAGATTAAAAATTCAGACGAAGGAGGGAAGGGAATGCAAGCTGCAGTAATAGCCAAATTGCAGAAGGACATTACAGCGGCTAAGAAACGGGCTGGCATACCAGCTTCACATCCGGTACAGACCGATGAACTGGTGCATGTGGAGGAGGAAAAAAACGAGCTGATTGCTAGACTTTCCAGAGAAAGAGAGGAGAAGGAAAAACTGGCTAAAAAGATTGAAGAGCTTGAGAGCAGAGCTACTGAGCTGCAGACCCGGTGGGATACGCACAGTTGCCATGCAGCCGAAACATCAAGTGGGACTGATTCAGCAACAGCACAACTATCCACAGCTATGGCTGAGATAGAAGTGTTGGAGAAGCAAACAACGACAGCCAAGCAAAAGGTGGTAGAGTTGGAGGGCGCCCTAGCTGAAAAGGTCAGAACAATTGAAGGGCTGCAAAGAGAAGTTGAGGAAGGAAAAAGGACCACGACTGAGCAACAACAGACCATTGCCGAGTTGAAGAGTAAAGCGAAGGGAAATCTCACCCTGGTCGAGGCCAGAAGCCTGATCTGGTCGGATATAATCATGGCTGTGACTGAGCAGTGGGAGTTCCTGACGATGATAGGAGAACTCAAGTCTACCCTTCCCTATCTAAATAGAAGGTTGCAGGAGGCGGGGGATAATCTGCCTAATAGAGCTCGACATGCCGGCAATTACATATCTTTTCTCTATACACTGAGGGCAAATGACGTGGGAAAACATGGCATTCCTAGTCGGTTTATGGAAATCAACGAATGCCAGAAAATTATAGAGAAAGAGGAGGCTCGATTGGCAGCTTCGAGGGTTCTCCAACAGGTAGCAGACATTGTGGAGCAGTTCGACAAGGTGTGGGATGAAATCATCACAGCCGGCCTCCCTTCATGTTGGGAACCAAACGCCCCTGTTGTACTCATGCACCCCGATCAATACACACCACTCCTAGAAACAGAAAGGGATCGGTCAGATCTTCAAATGGGCAAAGCAACTCAGCTCAAGGCCACTACCATCGTCACGATCCTCAAGAAGGAGTTTAGTCTCCTCCATATGATCAAGTATCAGCTCCCAACTAATGCAGACATTCACACCCTCGGCGAAGCATTTACCAGGGTGGAGAGACTCTCAGAGATGCCAGAACCGAATCCAGATAGCCAGCAGAGGTTGACACAGTTCCTGACTCAGCATGCTAGTCCCTCCACCGATGTGCCTCCTCCAGCGTCTACTACAGCCTCGAACCAGCAGCACTCATGACACCTCATGTTTACTCATGACATGGCCTAAACGGCCTTTTACTTTCATTCAGTTATGTTTTGTTTAAATTTCCGAGTGGGTGGTTTTTTCCCCCACTCTTGCATTTTTTACTTTTACATCAGACATTGGCCTACGTTTTTGTTTTAAGTTTGGCCCGGGGCCTGTTACGCATGATGGAAGGGTTGTTTTCCCCATCATGCCATTTTGTGGTTTTGACAATGACTGTTAACAATTTTGTTCACGCGAGAGAGATATTTTCAGAAAATATCTTCTCACTGAAAGGCAGAAGAATTCCTATATAATACAGGAAAAAGAAGAAAACAAGGTTCCACTTCTTCAGAAAAATTGATTGTGTAAGAATTTCCTGTGTGTATGTTTTGTGAAAGTTCAGATACTGCCCGGAAGAGCCCGTTGGGTCTCAATAATAAGAAGCTTCACCTTAGTAAGGATTCTGGACATGGTTGTATGGTAGTGTGTGTCTCTCTATTGTTCAATTCATTCACGTTTATGTCTCTAGTATTACATCTTGGAATGCGAGTGTCCCTCGTCTTTTGATATGAATTTATCGTGTTGATACTTATATCAGTAGCGGCTTGATACTTTAAATGGCTCAGGAGTAATATATTGTTCCACCTGTATTTCATGCGTATTTCAACTATATTGGCTGTATTGAAATGTTATTGACGGGAGTTCTTGGTATGTATGGATTCTTATCTATTTAAGCCCATCTTATATCATGAAGTTCTTCGTAGTATCGTCTATTTGACAGCCGATATCTCCTTCTTGCTATACATCTCCGTAATCGTTTTTATATATACCTTCTCTACCATATATCATGAATCTGGCCCTGATTATGGTGACCTATCTTAAAATTGTCTGATGCAGTAGTATCTGAATACAGCATTGCATTTGTTCAGTGTTATTCCTAATACTTCAAACTGTCCGAAGTTCTGGTTCCATTCTAGTTTATTCTCTGTTTCAAAGGAAGTAGTGTAAGAGCTCTGTCATGTTAAAGGATTTAACGCTGTTTCAAATACCCCGCTCTTTACACCTCATAAGATGTCCTAGGCACTAGTCTATAACAACTCTAGACTGTCTCTAGGAGTTACAACATAATACATAATAAAACAATTAAAAAATGCATGTTGCGATGGTGTAATCACAATCAGGATCGGAGGGTATGGATATATTTTGGAACAGGGCATATATAGAAACTTCGATGTGATTTGGCAAGGTCCAGTGGGGCAACATAATAAAATAGCGGATAAATCCTTTTAAAAACACAAAGAAATGATTTTCCGCTTTTTACAATGGGAAAGGACCAAATTTTACTTAAAAAGGGGAAGGGATCAAGGTGGGACCGGGAGATATAATCACAATCGGAATCGGGCTTGGGAGTAGGGCCAAGTGTATTACATCACAGGATTTCCTTGATGCGATTGGGAATAGGCAATGAAGGGGAAGGCATTTGGTAAAAATTAATAAAATAAAATTTGATTTTTACAAAGGAAGGGCCAATTTATTATGAATGGGGTGGAATTATTATGTGGTGGGACCCATAGGTCCATCGGCATCAGAGATCAGAGGAGGGCAGAGGGAAAGTTATATATGAAATTGCCGATTGTGAGGGGCAACAAACTGTGAGTCGTCCGATCGGAGGGGGTAGATCGACGACGCAGGAGTAATCGGGAGTTTTCCATCGAGAGGGACTCAATTGAAGAGCGTCGATTTCATACAGGCCATCGAATCGTGGATCTAATCGATGGTCAGGATGTAATCGGGTGGGATTTCATCGGAGACATAAAATCGGGAGCTCTCAATCACATCGGAGTTTTGGTGAACAAGAGGGCCAATCGGGGCGCATATTTTAAATTTTGCGATGTGATGGAAAGGGAAGGGAATGTATCAGCGGGGTTTTATAATATAAAACCTTTAAACTTTATTATAAGGGTTAAAAGGTATGGAGGGGAAGTGGTTTGGAACGGCGGGGAATTTATATATATAAACTTTATTATAAATTTTTAGGGGTAATGGAGGGGAAGTGGTTATATCACATCGGATTTATGTATTAAAAGATTTAATAATGCAATTATACCATCGGATGGGGAAAAAATGGATTTCATAAAGGAAAACAATTTTTTTTTATGAAATAAAGTGTAGGAGGGGAATGGGAAAAGGGGAGGGTTTAGGTTATAGGGGACTTTATTCACTTAGGCATAAATTTCAATCCAGAAGTTAGTTTTGAGAGTGTAGTATACCGTTTGAAAGCTCTTTCTGATGGACACACATGGAACATGATTTGACACTGAAAATGTTGTGGAAAACTTCTCTGAAGGGTAGGGTGATGACTTTGCGGAGATAGCAACTTCTAAATTGTGACCTATTACATATGCTGACATAAAATTACATAATAAATGATAATAAAGGAAAAGTATCATGTTTTCACCTCAAAACATGGTTTTGAAGTGAAAATTACATCAAACTGAATAAAATATCTCTTTGATCTTCCAGGTACTGTGACTTTGATTTTATTGACTTCCTCATGACCTTGTTGATATTTATTGACACTTGACTCATTAATTTGACCATGATGAGATCCTAGAACCTAATGAGACCCATCCTATGACCTACTGACATGATTTTGAGAGTGAAAGTGACTCATGACTAAAGAACATAGAGAGGAGAATCAACAAGTTTCACGTGAGGGAAAACTGATAAAAAATCACTACCATCAATGAATCCATGACCTAGCAGAATGGTGGAAATTTATTGGTATGGGACTCCTAAAATGAAAATGCAAAAGATAATTTTTGATCACTGATGATAGTATGGCTAGACTGACACTAATAGGAACAATCTAAGAAGTGTTGGATTTCTAACAGTATAAACACTAGTAAGTTGTAATACCACAAGTTATGAGTCTAACCTTATGATTATGTAGTTAATGCCAAATTAAATGGCATCAGAGAGAAGTTCGATCAACGCACTATACTCAACGACATTGTTTGTCGATTTACCAATACAAATCCCTTGAAAAATCACTAACTCGCTATTTGGAGCGAAAATGGCCCATGCTACAGAGGATATATTCTGCGTACTACGACTAGCACCATCAGCATATCCAAAAAATGGTTCCGAAGATTCAGACATTTGTGATAAAATGTAAAGCGGATTAATAACATCAAGAAAACTCTAAAAACAAATTAAGATAGTGAATGCAAGTCAACATCATATAAACAATATAATACAAAAAATTACTATGTTCATGATTAAGCATAGTAATTTTTAACATACAACCCATTTCTAGGTTGTGTCAATGGAATCCCATCGTAATCAACTAACTCATAGGCACCCTTAGCAAGAAATCTTTTGACAATATAGGGGCCATGCCATAATGGCTCGAATTTCCCTTTACCTATTACACCAACTTCTGGATCATAAAGGAGGACCAAGTCGCCCTCTAAGTAGATGCAAGGCTGGACATTTTTTTCGTATTGCGCCTTTATACGTCTCTTATGCGCCTCATTGGCCAATTGGGCTTCACGATGCATTTCATCAAGATGGATGAGGTTAAGGAGATGCGCTTCTTCTTCTGAGGTGTCAGGTAACAAGTCTATCGTGAGTTTTAACGATGATATTTTGCATTGGATTGGTAAGATAGATTCCAGACCATACACCAATTGAAAAGGAGTAAATCCAGCTGTGTTTCTCACTGAGGTTCGATACACCTACAAAGCGGAGTACAGGATCAAATACTAGTTCCTTTTACGAATTGATATCATTCGTTGAAGCATTCGTTTAAGAATTTTTTTAATAGCCTCAACTTGTCCATTTGATTGTGGATAATAAGGAGTAGAATTATCATGCGACAATCCTAACTTGGTAGTAAATTCAGACATCATATGGTTGTGAAAATTCTTCCCATGATCTGTAACTATAGCCTGTGGGACCCCAAACCGTGCAATAACATGATTAAAGAAAAACAATGCACCTGTCTATCCTTCGTTGTTGAATGTAGGCATCTCTTCATCCCATTTGGTAAAATAGTCGACTGCGACAATAATATAACCATGCCCCCCGAACGAAGGAGGGTTACAGGTCATGAAGTCAATACCCCATTTCATAAATGGTCCCGTAGAGATAACAGGATGCATTAGTGATGGTAGTTTGTGGATCTTACGATAAAAAATCTGGCATGCATGAAAACTTCTAACTGCGAGGATGCAATCTCAAAAAATAGTAGGCCAAAACTAACCAGTGCAGAGTATCTTCTATGCGGTAGCATATCCATATAAATGTCTGCCACAAGCCCTAGCATGTTAGTCATTTAATACTTTTTCGGTCTCCTTATGCGCGAGGCACATCCTTAAAATGGTATCGACACCACGTCGATAAATTGTATCGTCGACGATCAAATAATCTTTCGCTTGGTATCGAATACGTCATTGTTCAGAGCGAGAGGTATCAAGTCGAAAAGTTTGAGTTTGGAGATAAATTATGAAATCCCCATACCAAGGATTAGATGATCCGATCAGAAACAGAGACTCGTTTGGAATAGCTAGTTCTGACGTAGTAGCAGTACTATCAGAGGGAAGGTCACAGAGAAGCTCAACCAAAACTAAAGACTTCTTTGACTTGGATTTGATAAATTCCAAATCAAATTCCACAAAATGACAATCCATTTTGAATATTTTCCCCCAAGCAATTGAAGTGATAAGGTATAAGTCATGGGGTTTCAATCTAAAACTATTGTTGTTTTTCGGAGTAGGATATAATGGCGAAATATTTGGACAGCTTGAACAGCTTCTAAGGCAAGATTTTCTATGTACGAGTACTTAAATTTTGTATCATTGAGATTACTACTCAAATAATAGATCAGATGTTCAATTCCATCTTCTACTTGGACCAAAAGCATGTCAATGGTCGTTTTAGCCAGGACAATATATAGGAAATAGTCATTTTGATAATTAGGAGGATACCTTAATGATGCTTGGACAAGATGGCCCTTGACAGCATCAAAAGAAGCTTGTGCAACTTGGTCCCAATGGAAGGGAACCCCCCTTTTCAATAATCGAGTAATCCTTTAGCCATTTCGGCGTAGTTTGGAATGAACCTTATAAGGAATTTAGCCTTTCCTTGAATTTTCTGCATTTGAAGTAAATTTGATGGCGGAGGCAAATCAATAATTGCCTGAACCTTCAATGGGTCTATTCGAATTCCCTCTTTTGAGAATACGAATCTGGGTAATTGATTAGAACCAACACAAAACACACATTTATGTGGATTGAGGTGTATTTTGTAATGTCAGTGTAGAAATTATATGCACTAAGCATGCATATGTCCTAGATTCACCTGATCTCACACTATTTAACTTTATGCAAAATACTGAATCATTCCACTTCTTAATCCTTTGCGGAAAATTAATTTCACACACATGTAAAGCATAAATAAAAATAATCGCACATAACACAATGTTTTTTAATCGGGAAATCCTGAAGCTGAAAACCCCAACTATATATTATGTATTATGGAATCATATGAAAATCCTCATACAAAGCTTATCAAGCTCTCAGTACAGTACAATCGTCATACACTAATCAGGAACAATCTTGCAAATCCATGCACCGATCTCTGCCTCCTGCTAGCCTGCCTCCACTGCGGAATCCCTGCTGAAGAGTAGCTCTGAATGAATTCAAATTACTCTTTCCTTGACTGCGCAATCCTCATTGGCAACTCCAATGTGTGTGTGATTCAATTAATGCATCACTATAGTCACAACAGATATTTTTCCTTTTCACCTATCTCTCCACTGGGTCTCCACTGAAACTGCCCTGCACTGTAGTTAACTGCTGTATTGTTCAGTTGATTAATGAGTTATTATTTTTGAATTAATCAACTAATTAATTCAGTCCACTCTCACTAGTGTATCAATTAGTTAGACTAGATACAACTAGCTCAACTGAGACTAACTGAGTTAAAATGAATACAAATCCATAACTACTTATTCCAACTATGTCATAACTCTGCCACTTGAGTTCTAACTGACTCCTCCATGCATTAGCTCCAGTAAACCCTTGGGAATTGCGTAATTCCCTCAGTCCATTGATGTGCCACATATGTGCACTGAAACAAAGTACTCCAAGATTATAAGTTTTTGTTTAGTGTCTGATTATTATTAAGAGCTAATAATAATCGACATGCATATATTTTTAGATTAGTGATCTATAAATAGACTTCGCCCAATATTCTAAAAATATAATTTCATCTATTTTTCCAACTTGATCAACCATCCACAAATAGCATCCTGCAACTTTTGAAATATGATCATCATTTCTAAAAATAGACATAGTCTAAAAATAGACTTGCACCAAAAATAGCCTACGGGCCCACTTAGTGAAGGCGACTCTTTTCACTAAGCTCATCATCTTGTTGAATCTCAACACTCCCTCTCAACAAGATAGGGATTATCCTTCACCCCGATCCTGCCTCTATGGTATTCGAATTTTCTCCTAGTGAGTGCCTTCGTCAGAATATTTGCATCCTGATCCTCCGTAGGAATGTACTGAAGCAACATGATCTTCCACTACACACAATCTCTGATATGATGATACCGGATATAAATATGTTTAGATATGTCATGAAAAACATGATTAATAGAGAGTTTAATGCAACTCTGATTATCACAATGTATCACCGTGGGATCTAAATGTGAACCGAACAAACCAACCAGGATATTCCTCATCCAGATAGCCTCACATGTAGCTTGAGTTGTTGCCATGTATTCCGCTTCCGCTGAACTGAGTGCCACGGATCTTTGCTTCCCAATGTACCAAGAAACTGCCATAGATCTGATACTAAAAATTCGCCCTGATTTGCTCTTTCTACCTGTTGGGCTTCCTGTCCAATCTGCATCCGTGAAGGCATGTAAATTCACCTCATCTGTCTGTTTGTACCATAAAACAAACTCAGATGTGCCCCTGAGATATCTCAGGACATGCTTGCATGCCTTCCAAAAGAGCTTAGTAGGCTTAACCATCTCTTGTGAAAGTTGGTTCACCGCATAGCATATGTCTGGTCGTGTATTGACTAAATACATGAGCGAGCCCACCAATTGTCGATAAACAGTGGCATCCACTACCTATGCCAATTTAGGATCCTCTTTCTTCCAATTTCCTGGAAGAGGAGTGTCGATAGGCTTGCAACCTTGCATGTGAAACTTCTCCAGTACCTCCCGAGCATACTTGCCTTGAGACACAAATAGTTCACCTTCCCGCTGCCATATTTCCAATCATCCAAGGAAATAATGAAGGAGGCCCAAATCCTTCATCTTAAACTCCTTTGCAAGATCTTCCTTGCATGAGTGTATCAACTGCTCATCACCTGTTAGTATTAAATCATCAACATAAAGTACAATGATTAAAAGCTTACCCTCCACCATAATCTGGTATAGGTTTGCATCTGCCTCACTCTTGGTGAAGCCAATTCCAGTGAAATAGTTGTTGATCCGAGTGTACCAAGCACGTGGTGCTTGTTTCAACCCATACAACGCTCTTTTGAACCTCCACACATGTGACTCGCTGCTGAAGATCTCAAATCCTTCAGGCTGCTCAATGTACACCTCTTCCTCAATGATCCCATTAAGGAACGTAGTCTTCACATCCATCTGATGAAAACCCATCTGCGTTGAGAGATCAAGGATGGTCCGTATGGAAGAATACCATGAGACAGGTGCAAAGGTTTCTTCATAGTCAATCCCCTCAATCTGTGAGAATCCCCAGGCAACAAATCTTTCCTTATACTTCTCGACGCTCCCATCAGCAGCTTGCTTTACCTTCTAGATCCATCTTGATCCTACAACTGATTTTCCCACCAGCCTTGGAACAATTTCCCAAGCACTGTTTCTGACAATGGAGTCATACTCCTCCACCATGGCATCTACCCATGTGGGCTCCTGCACTGCTTCTTCGAAAGAAGATGGCTCTGTCAAGATACACTTGCTCACAAGAGCCATGTATCTAGTAAATCAGTCAGGTGACTGTCTCTGTATGCGCTATGATGTAGGGACTCCTACATTCTGTGCCGCATCAAGCTTTAGTCTCTCAACTTCTGTGGTATGATTTCTGCCTTGTTTGATGTTTGGTTCTACATGAGTGGACTCCTCCACTCCATGAATCTCCTCCTATGGTTGATCCACATCTACAGGATCATCTTTGGGAATAAGAAGTTCCTCTACCGCATGCAAGTGTAGCTCCCTCTCAAGTGATAGCTTCATGGCTTTCACCTCATTTAAGTTTATATCCCATTGCACAACAGTCATCCGACTGTCTAGAAAATACACATGATAATTATGGGGTGTTTTTTTGTACCCCACAAATATCCCAACTTCTACAGTCGGCTATAGCTTCTTCCTGGCGTCCTTTGTGACATGAATGTAAATAGGTGAGCCAAAAATATTCAAATGAGAAATATCAGGCTTCTTACCAGTAAACACTTTTTCTGGTGTACTCATGCCAAGTACTCTATGAGGACAACGGTTTTGTACATAAACCACAGTGTTGCATGCTTCCGCCCACAAGTGCATCGATAGGCCCTGGTCATGCAGCATCATTGGTGCAACACTCACGATCGTTTTGTTCTTTCTCTCCGTGACCCCATTCTACTGTGGGTTATGAGGCACTATGAGTTCTCTTCGAATTCCTTCTTTTCTATAGAAGTCTTTGAATTTTCCCAAGATTTATTCACCACCATTATCACTCCATAGAGCTTTCAATTTCTTCCCCGACTCCTTCTCCACCAATTCCTTGAACTCACAGAACTTTGAGAATGTTTCACTCTTCTTTTGCATGAAGAATATCCAACATCTACGAGAATAGTCATAAACAAATATAACATAACACCTATGTTTTGTTGTTGAAGCAACTGAGAAAGGTCCACACACGTCTGTGTGAATTCTCTCTAGGATCACCGAAGCACGGTTCTCCTTCTAATCAAAGTTGGTCTTCACAAACTTACCCATAGTACATCCATTGCACTGATCTGACTGCGCAAGAGTACCCTTGGGAAGTCCAGTAGAAATTTGTTGCAAAATCTTCAAAGTGCCATGGTGAAGATGGCCCAATATCCTGTGCCATAATTCGCCCTCATCCCGGCTCACCACTTCTTCTGCTTTTCCCACCATTGCAGCGCAGCCATCTACATCCAACTTGTAGATATTCTTAATTCAAACCCCTATCTTCCTAGTTTGAACCATTTTTTTATGTTGAAGTAAGGCTTTTCCCTCACTGAAAACAACATCATACCTTGTCTTCCAGCATTGCGACTGAGACCAAGTTCTTCTTCACACCTAGAACATGCATAACATTCTTCAACAAGAATGGATTACCAGACTCCCTCTCAAATTTAATGGTCCCAATTCCAGTCGCACTGTACCAACCATCATTTCCCATCTCTATTTGCATCTAGAGGTCCTTCTCCTCGAAGTCACTAAACAACTCTTTGTCTCCCGTCATATGGAAAGACGCACCACTATCAAGATACCAGACTGATCCCATATGGCTTGAAACCAAGCATGCGATCAAAAGGAAATAAATTTCAAATCGCGAGGCTAAGGCCTCTCCAACTACAAATCCAGCAGCCTTCTTTTTTTTCTTCTTCTATGGATAGTTAGTGGTGAAATGTCCATGTTCGTGATAGTGAAAACAATTCAGTTTGGACAAATCCTCCTTCTTGCCTTTAGCATCATATTTTTAAGGATGTTTCTTCCCCTTCCCTTTCCTTGATTTCGCAGCCAAAGCAAAATTATCTTCATCTTCATTCTTTGATGAAGATCCATCCTTGGTACCCCACCTTATCTCCTCCTGCACAAGATTCGACCAAAGTCACTCCCATCCTGGAAGTTTCTCCTGTCCATTGATAGAGTCTTCGTAGCTATGCCAAATATCCAGAAGCCCAAGGAGAGCCAATCTCACAAAGTCTTCATCATCAACAGTAACCCCCACACTTGCCAGTTCATCCTTGTAATGGACAAACTTTGTTAGGTATTTTGGAATACTGTCGCCTTTCTCCATTTTTATTTTTCTGAGCTTGTCTTTAAGCGCCAACTTCCTCTGGTCACTTATGCTTTGGAACAAGTCTGTCAAAGCCTTCCACATTAATAATGGAGTGGCTTTCCCATGAAGGCTGGACACAATATGGTCCTTCACACCTTCCAACAGAATTCTCCTTGTCTTTGCTGTCTTCTTTTTCCATGCGTCAAGTAATGCAGCATCGCTAGATCCCGTCTTAGGAACATCGCTATCAATGAACTCCTTCAGTCCATTATCCTTTAGCACTGCCTCCATCCCATCCTTCCAGGCTATGTAATTCGAGCTCCCATCAAGGGCATGCTCCAATCTCAACCCATTGAAATCCATTTCAATGTATACTCAACTTATGCACCAAGAATCTTCTGTAGCAAATTCGAATTGTCCACCAGCACAAACTCACTTTACAATTGCAATCTTCAATAAAAAATGCTCTGATACCATGTAGAAATTATATGCACTAAGCATGCATATGTCCTAGATTCACCTGATCTCACACTATTTAAAACTTTATGCAAAATACTAAATCATTCCACTTGTTAATCTTTTGCGGAAAATTAATTGCACACACATGTAAAGCATAAATAAAAATAATCACACATAACATAGTTGCTTTTAACTGGGAAAGCCCGAAGCTAAAAACCCCAACTATATATTATGTATCATGGAATAATATGACAATCCTCATAAAAATCTTATCAAGCTCTCAGTATAGTACAATCGTCATACACTAATCACGAACAATCTTGCAAATCCATGCACCGATCTCTGCCTCCTACTAGCCTACCTCCACTGCACAATCCCTGCTGAAGAATAGCTCTAAATGAATTTTAATTACTCTTTCCTTGACTGCGCAATCCTCATTGGCAACTCCAATGTGTGTGTGATGCAATAAATGCATCACTATAGTCACAACAGATATTCCATCTTTCCCTTTCACCTATCTCTCCACTGGGTCTCCACTGAAACTGCCATGCATTGCAATTAACTGCTGTATTGTTTAGTTGATTAATGAGTTATTATTTTTGAATTAATTAACTAATTAATTCACTCCACTCTCACTAGTGTATCAATCAGTTAGACTAGATACAACTATCTCAACTGAGTCTAACTAAGTTAAACTGAATACAACTCCATAACTACTTCTTCCAACTGTGTCATAACTCTGCCACTTGAGTTCTAACTGAGTCCTCCATGCATTAGCTCCAGTAAACCGTTGGGAATTGCGTAATTCCCTCAGTCCATTGATGTGCCACATCTGTGCACTGAAACAAAGTGCTCCAAGAGAATAATTTGTTGTTTAGTGTCTGATTATTATTAAGAGCTAATAATAATCAACATGCATCTATTTTTAGATCAACGATCTATAAATAGACTTCGCCCAATATTATAAAAATAGAATTTCATCTATTTTTCCAACTTGATCAACCATCCACAAATAAAATCCTATAACTTTTGAAATATGATCATCATGTATAAAAATAGACACAGTCTAAAAATAGACTTGCGCCAAAAATAGCCTACGGGCACACTTAGTGAAGGCGACTCTTTTCACTAAGCTCATCATCTTGTTGAATCTCAACAGTCAGCATCGTAAGAAAATGGCCCTTAAATGCATCGGGTGATCAGTCCGATTTGTGAATGCACTAGTAAATCATCTAGATATGGTTGAACAATGTGCTTGATGTCATTGAAAGCATAATCCACTGCTCTCTGAAAAGTTACCCCAGCGTTCTTTAAACTAAACAGAAGTTTCCTATATGCGAATGTGCCCTAGGGACAGATGAATGTTGTCTTATGTTGATCATCTGGGCGGATATTTATTTGATTGTAACCAGAAAATCCATCCATGAATGAAAATATTTCGCATCCAGCACAATCGTCAATAATCTGGTCGATAAAGGGAGTAGGATAGTTGTCTTTTGGAAAATCCTGATTGACATCCCGATAATCAACACACACTCTAATGGTTCCTTGTTTTTTCATAATAGGAACGATATTGGAAACCCACTTAGTTAGTGGAATAGGGTAAACGAAACCAACACGCAAAATTTTTTCAACTTCTGCTTTGATGGCAACTGCTTTATTTGGATGAACAGGACGAATCCATTGGGGCACCAGTTTGACATTAGGATACATATTAATAGTGTGTTCAACTATACTAGTATCTATGCCTGGCATTTACTCATAAGACCGAGCGAATATGTCACGAAATTCACAAAATAGAGAGCGATATGATTCAAGTTGTGATGGAGAACAACATACACCGACATGAATATTTTCTACAATGCCAGGTTTGGTCGAAATATCGATAGAAATCATTTCTTCGATATTTGATAAATTTTTCTTGAAATCGATTGCATTAATTGGTAAAGAATTCAGAAAGAAAGTTTTAATGGATGGGTGATATAGTTCACTAAGATTATTTTCTTCATAATCAGGAATATGGGAATGATGATGATAATCTTCCCATGGTTCTCCTTCTGACATCATAGATTCCAAAATATTTTCATCTATCAACAAATTTAAAGAAAATGGATCAAATGGAGTACCAAAATCTAAGTAACGATCAACCCAAACACTCGGCAACACTGATTTCGGATTTGCCGCCCAAGCCAAATAGATTTGTTGCTATGCCAACTCAATAGGGCTGGGTGGTAAAAATTCATCCAACGTACAAATATCAGAATCACCTGTACTCTCCCTTAAGCCAGATAGAGTGGGAGAGATCATGTAGTAGGTCTCTATATTTGCAATTTCTACCGACATCGTAGGCGGTGGTAATGCAAAGGTTCCTATGAGAGTGGAATCCTTTAAGAGTCCTACACCAATGTTCTGAATTTCTAGTTGTGGTAAGTGAACAAACATAACGTTGCCAGTTGCCTATGAAGTGGAGACAAAGAAGGATAATTGATTAATGACTTTGATTGTACCTTTATATGGAAAGGAAATCATTCTAAAGTATGTATAAACAATGGCAGTCATTGCATATACCCATGGTCTTCCAAGTAAAATATTATATTCAAGGGGTTTGTCAACAACCTCGACATTAATATTCACTAATTTTCCCCCTAGTTCAACATGCAGGGTATTAATAATACCACAAGGTTTATATGTTCTTCCATCAAAAGCCTTCAACGTCATTGATGATTGTGATAATCGCAACGAGCCAAGTGACTTCCAACAATTTAGAGACATAATGCACGTAGATACTCTCTCATCATAATAGTGCGATGAAAAAGGTGATTGAGAACATTTACTTTTATGGATAATGCCAATTCTGCTGGTAGCTGCAATACATATCCCATATGATTAAAGATGACAAGATTAGAATCAGTAGGATCAATTCCACCAATGGTTGACAATAAAGCTTGCTTCTGGGAGGGAAATTTTTTTAATACCTCAAGAGTAGACATAGCTAAAGGGGATTGAGCCAAATCTTCAACTATATTATAATTTTGTGCAGCTCTTGCATGAGGATTATATGTCGATTTATGAATTACTCCCTTTGGTGGCTTAATTTTCAATTCAGGAATAACAGTAGGTGGTACTGATTTAGTAGATGGATTCATTGTTGAGGTAGTAGGTTAATCAGTGGCCAGACTACCATAGTATTTATTACGTGTTGGCACCAAAATATCTTGTGAAGGTTTTGTGGTGGATAACATTAACACTTGGGAACTAGGAGTTGGATCCGTAGCAACCAAATTAGTGTCTGGATTTGGAAATGGGTCTGTCAACACAGCTGATGCATGGGAAGTTTTGATGATTTTTGAGACTTCAGCACACTGAGGAAAATCCCTAACAAAGTGTTCCTCATTACAGATTATGCATGGATAACGAGGTTTCCATGGTCCAGACAGTTGATCAGATGATCTTTCCTGCGGGTTAGAAGTTTTATTTTTCTTTGATTTCCCCTTTTTCTTAATTCCTAGTTTCTTGTCACTTTTGCCTTTGTCAAATGACATGACATTAATTTCGGAAGTAGGAGTAGAAACATATGCAGTAGTGTGGTGTGTGTTTGCAGTGCCTGTCAAGCTGTCTCTGACATGACAGTCCTTTATTTGAGGAGGAACATTGAAATTATATCATAGCGCAATAGTAATTTTTTCATAGAGTGTGCCAGACTGTGTGTAAATCAAGTCTAAATATTGGGCATGAGAAATAACTTGCTCTTTCGTGATGACACCACCCTTAGCCACATCCTTAGTTATAGATGGTAACAGGGATTTAATGAACCATTCAGCAAGTAGCTGATCCGGAACAAATGTCTTAACCATTCGTCGACAACGACGCCACTCATGAATATGATCAGAAATGTGAGTAGCATTACTTTGTTTGAAGTTTTTCAAGAGTTCCTTTCCAGTTTCATATCTGATTGGTAATTGGAAATGGGTCAAAAAGACAGTAGCTAAAGTAGTGAAATTTTCGAAAGAAGCTCTAGGTAACTCAATGTACCATTTAGCAGCTGTACCCATAAGCGTACCTTGAAAAAGACGTAGTTGAACAGAATCATCATTCAGGGAATTTGAAGAACACCATATATGATAAGTCATGACATGAGTCGATGAATCTTATCCAGGGTTTCCATTGAATATAGGAATATCGAAGGGTAACTTATGGGGTATCACTAGCCACCAAGGAGCATAATTGATAGGATCATTGGTTAACCAATTTAAATATGGTAATTCTAAGGTTGCAACAAAAGGCAATTGTCTATTAAGGTCAGGTTGAGCATAGCCAAGGTAAGATGGAATTGCTTGAGCAACATGCCTTTAAGCACCAGCATACGAAATCTGTTGCTGGTAACCCAGATAGGGGTTGTTTTGCATATAAAACGCTTGAGGATTCTATTAACCAAGTCCTGGATATGATACTTGTTTAAATTAAGTTTTAGGCATTTGCTCCTGAGGTTGCTAAGGGGTCTATCCACCAATTTTATAACCAAAATTAGGATAAGTTGGATTCGGTTGATATGTATAACCAGGTTGCGATTGTGACATCCCATAAAATGGTAGACCAGCTTGTGAATAAAATATTCTTGATATAGGTTGTTGTAAATTAACCAAATGATTTTGAGTCTGTGGACCCAACATTTGATGATATTGAGTTGAAGGACCTGCCTGATAAGGTTGATGTATAATATTTTGAGTCTGTAACAGGGGTAAAGATGTATTAACAAGTGGTAATGAAGTGGATGTAACAGGTTGAACCAGTTGATACGAGTGTACAACCATTTGTGGTTGGATAGGCAGAGTGGGCTTCCATTGAAAAAAATTCAATTCAGTATTAGTTTTACCAAAAAGTGACGGAGTACTGTCATATTGGGTGACCAAAGGTTGCCCCCAGCATGAGGAGAATAATAAGACGGAAAATAATTTTCTCCAAATGTTGGGAGTCCAATTGATATGGTACTTAAAGGAATTGACCCAAGAGGACCGACTTGATATTGCCCTGATGATGTATATAATCAATCAAGTCATTCAGTACTAACGATAGGACTACCAGTTAAAATACCAGATGATGACATTGGTAAAGACCATGGTCTTGAAGATGCACCAGAGAAAGTGCCAGATTGTAACTTGTTGGGACCGTAGGGCCACCGTGCAAATATGACTTTGGTGAATTTGTGAACATCGACGGAGTAGCGAGGGTAGGAGTTGACGTAATTGGAACAATAGACCCAACCGAAGATTTTGGTTCAGACATGGTTGTATTACCATATGTATACCCTTGAAAATCGAAGGGAGATTGAATGGGAACGGGATCAATAAAACTAGATGGAAACGATTGAGGAAAAGACTCATACAAGTAAAGGTCGCCCCCCAAAATGGGTTGGAGTTAAAGGTGTCTCATCTTGTGGGATTTCTTCAATCGCAATTAAACCAGGAGGAAGAAATTCACCGTCAGGCCCAAACTATATTTAAGATGGTTGACTGTGTGATATGAGAGATTCAATAGCTATAGAACTTTGTGGGATAACCAAGGTAGGAACAAATTCCGGTTGTTCGAATTCTAGATTCAGATGTTCTGGCAAAGAAGAGACAGGATCTGGATCATTTTGTGATTGAAAAATGTTGGGTCCAGGAGGTATGGTCTCATTGATTGGATGGATCGTGACCATGGGTAGCTGTGAAGACTCCATTTCAACAATAGTAGATGAACTAGGATATGTGGAAACAATTTGAGCTAACTCTGGCTTAAAATATGATGTTTCACTAGAGGTACAGATTGTACTTGATTCGACAGGTCATGATCTCCTTCGCCTACCAGAAGTAAATTCTAGTGGTAAAGGAGGTTTTAAAGCTAATATACATGAACAACGGGGGAAAATATTTTGTTCTTCCATGATTAGTGATTTATTTTAACCAAAAAACAAATAAACAAAAAGAGGGTAATGCTAGGAAAAAGGGTTTACCAAGAAGCTGTGAACTACAGAATACCTCCTGGTGAACCAAGAAGTACATGCAGGAAATCTCCCCGAATGATGTGTTCGGTGTATCAAAATTTCAAGGCGGCCGGCTCAGTTCACTATGGATGGATAACACCTAAAATTTGTCCTCCCTAATATACCTGAAGGTACATGGAGGCCCAAGTCTGCATTAGTGCTGTCTGATGCGAAACTGCACAGTGAGAGCACCCCTTTATACTTATCGTACTATAACACCACTTGATATAACCGAAAGTACATGGATGAGATACGATATACTTACGTACATGGAGTGAGGTATCACACTCGGAATGTATCACAGACAAGTTAACAACAGCTGCTATGTTTTATGACGCTGGAACACGTCTCTAGCCTAGACCTTCTAAATGTTATCGCTATGGTTCCAAAGCATTATTAAGTAAATTGAGATTAATTTTATGTTGATCTTGCTTAACAATTTCCCTTTCAAAGGCTCACTGTGATGATGTAATGGAAAATTCCTAAAATGCAATTAAAAATGATAAGCAATCTTTCACTTTTAGTTTCTTCAATGAAAAACCTAGCTACTAAGGGAAGAGAACAAATAAGGTGTGAGCAAACAAATCAATGAGAAAAATAAATCAATGAGCACAAACTAAATGCAGATTTCCTAATGTTCCTTTTTCAAAACACACATTATTCTACATGCAAATGCAAATTTTTCTTTGTAGTTTCTTTAATGTTATGAATGCAGAAAAGAAAATAAGTGTACTAAATCAATAATTCAAATGATTTTTACTTTCGAGAAATGAAGAATACAAACAAAAATTTCTCTTTTGAAGGAAAAATGAGGATTTCAACAACAATTTATCCTATCAAGGAAATGAAGATCTTACGACAATTTCCTATTTCAAAAGCAAATGATTCTTAAAGTGACCATAAAAATTACCTTGAAATAAACTTGTCAATGATAAAGAAAAAAAATTTAAACAAACATTGAACAAATTTTTAGTCAATGGAGGAAGAAGTATATAGAGTCACTTGTCAATTGACGATCAAAATTTTCAAAACACAGCAGCAAACAAAACTGAAGCAAATTTCAAAGGAAAATTCAAGGGAGTTTGGGTGTTGTCAGGAGTCAACGCAGTCTCCAAAGGGAGACAATGCTTTGCAACATAGGCTAGGAAGGGAGACAGTGCTCTACAAAGCACTGTGTCCTGTCTAAGGGTGCATTGCGTGCAGTATAAAAAGAAAAATACTACTGTTTAACTCACTGCCTTTGAAAATTTGACTTTGAAACAATTTAATCTTTATGAGTAACAACTACTGGGTGGATAAACAAAGAAAATTAGAGGCTTAAACACCTAGAACTAACATAAATACTCCCCAGTATGGTCGCCAATTTGTTGGGCCAGAATTGTGAATTACAGATAAATCACGCTTACCTAGATAGGTGCTAGAATAGAACAACAGGTGAAAGACTATACAACTATTTTTCCTAACTCATAATAGATACACAGAGAGTATTGGAGGCTTACTTGATCAGTCACTTCCAAATGGCTCCTTCTGTCACTTCTGTTGCAGCTTCAAATTCAAGCGGTTTGTGCAGAATGCTTCCTGTAAGAAAGAATACCGAAACAATAGAAGATGCAATAATATAGATATCTATTCAAGCTATTTTTCTAAATCAGTAAAGCATAAACCATACACATCAACTAATATCTTGCAATATGGAAAATCAAAGCCAATACAGATGCATATAGGGAAAAATAAGTAGTATTCTTTATTGATGATAGAAGGAGAGGTTAAAACCAAGTGACTGATTTGAAGTGACCCTTCCAGCAACATCCCCATAGTATAAATATCTTCAGCAGCAGCTACACAAATATGGCTCTCAATTGAAAATCCTCCAGCATTTCTCTACTCAAATTCTTCCTTCTCAAGCACTCAGATCTGTGCTCAATTTATAGATGAACTGTAGGTTGTTTCGCAATCAACGAATTTCCAATAATAGGCAAGACATGTTTCCAATCATGTAAATGTAAAATGGACACTTGGATCCGAAGCTTGACACATGTGAACTCTTCTAGAAGGCATTGGCCAAGTGGAGATTTCGGAACAATGAGAATTTCATTCCCAATGTGACCAATGCACCTTTGAATGTTGGGAAGTGCTTTGTAGAGTAGCCTTACATGGGGCTACCCGCATATGCAACGCACTTAGGTGCCTTAGAGCCTACATTGGTGAGCTCTCATATGTTATATAATAAGCTTCAAACCTTGTAAACCTTTGCTTGATGAAAGTATTTCTTGATTTGTCTTGTTTCTTGTCTTAGGGCATGCAGCAACTGAGATGGTAGCGAATGATAGACCCTTGATCATTGGTCCTGATGATGATGTCCAGTTAACCAAGTCATTGGGAATGGTGCCCAAATTGACCTATAACAACCATGATTCAGGAATGGAGTTACTGACTCATTTTAGATAAACCTCTGCCGTCCATATCTCTGACCATCTTCATGAATGGAGGAGGCATCGCAGTTTATGTAAAGCTAAACTTGACGATCGAGTATTCTAATATTTATTCTTGAAAACTCTAGCGATAGATATTTTAAAGGATGTGGTGCAAAAATACCCCACAACTAAAGAGGATGCAATTAGTAAAGCCCAAAATATTGAACTGATTTATATGTAGTCAGGATAAATTTACAACATCCTGCCTAATGCCCCACGCCTGAAAACTTATCAAGAATTTCCAGGCACATTGAAATCTGCAGATAGATAAATAGGGTCAATGACCCAAGGTTACCTAGGTATAAGTAGTCAAAATATCGGTTACGCATATAATTCTACTCAGAACATGCCTCAACCCAGATTTCAAAGTCATCATATGCCTCAGCAAGATTTGAATAATAGGGTGCAAGCGTGTGACCAAGGAGGACCCTATCCTCTGGCTAAGAGGACCCATTACACAGAAAGAAACACTAATGGAAGAGCTCCCCTCCAACGGCCAGGTGCAAATAAGGGACAAAGTTATGCTCATTCCCAAGCACACGACCCACCTACGAAAACCAATGAACAGGTGAAGTTTGTACAGCCGTCCCAAAATCAAAAACACTAGTATAACCAGGAGAACTACCCTCCTAACGTGGTTAAGAAAAAGTAAAAAAATAAGCCAAAATGAAACCCTGGACAGGGGGCAACAACCAACAGCGTCCACCATGATCCCAGGCTGGAGGCAACTCCAATAGGAATCAGAACCAAGAGCCAAGCAATGCCCAACAGCAAGGCAAAAGGCCACCTCTACGAACAAACCACTCTTGTTCAATATGTGGTGAGTACGGGAACTATACTCACCACTGTCCCGATCTCCCTGAGCTAAAAAAGCTGCAGAGTAACCGAGGACAAGGAGGATCTTCCCAGCAACCCACTGTTATGAAAAAACATGTCCCCCCACCAAGGGACGGTCAACACTCAACAACAAAACCCAGATTATTATGGGAAAATCAGCCATGAAATCTACATGATTGGGGAAGAAATGTTTTTCCAAACATGGAACCGTAGTTACGACACCCCACTAGACACCACTACATTAGGGGCTAGTACTAGTGTGCCGACCGCACCTTTGATAATTTGAAAGATGAATATAGAACCATTTCCAAAGATTTCAAAGGCACCTAATAGGAGAATGGGTAACCACTCCAAAGCAGCCCATAATTATAGCATCATTAACGATTTAGCTCAATCACCTGCTGCTATGTCACCGCTAGAAGTACTGCAGTCGTGCCCACAACAACAAAAAACCCTACTTTCCGTGTTAGGCACTATCGACCCTGCCGATACGCGCATGATGGATTTTGACTTAGACAAATCCACCCCTAGGCTTCCTTCTATGGTTGCCTTCCAAATACCAGTGTCGGTCCATAATATCACTATTCACCGAGGTGTCAATAACAAGGGTGCATCGACATGCATCATGTCAAAAAATGTTTGGCAGAAGTTGGGTTCTCCCGAACTAGAACCATCAGTCATAACGCTGTGAGCATATGATGGTTGTCCCTCGACCCTCGTCGGCCTCTAGAAAAACGTCCTAGTCTGCTTAGACGAAAAGCTGGTCCACATATAAATTGAAGTCTTGGATGCTCACTTGGATTACAATATACTCCTCAGGTGGAGTTATATGTATGCCATGTCCACCTTAGCCTCCTCCATCTTCTGCATTATGATGTTCCCCCACGAGGATCACATCATTACTGTAGACCAGTTGACACACAACGATAAGTGCCCTCTAACCAACATGGATATAATTCTACCCTATGTAGATACAACCTCATATGGTATTTCATGGTACCAAGAATATGGCCTTGGCCAATTCAAACCGTCGTCCATTCTAGGGTCATTCCTAGGAGATCCTCCCATTATCCTCGAGGCATCGCTCGATGCCATAGGGGCCCCAGTGTGCATGATTTCCACATCAAGCACCGAGGTTAGTCATGACATGGACTCAAGAAGTAATGTCACTGAGGCATCAGCCACGACAACCTCTCTATCCTACGTCGCCTCCTAAACCCCTTTCCTCTACCCCCCAGCAGGCTTCGTCTCCCAGCAAGTTTTGGAAAGACTGGCGTTACCCAACATATCGTTGGCATTCCCAGTTTGGTACCTCATTCCCCCTTCTAGAATAGAAGCCACCAACATTACTACCATAGGGTTAAATCCCCTCAGTCCCGAGGAGCACCAACCTACCCAATAAACGGCAAAGCCTGCCCCCACAAAGGAAATTCCCATTGCAAAACTGGTAATCACGGCCAAGAAAAACAAAAATAGAGGAAAGAAGATGGTGACCCCCACCATTCAAAGGGAATCACCAGTCTGCACCATATGCGACGTTATAGGCCACCCTACCCATATATGTCCGGAGCTGGATGAATTAAAACCACTCCTTGGCTCCGAAGTAGACATCTCGATGCCGCATTCTCGTAAAAATGAACCAACCAAAAAAGGTAAAGGCAAACCGTTGCGTACCAATCACACATGCACTCTCTGTCGCAAA
This sequence comes from Pinus albicaulis, assembly GCA_034641835.2. Lineage (NCBI taxonomy): Eukaryota > Viridiplantae > Streptophyta > Pinopsida > Pinales > Pinaceae > Pinus > Pinus albicaulis. Next base: position 520,136,666 of record CM076583.1, on the reverse strand, counting down.
TATGGGCACTATACCCACCATTGTCCAAAGATACCACGATATAGGGATGCCTTACATGCGATCGAGTGATCCTATCAAGAGGATCCCTCCATCTAGTCTGTCAACGATAAACCTCATACCATATTATACTTACAAGAGGAGCATAGGATAGTAGAAAGGCCCCCTGTAATGCCCATTATATGCTGTACGCTATGCGATGAACGTGGCCACTACCTCGAAGAATGCACAACCTTGGAGCTCATTCAAAGATGGTATCCAATTGAAAGGTTTTACTACGCAGGGCTACGGGAAGCACAATTCACATGCCCGTTATGCGCTGACAATCACCTTTTGGAGGATTGTCACTACATACCTCACTTCCAGCTAGCCCTTGCTAGCCTCCATTCATCCATAATCCACCTTTCCCAAGAAGACGATATGGATGCCGAGTCTACAGGGACCTCCATGACCCAAGCATATGAAATGAGCGCATCTATCATGTTCTTGACAATCAAAGAACACCCCCCCAGAGAACCCCTAGTTACCCCCAACTGCACTTCGGAGCGACGAACAACATGTACATTATGAAAAAAGATGGACCATGCAGTCGTCCATTGCCCTAATTTAGTAGCCTTCTAGTGCTAGTTCCCCATCAGACCTCAAACTGAACTCGACGAAACCTTCATATCAAGGATATTTTTCCTGATATGTCAGGGTAATCATTATGAGCAACATTGTACTTATGTCTCGCTAATTCTTCCCACTATTGACATGATCTACACACACATTATCTACTCCGTTGGCTCTGTGATACCGTTCACCATATGCATCGGCCAAAATCATGTATTAGATTTATTCCCACTAATGAAAACATTTAGGCACCTCTGCGGCAGGCATAATTTCCACCTACTGGAAATCAACCATCCTTGCAGGGAACCCAACCTTGAGCCCATACAAAATTCCATTACAGAGATTTTTCCCCTGCCAAACACCAACGACACAATCCACCATATACAATTTGTATCCACCCATATTGGCAATAGGATGACTGCCTCACCCCCGTCCCAGGATTTCCACCATATTCCTATCATAGGAAACCAACGTACCTTGCACTTTTGCATTGATTTCCACAAAAACCTGAATGTACATGCTGCCATCAAATTCCTCAGTGACACTCAACCTCTAGAGCAGCACCTAGTACAACTAGATCTTGTCGACGAAAATCGAAAAAAGTCACTACAACACAACGAGGCCCACAAGAAAAGGGTTAAATCGTCATTCGACCGCCATGTCACCCCTCGCTCGTTCACCGAGGGAGAATTTTTCCTTCACTATGATGTCAGAAAAGAGGCCTTAGGGCTAGGAAAGTTCGAAACCTTGTGGAAAGAACCCTTCATCATAAAACACTACCTCTGATAGGGGGCAGACATCTTGACGAAACCAGACGTGACTTGCCTCACTAACCCTATCAACAGCCTTTACCTCAAGAAGTTCTACCCATAAGGGCCCTAGTAGCCCTTTCCCCTAGATTTAGAGTACACAAAAACCCACCCACTCAAAATTTTTGACCCAAAGACGTATTTAAAAAAGCGCTCAAAGTATCACCATGGATCACCAAAACGAACCATATTTCGGATTTGCTGATGGAGCATCAAGATGGTTTCAAAATTTAGTTGCAGCCACCTGGGTCATTTACCACCATGACCAATCACCACTATGTTCAAATGGCATGTGTATCAGTTCAACAACCAACAATCAGATAGAATATGGCATCGTGATTGGAATTATGTGCGACGCCCTCCATCGAGGCATTCTCCATATGAATATCTACCTTGATTCCCAATTAGTGGTATCACAACTAAATCAAACATTTGAGACCAGAGACACACATCTGTTTAGAAAATATTTTCATGCCAAAATATTAAGAAAACAATTTGATTACATTACATTTACATGTACCAAGGAGTCAAAACCAAACAACTGATCGCATAGGTAACAATATCCTAAACTGGAATGCATCTTGAATAAACCATCATACATAAAAACCAAAAATATATGCATCTATCAGCATAACACAACACAAAAGCCGAAATATGTGATACATCATGTAGAGCTGCAAAAAGCATCTCTCATATATATATCAAAAAATATGTGTATCTGAGTACAAAAAAAAATAATGTCGTTGGCCCATTGGCCAGCCCAAAGATACAGAAGTCGTAAAGAAATAAGGGAAGCATCCTCATAACGGGTGCTTTCCCTGTGTAAAAAACTACTCTAGGGGGGTTTCCCCTTAAGAGGGGCACCTGGACCCACCACTGCTCCTGGTACCACCACCGGAGCCACTGTCGCCACCGCGATCGCCACCCGACGTAGAGTGGGCTGATAATCCCTCTCGCGAGCCATCAACATCTCTAACCAAACCTTCTCAAGTCATCCATGAAACCTCAAGCAGGCATACCCTAGGTCAAGCAGTCCACTCGACCCCATAAGTCCTCAAGAGCGGCCACCTGAGCTGTCAGTACTGTATTTTGTGCCTAAGCCGAATCAGCACGAGCTTGCTCGACCATAATCTCTCCTGTAGCCAAGCTACTACCCTCAACAAAAGGGCTAGAACCATCTTTGCCAGGTCCACCGGCACCACCACTCGGTCCACCTACACCACCACCCGGTCCACGTGCACCACCTCCTCCATGACCACCTTGAGGTCGTAGCGGAGGATCGTGACCCACCAATCAGGCCACGAGGCGACCTACCTTGCCAACATCTACACGAGTAACCAGAATAATGTCAGTGTCAATGGAAAAACACATAAGTACATAAATACTAAAAAAAATGCAGATATATATAATGCATACCTACAAGTCCCCAAACATAACCAAAAGGGAGACCCATGTTTGGGTCACCCTGGAAGTCCATCCCTGAATACGGGTATGGTAAGAACATATATGGATTGGCCTCAAACCAAGCCTCTTTCGTGGCATTCTAGTAGCGCCCCACCATGCCACCACCGCCCCGCAGCATCATCCGAGCCCAAATCCTCATCCATGGCTACTGTGGCCCCCCAATAAGCACGACCACAACTGGCCTCAGCAGCACCACTCGCTCATACATGATGCTACATAGTATACTGGCATACACAAATGAATTTGATCCATGTTGGACCTTGTTAAATCGTGACACCATACCATCAAAGAAGAATTGGGAAAAATAAAAGAAATTCCTGAACCTCAGCCGGCACAAAACTCCAACCTGCAGGCCAAATACCCGATGCGGAGCAAATGACCCTGCCAGTCATATGATCACTACCAGAGCACACTGCTCTGCCACATCTATCACTAATGAAATGTTGATGCATCCCTTGGTGAGAGGTGCCCCTCCACAATAGCACCTCCAGAATCTATCCAGGTTCACTCTCCCAGAGGAGAGCAGGTATCAAAAAGCCTCCCCCCTGAGGCAGTAACCCAATCATGAAATAGATATCCTTCTTAGGATGGATCACCAGGTTTTTCCCCCGCAACACGAACATGTTGCGCCTCCTACACCAATGTTGTATAATCTAACGTAATAAATGGTCCTGCGATCGCAGGAACTCATTCTCAGCAAATTTCATAAGGCCCCATGCGGCCAAGTGACGATGCGCCCTCGCATCAGTAGCTATAGTGGTCTGGATCTCCGGCCAATTTCGCTCTCTCCACACCAACCTGCCAGCAACACAAGCACCCATAAATACAGAGAAAAACATCAAAAATAGACAAAAAATAACATAAAAAATTTCATCATGGCCTTTGCACGCCTGTGCCTCAGACAGACGTGCTCTTGCGCGCTTGTATTCCTCAACATGCATGCCTTTGCGCGCAAAAAAAAGGGAACAACGTGCCCTTGCGTGCCTATCCCTCAGAATTACGCACAAAGAAGGCACTCTTTTTCCTAGATCACACACACAATCTAGGGCAAAAGTCACTCAGAGGTTGTACAAACCCAATTTATAGGGCCCCCGACACCATCAAACTGAGAAAATTACATTCCAGGACGTCACAAAAGTTACCTCAGCATAATATCACTAGTCCCTCGTACACGTGCTAACTGCAACAATAAGAAAGGCTCTGCAAGCACCTCTAATCTCCCAAAACTCAGCAAGTACAAATGAATAGGATTAGGGCCATAATTCCATATTTATCGCCCTTTTCAAGAACTTCGAAGGTTCATAACAGGAGATCAGAAGGTCCATTATGCAAACCGTAAACTGCACCATCATCAGTATTCCATGATGAACAAAATCAATGCCACACATTCTCTTTCCAGGAAAAATAATTTTTTAGTGCCAGCAGGTATGCCCTCTCCCATCTTCCTTTTTAACAGCTCATTCCTTTCAATAATATTTGATGAAAATAAGATGCTTTCACTTGAGGTAGTTGTTATTGTAGAAAGAACCTGCAAACCACTTACAACATCATCCACTGAAGGTTTCGGAGCAGGTATCATTCTACCCTCAGCATGATAAAGTCCTAGAAAACTATGCATATCCTGACATAATTTATCCATCAGAAATAAACCATAGGGTCCTCATACCTGACCACGTTTATCATCACCTAACCCTACATATGATAAAAATCTGCGTTGGTCGGTAGAACCTCCCCTCTATGGCGCTCATCACCTAAAGTAGACCAAAGTTCATAGCACAAGTGATGCCATGGCCATACCACTTCACTATGGGAAGCCCCTCATGCCCATCCATTCATCATGCACAAGGTCAATTTCACCATATAATTTGACACCCTCTTCTCGAACGACCAAGTTGTACAAGAATATTGAAAGGGCACCTCCGCGCATCGCATTTGGCCCACCATACCTCCACTAGCATAATCCCATCTGTGACACTTCTTCATCTGCTTCATCAACCCCGCACATGAGACCAACCAATGGCACCCCCACCCCTAGCAAAACACCGTACTCACACCTTTAGTGAGTGAACCCTTTCATGTTTTGGGGTACCCGTCTATGTGTTTTGTACAAACCAAACCTCATTATTTTATTATTTTGGTAAGTGTACAAAGACCGCAAATGATGAACTTCGCCCCCTCACCCTCATATTTCATCTTTTCCCCCATGGCAGTAGTCCCTCATTCCCCTTGGCCATAGTATTTCACCCCCACGCATGCACCATCACGACATTCATAGCCGGTTCACACCCACCTTGGAAGTCCTACCGACTCCAGGGATTTTCCCTTTAGAAATAACTATGAATGTTGCCAAGCTACTAAATTATACTTCGACCTCGGGCTACTGAATCCCCATCCTTCATTTTCAATCACCTCTCACCAACATGCCTATGTTAAACCCATCACATCTAGGTCCTCGACCCCTCAAGCCAGTGACCCATGGATCGGTTAAGGCTTCCTTTCTGTCGACCTCGACACCTCTTTTCCAAAAAGGAAGCGGTACCTTAGATCACCCTTCCCCATGCAAAGGGGTATCCTCGGGTGGCACTGTGGGAGAAATAATTGTCCACAAATGTCATCGATCCTCCTGAAATTTGACTATGACAAAATCTTTCATGTCAAGATGGTATCATACCTTACAACCATTGCACTTTGATCAGACCCGTCAAAGACCTGTGCCTCCATAAGCATCTCTATCAAAAATTCTTACACGGGAAGGTCCCAGCCAATACGTATGCATACATTGCACAGCTATATGCCATACCAATTTTACACATATGGGTACCACATTCCACCTATCGTCAAAGAAAAAATTCCCCTGAGGATGTCAGCAGTCGTTTTCAAACAACCACTTCCATCACTACCACAGTAATAATGCAGACAGCACACGTATCTGTCAATTTTGTTTAACTAGCCATAGCATCACGAGCATGGGGCATGCCCACCTTGTTGAAATTTTGTATATATGTTGTGAATTATTTTCTTGCAGGGGTCCCTTAGGCCATGGTCATCTTGGAAACGATGTAAGGTGTTGTCAATTCCAAGATTCACGTAGACCTCTCTCTCTCTCTCTGCGCACGATATATAAAATAAAATATAATGTATTTCAGCTATAAAGTCCTTCCTAGACCTCACAGGCAATTGTTAACACTCGAAAATCGTACAACAGAAGATGGCATTAATTAATGTCAAGCCAAAGGATTTACAGGGCAAGAAGACATTATGGAATCAAGAAAGTATTTAAAATCTCTAAGGTTTTGAGAAAATCATATTTGAACTAGTCTTAAATGTTAAATTGCATGTTTAATCCTTCGAGAAGAGCACCTTATGCGCATCTTTTTTCCCAATAAGCGCACATTCATGAAAGTGGCAAAATGTCACTTTCTAGGACCACACAAAGTAAAGGACAGTTACTCCTTATATGAAGCCACCTAAGGACATCCACGAGTGCCTCCTTAGACACTGTGTGAGCACACAAAGGAATACTTGGAGCACACAATGGAATCATACCTCTCCCTTGGGTCACCATCCACCATGTACCAAAGGAGGGAAGGAGGATTTGAAATCCCCTATATAAAGCCACCAAGAGATGAATAATGGGTGATAACATTGTTATGATGGCCAGAATTTCCCAAGCAATACCAACAGTGTGTGACCTGGAGCTAGAGATAGAGGGGACTTGATTTATGGCCACCCAAAAATCCTAGTCCATCACAGTAGAGAGAGAGGGAGACTGCATCAGAGGTAGAACTTGGAAAAACAACATCCTTGCATCAGGATCTAGAACAATTGTCTAGGGTCCCTTTGGCAAGTGGGTAAAATTTCTTCTCCATATCAAATGTTTAATAAGAAGAGGCCTTGAGCCATCGTTTATATTATTATAATTTTGACTCTCTTCAATAGCTTCTGCATATTTGTGTTTTAGTTTTTAGTTTACTTTGAGCATACATTCACATATTTTTTCCTGTAGATTATATGCTTTTGAGCTCCACCACTTTCTGCCTGTTACCAATAGTTTATAGGGGTAGAAAACACCCCTTAAACTGGTGTGATTCCGTACACTCATGCATCAAATCCACCACAACAATGGGTATCTTCATCTTCTTCATTTTGGTGAGAAATTTCAGCGTAGTTCTATTGGAAAGGTGATCTTATTTGTTGATCAGGTGTTGATTATCTAGATTTACTAGTGTTGGGATTCTTTCTAAAGTTTGGATTTATCATTTGTGGACCTTGTTGTTGATTATCCCACTGTGGTTTTCTTTCCATAATTTCTAAACTGTCCATCATTATTTCCATGGTTTTTGCTAAACTATCTATTTTATTGTCTGATGTGGATGATTCCTCTTTTATGGTAACTCTTCGTTCATTTCTCATTATGGCCCTTTTATGGGTTTCTTTCCCTCAATTGGTATGACATATCAGTGTCAAAACCATCAGGAAATTTGATTAAAGCTAGATCTGGTTGGGGTTTAATGCTTGTTGGAATAGAATTATAAATGTTGTTGAACCTAGTACAATAGTCCTGAACTGACTCATTAGGATGTCTTCTAATTTTTTCATTTTCAAATAAAATTTGTAAAGGATTCTTATTTTTCTCCCATCTATTTATAAATAATCTATGAAAAGCTTCTAGATCAGCAATATGATTGGCAGGTAAAGCTTTAAACCACTTTTTTACATCCCCAACTAAAGTTTGGGCAAACAGTCTCATTTGAACATCAACCTCATCTATTTCATGCCATTCAAAATAATTTGTCATTTTGTTAACATGTTTTTGTGCAGTGTATTGGCCAGTTCCATGAAATTGAAATATTTTTCTTTGATAATCTTGGGGCATGGCATGTAATTAAGCTGGTAGGATCAGAGGTGCATATCTGGCTTCCATGGCCAATATTATAGCTTGGATAGGAGGTAAATTTGTGGTGCTTGGGATACTAGACAATGTACTTGGAAATGTTGTTAAAGTACTAGAAAATGTAGCAACAATGCTAGAAGGTGAACTTGAAGTGTTTGAAGATGAAAAGAAAACTCTAGGTTGAAGATGAAGCTTAGGAATGAATGATTTAGTGGCATGAAGTGCAGTGGAAGTAATAGATGAAGTGGTACTAAATAAGGATGAATTTACAGATTCTAAATGACTGGTAGAATTCTTAGGGGTATAAGTAGATAAAGCATTTAATTCAACAAAATGTTGAAGGAAGGCTTCATCAATTTCCTTAATGAAAGTTGCAGTCAAAGCATCAAGTTTATCATATGGTTCTAGCACTTTTTGGTCTGAATCAAGTGAAACAGTCTCCTTCTTAGTTTCAATAAATGAAATGAAATCATGATCTATAACATTGTCATATATTTAACTTTCAGATTTATTTTTAAACAAATATTGTTCAAAATATAAATCAAATTCTATATCTTGTAAACTTGATAATCTTTTAGGGAGTGAAGTATCTTTGATTAATTGACTTGTACTTTATAAACTTTCTACTTTTTTTTGTTTTCTTAAAATTATGTCCGGCTCATCTATAATTATAGCCAGTGCTTCTAGGATGACATGATCTTCTTGAGGATAGGCGGCTTATACAAGGGTGTTTATCCAACATACCTTGATCCAACTTCTTAGAGCCTAGTGACAAGGATTTGGAGCATACTTTTACATCAATAATTTTTCCTTTACAAAAGTGTAACATGACTTCATATACATGACTCTTAATTATATTTATGACAAGATGAAAAACCCATAAATACATCAAGACGAATTCTTTAACCTATAATAAAAAATCCTTTCTCATGAAACCCATGAGGAAAGTCTTGCAATAAATACGTTTTATTATCTTTGTCTCTTTATTACATAAAACCATAATTAGAAGTCATTAGGAAGACCGAACTTAGTCACACTTTTCAACACTCCCTCTTAAATAGGGATGTAGTCATAATGGTACATGGCCACTCTCAACCAAAATAATCTCATTAGAAGTATCAGATTGGTAATCCCATCTGTATAACATCATATCAACCAAAAGGAAACCCTAATCAAACAAAAGGAGAAGGAAAAACTTGAGTTACCTATTGATGCCTCCTTGGTTGCTTGGGACATCTCATCAACACTTCATCCAAAATTTTTGAAGGTTTTTGGGAAAAATTTTGAGTTTTTGAGCATTTTGATAAATTTTCACAGACTTTTTCCATAGCTAGCCTGCAAAAAGCACAGTGTGGGCCACACTGCGCTTTTTCTAGAGGCCTCAAAATGAGAAAAAATCTGCAGAGTTGGATAGATAATGATGTATACATCAACGTTTGACTACTATCACACAAAAAACAGAGCTTTTGACAGGTGGAAAAGGTCAAAAACCTCTCAAAAAATACCTTTCTCCCTCCTTTTTCAGCCTCACACTGCAGTTTTTGACCAATATTGGGAAATTGCATTTTTTAGGAGCTTCACTCCACCATTTTTAGATCTTGAGAAATTTTTTGACAAGTAGACTAGAATATCTTTCCAATGAGCCATCTTGGGCTCAATTTTGACTTCAATAAGACAATTAAATGTTGATTTGAAGGCCCATGCTGCGCTTTTTCCCAGCCACGCTGCACTTTTTGCAAGGACATTGCGCTTTTACAGTCTGCTGATTTCTTCAGAATTTTCACTTTTTCTAAGTTGATTGACGAATTTCATGGAGTTTTAATAATGTGAATGTAGTAATGAAATGTAATTATGTCATTAATAGTTACTAGAGGTAGATACATTAGGTAAATATGTAATTTTGGGTCAAGTGAATCAATTTCATGAATGATATGGATGTGTTTATTGACCTCCCTAATCATTAGGATTCCAATTGAGAACTTTGGGGATCATCTCAAAAAGTCATGGCTAGGACCCTTGAGAGTGGGGAGATTTTGTTTTGATATATATCTTTCATTTCCTTTGTCATTGCAAGGGTTGGATGATGTGCAATTGATCTTTGAACACTAGTGTACTCAATCATTTTTGGCAGGAACTAATAGACATAGCAGTAGATATTTTGGTGGGATTCTTGTGGTAATGTGTTTTAGCAGTTTTTCCTATTATTCTTACATATGTTTGAATGTATTATGCTTTCCATATTCATTCCATCTCTCAATTTGATTGATTCCTAATTTAGATAAGAAGAATTCATTATTTGATTCTTTTTTTTTGGAGGAACTATCATAATTGTGTTTCACTTTCTTCTGATTGAAAATAATTCATGATTTCCATGCTCTTTTTGAAAACCCTAGCAGTATCTCACACTCGTCAAGATACCTGAAATTGCTAAAGTGTGTGCCTACCTTTCCCCATCAGATCTCTACAATTTTTATCCTCTATGCCTTGACCTAGTTCTTCCCTCACCTAATTAACCATCCAACACCCAAAATCAATAAAACCCTAGAGCCAATAATAACTAGCCTAAAAAATTCATTTTCCAGTCAATTTGGCTGTGATCTAATGGAGAGAGCCCTCTCCAGCCTAGTAGTGACAGCTACTAGGTCAAAGAGGTATGTGGTTACCTTTGTTGGTCTCCTTCTCAACCTTCAGAGATACGGTGGAGTGATAACACGTTAGAAGCTCAGAAGGATGAATCCAAAGCTGTTGCCCTCCATTAAAAAGGAATTGAACAGATTTTATATTTATAGTATTATTGTCCCTCTTCGTTTCTCAAATTGGATGTCAAATTTAGTATCAGTAAGAAAGAAGACAAGTGAGATTCACTTGCGTATTAATTTCCGCAATTTGAATAAAGTGTCATTGAAGGAAAACTATCTGCTTCCAAAGATGGATCATATCATACAAAGTGTAGTTGGTTCTTCCAGGATTTCATTGTTAGATGGATATTCCAGGTACAATCAGATCTTGGTTCATCCGGATGATCAATAAAAGACAACCTTCATGACACCTTGGGGTACTTTTATGTATGCGAAAATTCCCTTGGGATTGAAGAATGCAGGAGCAACCTTTCAACGAGTAATGGATATCACATTTTCCAATGAGAAGGACGTGTTTTTGGTAATTTATCTTGATGACATAATATTTTTTTCCAAGACGGATGAAGAACACTTGCAACACTTAAAGAGAGTCTTCCAAGATGTAGAAAGTTTGGCATATTGTTGAATCCAAAGAAAAGTTTGCTTTCTATAGAGGAGGGGAAATTTTTCAGGCATATCATATCCAAAGATGGAATCCAAGTGGATCCTTCAAGGATTGAGGAAATTCAGAATCTGAACTATCCTAGGAGTAAAAAGGAAATTCATTCATTCAATGGTAAAATTAATTTCTTGAGAAGATTTATTCCTAACCTTGTTGAACACTTAAGGGAAATCACCAATATGTTAAAGAAATGCAGTGAGGTGAAATGGTTTGATGAGGCAAAAAAATAATTTAATCAAGTTATTTTTGCATTATCTCATTCTCCTATCGTTATTAGCCTGGATTATACACTTGATTTTATCATCTTTTCCTTTTCCTCTGAACATACATTAGCTATTGTCCTCATGGAAAAGAAATATTAGGAAACAGAGAAACTAATTGCAGGCATGGTAAGTGGATAACTACTATGATGGAATATGATTTAGAAATCAGACCTACAAAAATAATCAAAGTTTAAGTCTCAGCTAAGCTCATGGAAGACTATAACTTGCATGCATTAGACATCAACTTTATTTTTTCACTTTCGGAGGAGCAGGAGGTTGATTCATTACCTTCGGTACCTCAAATTTTTACCTCATCACCATGGTATTAAGATATAGTTAATGTGCTACAACATTTGAATCCTCCACCAGGTTTTCCCAAGAGTAAAGGTAGATCTCTGAAATTGAAGGCTCTTAAGTATTATATTCTTAAAAATTATTTATATTGGAAATATCCAGGAGGGTTTTTATCAAATTTTTTGGTAGAAAGTGAAGTTGAGAAAGTGATGAATGATTTCCATAAAGGTGATTGTGGTGGTAATATTTTTTGGAAAACTACAAAAAATAAGATATTGAGAGATGGCTTCTATTGGCCTAGTTTGTTTTCATATGGATATAAAATAGTCATGTTCTGTAATGAATGCCAATTTTTCCAAGGAAAGAGAAAATGGTTACCGCTGCCCTTGAAACCAATCTCAGTTCAAGCACCCTTTCATCAGTTGGGGCTTGAATTCATCCATGAGATTAATCCTCCATCACCAGCTCAACATAAGTGGATAATAACTACCACCGTATATTTCACAAAGTGGATTGAGGCCATCCCCACAAGACAAGCTACAAACATAGTAATTATTCAGTTTTTGAAGAGTAGTGTTCTGTCTTGTTTTGGTTTCCCAAAAAAAATCATTATTGAAAATACAATAGCCTTAAAATCCAAAAATATGATAGAATTTTGTGATAAATATCACATAAGACTCGGGAATTCAACAACATATTACCCTCAAGACAATGTTTTGGTTTAATCGTCAAAAATTTCATTGGTGAACATGATAAAAAAATGTAATGTTCCAAATCCGGGACAACTAGCTAGGCATGACTGGGAAACGCATTTTCTAGTAATGGAAGCTATAGGAATTGAAACCAAGACCTGGATATCTTAGAAAAATGTGTCTAGGTGCTGAATCCAAGAGGAGGCTCCAAATAAATCCTTTTAGAGTGGTTAAATAGATCTCTACTAGATGTCCTCAGAAAATGCCCGATGAGGGACTGCAACAATTGTAAGCACCAATGATGGAATGACAACATTATTCTTATAGACGTGGACACATGAAGTAGCCAATAAATATGTTATATAGTAGAAAAATTATACAATATGTGGAGGAATCAATCACTCCAGCGAGGCAATGGAAGCCTCAATGTGACATATACATGAAAATGCAAGAACATTGCTACATATGAAAGGCCTTAGCTAAAATAATGCAGTTTATATGAGACACTGCAAAAAAATACATGATATGAAAATTATAGCTCAAATAAATGAGGGGGAGAAATCTCTCAACCCCTGAAAACACTAATACAACAATAATACACAATCCTCGGGAGGATTGGCTACAATATACATCAAAATGGCAAATCTGCAGAAATGTCGGAGTTGCTGGGAAACAACTATAACTCAATACTGGAAATACATAGATATGGCTGAATAAGATGTACAATCTGAAAGAAACCTCCTCCAATGGATCTCTCAATGCAAGGCTGATCCCGACACTGAAGATATTTCCCTCCAAGAAGCTGGTGCAACCCCTCACTGCAAGTGTGCACTGAAATAACACAGTATGGAGGTTGGACTGCACTGTCTATGATAGGAGATGTTAACCTTGATGCAAAAATATGAAAATATTCCCTAGAAACCTTCCTTAATAATCTTTCCGAGGAATAGATACTCCCTCCTCTGAAAGATGAGACAAGGAATGGTGTTGTGGAACCCCTCCACTGCAACACCCAACAACACTATGTTATAATTCAGCAGAAATAATGCAGTGACTGAATAATGGCTTTGGCCTTGAGCCAAGATGTGGAGAAAATGAAGTTCAATCCTTTAAGAGGCCTCTCAAGAAGGAGAGGAAATCCTAAAGAGGAATCCCTCATGCTAATCAGCACTGCAACTCAGCTGAACAGCCAGAGTATGCAATTCAGTCTTCAAACTAAAATCAATTGCTCAAGATATCTCACTATGGCTGCCTCTTCCTCCTTTTATTAAAGTGAATGCCTCTTTGCCCTGGACCCCACACAATAGGGTTTCATCCACAAGGAATATTTCTCCCTCCAAAACTGTGCTGTCTTCCCAATCAAGCTACACCTCTTAGGCAGCGCTGTTGACTTGGTCAAACTTGACCTTGTCCTCATGTAACTTGCCCCTTTTCACACTAGAAGGTACAAAATAAGCTCCTCCAATGATCCCTCTTCACACTATGAAGTATATTATTCCTATTCATGGGTCTTTTACCCATTTTATTCACCTCCTAAGTGAAATTAGCAAAAATCAATGTTCCAATTTTCTTCATGAAAATTTTGGAACATTATAGTCCTCCCCTCTCAAAGATTGCTTGTCCTCAAGAAAGTGCAAGGATACAATGAGTTTTTTTATCCCCTCCCTATATCATCCCTATATGATTATCTCCTCTAAGGAAAGTGATGCTATCTCATCAATTAAGTATCCACATTGCTCCTCCTTAGCATGTAAGTCAGCTATCAAGCCATCATCATGTAAAGGTGAAATACTCAAGAGGATAGAAAGGTGATGTCTAGAGGTCCCCTTGAAGAATGGGATCTGAAATAAAATGGGGAACTATCTTTTCCATATGGATCCTCCATCTCCAAGCTATGAGCCATGCAAAATGGGTCACCTTCCAACTAGGAAACTCCCAAAAGCTGCCATCCACCTTTGGCTCTGGCAAAGTAGGTGGGATGAAAATCTGCACATGGTAGACTATGTGGCCTACCCCACGCTATCCATCTCTCCACTTATGATAATTGTAGAGTGTTGACTGACCATGGGCTGAAATAATTTTTCCCTCAAGTGGAAAAATGAGGACTATAACCCCAAAGATCTCTCCTCCAACGCTGCAAATCAAGTTGGCCCAAATCCTCCCATATATGATGAGTTGGAATTCACCATCATATGGAGTCCATCCAATCATATGAACCCTCTCATAAAGAGACAAATGTGCTACTGTGGTGGTCATACAATCTCCCATGCTCCCCTTAGAACATGTAGTGCAAAAATTATGAGGAATTATTTCCTCAAAGGACACATTCACCCAATGTGCCTCTCTCCCAAGTATGCTCCTCATAAAGATAGAAACAGTAGAGCCATATGGAGCAAAAATGAGAATCATAATTTTTTCCATATGCAAACAAATGAGAAGGAAAATTTTCCCTCAAATGCAACCAGTGCAGCTTGACCCTCAACTGTAATAGAGACTGCTGAAATAAGTGGCTTCTCAACCACTTGCCTACTGCTCCAATCTCCTCATAACTATGGAGGAAGAATAATGTAAGGTGTACAATGAACATGTCCTCCATGATATATCTCTTCCCAAAGTACTCCTATGGAAGGCCCATCAATCATTCTTATGGCCTCAACTAGACCATGAAGCTCTAAAGAAAGAATGCTCCTCCTTGGAGCAACATCCTGCACATGTATGGTTAAGGGACATACATCATATAAATAATCATGAAAATAATCATCACCCTTACCATATGTTCTGCTCGTACAAGTGGAGTGGCTCATAAGTGAGTCTCATCTCATCTCCAAAGGGAAAATAGGTGGTTGTGCTAACTCTCTCAAAGAGTCATGTCTCTCCTTCATCTCCATGTGATCCATGCATCTACTCATGTGCTAATATATATCCTCCTCAAAGCCCATCCAAAAATACCCTTCCATGATGGTGTGGTATGTTCTCATAGAATAAGTGGGACTGAAAAGGAACACCTCATGAGCTGCAAGTAACAACTTCCCCTTGAGCTTGGAAGCTCTAGGAAAGAAGATCCTTCCATGATAAAAGATGACCCAATCTCTGACTAAATATCCCTCCTCATGCAACTGGTCATCCAAGATCATGCAAGTGAAAATATCCTTGGAATTCTCCACCAATATTTGGGAGTTCCAATATGGATCTATCCTCCATAGTGACAGCGTTGATGATCTCTCCTGAAGAACATCTGTCATATGGCTTCCCTCTCCTTTGAAATCTCCCATGTCAAATATGCAAGTTGGGAGGCCTCTATTCTTCCTTTGCTGCTTCTGCCACATCGTAGAATCTGAAATGGAAGTGGGTAAGAATGATGTTGAGGGAATGCTCCATCTCTCCTTGAGTCTACCCAAGACTCCTAGTGTTGTATCAAGCTCTCCCAAGGTTTCCACCCTCCTGTAATCAACGAGTGGTGCTCCAATATATGAAGCATCCATCCTCCTCTTTTGATCCAGTGGTCTCCCCGGAAAAATGTCTCCATGCAATGAGAGATCATCATCAAGAGATGACTGAATAGATGAATGGAGAAAGCTCTCCATGCTTCCACTGTGTAATCCAATCACCTTCTCAGGTGCATCAACCTCCAGAAATTAATGGGGGTGTGTAATCCTCATCTCATGATGTTGGGTCTTCTCCCTATCTCCTCCTTATGTCTCCATGGTTCTACACCTCGTCAACAATGGCACATGTGAAACATGGGTTGTGCCTTGATCTCCACACATGAGATCCTGGGGACTTCCTTTCAAAGATGCAAGCATCCCTCTATTTGGAGCAAGAGCTCCTCCTTCCTCTGCATGAGATACTATATAATCTCTAGATCTAACAGTGGTATTGCCCTCAATCTCTGCAACATGAGTGGGCAACTCTCCAATGATTGGATCCCTTTTTGAAAAAGAGATCTCCATGCTCCTTTGCTCAAAGGTGTGAGATGAAAACCTTTCTTCCAGAAAAGTATGGTGCAAGTTTGCATGAAAGGGTTTTACTTGAGTTTTATGGTTTTTCTCCACCATATGTGTTTCATGAATCCTCCCATCAAATCTTTTCACTAATGCCTTAGTGAAACTAGCATAGGATGCAATGTTTACATTCCTTAAAGAAAAGGATTAAAAAATCCACCAGGAAAAAGCCTTACCTCTCAAATGCAGCGCTGCAACTTTTATGGCTTCATCCTATGGAATTTGGTGCTGCTGAAATAAGGTCTATAACTCCTCCACCCAATATTTGGCTGAACATACAGGTGCACCTTCAAAGTTATATAGATGAAATCTATCCTGTTGCTCTTTTTCCTTCAGCTTCATCTTGCAAAACTCTGAAAAACTGAGATGATCTCTGAATTTCTAAGTTTGAGACTTATACTCCTTCAAGAAATCACTAAGGGTTTCTCTCATAGCAACCTCTTATTCTCTTTCCATCTCTCTTCCGGCAATCCTAGGCATGTAACTGCGATGAGTATTAGGATGTGTAGCTGCATACTCACACTCCTCAAATCTAGAGTTTGTTTTTGAATCAAACCCTCTTGGATATTCTTCATGCATATTTCTCGTGATCTCCTTGAACTCTTCATGGATCATATGTATATATTTAGGAAGAATATTTGTAAGCTTATCTCATTTTTATTTTTCTTCACCAAAAGATGGAGTCTTTCTCCTGCTTATTTCTCTGTCTCCTTGATGAGAATAAGAAGTGCAGGGTTCTTCCTCTTCTTTATGCTTATCCTCCTTGGGTAGGTTATTCATCGACCTGAAATAAGATGAGATAAATTGCATCCTCTTCAATATTTTGATCTTCTTG
Organism: Pinus albicaulis; assembly: GCA_034641835.2. Taxonomy (NCBI): domain Eukaryota; kingdom Viridiplantae; phylum Streptophyta; class Pinopsida; order Pinales; family Pinaceae; genus Pinus; species Pinus albicaulis. Next base: position 520,119,505 of record CM076583.1, on the reverse strand, counting down.
GGCTTAGACTCACAGGCTGAGCCAAGAAAGCAGCTTTGATACCACTGTAATGTTCCAAATCCGGGACAACTAGCTAGTCATGACTGGAAAACGCATTTTCCAGTAATAGTAGCTATAAGAATTTAAGCCAAGAACTGGATCCCTTATAAAAATGTGTCTAAGTGTTGAATCCAAGAGGAGGCTCCAAAGAAATCCTTCTAGAGTGGTTAAACAGATCTCCCACTACTAGATGTCCTTAGAAAATGCCCAATGAGGGACTGCAACAATTGTAAGCACCCATGATGGAATGACAACATTATTATTATAGCTGTGGACACATGAAGAGAGATATAGCCAATGAATATTTTATATAGCAGCAAATGTATACAATATGTGGAGGAATCAATCACTCCAGCTAGGCAATGGAAGCCTCAATGTGACATATACATGAAAAAGCAAGAGAATTGCTACATATGAAAGGCCTTGGCTAAAATAACGCATTTTATATGAGACACTGTAAAAAAATACTTGATATGAAAATGATAGCTCAAATAAATGAGGGGGAGCAAGCTCTCAACCCCTGAAAACACTAATACAACAATAATACACAATCCTCTGGAGGATTGGCTACAATATACATCAAAATGGAAAATATGCAGAAATGTCGGAGTTGCTGGGCAGCAGCTGCAAATAAATACTGGAAATACATGGATATGGCTGAATAATATGTACAATCTGAAACAAACCTCCTCCAATGGATCTCTCAAGGCACTGAAGATCTTTCCCTCCAAGATGCTGGTGCAACCCCTCACTGCAAGTGTGCACTGAAATAATGCAATATGGAGGCTGGACTGCGCTGTCTATGATAGGAGATGTTGGCCTTGGTGCCAAAATATGAAAATATTCCCTGGAAACCTTCCTTACTAATCTTATTGAGGAATAGAGACTCCCTCCTCTGAAAGATGAGACAAGGAATGGTGTTGTGGAACCCCTCCACTGCAACACCCAACAACACTATGTTATACTTCAGCAAAAATAACACAGTGACTGAATAATGGCTTTGGCCTTGAGCCAAAATGTGGAGAAAATGAAGTAAAATCCTTCAAGAGGCCTCTCAATAAAGAAATAAAATCCTAAATAGGAATCCCTTGTGCTAAGCAGCACTGAAACTCAGCTGAACAGCCGGAGTATGCAATTTAGTCTTTAGACTAAAATAAATATGCTCAAAATATCTCACTATGGCTGCCTCTTCCTCATTTTATGCAAGTGAATGCCTCTTTGCCCTATACCCCACACATTAAGGTTTCATCCACAAGGAATCTTTCTCCCTCCAAAACTGCACTCTCTTCCCAAGCAAGCTACACCTCTTAGGTAGTGTTGTTGACTTGGTCAAACTTGACCTTATCCTCATGCAACTTTCCCCTTTTCACACTGGAAGGTGCTCCAATGATCCCTTTCACATTATGAAGGATCTTGTTCCTATTCATGGGTCTTTTACCCATTTTATTCACCTCCTAAGTGAAATTAGAAAAAATCAATGTTCCAATTTTCTTCATGAAAATTTTGGAACATTACAAAAAACTACTGCATGAGAACAAAAGGAATTGGCACAAAAATTTAATTAATTCTCTATGGGTAGGCATATTTAGCACAAATAAATCTATTTGGCATGTCGCCTTTTCTGTTGGTCTATGGTGTAGATACAATGTTTTCAACTTCTCTAGTAGTGTTAGTGAGGAAAATCCTACAATAGATTGAAATTGAGCCAAATGACATTCCGTGATGAATTAATCAAATGATTCACTTGTAGCAGTCTAGGGAAGAATTTTTCAATAACATCTCAAAGCTCTACGAAAATATCAAGAAGATTTATGACAAGAAAACTAAAGCTGATGATTTCAACTTGGGAGATGTTGTTCTCTGGTGGGATGCCCGAAATGAGGACAAAGGAAAACATGGTAAGTTTGAGAACTTATGGAAAGGAACCTACAATATTTTAGCGTTCAAAGGGAATATTTCTTACTTATTAGAATATCTTGATGGGAAAGAACTTCCAGAAGGAATTGTGAATGGTAGGCTCCTCAAACACTATCTTACGTGATCTCGAAGAAAATTTTTCACTTACATTGTAAATAAAATTTTATTTGTTGTTAAATAATAAAGGAGATGTCAAAGAAGTTTGAAGCCTAAGGAGAATACCATAAGGCTTCTCTGATCAACTGTCGTTTTCTGTTTAAATTTCAAAAGCCAAATCAGTTTTTGAGTCAAGTCAAGTCAATTTTTATTTTTCTCAGTTTAGTTAGTTAGTAGTTTGAGTGTTAAGTGTTTTATTTTGGCACCATGCCCAATGGGTGAGGCTACCTGGTAGATTGTGTTATTGACACCTCCTAAAGGATTTTTCATCTCCCTCTAGAGCCAATTTTATTTTCTATGAGTCACCAGTGATCAAATGTACTCTTTCCATATGATTGATAGGGTCATTAGGTCAAATTGTTATATTTTCAATTCATTTTTTCAAAAATAAATTGGCATCACTTCGTTATCAAAGAATCATTGGTTATTTTCTAGGTCAGTGCTACTCTCTCCAATTTATCATGGTCATCGTCACTCATAATGGGCATGTAATCATTTAGGTGTCCTAGGTCATCAAAAGAGTTAATGTTATATCATATAGGTCATGGTCTAGGATTTACATTTGATTTTCATCATAATGTCAGCCATCAAAAGAAAAAAGTGAGTCATGTCCATTCTTTTGGTCACCATAATGGGAGTTGGAAAATTATGGAATTAAATAAAAAAGGTAATATTTCCATTTGAAAAAATTATGTTGCAGTCACATCAGCCAAAATTATTTCTTTCAAAAGTACGCATGATGTCATGAACCAAAATCGATTTTTTTGAGATATTAAGAGAAATATAGCTTTCCAAGAGTTCATTCTATCATTCCAAGTCTTCAATAGCTCCTGTCTTGCATTTCAAAACTTTCCACAACCATCAAAACTTCATATTACATCACCAAATTACTCAATTCATCAACCTGTTGCACTTTTGTCGCGTTTTTGGAAACTTGACATGCTTTTGTTTTGGAGACATACGGAGGGAAAGAACAAGTGAAAACTCAATCTGATTGTTTCAAAAATATTCAAACAAATAAGTGGGACCATTACAAATCCTTTCTTCAGTCAATTTCTTCACAAAATTGATAAACTCCTTCCCTAGGGTTTATTGTTGTGTTTTTGCTACACTTTTGTGATTTCATGGTTTTTATTCACTTGATAAGGAAATTTCTTAGTTTCTTGGCATGTACATCCTTAATATCCTTCATTATACACTCCCTACCATTCCCCTCACTTTATTTCAGTCATTTCATCAATTTCCCACACAAACCCTAGCTATTTTTTGCAATTCTAGACTAGGAATTTGTTTTCCCTCTTTGTCCCCTTTCCCTAACTCAAATTCATAAACTCCACTTTCATTATGTTCCCAAAACACTTCCCTACTCCCCATAATTTTTTTATAATTTTTCTTTCCCTCCATCCCCTCCATTACATACTCTTAACTTATTTTGTTTTCTCCCATGTTTTGTAGCGCAAGTCCCCTTACCCATTCTTGGGTGAGATTAGGGTTTCCTACTTGTAGTGAGGTCAAACATGGCAGAGAATAGTGAAAAGAAGAAATAAAATGAGGAGAGACCTCAAGATATGAGCCTATTCATATGAAGGAGGTCAATGCATTAGATTTGATAAGGAATCCATTTGAAGAGGTATGTTGCCTATGGTTTTGTAAGAAAGTGCAGGAGGTGGGTTATAACCATGACTTAAAAAGTTTATTTGCTATCAATTTTAGAAGAGATCATGTCACAATTGCAGGGGTAAAATTCATGGTGTTAGTAGAGATTATATATTCAACTACTACAATCCCTAATTAAGGAGATATTTGGATCAAGGGGATGGATTTAGAAATTGAGCACTATAAGTCTTTCTTGAAACCACAGTACAAAGACTCCCCTTCTCATATCTTTCCTAGCATGAAATTGTTGGACAAGTATACCCCCTTGATGAGAACTATCATGAAATACTTCACTTGTGAGGGTAGGTTCAACAAGTTGTATCAGTACCACATCAGGTTTTTGATGCATTTTACTTCTCAAAATTCCCTCAACTTACCTTACTACCTGTTCAGAAGTTTGGTTTAAATGAAAAATAAGGTGCAGTTAAGGGGAAAAGATCATTCAACTAGTTTATTTCATCATGACTTGATCAAACAAATACTCCTCCACCAGCTAGCACATAAAAAAATTCCATGAGAGACCTTCTTGGAAGCAGTTGCTCTTCTTCCTGCCTCAAACCAGCCAAAGAGTCAAATATCTCCTTCATTACCATGAGGACCACAAGGAGCTGAAGCATCAAGTATGCCATCAGCGACAAGATATCAGTCTACAATAGAGAATTCAATGGAAGATAATAAAGGTAAGAAGCTGGTATTTATTCCTGAGGCACAAGAGGAGATGCCTAGGTCTAGGCCTAAAACTAGATCTTAGGCTAGAAGGCTATCCAAGGAGGTTTTCAATGAAGAAGTGCAGGTTGAAGATATAAGAGAGAAATCACCTAGAGATAGAAATGATGCACCATTGTAGCATAAAGAAGAGATACGTCCTAAACTTGAAATGGAGTACCTAGAATAAGGGCAGCACGGAGATAAGCCATCATAAGACATCATCAAGGAAAAAGAGGCACAGATGGATTTCTTGAACAAGAAAATAGGCAACTGAAACTAAACCTACTGTTGCAAAGCAAACCACAAGGGGACCATCCATCATATAGCAAGGAAGATGTTGTGGTAGAAAAGGATAAGGGTAAGGCCATCATTGATGTGGAGTAGTTGGAGGAAAAATAAATTCAGTTACAGCTGAGAAGGCCTAAAACTAGAGCAGTGGCAAGGAAAGAAAAACATGAAAAAGAGCCATCTCCTCCTCAAGCCCACAAAGATATCAATGACACGATAGCAACTAAAATTAAAGGAGATAGGGAGCATTGGCTTGGGGTGGTAAATGAACACCTATAGAATCTATTGAAGAAGGTAAATAAAGACACTACCATGCATAGGCACATAGCAAGGCACTACTACAGTAGAAACACTATTTGCAAAATTAGGGTTAAGAACATGAAGAAAAATCTCAAGGAGACCCTAATCAATATCAAGAAAAGGGATAATATATATCTATTGGTTTTTTCATCCTTATTTGTTTGATCCATGAATTAAATATGGAAAAGGAGAGAAATTTTGGAAAAATTTTGAGAATTTTTGAGTTTTTTGTCACACAGGCAAAACTAGTCCACATAAACGCAGCGAGTACTTGTTGTGATTTTTCCCAGAGGCTCCAAATGATGATTGGAAAGCATGTGGAGATGGATAATTATGTGAATATAATGCAAAATTACTTTTGGAAGATTGAAATTTTATATATTTTCATAAAATGAAAAAATAGTGCCCATGTTGTACCTTTCTATCACTATTTCAAACCACTCATTGCGCTTATGGGACAACTTGACTTGAAGGAAATTTTTCAGAGGCTTGGATCAGTGTTTTATAGTACTTGATGATTCCATGGTGTATAAAAAATATTCAGATTTCCAACCATACCTTTTTCAACCAAAAAATCATCCGGTAAGGCCTCCAAATCATCCTCCAAAGTTTTGTTGTGCTTCTCCTAATGTTGTTCTGTTTCAAAGAAATTTTGTTGCTTTTATGGGTTTGAAGATTTTTATTGACATGTGGAGGTAAAAGGTAAAATTTTTTGATGTAACAGCTGGATCATGAGATTTTTTATGGTTAATATGCCTATTTATGGTCATATTTCTAAAATAATCTTATGTTTAATGACTTGAGAGAAAATCTCAACTAGTTAGCTAAAAAAGGGGAAAGTTGTTTGTAACTTCCCTAGGATTAGGCTATGATTCATTAATTAGCTAATATGGAGTAGGATTCAACCCCTAGAGGTGGAATCTTGTTCTATTTTATATATGTACTCAAAATCAAATCATTGAGAGGGTTGGATATTTGAAGTTCATACTCTTCTGGCACTAGTGTACTTGAGTATTTGCGGAAGAAATTTACAGGCAGTTGCAGCTATTTTTATGAGATTCTTGAGATGTGGTTAGTAACAGTGTTTTTATCCATTTTTCATATGCATCTGATGATCAAGTTGTTCAAGCATCGATCTAAATTATTCTTATGCTTTATATTTTAAGGTTTGAAACATAAATCATTATTTTATGCTCTATTTTTGTTTAAGATAAGCATATAAGTGTTTCATCCTCTAAATAAGTGAATTAATTATGCTAACTTAACTTCTTATATGATTTCCTCCTCACCACACTACAATGAAAAAAAAAATGTGTCACTAATCTCACCTACCTTGCCTCATGCTATCTCTGCAATTGATCTTTTTGGCATATCTTGCCTAGTTTCCAAACTTGGTGCTTCTTTGTCTAACAAACCCTAATCAAAACTGAATAAAAAATCCTACTAAGATTATAACTAGCCTAAAATATTTATTCTCTAGTCATTTCCATCGACTGTTAGCTTGATATAGAGAGGTCCCTCTCTGATTTGGTAGGGCTAGTTACCAAATTTAAAGTAGGTCTATGGTTACCTCTTTGGGTTCCTTTCTCATCCTTGGGAAAACAACGAGCCCTAACACCAGCCACTTTCCCTTCTTATAATGTGGTCATAGAAGATGGTAAGGGAAAAGGGTCTAAAAAATAATGAGTTTTGAAGAACTCTCTTCAAGAAGGGGTCTTGGATGATGAAATGGCATTTATTAGAGTGATAGGAGATGAAAGATCAAAAGTACTCATCAATGAGGAATACATTCTGAATCCTGGATTCTCAATAGGCTGCTTGGAATTATTCACCAAGGGAATAGTAAAATCAGAGGATGCATTGGAATGTTTTGAAGAATAATCCATCTGATCAATAGTAATGATTCTCCATTCATGGGGAAAGCATAGGATGTGAAATAACGATGATACAATGGCATCCATTTCATAAATCCATTTTTTTCCCAATAGAATGTTATAGCCCAAATTAGCATCGACTATTTCTACCTAGATATTAACCAACTTTACCCCAGCACATATGGGAAAGGCTGGAACAATGTCATGCAGCCTGTGAGAATGACCATCAAATGCAGTCAAGAGAGTAGGTGAAGGAACAAATTGAGGAGATTTGATCACTTTCTAACATGGAATGGACATGAAACACGTGGAAGATCCTTCATCAACTACATTTAAAAAAAAAATCATCTTCCAATACGTAGATTCAATCTGGAAGGCCATGTGATGAGGGAATCTCTTCTTGATATTTGACATGTAAAATGTAATAATGAATTATTTTTTCAGATCCATTGCCCCAATCGCAATGAGAAACACACTCCTTTGTGATAGGCATGATTGGAGTACCTCTAACATAGACATCACACAAGGAATTTAAGCCATATATTCTACAATGGAGTAGTTATATGCTTCCTTGGAATTAGGATTAATCGTCAAACGTTTTGTAGAGCCTTTCGACATCGAAGGTATAGGCTCAACTGCGGGCCTCTCAATATAGATTGGCTCTGAAACATCAAGAGTGGCCTTAGCCTTATGATTTTGGTTCACCATAATCATGTGACGTTGTTGCAACGTCAATATGAGAACTCATCATGCATACATTTTATGGATTTCCCCCCTCCTCGTTGCCCCCTGTGGGGGTTCCAGTACTAGCATTCATGCCAACAAGAATTATTTCCCCTTGGGGAAAAGGGTTAGTTAGGACAGTCTGGGAGCTAGAAGAACCATGTTGAGCTAACAAGCGCTAAGCACCCTGAATCTTTGGGCAAAGATGAATTAAATGGTCTCCCGTGCACAATTTTCAAGGAAACTTAATTTTTTTTTTGACTCTTTTTACCCTCCCCAACATTATTGTTGGGTTTGTTCGCATTACCCTTCCCATCCTTATGTTTCTTCTTATTACCTCCCTTCTTCTTCCCATCGAATTTTTGGTTTCCTTTGGGGTTAGAGTATTGGACAACATTAATAGTTAATGGTTGATAAGGCATGGACACTGACAACGACGCTTGAATCAAAGAAGAAATTTGTAAATACAACTACTACAATTGATGTAAGAGGTTAGTCATATTGTTATCGATCGCTCTGACTAGCCCATCAGCATGGGGATCTCGCTTCAGCTCAGCCAAATCTATCTTGGATCGAGGAACATCCAAAAAATTCTTATTAAGAATCACAGACTTAGAATATATAAGTTCTAATTGTTGGGCTCTAAAGATAGTCTGATTTTCAATAAATACCCCAGAGAGTGATACATCCTTCAATATTTCTAGATGTAAATATTTTAAGAACCATTCCAGAAGGAATTCATTAGGAAGATAGGCTTTAATGAACATCTTCCTTCTTTTTCATTCTTGAATATGGTCAGAAATGTGGTTGCCTTATCCTATTGGAAATTGGCCAACACCTTAGTTCTAGCATCATACTGGATGGGAAACTGAAAATGGCTCAATAACATAGTATCCAATTCACCAAATGAAGCAAAGGTATTCCCACTAAGCTCTATGTACCACTTGGCATCATTTTCGGTCAAGGTGCGTTGAAATAATCTCAACCTAATTGAATCATCAATAAGGTATTAGATGAACACAATAGATGTGTTGGGAAAAATACTTAGAGGCGGGGCGAATCAGGGGGTGTGAATCAGTATTTAGAGCTTATAATATAAATTCAACTTTTTCTTTGAGCATATTTCCATACGCGGTTTTTATGAACGGAACTAGCGTATGCACGCGGAAATGTAGAAGGAAACTAGCGTATACTGATTTAACTTTCCAGATTTAGAGAAAATTCTCAGAAGCAATCTTATAAACAGATTTATCAGTTATGTATCAGGTTATGAGAAGTAATCAACATAATAAAGCATCACACACATGAACACCAATATTTAAGGTGGAAACCCAATTCAGGAGAAAACCACCGTTGTTGTCGTCTCTGTTTTCAATCTTTATTATATAGAAAACCTTTTACAACATAGTACTGATGCAAACTCATACCAATACCCAGGCTTCTACCTGCAAAAGGCTGAAACCTTCTCTTGTTTTCCAGCTACAACTGGAAGGGAGCTCCAACCCCCTGATCTCGTTTACCAGCCTTCCTAGAAGGGAGCTTCGACCCCCTGAAATCAATCACCAACATCTATTGACAGAAAGCTTATTTTTTCATACTGAAGGCTTCAACCCCCAGATCTACTGCTGACCACATTTCATCAATTTTCATACTGGATCCAACAACTTCAACACAACCCTTCACTTAACATCAACAAACATACTTTGCCCAATACTTCAAACAGAATTGTGAGACCACTGTAACCAGAATGTCATAAATAAACCAGACTTCAGAATAGATATGTAGAAACAAACTCAACCCTGAACATTCATTAATTCAAATAGCATACGCTAATTTTCTTTACTGAAGCTGCGTACATACGCACTTTCCTACATACCAACCCGCGTATACTTCTGTGTATTTTATTCTTCAGAAACCCTAACTGCCATACGCGCTTTTCATGAAAAGAACCCGCGTATATACACGCTTTTTCTGAAACCAACTAGCATATAGATCTGTAAAAAGAAATTTTGTAGAACACACCAGATCTATAAAACTTACCCATATTTATTCATTTTCTTCAGTAGACTTGTGCCAGTTCTTCATGATTTCGTCAGTTGATCAAACCATAGATTCATCATCGTCAGATTTAGAGATCTTGAACCATCATTATATCCATGGGTGCATCATAGATTCACATCTATCAATTAAGAACAGAGTTCATCCATGCAGATACTCCTTAGAGAAATTTATTCATCAACAACCCTTACACATGCACACTCTTGCACTATAATATTCTTCTCCTTATATAGATTTAGCCTTTATCAATACCATTAGTCAAAACCACTCAACCGCTGATGGTATTCCTGGACGGGATCAAATAGATAATCCAGCGCTCAATACAGTGGGCCAATACCATGGTAATGTCCCCTGGTTTTATAAATTTAGAGCGCAAATAGGAATACGCTACTTGGTACATACTTTTCTGCTTATATAAGATACTTTGCCTTTACAAACCTGCGTATGCTTTGTGACATATCTTATTCATCATTATTATGGCACTTACTGAAATTCTTTTCTCTGTCACATCTGAACTAATTTGTAGCTACATCATCCTTACATATTTAACACATAGGTTGCTTATCATAGGTAACTCATCAAGTAGGTTTCCATCAAGGAAAACTTCATGAAGTAGGTTGCCATCAAGGACAAAACATTGCATCATATTGCCAACAGAGAGTGATACATCCTTCAATATTTCCGGATGTAAATATTTTAAGAACCATTCCAGAAGGAATTCATTAGGAATATAGGCTTTAATGAACATCTTCCTTCTTTTTCATTCCTGAATATGGTCAGAAATGTGAGTTGCCTTATCCTATTGGAAAAATGCCAACACCTTAGTTCCAGCATCATACTGGACGGGCAACTGAAAATGGCTCAATAACATAGTATCCAATTCACCAAATGAATCAATGGTATTCCCACTAAGATCTATGTACCACTTGGCAGAATTTTCGATCAAGGTGCATTGAAATAATCTCAACCTAATTGAATCATCAATAAGGTATTAGATGAACACAATATATGGAATGTTGTTACATGGTCAGCTGGATCCTCCTCGTACTTCCCTTCGAATTTTGGGATCATTAGAGAAATTTTGAGATCTAAAATGGGCCTCCTAAGAAAAATGTACAACCAAAATAAATTTTATAAGAAAAAATAGGATTCAAGATGATGATGTCAACCATGGGGGACGATTCACCATTTTTGGGGTAAAAAAGTAAAAATATTAAAAAATAATAGAATAATAAAACTACTTTTCAACTTGTATTTTCAACTTATCTCCATAATATTTTACCCAAATATCGCGCAAGAGTACTTGTTGGATGGAAAATTTAATTCCTCATCGAAGGAGTACCCATGTTGCATACTTTTGATGGACCCTCCTACATGAAAAATAAGAAATACATGAAAAAACCTCATTGCAATCATGTTTTTCATGTATTTATCATTTTTGGTGTAGCAGGCTCCATCGAAAGTATGAAACATGGGTACTTTTTGGATGGGGAATCAAATTCTACATCCAACGAGTAATCTTGCTTGAAATTTTAGTAAACCCATAAGGCGATAAGTTGAAAATACAAGTTGAAAAAGTAGTTTTTTATTTTTCCCTCTAAAATTTTATGATGTAATATAATATTATTTTATTATTTCCACTATTAATTAATAATTTCCTTAGGGGCCTCATTTTAGACCTAAAAATTCCGCTAATGATCCGATGGAAGTTTTGTAGGAACCAGAGGCCAAGTTGGGCTATATCGAATTGGATCGTTAGTCAATTTTGAAATATATGGAAAATTAAAAGTTGCGAGGAATGGTAAGCGTGAAGGACCTTGATAATTCCACCCACAATGGGATGGATTCCCAATATTTTGAAAAGAATAACCTAGATTTGCTAAGGCACCAGGGTTCTAATGATTGTTCGTAGAAGACATTGAACCATAAGGAAAACCTTTTGGTCCAAAAAATTTAGAGTATGACCTCCTCCTACTGAAGGGTTACCATAACTAATAATTTTTCCCCCAATCGAAGAATTAAAAGGAGAGGAGAGCCCTTGGTAAGGGTTCCACACATTGGCGAAGGGAGAAAAACCTTGAGATGTTTCTATGCAGGGAAAAGGTATATTCCACTGTTGACCAAAAACAAACTAATTCTTGGTTCCTAAACCACTAAAATTATGGTTAGTCCATCCCTGAAAAGGATTTAAGCCTTGAAATCCTTAAAAAGGATTGAAACTGTGACCTTGAGCCAAGAAAGGAAAAGAGCCTAGAGAAGGATCATAATCAGGGATATGACCTCCTGCAAAAGGAAAACCCTGGAAATATGTTGAACCACTAGCCATAGAAGACATAGGTGTGGAGACAACAAAAGAAATGGTTAAAATAACCTAGGTCCTTTCACTATAAGGGATATAGAATGAAAAGAACCAGTGTGGGAAGCAAAATCTTCAGCTCCCCCATTGGAATATGGAATGGAGTTAGAGCCAAGTATTGCAGTACTAGGAATGATAGTTGATATAGAAATTGTACCTCTTGTTAGCGTAAATTATTAACGCAAGTGTACAAAAAGATCCTACTTTAGCTGTGTGTGAAAAACATCCCTAATAATAGAAATGGTTGCTTAACTCTTTAGATTTGCAATGATTATTTAGAACAAATGCTGTAAAAAATTAGATCTATGTAGTAAAAGCAGTTAAACAATGAAAATAAATAGTAATTACTCCATGCATCCAACAGAGAAGACAAGATTTAAGAATGATTTCATATATTATTACACCTGGTGAAGGGAACAAATATATGTTACCAGTCCCCCTCAATGGGATGGGTTCTTGGTTGTCCTCAACGCTTCAGTTCTAGAAGTTTCTCTCTCTCAATGGTGCAAAAAACCCAAAATGTATGTTGAACTCAAGTGGGAGCTCAAGAGGCAAAAGAAAATAGTAGCAACAATTAGAATGATCAAAGTGCCACAATGAAAATGATAAAAGTGAAGAATTAATGGGAGAACCCTCCTATTTATAACAAAATATTTATTTATCTTCGATAATGGCGAATAATAAAATATTATTAACCAAGATCTAGATCTAACCTCGTAGAATATTTTATTATATTCTGTTGGAGGTAAAAAGTATTTAAATTGGTTAAATACCTTTATTTAGAAATAATAAACAAATGAATGATTTATTTATCATTTCAAGAATGTGGTTAAAGTATAATAAACAAATAATGATTTGTTTAATTATTCCTAGATGATTTAGTCAAATTTAACAAGGAATAATAAATAAATAATGATTTATCTAATTATTTCTCATAATTTGGTTAAATATGACCAGGAATATTATTTTAAAAATGGCTTAATTAATTATTCCTGGAGGAAAACCAAATAAATAAGGATTTATTTAATTATTCCTCATGGGGTTTCTTGTTTAAACCAGAAATAACTTAATAAATATGGTTTATTAAATGATTTATTATAGTGAAAGAAATTTTACTATGGTAAAATTGGTCTTACATGGTGTACTTCGATCCATCTAATTATAAATGGTTAGATGACCAATTTTTGGTGATAACATATTTCCCCCAATGTGCGAGCGTTAGGAGCTAATCGTATAAATAAAGTACGTTGTAAGAACACAATCACTAGACACCGAAGGGGTGTTAGTAAGAGAGAGACAAAGACAAAGATAAGTGAGACAGAACAATAACAGAGGGGGCGAGACCTACAAAGTGATATAAGTATCCTTTGATGTTGGAGTACCTATTCTCAATGGGGTGGGGGAGGCATACCTATGCCCACTAAGATGATAAAGTACAAAGAATGATAATGGGCTCAACAATATGAGATTGAGAAATAATGTACATGATAAATGGTACATGACATATTGGTATAAATAGGCCAGGGAAAAAAATATAATGGAACCCACATACATACTGCGCCTGGAGAAACATGAGCTAGGACTAAATACAATAATATCTGAGTACATGAGACATAATAATAACCAATTAAGCCCTGCTAGACATGAAAGGGCTCTGAACATATGAATGGATCATATGAGTGATACATGCATGCTATGGGCGTTGCAAGCGGCGTAAACCGAACCCATAAAATTTGTGGAGCTATATCTGAGATTGTATCATAATTTGGGGTCATCCGGGCATGTGGGGGGCTACATGAAGGGCCACCCCCTCATGAGGTTTGAAACATCTCAAAAACACCCGAGAATCACTGGTAAAATATATTGTATCATCGGTGTTAGTATGAATATTTTGTCGAAGTGTACGAAAAAATACCACTTTAGCTACACATAACTTATAGCCCTAACATCAAATATGGCTATCAATATCTTCAGATCTGTAGTTAGTTGATCAAGACAAATGCTGCAAAAATCTAGATCTATGCATAGAAAGACATTAAGCAGTAAAATAAGGTTTTACTCCATGCATCCAATAGACAAGACAAGAATAATATTTTTGAAATAATTTTATATTAAGGGCACCTGGGAGGAAAACAAGAAAGGTGTTTCCAATTCTCCTCAATGGGATGGGTTCTTGAAAATCCTCAGCACTTCAGATCTATAATTTCTCTCTCTCGTTGGTGTAGAAAACCTAGACAAATATAGAACTCAAAGGGAGCTCACAAAGCAAATAATGGAGAATGTGAAAATGATAATGGCTCAAAGTCAGACCAATAGTATAGATCTAGAGTGATCTAATAGGCAACAAAAGGTGACAAATGAATGGGAAAACCCTTCTATTTATAACAAAATATTAGGTCTTTCTAGATCTTGGTACATGATTAAAATAATATTAACCAAATCTAAATCCACCTTTTATGGAATATTTTATTATATTTGTTGGAGGGAAAAGGCATTTGACTTTGGTCAAATCCCTTTATTTGTAAATAATAAATAAATAAATGATTTATTTATTATTTAAGGAGTGGTTGAATGATAATTAAATAAATAATGATTTATTTAATTATTTATAAATGATTTAGTCATATTTAACAAGGAATATTATTTAAATAAGATTTAAATAATTATTCCTAGAAAATAATAAGATAAATAAGGATTTATCTAATTAATTTCCTTGTTTTGGGTTAAATATGACCAGGAATAATAATAAAATTATTGCTTAATTAATTATTCCATGAGGAAAATCAAACAAATATATATTTGTTTAATATTTCCCTTTGGGGTTTCCTGTTTAGACCATAAACAACCTAATAAATGTGTTTTATTCAGTGATTTTACATAGTGAAAGCAATTTTACTTAGGGTAAAATTGGTCTTACATGGTGTACTTGGGTCCATCTAATGATAATAGGTTAGATAACCAAAAATGGTGTAACAATTGGACCATCAAGTATATGAATAACAATCATACAATAATGAGTTGAGGCCGAGTGGATGAGAAATAACCAAGTTAAAGGGCGATGATGATTCCATTTTCTTGATCTAAGGCATCAAACAATAATTGAAGCTGGAACCAAGGTACACCACCCTCTAGATCTGTCTTCTGAAATTAATGTGTTTATGTCAACAAAAGGAGGTCTTCCATAAGTGAGGCAATGATGAATCCTTAACTAAGGAACAACGAAATTTAGTAAAGTGACTGATGGACTGACACCAGGGATAGTGATGGAATAGGGGACACTGCGTAGCGGAAAATCGCCATCCCTTGTCAAAGCATAAAAACATGGATGACCTGGCAGCGACTGACTCGACTCTAGAGGGGATGAGGGATAGTATAACTAGAGGCCAAAATGGGCAACACGTGATGAATGCAATGAAAATATGGACGGAATACTGTAGCAGGAGATAAAGGGACTTGGGACAGACTCCATGAATGTGATGATGACTCAATTCAGATGCTTTGAACAAGGGTAACTTGATGATGTCGTTGTTTAGTCAATTCAATGTCCTGAATTGATAGCATAAATTATTGACCAGGGCTTGTAAACCGATGAGGTATACTTGCACTATATGTGCATAAATATCCTTATTCTTATTTCATTGTTTTCAGTATTTTGTTGATGTTTTTGAGTTTTATTATGCTACTCTATGTTAAGAAGATGACATCAAATCTATGTCAAAAAGAAAAGAAAAGGGAACCTTGGACTCAAAACAGAGTTTAGCTGTAAATTATGTCCCTAATTAGGAAAATGATGAAAAATAGAGTATTCTAATCCATGGATGTTCTAGCTTGCAAATGAACATGAAATGTAACTTAAGACATTATATTTCAACCTGATCCTTTTAGTTAGAGGTTTGTTGGAATAATTTGTGAAAGAGATTGAACTCCAATGTGATGATGATCTTTCTAAAACCAGACAACGACTTAGAATATTATAGTGCAATCTTATTCATATGATAGAGATATTTTGGAATAACTTGAGAAGAAAATTGCTATAATATGCTAAGGATATCCTATGAATATTTAAAACTACTTATGACATTACAACTAGATCCCGTTCATTAGCTAGAGATTTATTGGAAGATTTTATTGAAGGAGATTAGATATAATGTAATAAGGATCTTCTAAACAACAAGTAACTCACAGTATTACAATTAAGTCTTTTCTGTGATTTAGAGATTTATTGGAACAGTTTTGAGAAAAAGACTGTTTGTAACAATATGAGGATCTTCTATCTAATTTCAGAACAGGAAATGCTAATTAACTCAACATAGTACAACCAAATCTCATTCATATAATAGTGATATGTTGGAAAAGTTTAAGAAAAATAATGGTTGTATGATAATGAGGATCTTTCAATCTAAATGACAAAAACTAAAGTGTTGGTAACTCAGGATGTCACAATTAAATCCATTAATTGAATAGAGATATGTTGGAAAAACTTTGAGAAAAGACTAACTATAACATCATGAGGATTTGTTAGTTAAAAAAACAATGTAAGACATGATACTAAAAGATATGAACTTAGAAAACTGTCTAAGTAAGAAATATAACAAAATAGAATTGAAAGCTACTTATCTAGAAAGCATGTGGAAGCCTCCTTGGATAGTAGGGGCCCTCTACTATCAATTTGGCATAAAAATATTTAACTCCTCAAGTTTGTCTTCAATAAAGCATCAGAGTCACGCTTCTTCTTATTATCAAAAATACTTCAAAATAGAGTATCATAGCATTTGTAAAATAAGAGTTAACTGTCTTTCTTGGTCTCACCAAGCTAAATTTATAGGTAATTACATAACTGATATTGAATGAAAGTAGGCACAGGTGTAATCTAAAGTCAAAATCAAACTAAAACTCATTTTTAGGACTTGTGATTTGCTGAAAGAAAATCAAGAGTCCTTATCCTTATAGAAGTCAGCTTCTCAGACTTTTATTTTGATCACGTGCATAAGCATCTCCAGTTATTGACTCAGCCTTCGTGGATGACAAGGAATGATGTAGGAAAGATTTAGAATCTAACCATATACACATTTTCTTCAGATGACACCTGTAACATGTTCAAACACCAAAATGGCTACGGAACGTGTGACGGGCTACAGAATGACTGCATTCTGTAGCTAAAACTGCTCAGAAATCATTAAGACAAAAAAACCACAAAAGTACAACAAGTTAGTCATTGCATGTATTCCTTAAGTGATTTTAATCATTATTATTGATATTTAGGTCTATAAAATGACAAAAGGAATGATAAGATGAAGTGGAATTTGGCAAAGGAGAAGACACTTTTAGGGCTCAACATACCCCCACTGCAAAACTTTTGCATGTCCTCATGCAATTTCATTCCATTTGTACTGATACTTCTGCAAGAACATCTAACCTCCTTTTTCTGCTTCTTCTGGTAGTTAATTCCATCCTGGGTTTCCTCATGAGTGTTTTGAACTTTAGACTAATGAGTGCCCTGTTCAATTTCCTGTTTCTTTTCTTCAACTTCTTGTTTGCTTTATATAATCCTTCCATTTTCTAAGAGAGAGTGCTGTTAATGTTGCCTTTCAATTTAACCTGCTCCCTTAGAATTTCATTTTCATTCTTAATATGGCTATTCAATATCTCCAATTCATAATTGTCTCTTTTTAATACTTCAATCGGAGGTTCTTGTGGACTGGGGGATCTTTCTTTGTTCTCTGAGGCTTTTCTCTCTAATGATTCCACATGGTCATAAAACTGCTGTTGAGCTGGATCTACATCTGGGGTTCTTCTACCCGATTTTTCTTCATATTGGTATACAGGAGATCTATCAACTGGTGTCTAGACTGGAGTTTCTTCTTCTTCAATGTTTATGATTCTAGTTCCTTTAATGCATGTCTTTTTCACCATGCCTTCAAGCCTGGAGCTTCTTCTCAATTTGGGTGGATTTTCATCTTTTACATCATCTCCTTCAGCACATTCATTTGTTAATTCCTCCTTCCTTTTATTCTTGAGTTGTTTCCTAATTTTTACCAATTTCTCAGAGATTATTTCATCACTGTCTTCTTGTGTTCATACATTAGGCTTGATTTCAACAGTTTTAACATCTTTTCCTCTCCTACTTCTTCTCACAGGTTTTTCTTTAGACAATGTTTCTCTTGGTTTTTCAAAATGGTTCCTTAGGAGGAATTCATCCCAATTATCTCCTATCTTCTTCAAATGAAACTCAATTAATATTTTAATTAAGCCATGATGATGTAAGGTAGTTTCTGAGAACTGAAGCCTTTTCTGGACATTTGAGGACATCCTTTTCAAACTATTAAGTAGGAAAAAGGGCAGATTTATTTCTTCATCTAGAAAATTCATCATGAGTCTAATATGATATACATACAAAGTGCCAAATCTGCCTTCACAGGTTATGAACTTTTGTAAAATTAATAGCATATTCCTCCATTTATTTTTCAAAGCTGAACTAGGAATACCTTTCTTAAATACTGTAGTGTCCATACCTGGGTTTTTTAGCATTTGTATCCAAGCCTCATTATGAAATTCTTTGTTTTTAAACCAATGTTCTCCCTGTCTTGGCAGCTCTGTCGCTTTTGCTATGAATGACTCTGTGATGGTGAATTTGATATCCCCAATCTCTACCTCTGATCCATTTAACGATCTGGAAAATGACTTTGTGATTTCTTTGTGGAATCCATTAAACTTCTCTATAAAGCTTAGCCATCCAACCTGTTGTAACAACCCTTTAATCTGAGGGTATCCTTCTAAATATTTAGTTCCAATTGGCTCTGACCTTACAATAAGCCCCATTTCTTCTTGATAAAGATTACTTCCCTTCTTTGGCTTCAATTCACTGCTATGTTTCTATTCTTCTGTCCAAAGCAAAAGTAATTGCGAAAGGTTGTCTTACCTTAAAAAAATGACTTCTTTGCAGATGAGGATTGGCTACGGAAAGAAATAGCAGTGAGTGGATGTGAACGGAATAGGGTAGTGGTAAATCATGAGGATAATCGGGTTTAAGAGTTTGATATGGAATGAATGACCACGAATAAATCTTATGAAGATTCTCAAAAATCATCAATGAATGCTATGATCTGATGACGTGACCTAATAGGTCACTTCTAGGTTCTGACCATTTAATTTTATATTAATGATGATTTGTTATGGAGCGGGATGAAAGGGATTTGGTCAAGGAGTTTTTATGATAGGTATTGATCAATTCAAATCATAAAATAACTTTGGGAAAACATATGACTTAACCACATTATACCTTTCATGATTTGCTATCAAAAATAATTTCACACAGTCTTACCTTAGCCCTTTTTAAGTTTTTGCTGTTGTGATGTGCTTTGTCTTTCATCTAAAAAATATTGATCTTTTAGGCTCCATAACCTTCTTTGAATCATCATCTGTTTACTGAAGTAGATTT
Source organism: Pinus albicaulis (assembly GCA_034641835.2). NCBI lineage: Eukaryota > Viridiplantae > Streptophyta > Pinopsida > Pinales > Pinaceae > Pinus > Pinus albicaulis. The sequence continues at coordinate 520,099,992 of CM076583.1, read as the reverse complement.
TGCAGAATCAATTGGCTACAGAATAGGTTTGGCTGCAGAATAGGTAGCTACATAATGTACCTGTAAAAACTCTGAAATATGGAATGGAATTAAGTGAAATGTGAATGGAGTGAAATATGGAATGGAATTAAGTGAAATGTGAATGGAGTGAAGTATGGATAAGGTGAGATATGGATGGAGTGAATGAGATGGATCATGAAGTATGAAAAGTGAATCTGCAACTTATGATTTTATGATACTTAATTGCAGAAAAGAACAATTTTGAAAATCTAAAGTGTTAGAAAAATTCTGATTTTCACCTTAGATTTTCTGTATAAACATGCCAATCAATGATTGGTTTTCATGTTTATATCCTTTTTTTATTTTTTCTTTTTTAATATATATTTTTATAATTGAAGAAAAATACAATTAAGTTAGTGAAGAAGAAGAATTCTTCTTCACTAACTTCATATCAATGTTATCTTGAAATTTCTTGACAAATTCCTCTCTTGAAAGTGGTTTATGATACAATTTTAGTCTGTGTCCATTTACAAGAAAAGCTACCTTTCCTTCATCTATTGTCCTGATTTTTAATGCTCCATTTTCAAATATTTTCACAATCTCATATGGCCCAAGCCAATGAGTTTGAAATTTACCTTGAAAATCCTTGAACTTTGAATCAAATAAGAGGGCCCAGTCACCTTCTTTAAATTTATTTTCCTTGATGTACTTATCATGCCATCTAGTCCTTTGTTGTTGGACTATGCTTGTTCTTTGGAATGCATCTTATCTGATCTCATCCAATTCATTAATCTGCTTTAGTCTGTGCTTCTGTGCTTCTGTTATATCAAGTCCTAACTAGACTGCCATTTTGAAAGTTTGGATCTAAAACTCTATGGGAAACAAGACTTGTTTTCCATAAACAAGTTCATAAGGAGTGTTACTTGTTGTGTTTCTCCATGTAGTTCTGTAGGCCCATAAGGCTTCAGGAAGCCTTTCTGCCCAATCTCTCCTGTGTAAATGAACAATCTTTGTTAGGATCCCTTCAATGACTTTATTGGTAGATTCCACTTTGCCATTTGCTTGTGGATGGTAGGGAGTAGATTTTCTGTGTCTGATTTTGTACTTTTCTACCATTTTCTCCACTAGCTTTGATGTGAATTGAGCTCCTTGATCTGTAACAATTTCTCTTGGGACACAAAAACGAGTAAAAATATCCTCAAAAAGAAAATTGACTACAGATGCTTCAATAGAAGAAAGTAATGGTTTGGCCTCTACCCATTTGGTAACATAATCAATGAAAAATAATATATATTTCTTTTTTCTTGATGGAGGATTAATAGGTCCTACAAAATCCAAAGCCCATTTCTCAAAGGGTTCATTGTGTACCTGAGGTTGCAGTGGCATCTCACCTGAAGGAGAAGGTTTCCCTACCCTTTGGCAACTGTCACACCTTTTAACATACTCTTTAGCATCCTTAAAGAGGGATGGCCAATAATATCCTAAATGAAGGATATTATAAGCTGTCCTCTTATCAGCAAAATTTCCACCACATGGTTCATCATGACATGCCTTGAGAATCTCATGCATCTCATCTTCTCGAACACATCTTCTGATAATAAAGTCTGGACCTGTTTTGTATAACTCATTAGCAATCCATGAATATTTTTCATTGTCATAAATGATCTTTATTTTATCTCTTGTATTCATAATTGAAGGAAATTTTCCTGAAACTAGATATTTAGCAATATCAGCAAACCAAGGAGTTTGAGTGGTAATTTCAAAGAGATATTCATCAGGTAATTTATCTTCAACTGGAGTATTTTCTTTAATGTTTTGGAGTCTAGATAGGAAATCAACTACTGTATTTTGTTTCCCAGGCCTATCTAGAATAGTGATGTTAAAATCTTGTAAAAGAAATAACCATCTTGTGACTCTGCCATTAGTAATTGATTTGTTCATTAGGTACCTAATTGCAGAATGATATGTGTGAACAAAAGTTTCATAGCCTGTTATATAGTGTCTAAATTTATTTATGGCATGGACAACAGCTAATAACTCTTTTTCAGTTACAGTATAATTTAACTCTGAAGGAGTCAAATTTTTACTTGTATAGTAGATGGCATAAGGAATTAGGTCTTTTTGTCCCAATACATCTCCTAAAGTTGTATCTGAGGCATCTATTGAAATATGAAAAGGTAATTTCCAGTTAGGTCCCCTTAAAATAGTTGCTTCAAAGATTTTTTTTTTCAAGGTTTCAAAGGCTAACTAGCAGTCATGATTCCAATTGAATTCACAGTCCTTGGTAAGTAATTTGAAAAGTGGAGATGCTATCTTGGTGAAGTTTTCTATAAATCTCCTATAATACTTTGTAAATCCTAGAAAAATCCTAACATCTTTTTGACAGCTTGGATTGGAACTAGTAGTCTGGAGATGACATCAACTTTTGACTTATCAACTTTGATTCCATCTCCTGAAATGTGATGTCCTAGGACAATCCCTTCAGTAAACATCATAAAACACTTTTCATGACTTAATGAAAGATTTTCTTCTTTACATCTCTTTAGAACTTTTTCCAAGTTTGCTAAGGCTTCTTCAAATTTGTTTCCATAGACTGTGAAGCCATCCATGTATACCTCTACACAGTCATGTATTAGATCTGAAAATATTCCTAATACTGCCCTTTGGAATGTTGCAGGTGCATTGATTAATCAAAATGGCAATACTCGGTAGGCATAGTTACCCTAGGGACAGGCAAATGTGGTTTTGTCTTGATCCTCAAGTGCTACTTGAATTTGATTATAACCACTGAACCCATCCAAAAATGAAAAGTACTTTTTTCCTGCTAATGTGTCTAACACTTGATCTATGAAAGGTAAGGGAAAATGGTCTTTAAGAGTATCTTTGTTGAATTCTCAGTAGTCAATACATAACCTCCATTTTCCATTATTTTTGGGTACAATCACCAAAGGAGAGACCCACTGACTATTTGAAATGGGATAAATAAAATTGACATTTAACAATGTCTGTAATTCTTTTTTAACAATCTCCCTAAGGTTTGGATTCATCCTTCTCTGAGGTTGTCTGATTGGTTTAAAATTTTCCTCTATATAGATATGATGAGTGCAAGTATTAGGATTGATCCCTTTCATGTCAGTGTACTCCCAAGCATATGCAGCAGAGTGTCTCTGTAATGTTTTGACCAGCTTTTCTTGTTGAAATTTCTCTAGGTTTTTGTTTATGTTTAATGTTTTCCCGAGAATATTTCAATTGCAGAGCTGCCAAATTCTTCCATGGAGTAAAGAGACATTTGTCTTGATGATAAGAACTCAATGTTAGATTCTTCTTGAAATTGTTCATATTTAAATTCTGAAGAAGATTCATAATTTTCCAAAGTATTCAGAATCTGACTATCTTCACTAATTTCTGAAATAGTGAAGAGAGGTTGTATATCTTCTTCATCATCAATCCACTGAGTATCATCTAATTTTGTGTTTTTTCTTGCTGGAGGATACAAAGTAAATTTCTTGGTTGAAATTCCATAAGAGATGTACATATCACCAGTTCTACAGCTAATAAAAGCATCAATTGTAGCTAACAAAGGTCCTCCTAATATAATAGGATGTCCTCCTAGATCATTTTTAGGAGTTAGGATCATGAAATCCACAGGATACTCCCAAGAATCTAAGGACACTGGAATGTCTTCTATGATCCCATCTGGTTTTATCACAGATCTATTTTCTAATTTTAGCAGTGTGAGTGTAAAAAAAAGATTAGGAAGTTTTAGTTTTTCCATGATTTGCCTACTCATGATATTGATTGTTGCTCCTAAATCAATAAGTGTGTTCTAGATTTCAATTGCATTGATTTATATTTTAACAACTGGATTTCCTGGGTCTAGATACTTTGGAATGGAAATCTTACCCGTCATTATATCTACTATTTTTCCTACCAGTTTTATTTTCTTTATCTCTTTTATTCTTTTTCCTGTTTTTTTCATACTCGACTCCTTTATTGTTTTTGCTAAGATTGGGATTTCCTTGATAGCTTGTAATAATAGAATCTTAATACAAACATTTCTTAACTCATCTAGGAAATCATAGTTAGGCATCATAATTTGTTTCTCGACACCCCTATCAATTTGTAATCTTTTTGGAAAGGGAGGTGTAGAAGTAGATGTTGATGGCTGCTATAATATAGGAGTTGAAATTATTGGTTCTTTCTGTTTTGATTTTTCAATATTTTGGTCTTGAAAAGATGTGCTTCCCTCAAGACTTTTATTTACCCATAGAGAATCTTCCTCAGAATTGTTTTTCTCTTGTATAATTACAAAAGGTTTCTTTTTTTCAAGTATTCTTCTGGACCTAAGTTGAACATCATTAAGGTCTAAAGGAGTAATCAATTAGGTTGGGAATTTTTTACCTTCTATCATATATGTATTTTGAGGGTTTTTATTTTTGGGGTTTGGTATTGGCTGGGTAGGAAATTGATTTGATTTTTGAGGAAATGGTAATGGAAGTGGTGGATTTTGATTTTGGTTTTGATGTTGTGCATTCTGTTGAGGGGGGAAGTTTGAATATGTTGGATATGAGGGATAAGAAGGTGGATATTGATAATACTGGGAGAACCTTCCATAAGGATTTTGTGTTCCTTGTGCCCAAGGTTGAGATTGATTTTCAAATTGGGGCCAAGGTTGCTGCCAAGAGTTCCAATTTGGTGGGGGTTGATTATACATTTGATTATTAAACCCATGTGTCTGAGGTCCCTGCTTAGGTCTTCTAGAGACAAAGTTAAGAGATTCTATGGAATTTGTGGGTGTTTCTTCTTGAAATACAACCTTAAGACTAGGGAGTGAAGGACAACTCTTGGTCTCATGTTTTTCTGAACAAATTGCACAAGTCTCTATTACTTTTGCATCTAAAGGACACTCTCTCAAGGCATGCTTCTTCCTACATTTGGGACAAAAGATTTCTAAGTCATCAGTTTCGTCTTTTTTCTTGTTTTGTAACTTAACGGTGTCTATTTGTTCACTAAAACTCCCTAGAATGTTAGACTTGAATTCATCAAGAAAATTACCTATTACATATTTGTAACTTAAGATTTGGTCCTTTTAGAATTTTAGATCTTCCTCTTGAAAGATTGATACATAACTCAACTATATCAAGTAATGGAAGCTGAGATATGTCTCCTTTTCCCATCATATTGAGGATATCTATCCATTCATCCCTAATTGTTTTCAACAAGAGAGCTTTCAAAGTTTCTTGATCTAGGTTTTCCATTTTTTCCCTCTTGATGTTATAATTGAATCTTTCCAACAAATCTTCCAGATTTTCATCCTCTTTTTGCATCATCTTGAACACTTCATCCTTATGATTGACTGGTATACAGTAATCCAAGTATCTATCTAGAAATTCTTTTCTCATTTCATCCCATATCCTAATATACCTAGTGATTAAACTCATAAACCATTTTAATGCTGCTCCTTTCAATGTTGAAGGGAACAGTTTAATTTTATGAGCATCTTGTAGATAATCATAGGTTCTACATAGAACTTCAAATTCAAATAAGAAGGTTTCAGGATCCTCACTTTTTAGTCCATGAAAGTTTGGAAGAACAGAAGGTGAGATATTTTTCATAGTTGCATTAGTCTCTTCATCTACTATAGGGAATCCAAAAGGACTTCCAGTTCCCATTCTACCTCTTCCTCCTTCTGCATTTCCTCTTCCTCCTTCTACATTTCTTCTACCTCTTCCTCTACCTCCTCCAAATAGTGTATGTTCTCCATTAAAGACTTCTCCTTTCCCTTCTTCTGCCATGGTAGACTCTTCTGAACTGATATAGGGTTAAGTTGGAAGAGCTAGTTGTTCTACTGGTTCTTCTATTAAGGGTATATTGAAGAAATAGTCCTCTTCTTCCTCTTCACTAGGGATTTGTAATTCTTCTGCTGGAATATATTCCCCCGTGGAAGTGAAAAAGGTTATCCCTTTTGTAGGAGTCCTTGGATCTTATTCCTCTAGAATTGCTTCAGTGGATGAAGTGGGGATCTTCCTGATGGGATATGTGATCTTGAGACTTCTGGAAGCCTATGAACAGTATAGTATGGAATGTGCGTTTGAGTTGGAGGTGTGCTACTTCTTTTTCTTGGTGGAGTGAGTGGAGTTGTGGGAATTAAACTTCTGCCTCTTACAAATCTACCCCTAGAATCTCTTTCTCTACGCATATCATTGGTTTTTTTGGAAATAGGAAATAAGGCTACCTAGTTATACCTCCCCAACAATGGTGCCAAAATTTTTAGTCAATTCAGTGTCCTAAATCGATAGCATAAATTATTGACCAGGGCTTGTAAACTGATGAGGTATACTTGCACTATATGTGCCTAAATATCATTATTCTTATTTCATTGTTTTCAGTATTTTGTTGATTATTTTGAGTTTTTTTATGTTTGAGTTTTAGTATGCTACTCTATGTTCAGAAGATGACATCAAATATATGTCAAAAAGAAAAGAAAAGGGAACCTTAGACTCAAAATAGAGTTTAGTTGTAAATTTTGTCCCTAATTAGGAAAATGATGAAAAACAGAGTATTCTAATCCATGGATGTTCTTGCTTGCAAATGAACATGAAATGTAACTAAAGACATTATATTTCAAACTGATCCTTTTAGTTAGAGGTTTGTTGGAATAATTTGTGAAAGAGATTGAACTCCAATGTGATGAGAATCTTCCTAAAAATAGATAGCAATTTAGAATATTATAGTGCAATCTTATTCATATGATAGAGATATTTTGGAATAGCTTGAGAAGAAAATTGCTATAATATGCTAAGGATCTCCTATGAATATTTAAAACTACTTATGACATTACAACTAGATCTCATTCATTAGCTAGAGATTTATTGGAAGATTTTATTGAAGGAGATTAGATATAATGTAATAAGGATCTTCTAAACAACAAGTAACTCACAGTATTACAATTAAGTCTTTTATGTGATTTAGAGATTCATTGGAACAGTTTTGAGAAAAAGATTGTTTGTAACAATATGAGGATCTTCTATCTAATTAAAGAACAGGAAATGCTAATTAACTCAACATAGTACAACCAAATCTCATTCATATAATAGTAATATGTTGGAAAAGTTTAAGAAAAACAATGGTTGTAGGATAATGAGGATCTTTCAGTCTAAATGATAAAAACTAAAGTGTTGGTAACTCGGGATGTCACAATTAAATCCATTCATTGAATAGAGATATGTTGGAAAAATTTTGAGAAAAGACTAACTATAACATCATGAGGATCTGTTAGTTAAACAAACAATGTAAGACATGATACTAAAAGATATGAACTCAGAAAACTGTCTAAGTAAGAAATATAACAAAACATAATTGAAAGCTACTTATCTAGAAAGCATGTGGAAGCCTCCTTGGATAGCAGGGGCCCTCTGCTATCAATTTGGCATAAAAAATTTTAACTCCTCAAGTTTGTCTTCAATACAACATCAAAGTTATGCTTCTTCTTATTATCAAAAATACTTCGAAACAGAGTATCACAGTATTGGTAAAATAAGAGTTAACTGTCTTTCTCAGTCTCACCGAGCTAAATTTATAGGCAATTACATAATTTATATTGAATGAAAGTAGGAACTGGTGCATTCTAAAGTCAAAATCAAACTAAAACTCCTTTTTAGGACTCGTGATTTTTTGAAAGCAAATCAAGAGTCCTTATCCTTATAGAAATCAGCTTCTCAGACTTTTGGTTTCACCATGTGCATAAGCATCTCTAGTTATTGACTCAGCCTTAATGGATGACAAGGAATGATGTAGGAAATATTTAGAATCTAAGCGTATACGCCTTTTCTTCATATGACACCTATAAAATGTTCAAACACCAAAATGGATATGGAACGTGTGACTGGCTGCAGAATGACTGCATTCTGTAGCTAAAACTGCTCAGAAATAATTAAGACAACAAAATCACAAAAGTACAACAAGTTAGTCATTTCATGTATTCCTTAAGTGATTTTAATCATTCTTATTGATCTTTAAGTCTATAAACTGAAAAAAAGAATGATCAGATGAAGTGGAATTTGGCAAAGGAAGAGACACTTTTAGGGCTCAACAGTCGCTAGACAGGATAGGCCTAGGGGGAACAATTATTGTATATAATTCTTGTCAATCACTAGTGATCAAATGTGCTCTTTCAAAGATTTTGTTAGGGTTTTAGGTCAAAATTTTATGGTTTCAATAGGTTTTCAAATAAAAATTTGGTCACTGGTTCGTGTGTCTAGATGTATTACTACTCCCTTCATTTCATGGTAAAATTGTCATTTTTGTCATACCATCACTTATTGTGATGAGTCATCAGTGAAATTTCTTGATAACTATACCAATTCCAATAGTAATTTTTTATCTTTCAGTTGCTTGTTTTCTTCCTCAAGGAAGGAGATGACAAATTTTTCCCTTGCCAAATTGTCTTCAAGCTCTCTGATTGTGGCATCTTTCGCTTTGATGATCAGGTTTGAGGCTTCATGATCATTTTGGAAATCTAAGTCCACCAGGTCAAACTCTTTTTATTCCTCGTGATGAAGTTCTTCCTCCTCTTAAACAACTTCCTCCTCCTACTTTTGATGTCCCTGTTTTGCTGATGTAGAAGGCAAGGCCCCTTCCACAATATGTGGAGAAAACACTTTCCTAGGTCCTCTTTGATAGGTTTTGACCTCTTTCTCCTCTTTCATATTCTTCACCATAGCCCTACTATATTACCTATTTTTCTTGTGAGAAACTGATGCCGATGGTGGAATAGGTCTAGTAGGCTGATTTGGTGCTGTAGTAAAGAAAATTGCCTCAATGAAAGTCTCCCATGCAATGTTTAGTTGCTTGAGGTGGTGAATAACAATGATTTTAATCAGTGAGTGATGAAAGTGTCTACTCATTTGAAGCTCATACTCTCTGTTTTCCACTATTTACGCCATGTTATCAATGCTTCTATACAAGTAGTAGGGAAGGTTGAGAAATTTCACCCTAGTGAAATGCATGAGAAACTTGATGTGATAGTTGTACAACCTCGAGAATATGCCCTCACAAGTATAGTATTTCATGATGATCTTCATCATGGGGGAAAACATGTTCAAAATCTGACCAAAAGGAAAGACATTCTTGATGTTAACTTTGTAAGGTGCCTTGAGATAAGGTTCATACAGTTGGGTATCCAAATATCTAGTTTCAAACCATTGTTCACCCACATTGGGTATCCCTGTTGTTGTTGCAACGATGTTTGTAGAAATGGTGAAAGTCACCGCCGCTATGGTCACTTGGTCTTTTTGTATGTTGCTATTGAAAACCCTTGTCAAAGTTGGATGGCTCTACACTATTTGTACCATCTCACAAAACTCAAAGGAACCTACATGCTAGAAACATTTGACAGCTAAGGGTGATTCCATTAATTCCTAGTGTGTAATATTTCCAAATGGGAAAAGCAGGAATATAGTGAAAAATGTTGGAAAAATATTTCAGATCATCATTTAGAAAGTAAGAGGCCAATATGGAGACATTTCATATGTTATTACAGTAGCAAAATGTACATAAGAAATGGGCCAGAAGGTGCATAACAAGAAATACAAGCCTCCAATGAAAAAAATCCCTCAATATGAGGTGCTGCAACTATACATAAAAGTTGGAAGGCCCTTACAGCGTTATTTTATTACCTCTTCTATAGCATTTGATTATACATCAGAGCTAGGTCTGATATGTTCCTCAAAATATAGATCTATATCAGATTCATGCACTATACAAGCTCCTTTAAAGAACCCCTCAAGAGTTTTCAGCAAAACACCAAGTACAAGTTGTAGATATGAGATCTAAGAATGCAGATCTACTGAAAAATACAGATATGGAAAGTGTGGCTGATAGATATGATCAATAAAATAGCCTCCTCCAAAAGATCCTCAAAGTGAAAGGCAGATCCCCTTCACTAGAAAATCAGCTCTCCAAATGGTGTGCTAAACCACCTTGCAACTCCTCCTACAGAAATAATGCAGATCTGGAAGTAAACTGCGTTGTAGGGATCAAAATATGGTTGGAATGATGCCAATATGTGAAAATAAGCTCAATGGCCTTCAATACTATCCTCCCAATGGAAAGGAAGCCTCCTCCATTGAAAATAAGCAATGCGATGGCCTAGATCTAGAGATCTAATCACCACTTGCTACAACGTACAAAAATAACCAAACCCTCAATAGGATTTGCGCTGTAAAAGAAAGATGAAGCTTGGACTTAAGCCTGATAGTAGACAATGTAGTACAAGACTCCTCTAAGATCTCTTCAATGGAAGAGGTGGGATTCCCGACCAGGAACACCATGTACTAAACAACACTCTATACATCAAGAGAAAGATATATGTTTAAACAGACCATATATTCAGAAAATCATATATCAACATACATAATCAATATGGTTGTCATCCTCTTCCTTAAATAGAACATGAGCTTGCAAACCCTAAGCCCCATCCAAAAATATCACGACATTCACACAAAGAATCTCCATCTAAAACTGTGTTGTCCCTCATTCATGACCACTCCTCCATGACAATGATGTTAATTTGGTCAAGGTTGACCCAGTCAAAGTTATCCAGCCCCTTTCACACCAAGGGTGATTTAATTAAGCTGCCAAGATTTGTATTTTTCACATTTGGAATTGATTTATTCATTATTAAGGAGAATTATGGACCTCCTTTGCCCTCTTATTCTTTAAACAAGGAAATAAAACAAAATTGAATATTCCAATTAGCTCATGACTAATTGGGAATATTACAGTCCTCCCTCCCCAAATGTTGCTTGTCCTCAAGCAACTGACAAGGTGAGTGCTACAAACCTCCATCATTGGTGACACCAACATATGATAAGCTTCCCTCATAAGCTTATTGTTCACCAATCCATCCCTCCATGAATTTCTCCTCCAAAGTTCTCATGAGATGAAAATAATCCATCCCATAAGGAGACAATAGTTCAAATGAAACAAACATGGTTTGCTCAATGTTCTCCTTGAAACATGTAGCATAGTGAACATGGAGAATCTTCATCCCATAGGGCACATACATACCTCGCATCCTCCCTCCAAACATTCCCAAAAAATTACAAGTACATCATCAATATATGGGATCAAAATTAAGTACTTACAAACAAAAATTTGGATAAATGGAGGTGGGTCATAGTCCCACATATGGAACCATCGCAGTAAATATCCTGAATGAATCAAATCATGATGTGGTAAGTGGTTTCCCCACCACTTACTTGCTGCCCAAGTCATCTCGCTATGGCTGAAAGTGTGAGATATATTTGGTGCCTTTAGAATGCACCCACAATGATACAATATCTCCCTTCGATCTCCAAGGGAGTGGCCATGTTCAGATATTTTTGTGGCCCAAAGTTGGCCATGAATTTTATATGGTTTAGTGCTCTTGCTTGGAGTTATGGCCTGCATAAACATGGTAAAGGAATTCATATCTTCATCAAACAAAACATTATTTACATGAGCATATTCTTCACCAAAATTTCTCCTTAAGCAAATGGAGTGGTGCATAGATCTATCTCCTCTCATTCCAAGAGAAGGAAGAGGTGGCTGAATTAACTCCTTTATAGAGTTATTTTGCTGGCCCAACTCAACATTGTTCATGCATATTTTAAAATTATGATATAGTTCTCCTTCAAAGCCCTTCCAAGTGTGTAGCTTCTCATGATAATGTTGTAAAATCTCATGGAATATGTGTGGCTGAAAAAGAACTCTTCATAAGCCCTTTGTAGTAACTCCTCTTTGAGCTTGGAGGCTCTCGATAAGAATATCCCACCATGATAATAGATGACTCCTTCTTGTACTGAATAGCCCTCTTCATGTAGTTGGTCATCAAGTATCATTCATGTGTGAATATCCTTGGAATAATCCACCAACAGTTGGGATTTCTAATATGGATCAATCTCCCATAGTGACAGCACTGATGATCTATCACAAAGAACATCTGTCATAAGGCTGTTCTCCTCCTTGACATCTCCCATGTCAAAGGTACCTGTTGGAAGGTCATTCCCTCCCTACTTCCCCTCCCACAATGCAGAATATGAAATGAGCGTGGGTAATGATGATGTTGGGAGGATATCTCCCTCCTCCTTGAGCCTACCCAAGACTCCCAGAGATGTATCATTTCCTTTTAATGCTCCCATCCCTCTTGGATCTATGCTTGGAGCATCATTTTGTGAGATATCTCTCACCATATTTGAGTCAGGTGGCCTCCCAGGTCGTTTGCAATTAAATAATAGTGTTCCATGCAGCAATCTCATAAGCATAATAGATGGGACTATAAGGTCCTTACTTCCATTGTGAAAATCCATCTATGATTTCTATGTGGAATTTTTATGTGAGGGGTATGTGTGCATGCCTTTGATAATTTAAGTTTTTCCACTCTTTCTGTCCACCCATTCCATCTGCAAAGTCTCCCAATCAGTGGTGACTTTCTCCAAAGTGATCAACCATTGAACACCCAATATCACGTTAGTGTCAGGTATGTCAACCAAAAATAAGTGATCAATCAATGTATATGTTCCCATGGTGACTGATAAGGATCGAACATAATGCATTCATTGCATAGTTATATCTCCTGGGACCAAAATAGAAAATACCTCAAAAGTATCAGTGGGTATTTCCCTCTTTTGCACTAGTTGGACATCAATAAAATTGTGGGTAGCCCCACTATCAACCAAAACAGAAACCCTTTGATTCAAAATGAAACCTTGAAATCTTAAGGTCAAGAACTTAGGTACTCCTCTTAAATATGCAAGAGCCCTTCCAATAGGATAAAATGCTCCATTCCCATCTCCTGATGGTGTTGGTTCATCTCCTACAGTGTCAATGCTGTGACTTTTTCTTGGTTCATCTTCTTCTTCCTCCTCATCATTTGAGAATAGCTCTATGTAATGTGCTTTTCTAGCTGCACATCTATGTCCAAGTTTCCAAGCTTCTTGGAAATTGAATAAAATCTTCCTTCTCCTTAGATCTTTCTGGACATCATCATCAAGAGGTTTCTTATATTGACTCTCCTTTGAAGCAGGAACCTTCTTTTCTTTTCCCTTTGATGGAAAGTAGGGCTTATGCCAAAATGTTGCATTTGCTTTAGGCAAGGCATCTTGAAGGTCTTTAGCCCTTTCAATGGCATCTTGTAGGGTAGTGGGCTTGGTAGATTTAACCAACCCATGAAGAGGTCCATCTAACCCATCAATGAACATATACACCCTTCTTGCTGCAGATAAATCAGGAACCATAATAGAAAGTATTAAGAATTTACAAATGTAAGTTTTTGCATTACCTGATTTTTTTAGCTTTGCAAGGCTCATGAATGGTGCTTCAAGATCTCTTTTATCAAACCTTTCCACTAGCGTTCTAGTGAACTCTGAATATGCAGTTACATTAGCATGACCCAATGTAGATAAGCCACGGAACCATCAATCATGTGCTTCATCCTCAAGGTGCAACACTTCAATCTTAATGGACTTCAGTTCTAGAACCTAGTTCAATAGAAAGTAGATGTCAAGTTTTTCTACCCAAGATTTGGCAGTACACTTGGATGACCCATCAAAATTGGGTAAAAAGAATCTTCCCATAGTTTGGTGTTGATCATGATTCTGAATGAATCCACCACTTCTATGATGATGCCTTGGTATTATATTGTCCTTTATTTGATAAAGATCCTGAAAAATCAAGTGGTCCCTGAATATCTGAGTTTGAGATTCATACTCCATAAAATAGTTTTCAAGGGATTCTTGCTCTTGAAACCCTTCATTTCCCACAACCAAAAATGTAGGCATGGTAGAGCATGGGGAAACTTGTGGTTGATGCATTGGTTGATCATTCCAGTGGTGATACATGCTAGAGCCTTCACCATGATGAAATCATTTAGGGGATTCCTTGAATCTATCCATTCTCATCTTCTTGATCTCTTTAGCAATGGCTTGCATGGCTCTAAGAAGGATCTTAGGGAACTCCTTCTCTTCATCTTCACCTCCAGATAAAGGGGTTTTATGCTTGTCTTCTTTGTCATTTGTATAATAAAATATTCTGTGGCTTCTTCTTTGATACCTCTTTTCTCTATCAGTAAGAGGCTCTCCTTCTTCAGATGACATATTGGCTTTCAAAATGCACAAGCTATGCCAAGATTATGCTTCGATACCACTGTAATATTCCCAAATGGGAAAAGCAGGAATATAGTGCAAAATGTTGGAACAATATTGTAGATAATCATTTAGAAAGAAAGAGGCCAATATGGAGACCTTTCATATTTTATTACAACAACAAAATGTACATAATAAATGGGCCATAAGGTGCATAACAAGAAATACAAGCCTCCAATGACAAAAATCCGTCAATATGAGGTGCTGCAACTATATATAAAAGATGGAAGACCCTTACAACATTATTTTACTACCTATGTTATAGCAGTTGATTATAAATTAGATATAGGACTGATATGTGCTTCAAAAGATAGATCTATATCAGATCCATGCACTATACAAGCTGCTTTAAAGAACCCCTCAAGAGTTTTAATCAAAACACCAAGTACAAGTTGTAGATCTGAGATCTAAGACTGCAAATCTACTGAAAAATACATATATGGAAATTTTGGCTGATCTAATATGATCAATAAAATAGCCTCCTCAAATAGATCCTCAAAGTGAAAGGCAGATCCCCTTCACTAGAAAATCAGCTCTCCAAATGGTGTGTTAAACCACCCTGCAACTCCTCCAATAGAAATAACGCAGATCTGGAAGAAAAATGTGTTGTAGGGATCAAAATATGGTTGGAATGATGCCAAGATCTGAATATAAGCTCAATGGCCTTCAATATTGTCCTCCCAATGGAAAGGAAGCCTCCTCCACTGAAAATAAGCAATGATATGGCCTAGATCTAGAGATCTAATCACCACTTGCTGCAACCTGCAAAAACAACCAAACCCTCAACAGGATTTGTGCTATAAAAGAAATATGAAGCTTTACCTTAAGCCTGATAGTGGAAAATATAGTACAAGACTCCTCCAAGAGCTCCTCAATGGAAGAGGTGTGATTCCTGATCAGGTACACCCTGTGCTAAACAACACTCTATCTCAACTAAACATCAAGAGAAAGATATATGTCTAAACATACCATATATTCAGAAAATCATATATAAACATACATAATAAATATGTTTCCATCCTCTTCCTTAAATGGAATATGAGCTTGCAAACCCTAAGCCCCATCCAAAAAGATCACTACATTCACACAAAGCATCTCCACATAAAACTGTGTTGTCCCTCATTGATGACCACTCCTCCATGACAACGCTATTGATTTGGTCAAGGTTGACTCGGTCAAAGTAATCCAGCCCCTTTCACATAACGGGTGCTTTAATTAAGCTACCAAAATTTGTCTTTTTCACATTTGGCATTGATTTATTCATTATTAAATAGAATTATCGACCTCATTTTCCCTCTTATTCTTTAAACAAGGTAATAAAATAAAATTTAATATTCCAATTAGCTCATGAATAATTTGGAATATTACATAGTGTCTGATGGCTCTAGTCTCAAAATTATCCCTCCTTTATTATTATTTTTCTTCTCTTCTTTTGTGGTTTTTCTTTCCTCATCCATGATGTTTCTCTCCTCCTCCATTATGCTCATTTTTGTCTTGAAACCCTAGGGAAGAAGGGGAAGGGAAAGGGAGTAGGATTATAGGGTTAGGGTTTTATGATAAGTGAGTGAAAATTTGGGGAAGTATGTAAGGGAGATAGGAAGCTTAGGGAAGTGATAGGGGGTTGAAATGTTTAAGGGAAATAGGGTAGGAAATTCAAATACAGGGAGTTGGTTTAGCTTCTTAGAAAAGCGCAATGTAGGGGTAGGGTTTTAGGGAATATAGCTTGGGAATGGGAAATGAGGGGATGTAAGGGTAGTGGGGAGTTTTTTGAAATGTAAGGAAGGTAAATGGGGTCCAGAAAAATCAAATGAAGTGTAATATCCCAAAATGGGATGGCAACAATACATGAACATAAAAATGTAAAACTCTGCAAATCTGAACATGACATAAAATGGATCAATGTACAACCATAATATTATTAAGATATCAGCAGAAATATATAACAAGATCATGAGGGACAAGCCACTTAAGCAATGGGGACAAGTCTCTAATGAACAAAACAATCAGTACAGGAGCTGGCACAATTGTATAAAATGCTGGAGAGCAGTGACAACAATGTCTATAACAGTGTAGCTACTACTAAATAAATTTATAAATATAATGTGGCTAATAAAAACAAAATAAATTCCCAGCAATGAAGATGTGGGCTCTAATACAATATTTCTAGCCAACTCGGAAAGGATTGCTAGAAATACCAAGAAACATACAATGTGACAAATAACCCTGGGGTTAATATGCCACTGTAAACTGGATCTGATATGAGATGAGGCTATGATAGATCTGAAATAATTATGTCCTCCTCCAATGGTATTTCTAACTAGAAGGTTGATCCCTCTACTCAGAAATAGACCCTCCTGATGAGCTCAATGAACCCTCCTAGCAAATGACTCCAAAAATAACGCATTTTAGGATGGAAATTGCGTTGTGAGGATATAAAATGGTTGGCTTGATGCCAAATATGTCAAAATATGCTCGAGAGTCCTCCTTGCTGATCCTCCAATGAATAGACAACCTCTCCATTGAAAAACAAGCCCGGAAATGACTCTAAGAGATCCTCCTTTGCTGCACCCTGCAACACAACCCAGATCTAAACAGAAATTGTGCTGTAGCTTAAGGAGGTAGCTTGGCCAAAATTCTAGAATGAGGAAATTTATCCCAAAGAACCTCTCCTTCCCTGAGGATGAGGTAGGGATTCTCGACCAGGAACACCCTTGTGCTAAACAACACTCCAACCCTGCTAAACAACAAGAGGAAGAAAAGTCTAAAAAGACCAATAGCAATGATAATCAAAAACATGAATAAAAATGGTTGTTATCCCCTCCATATATAGCATGAGAGCCTCTCCACATTAGGTTCCATCCATATTTTCCACCAAGCTCATGCAAGTTGTCCTCAACTAAAACTGCGTTGTTCATCAAGGAGATTCAATGTATCTAGACAATGTTGTTGACTTGGTCAAAGTAGACTGAATCAACATGATCTAGCCCTTGTTCACACCCAAAGGT
This sequence comes from Pinus albicaulis, assembly GCA_034641835.2. Taxonomy (NCBI): domain Eukaryota; kingdom Viridiplantae; phylum Streptophyta; class Pinopsida; order Pinales; family Pinaceae; genus Pinus; species Pinus albicaulis. Next base: position 520,082,804 of record CM076583.1, on the reverse strand, counting down.
GCTTAATCCAGTTGCTTATTCTTCCTCGTTTCACATTAGGAGTTTTTTTATTGCTACTCAAGAGACTTATGGGCCTCCCCACCCATTTATTTACTGACCTAATGATAAAACAACTATAATATTCCATTTAGCTTGGAGGCTAAATTTTTGGAATATTATAGTCCTCCCCTCCAAAATGTTGCTTGTCCTCAAGAAACTGTACAAGGAGAGAAAAATTCTTCCCCTCCTCCTCTTGTGGCCTCCTCATCAATAGTTCCCACCACTGCTCAAAACAATCTGCAATAAATCTGTCCTCCAATACTCCCTCCCAAGCATGTAAAACCAAAGGGCTCACATCATGAAAAGGTGGAAGGTGTGAGTGTAAAATTTCTTGTTGTCCAATGGCCTCCCCAAGATAGGAGTTATGACAAGAATAGGGGATCTCATGACCAATGAGAGACTCCCAAACCCATGCTATCATCCAAATGAAATGAGCCATTCTAGGTAGCTCATCAAAAGAATCATCAACCCCTAGTGTATGCAATGTGTTGGGGCTGCATGGAGAGATTAGATTTTTCCATTAAAGTGGTTTCTCTCTCCACTTATGGTAAGTATGGGGTTTTTTCTGATCTTGGGCTGAAATTTCATGGCCTCCAAGATTGGCCGAAGTTAACCCACAAAGAAAATTAGCCATCAAATGCCTCCTCCAAGAAGGCAAATTCTTCAAATGGCTCTTCCCATGTGAAGACAAGAAATGTGGTGTGGTAATCATGGTTTTCCCATTGTTTCTCCTGAAAAATTCAACATGAAATGTAGGGAGATTCATACTCCCAATGGCCATCTCCAACTCATCTAGCACTCTCCAAACAAAGCTCCCCATGAACATAAGAGTATCAGCAAAATATGGAAGCAAAAACCAGTGAAAACAAGCTACCATATGACAACCAAAGAGTGGAACATAGTTCCTCATATGGAACTAGTGCAGTGAATCCCTTGCTTGGATCAAATAAAGTAAGAACAAGTGCTCTCCCAACCACTTGTTTTCTGCCACAATCATTCTATAGGATAGAAGCATGAAAATACAATGTGGTGTCAATGGTGCACACCAAGAATCATGTGGCCTCCCCCACAAACCATCGATAGAATGGCCAACATCAATGCTACAAATGGCCTCAAGTACATGACAATACAATATTCAAGAAGGAAATATCCTCCTTGGTACAAAATGTAAAGGAATGCAAATCAGGGTGCATAAGTGTACATCCTCTACTATGTACTTTGGTCCTTGAGCTGAAATGGCTCAACTGGAAATTCTCCCTCACTCTCAATGAGTAGGGAAGTGGTTGTGCTAACCTCTCCATCACCATCTGGGCTATGCATCTCTCCATATGATGATGTATATCCTGTTGGATGCCCTCCTAAGTGAACTCCTCCATCAATGAATGAAATGCATCAAGGTGCATGGAAAGAAAGTCCACATGTGCTGCATGAATTAGCTTCCTCTTGAGCTCAAAAACTATAGTCAAGAAGAATCTCCCATAAGAATATATGACCTCACCAACCAATATGTACCTATCATCTCCATCCGGGTCATCAAGTATCATACAAACACCAAGATCCTTGGAGTACTCTACCAAAAGTTGAGACCTCCAATATGGATCAACCCTCCTAAGAGACAGTGCTGAAGATCTGAAATGTGAAGTTATCCACATGTTGTTGTCTACTCCTTTGACATCCCTCATGCCAAAGTCATCCTCCAACTTTCTGCCATGCCCATCATGCAACTACTCATGCTAAAAAAGAAGTAGTATCCTTCGGAAGTTGGCCTCCCATGAGAAGCTATCATCCACCAAGGAACTCCTGATCTTGGCCAATGCAAGCATGAGTGGCCTCCATCCACTCCAATGTATGGAGGATTACTTCCTAAAAGGAAGTACCCTCTGTTTCTCCAAATCCATGGAGTGGCTCCCTTGCACCATGAAGGTGCCATCCTCCATCACTACAACAACTTCTGTTAGTGTAGTATGTGTTGTGAGAGTGGGTAGTGCAGAAAATGAAAGAGTACCTCTCTCCTCCTTGAGTCTATCCAAAAATCTCTGCACTGTACTAGATTCCTCCAAAATCTTCACCTCTCCAGAATATAGGAGTGGTGAACTAAATCATACCATGTATCCCACCAACTCTAGATCTGGTGGCCTCCCAGGTGGAATGCCCCCATGTAGTGAGACATCTGAAGTGGAATGTATATATGTGTGGACTGATTTTTCCCTCTCTTCATTGTACAATACAGTCACCTTATTTTTTGTAGAAATCTCTCGGAATAGATAAGGGTGAATGCTCATAATCCCTTGATCCTGATCCTTCCTTTCTTCTCCTTCCATCTACCAAGATTCACAACCCAAAATAACTGATGCATGTTGCTCTGGATTTGTGGTTTGGTTTCCACATGTTAGATCATTTGGAACTCCTTGCAAAAACACAAGGGCTCCTACAATGGAAGAAATGGCTCCCTTCCCATCTCCATGTGGTGATGGATCTCTTCCCAATGGTACAATGTTGTTAGCTCTTCTCTGCTCATCCTCTTCATCAATATGTGAGTTTTTCTCATCATCAATGAGAGACCCTTGACCTTGGTCTTCCCTTGAAGGTGGTTTCTCCATGTCTTCACCAATAGAAGGGGGTTTTTCAAAAGGTGGGGATCTTGCCCTTAGAAAGGTACCATGCATGTTTTTATCCCCTTCATCTAAAATATGGAGTGGAGTTGGCAAGATATATCTCTTCAAATCATGCGAAATTTTTAAGTTTTTGGGTTCCACAAGAGATGTTTTACAATGTTTAGTGTCAAATATTTTCACCAATTCCTTAGTGAACCCAACATAAGTGTTTTTATTTGCATGATAAAATGAAGAAGAAATATTAAACGGCCAATTATGGGCCATAACTTTGAGGTGCAGTGCTGCTACTCTAATGGCCTCCTTTTCTAAAACTTGGTGTAGCTAGAAATATGAATCTATCTCCTCCACCCAAGCTTTAGCTATGCACTCTATTGATCCATCAAAGGTAAATAGAAGGATTCTACCTCTCTTGCTTCTATTAGGGTTTCTGGATCTTCTAGCTTCCTGGAGTTGGAAAAACCCTTGGAATTCCTAGTGCTCTTTGAATCTCCATAATTGAGACTCATACTCCTGAAGATAGACACTCAAGGTCTCCTCCCTTGGTGCATCTCACTCCTCCATCCTTCTTGCAGTGAATGTGGGAAATAGACTACGCTGTGGATCTACATATGTGGCTAAATTCTCACACCCATCATTTGAATAGCTAGGGCTTGCTTCCTTTCAAACCCTCTCAGGAATTTCTTACACTTCTCCCCTTTCATCTCCTTGAGATATTCTTTGATATTCTTCATAGCTTGGAAAAGAAGTAGGGAGACCCTCTCTTCCTTCATTTCTCCAATTAATGGAGTCATGCCTTTGTCTCTTATATATAAATTCTCTTTTTTTTGAGAAGAAGCTTCTCCTTCAAATGACATAATGTCTTGGATGCACAGGCTGAGCCAAGATTATGCTCTGATACCACTGTAATATCCCAAGATGGGATTGCAGCAATACATGAACATAAAAATGTAAAACTCTACAAATATGAACATGAAATAAGAGGGATAAATGTACATGCATCATATTATTAAGATATCAGTAGAAATATACAACAAGATCATGAGGGACAAGCCACTCAAGCAATGGGGACAAGTCTCCAATGAACAAAACAATCAGCACATGAGCTGCTGCAACTGTATAGAATGCCAGAGAGTAGTGAAAGCGATGTCTATAACAGTGTAGCTACTGCTAAATACATTTATAAATATAATGTGGCTGATAAAAAAAAAAAAAATTCCCAGCAATGAAGATGTGGGCTCTAATACAAGATTTCTAGCCAACCCAGAAAGGATTGCTAGAAATACCAAGAAACATACAATGTGACAAATAACCCTAGGGTTAATATTCCACTGCAAACTAGATCTGATATGAGATGAGGCTATGATAGATCTGAAATAATTATGTCCTCATCCAATGGTATTTCTAACTAGAAGGTCGATCCCTCTACTCAGAAATAGACCCTCCTGATGAGCTCAATGAACCCTCCCATCAAATGCCTCCAAAAATAACGCAGTTTAGGATGGAAACTGCACTGTGAGGGATAGAAAATGGTTGGCCTAATACCAAAGATGTCAAAATATGCCCAGGAGTCCTCCTTGCTGATCCTCCAATGAAAAGACAACCTCTCCACTGAAAAACAAGCTCAGAAATGACTCTAGGAGATCCCCCTTTGCTACACCCTGCAACATAACCCAACTCTAAATAGAAAATGCGTTGTAGCTAAAGGAGGTAGCTTGGAAAAAATGCCGAAATGAGAAAATGTAGCCCAAATAACCTCTCCTTCCCTGAGGATGAGGTAGGGATTCTCGACCGGGAACACCTCTGTGCTAAAAAACATTGCAACCCTCCTAAACAGCAAGAGGAAGCAAAGTCTAAAAAGACCAATAGCAATGATAATCAAAAGCATGAATAAAAATGGTTAATTTCCCCTCCATATATAGCATGAGAGCCTCTCCACATTAGGTCCCATCCATATTTTCCACCAAGCTCATGCAAGTTGTCCTCAACTAACACTACAATGTTCATCAAGGAGATTCAATGTATCTAGACAACGTTGTTGACTTGGTCAAAGTTGACTGAATCAACATGATCCAACACTTATTCACACCCAAAGGTGCTTAATCCAGCTGATTATTCTTCCTCCTTTCACATTAGGAGTGTTTTTATTGCTACTGAAGAGACTTATGGGCCTCCCCACCCATTTATTTACCGACCTAATGATAAAACAACTATAATATTCCATTTAGCTTGGAGGCTAAATTTTTGGAATATTACATGAAGCTTGCAAATTGAAAAACTAGAGTTCACTTACTTAAAACATGACATAGAGGGAAATGAAGATTTGGCACCAGAAAATTACGATCACAAGCTGAAAGGAGGGATTTAGGAGGTGTACTTACTTTCAAATAGGTGTAGGAACCCTTTTTTTGCAGCTTAGAAACTTTGGAGGCAAGTTTTGAGACCGTGGCTTTCCTCTGGAAAAAGTGCAGCGAGCTGAGGAAAACCATAACGAAGCCCTCCGAAAAGCGCATCCTACTTCTGAAAAGCACAATGCCTATCGAAAAAGCACATAACCTATGGAAAAAGAGAAGCGAATGACCCGAAACTTGGTTTTTTGCAGGAAAAATCAATTTTTTTCTTGGGAAACTTGGAGAGCTCGATGCTTGAGGATGTAAATGAATGAATTTTTGGTCTTTCACGGCCTTTTATACTTGAATAAATATCATTAAACAAATTGGGACCCACATTTCCTTTCTTGAAATCAATTTTACATTGCTTCTTTACATTTAACTTCTGAATTTGATATTTGAACTTCATCTTTTGATGGCTTAGGAACACTGATTGGCTTTTTGGAACTTTTCTCTTTTGCTGATGGAACTTTGAGTGTGAAGCTATTTGGAAATCTAAGAACTTATAACAAATTAGGAACATAAAATTACATTTTTCTCTGAAATCAAATTTACAAATCAAACTTACTGATGAAATTTCTTTATTGTCACTCCCTCATTTGCTGGGCTTTATGCATGAAATGGTGATTTGATGACCTTGGAAACCCTAAGATCTAATGGAGACTTTGACTGAATCAAACCATGATGAAAATGAATGAAATGATTATGAAAACTCATAAATGATGGTACACTCAAAAAAGTGGTGAAATGAGCCAGCAAGTAGTAAAATTTTGAAAAGAGTGAGATTAGACCTAGATCTACATCTAGTGACAAAAGTTTTGCATGATGACATAATGGAATGACAAAAATTTGAAAATGGGACCCTAATATGACATCATAAGAGTTTATTTGGTCACTGGTGACAGGATGCAAAAACTAACACTAACATTGGCTCCAACTGGGGATGACAGCTCCTTGGAGGTGTTAAGAACATCGTAGACCAAGTAGCCTATCCATTTGGCATGGAGTCAAAAGATGAAAATAAAACGAATGATGAAAAGTTTGACATAATAAACTAAATTAAGATTGACTCAAAACTGACCACAAACTGACTGAAAACTGACTGAAAATTGTCTGAATTAACTTTAAAATAGCAGAAAACCAATGAAACTTTATGGCCTTCACCTCGGGCTCCAAGCTCTGGTGATTCTCCGCTTCACACTTTTCAGAAAATTTAAACTCATATTTAAAATGGAATTGGGAAATCTAAAATTTGCATCAGAAAATATAATACTTGAGTCTACCATTGATCGGTCCTCCTAAGCATTCTTCTCCATTTGTCTCCTTCAATACGAAAGCATGTTGTCTATGAAAGGCTAAGATCTTGTATGGCCCTTTCCACAGGTTCTCAAATTTTTCGTGCTTCCCTTTTTCCTCGTTCCTTGTATCCCATCAAAGGACCACATCTTCAAGCTTAAAATCATCTACCTTGGTCTTGCAGTCATACACCTTATTTATCTTTTCATGAAGATTTGAGGTGTTCTGAAAGACCTCATCTCTTGTTTTCTGAAGGTGGATCATCTTATTGATCCAACGCAGTACATCATTCTACTCACTTCTTTCTTCTTGCAACAATTTCATGATTAGCATTGCAAGTGATGTAGGGAAAACAATGTCTACACCATAAACCAACTGAAAAGGGGGCATTCCTATTGATTTATTACTACTCACCCTGTCCGCCCACAAAGCATTAACAAGCTTTTTGTGCCAGTTCTTCTTGTTTGCCTCCAACATCTTCTTTATGATATTATTGAAATATTTATTAGAGGATTATGCTAATCCTTTACCTTGCAGATAATATGCAGTTGCATGCCCCAATTTGATGTTGTACTTTTCACAAAACTCAACCATTCTATTCAAATTGAATTCAACCTCATTGTCAATAATGTTCTTATGAGAACAACCAAAACGAGACAAAATGTTAGTCTCCAAAAACTAAATAATTACTAAATATGTTTCTTGCCTTGTTGGGATCGATTTGATCCATTTGGTGAAGTATTCGGTGGACACTAAAATCCATTTATGTTGTGCAGATGATGTAGGGTGAATCTCTCTAATGAAGTGAAGGCCCCATTGCTGAAAAGGTGCATGTACTGAAATAGGCTGCAAATGTAATGGAAGATTTTTTCTTTTACCTTGATACATCTAACACTCATGGAAACTCATCACTGTTTTGTACAAGTTTGAAAACAAAATTTTCCAATAATATCCCGTTGTAAAAACTTTGTTAGCCGTGGTTTTCCAAAACAGATGGCCTCTGCAATCTCCCCTATGGAAATAATTCATTACTTTTTTGGCTTCATTTTCAACTAAACAGTTAAAAAAAATACCTCCAGGTTCTTTCCAATAAAGAGCACTATCCAAAATGAAGTAAACTTCAATGACCTACCCTTACTCTTAGACATGCTTGGAGGAGGATTTAAATGTTGAAGAACAAATATAATGTCTGAATACGAAGGGGATGAAAGAAAAATATAAGATACCTGTATGAAAGTGCCATCCTCTTCTTCATCGGATAATGCTGAAATGAGGTTGATGTCTAGAGCATATAAGTTTGACTCAACCATGATATTGACTAATCCCTAACCTTTAATCAGATTTGTGGGCTTGATCTCAAGGTCATATTCTAACATTGCTGCTATCCACTTCCCTCTTATACCTTCTGGATCAGTCTACATAATAACATATTTTACTATTGCATTGGGTACATAAGCCAGAATATGTGAATGTAAAATGTATAAACAGAAATCTTTAAATGCCTTTACCAAAGCCAAGGCTTGCTTCTCAATGATATTGTACCGAAGGGCTGCATACCTGATAGTACAACTGAAAAATGCAACGGGTTGCTCGATCTTATCCTTCTTTTGCATCAAGACTGTAGTCGAGGCATGCTTGGAGGAAAATGAGAATATAATAAAATCAATAGAATAATCAGGGCTAATTAAAACATGGGTTGTGGTTAAGGAAAAATCCACTGAGTTAAAATACTTTTTAGCATATTTGGACCACTTTACCTCATTGTCTTTCTTTAACATATTTTTCGTTTATTGAAGATGCTCAGCCAAATTTGGAATAAATTTGCATAAGAAGTTCATCTTACCATTGAAAGCTTGGATTTATTTTTTACTTCCCAGAATGTCAATTTGTTGAATAACCTCAACCCTATAATGGTCAATCAGGATTCTATCCTTAGAGATGATGTGATTGATAAGCTTCCTCTCCTCCATGGAAAAAAGGCTCTTTTTTGGATTAAGAGAATTTCTTAATTTCTTGCATTTTTGAAATATAATTCTTAAGTGATACAAGTTTTCATCATCGGAATGAGATAAAAACTTCAAATCATCTAGATATACCATTAAGAAAACATATTTCTCATCTTCAAATGCTATTTCCATCACCCGCTGAAAGGTGGTCCCTACATTCTTGAGTCTGAATGGCATCTTAGCATACTTAAATGTGCTCCAAGGTGTCATGAAGGAAGTTTTATCTTGTTCCTTATTATGCACTAAAGTCTAATTGTATCCCGAATATCCATCAAGTAGTGACATTTTAGAAGCTCCAACCACTATTTGTAGGATGTGATCCATTTTTGAAAGGGGATAATTATCCTTAAGAGAAACCTTGTTTAAATTCCTAAAATCAATATGTTAGCACTGAAAATGTTAATGGTGTGATCGCCATTATGTCATTATTCTCAAATTTTATTGTGCCTTAGTTCATGTCCAAAGTTTGAGTCATTTCCAATAAAATTTAAAAAAGAGTCCCAACATTAAGGTATTTTTAAGTGACTAGGTGTCATAGTGTTTTAGAGTCCTAAAATAAGTTAAAATATATGTTTTGGCTTATTTTAGTGTTGAAAGTTAGTCGATGTTTGGGTAATAAAACTATAGCCATATGGTCTGGAATAATAGCTACCTTTGTTGCAAATTCATTGTCAAAATAGCCAAAATAGTAAAGGGCAGCTTCTCAGAAATGGAAGTCATGTATTCCACACAATGAAAAGAGCGGCTATTTCACTAAGATTTTGGTTATCTCAGAAAAGAGGCTATAGGTAAACAGGTAATCAGTTTTCGAAGTAGGAAATTTAAGGCTTCATGGCAACCAAAGTTCTTTAAAATAACAACGCAGCTTGTAGAAAACAGATTGACCAACAAATCGGGGGATCCAGAGAAGAGCAACAGAAAATATTTAAAAGAAGTTGTTCGAGAAATAGACTAAGGTATGAAGCAATGAAGAATAACCTCGTGCAAAAGGAATATATGGCCATCATTTAATCGCAGATCCAAAGGGGAGAAAACCGACGTCTGAGATTAAAGCGCACATAGAGTGACTTCACACAACACAATTTTTAAAGTTTATTGTTAAGTCAAATCGCATGGTATGCTAATTGAATTATGATGCGATGAGGCGAAGAGTGAGCAAGGAATACCGTCAGATCTGGGCGCAGAACGACGGTGGAGATTGAAGTGAAGATGAAGTGATTTCAAAAATCCCAATTTTTAAATTTTATCATTAAGGCGATCGCATGGTATGTTAAGCGATTTTCGATGCAATGAGGTGAAGGACACATGTCGGCCTAGCGCACCAGTGTGATTTCACAAATCACAAAGTTTAATTTTTAGACATTATCAGTGTAGAGTTAAAATTGCGAGCAATCGATCTATGATTGCTTCCTATTGGTCAACTGATTATGGGGCCCAAGAACCATAATTCTGCTTATATGCATGTTGTTTTGGGGAAATTGCAGTTTTTTTTAAGTTGATCATTGTTGATTGCACAAGTATGTATGTCTATAAAGCTTCTGATGCATGATCTGCGATTGGTCCCACTTCTTCACCACATCATCACCCCCCGCTCCTACCATTCATTCTGCTCCATGTGTCCCGTATCAATTAAACCTTTTTTAAAGGGTTTATTTGTAATTTATCATAAAATGAACCTCCTCCGTTATATCCAAAATTTTTGGGTTTTCCGCCATTATAAAGGGTTTTCAACCAAAAAAAAGGGAAAGGAACAATAGAACAATGACAGAGTTTCTATCAAAAAAATTGCTACCACTACTCTCAATATCAACACATTTTTTTTACCAGGCATCGGGCAGCATTCAAGGAACAACCACACATCATTTTCAATTTTGTTTTTCACATTTTAATAGGAGATAGCCACATGTCATTCTCACTATTTTTATGATTTTTGCTGAAGATTGGTTGCAATAAAACAGAAGAGTTGTCTTTGAATAGACTGCCATCTTACACAACCATTTCAGAGTGATAGACTTCATGATGCCTTCGTGATGTTTATCTTTTTTTTAATATAGCACTTTGTAATTAATACTAAGGGATAAGACTCACCTCTTGCACGAGGTTGTAATGAAATTTTAAATAGATTTACCCTTTTTGTGGAAGATGACAGTATCATATTTTGTATATATATGCCAAACTGATATGAAGTCAGGGTTGGTTGGTGGTTATTGAATTTTGACTTATATGAACTGTAATATTTTTTGTGAATTAAATGGAATAATAATATTGAGGACTTATTACCAATTTGCTATGTGTATTGTCTACTTTACTTGTGTTTCCATATCTCCTTTCTTCTAGTTCCAGTTTTCAATTCATCATACTGTTATGTGTTTTTATTAGTCTCTTAAGCATGTTATGTGTTTTATCAATTTTTGTTAGTCTCACACAGTGAACATTCTTGATAAAATATATGTTATAAAAGTGGAAGAGAATCACTCATGATAGTTATTCTTCATGATATTTCAGTGAGAATCTTGCCAGGCTACAAATATATTTCTCTCAATGGAATATTGTCACACTGCTACTTTTGTCAATTTCTACTGAATCAGTAGATTTTTGTTTTACAAACCTATTGATTCTCCTCTCCTCTTTCAATTTCCTTTCATCATAAACTACAAACTTGCACCTTTCTACCACATCAAGTTACAATACCCTCTTTATTAGAACTTTGGATTTAACCGAAATCTCTTTTCGGTGAATCAAAGTTTATGCCATCTTCCAATCCCATAAAAACAAAACATTAAAATTGCCTTAGAATTTAAGATGTGTCTGGTCAGGCACTTGCTATAGTCCAAGTGCTAATACTAGTGCCAACATCTTTTGGTGCGTTTGCCAAAAGCCGAAGGCCTTGTAATGAAGTATTCTCCTACATCTATTGTTATGAATTTTTGATAATCAGTTCTTGATGGCGAACAAGAATTGGTGACTTGAATAAGAATGAAAATTTGTTCACCCGATGACTCCACGAAGAGGAAGAGGGGTTTCAAGACCTCCTTATACAAGGAGGAATCAGATATCTCAAACTGTTACTCTAGTTGCTGACCCAGAGAAAATCATCAAAGATGCTAAAGGAAAACAAAGATCAATTGAAGCCACATCTCAGTCAGTGAATAAGGTACACAAAACATATGTTCCAAAGCAAAAGGTACCTCTATCTACTTTAGAATATAATGAGGTTTTAGTTTCAAAACATTCTGCTAAAAAATCTCAAGTTGAAGCTACTCCTCTAGAAAATAAAGTGGATATTGTTAACCTAGGCTCAGCTAAAGTTTTTTCTTACTTGTCACCTAGTAAATTTGAAATAAGTATTGTTCTAGTTAAAGAAGGAGAAACTAAATTTATAAGTTTTGAAAATAATTTAGAAGAGTTTCTACTGATTGAAGGGGAATTAGAACAAGTTTTGGCTATTGCACCCTTTCTTGATAGGGATATTTTTACTGAATAAGACTTCAAGACTATTTTAAATTTCCTTCAAACTCATCCTGAATACCAGTCTCTTGTCACCCCTCAGAAAGAATATTTTCCTTTCTCTCCAAATCCAACTGTTGGGTCATCTTCCTCTCATCCACTTGAAAAGACTGTACCCAAAGGTCTTACCTTTAACTTATCTAATTTCCTTGCTCAACAAAATAAAGTTGAATTAACTCCATCCCCTCAAGAGACAACTTTAGATTTTGATTCTTCTACTGAAGGAGAATTCAAGACATCTTATGTTCATCTTTTTGAAAACCCACTCTTCTCAACTCCAAACCCTGAAAAATCATCTCAAGGCACCCAATTTTCTGCTATCCTAAATCAGAATCAGAATTCACCAATTGTAATTCCTATTTCTCAAATAACTACATCAATTTCACATTAGCAAAATATGGCTCAGCTTCCCCTTACAAGGATGTAGCAGATAGTGGCTGCGAGATATTTTCCACTTGTTCTCACTCAACGGATGCATACACTTCCCCAAGGAGATTACTTGAAATGTCTTCAAAAATACATTGGGGAGGGAGAAGGAGTTTCTGCTGAAGAACATTTAGTGGCTTTCTATAGTTAAATTGACAGTCAGAATATTGAACATGAAGATGTCTGGTCAAGACTCTTTGTTCAGAGCTTAGATGGTGAATCTCGAAAATGATTTAGAAGTTTGGATCCAAATTCAATTACTGGAATTGATGAATTACAAGAGATATTTTTGAAGCATTGGGGTGATAGGAAAGAATATTTTTATTATCTTACAAAATTTAGAACTTTGAAGAAAAAGACAGACGAGTCTTTAGTTGATTTTACAAAGAGGTTTAATAAGATTTATTAGAAAATTCCTGAAGAGATTAAACCCACTTAAGCCATAGCTATGATAAAATTTTCAAATGCTTTAGATTCTCAGTTTGCCTTATGGTTGAGGGATAAAAAAGCACAGACAATGAAAACTATGCAAGAGGCTGCAATTGGAGTGCAGTCTAATCTCATGGCTTTAATAAATTAAAAATGGAGGAAGAAAATGCAGCAAAAGAGAAAAAGAAGATGAAAGAAGAAAATAATTCTTCTTCTAAATATCTTTTAGTAGAATAAAATATAGATCAAATGTCCAATTTGATTAAGGAACTTGCCTCTAAGATGTCAAAATTAGAGGTAGAAAATAAACCAGTCGCTAGAGCTAATCAAAATAAAGCTAATAGAAATTAGGCTCCCTTTAGGAGGCCTTTTCAGCCTCAAAAAATCCTACAACGCCCAAGGAGGAATGTTGATGATAAAAATGTTCAGCCTCCTTTGGATAATTTTTTTGAAGAAGAACAACAAGGAAATGAGGAAGAAAATGAAGAAATAAACCATGTGGGAGAAACATCACAATCAACATGTTTGAAATTGCAGGAATATGAAGATAGATCAAGAATTTGTTTTTTTTCTGATGATATGAATGCTCAAATTTATGCACAGAATGATAAAAAACAGCAAGAAGTTCAAAATAGATTACCCTTTGAGGTCAAAAGGTCTTGTTCAGCAGCCTCAACAAAAATCAAATTCAGATAAACAAGCTGCTAAATAGAAGGCCAAGGTAAATGAGGTTCCTCCACCTCAAAATTCTGCCCCAATTGTTAAAATTACTGCAGAAAATACGGAATTAGTTCCAATTTATTTTAGTTTCAAATATGAAATTAATAAAATCAAAATTCCAGTTCCACTCCTAGAATCATTAAAAAATATAGCATATAAAGAGTATTTTAAGAGTCTACTGCAGCCTCGTCTCGCCCCTGATTCAATCAACCTTGATGATGAGCATCCTGCCATTTATCTAGGATGTCATGTCCATGACCAAAATGATGATAACTCACCTACTTTCTACCTGTAACTCAATATACATGAAAAATTGTTGCATAATTTTATGTTAGATTTCGGAGCTTCCCACAATCTCATGCCAAATAAAGTAATGGATGAATTGGGATTAGAGATCACCAAGCAATACCATGACCTTTACACCTTTGACTCCAAAAAAATAAAGTGTCTAGGAGTGGTTAAGGATTTGTTTTTTTCCCTTACCGAGCTACCTATGAAGATCTTAGTGATGGACATTGTGGTTGCTAGCATTCATTCTATATTTGGGATGTTACTTTCCAGATCTTGGTCTAAGAAATTGGGAGGTACCCTTTAGATGAAAATGTCATATGCTACCATTCCAGTATTTGGAGGGGAATTCAGAATGTTTTATAGGGAAACTCAAATGGCCAAGATCATCAGTGATCAGGACAGTCCATCAAACCATCCCTTATATGCTAAAGAAAAAGTATTGGGGTCATCAATTTTTCACCTTGCTGCTAACAACAATGATTTCCAGCCTGAAATAAATGAAAAAAAACACTTTCAAAGTGAAAATGAGCAATATTCAGAAGGAGGATAGATCTAGAAATTGTACTTTGATGGAGCCTCCTCAAGAGAAGGATCGAGAGCCGGTGTAGTCCTCATTTCTCCTACTCAGCAGAAGCTGGCCATATCATACAAATTACAATTTGCTACCACTAATAACACTATTGAGTATGAAGCACTTGTGTTGGGTATGAAGGAAGTGAAATATTTTGGAGAAGAACATCTAATTTCCTTTGGTGATTCAGGGTTGGTGATTAAGCATGCGAGAAATAATTACCAAGTGAAAAATTCCAAATTGAAGAATTATAGGAATGAAGTATGGGATTTGATTTAACAGTACTTTTCAGCATTTAATATAAATTTTCTCACTAGAGAAGAAAATCAAATTGTTGATTCACTAGTTATTTTTGCTAGTAATTTCAAAGTTCCTTTATATGTCAAGTCAGTCTATGATGTTCAAATAAAAAGCAAACCTTCAATTCTTTATAACATCAAGTACTGGCAAGTATTTGAAGATGATAGGGAGATTCATAAATTTTTGGAGTGTATAGAAGAGTTTACAGAGATGAAAACTGATGATGAGCAGGAAATTGTTGAAAACCAAAATAAAAGCTCTTTTAAGAAAAATATTGTTGGGAAGAACATTATAGATCTGAAAACTAACTTTATTCCTAAGGGTTTAGTTCCTTTAGAAAGACTGCTTGATAGTAACGATGTTTTTCTTGAGCCTGAAAGCAAGGTTGATGGAGAGAGTACAATAGAATGTAATATCGGTACAAAAGATAAGACAAGATTAGTCAAAGTACCTAAATTACTTCCTTTGGAAACCAGAACAAAATATATCAAACTGTTGAACGAATTTGCTGATGTTTTTTCATGGTCTTATAGTGAGTTGAAAACTTATGATAAGAGAATAATGGAGCACAAGATCCCTTTGAAAACATATGCAAAGCTTGTAGCACAAAAAATCAGACACATCAATCCCATGCTGCTTCCAATCATTGAGAAAGATATAAAAAAATTATGGGAAGAAAATATTATTTTGCCTTTGATATTTTCTAACTGGGTAGCTAATATAGTCCCAGTCTGGAAAAATAATGGAGAAATAAGGATTTGTGTTGATTTTCGCAACCTGAACCGGTGTTCCTTGAAAGATATTTATCCACTGCCTAAGATGGACTATATCTTGAAGAAGGTTGTAGGATCCAAAAGACTATCAATGATTTTCAGGCTATAATCAAATTTCAGTTGACAAGCAAGACAAAGAAAATACAACATTTACCACACCCTGGGGCACATTCATGTACAAAAAAATTCCATTTGGTTTGATGAACGTAGGTGCAAACTTTCAAACGGCAATGTATATTGCCTTTGCAGGAGAAAAGGACAGATTTGTGGTCATCTGTTTGGATGACATCACGGTATATTCAAAATCTGAAGAAGACCACTTGAAACATCTGAAGCAATTTTTTGACAAAAGTATAAAATTTGGTTTGTACTTAAACCCCAAAAACTCGTCTTTTGTTATCCAAGAAAGTAAGTTATTGGGACATATTGTAACAAAAAGTGGCATCTATATTGATCCAGGAAGAGTAGAAGCTATTCAGAAGATTGGTTTGCCAAGAAATAAGAAGGAATTGTAATCATTTTTAGAGAAAATCAATTTTCTGAGGCGTTTTGTTCCTAACTTTGCAGAGCTGATCAAACATATAAATGTTTTTCGAAAAAAAGATGCAGAATTTAAGTGGCGAGATGAACCTAAAGATTATTTTTCAGCAATTAAGTTCGCTTTGAATGAAGCACCAATTTTGATTAGTCATAACTTTGAAAATGATTTTCTGATTTTTTCATATGCTTTAGAAGAAAAAATTGCAGTTGTATTACTACATAAGAACAAAGATGGTTTGGATCATCCAATTTCATTTTTTAGTCGTGCTTTAATTGATGCTGAATTGAAGTACAGATTCACTAAAAAACAAGCATATGCACTTGTTAAGGCTTTGAAGTATTTTAGAGTTTATGTGCTGCATTCAAAAATAATTTCTTTTGTGCATAATATAACTGTTAAAGATGTGTTGTTTTAGCTAGATACAAATGGAAGGAGAGGATGATGGTTGACCAAAATTATGGAATTTGATGTTGAAATCAAACCAACTAGATTGATAAAGGGTCAAGTCTTGGCTTGCTTGATGGCTGAATCTAACTAAAAATATTTAAATCTGAATGTAGATGAAGCTGAAGAAGATGGAGTAGTTAATGCTAATTATCCTGAAATATTTAATTCATATTGGTACAAGGATATAGTTTACTTCTTGCTAAATTTCAATTGTCCACCTAAAATGGAGAAGTCTAAAAGGAGAGCTTTTAAATTGAGATATTTGAAGTATTGCATTTTGGAAGACCATCTTTACTGGAAATATCCTATTGGAGTCTTGTTAAGATGTGTAGATGAAGTAGAATCTCGGGAGATTATGAGAGAGATACATGAAGGAGTGTATGGAGGGCATTTATATTGGAAAGCCACGACAAATAAAATCTTAAGAGCTAGATATTATTGGCCAAATATTTTCTCTGATGTCTATGCCAAAGTTAGAAGTTTTGTCTAATGTTAGAAATTTGTTGATAAACAAAAATTTCTACCATTATCTCTCGCCCCTATTTCAGCATATGTTCCTTTCCAGCAGTGGGAGCTAGACTTCATTGGTGAAAATGATCCACCTTTATCAGGGCAACATAGATGGATTCTCACAACTACAGACTATTTCACTAAATGGATTGAAGCTATACCAACTAGAAATGCTATTGATACGGTAATTATTAAATTTTTGTTGGAGAATATTATGTCAAGATTTGGTTGTAAGAAAATATTAGTAACTGATAATGCAATGGCATTTAAGTTCACCATGATGTACAAATTTTGTCAGCAATATGGGATTGAATTAACTTATTCCACACCTTATTACCCTCAAGGTAATGGATTGGATGAGTCATCCAATAAAATTTTGGTAAGGATTATTAAGAAAATGTTTCCTGAAAATAAGAGGAATTGGGACATTCAGCTGATACATGTTCCATGGGAAGATAGAGTAAGTGGTAAAACATCAATTGGAATGTCTCCATTTCAGCTTGTATATGTTACAGAAGTTGTAATGCCTTTGCAATTAGCTCTTTCTGTGATGAAGTTCCTACAAGATGAATTTTATCAGGAAAACCCAGTCGAAATGAGAATGTTATAGTTGATAATTGGACACCAAATCAGAGAATCATTGCTGGAAAAAGTTTAGAAGTATCAGGATAAAGTCAAATCTATTTTTGATAAAAGAGAAAATCAACAGTTATTTCAGGAGAATGATTTGGTGCTGCGTTGGGATGCTAGGAGAGAAGACCATGGAAAGCATGGTAAGTTCAACAATTTGTGGTTTGGACCATTTAAAATTGATAAATTTTTGGAGAATAATACTTTTCTGCTCAAACATATGGATGATGATCAGCTGATTGGAGACCCGGTCAATGGTCATTTTCTTAAAAGGTTCTTTATTTAGTAAAGTCATTTGAGTCACTCTATTGTCAATATCCACTGTGATGTGTCAATAAACTCCATTCCCAATGGTACTTACATATGTTTATTTGGTTATTCTTGAGTCCAGTATGTCAATGGTCAATCTTAGTCATTATTTTTAAGAAGTCTTCTAAGTTTCAAGGGTTTTTGAGGCACTAAATCTACAGTCCTTGAAGCCTCACAGGGGGGACTTCATCCCCAATAGGAGCCACTGTTAGCAATGAAAATGGTAATGGTGTAATCGAAATTGTGTCATTGTTCTCAAATTTTTATTGTGTCTTAATTCATGTCCAAAGTTTGAGTCATTTCCAATCAAAGTTAAAAAAGAGTCCCAACATCAAGGTATTTTTAAGTGAATAGGTGTCATAGTGTTTTAGAGTCCTAAAATAAGTTAAAATCTCTGTTTTGGATTATTTTAGTGTTGAAATTTAGTCGATGTTTGGGTAATAAAATTGCAGTCATCTGGTCTAGAATAATAGCTACCTTTGTTGCAAATTCATTGTCAAAACATTCAAAACAGTAAAGGGCGGCTATTTCTCAGAAATGGAAGTCATATATTCCACACAGTGAAAAGCACATCTATTTCACTAAGATTTTGGTTATCGCAGAAAAGAGGCTATAGGTAAACAGGTAACCAGTTTTCGAAGCGAGAAAAATTAAGGCTTCGTGGCAACCAAAGTTCTCTAATAGCAAAGTGCAGCTTGTAGAAAACAGATTGATCCACAGAGTGGGAGATCTGGAGAAGAGCAGTAGAAAATATTTAAAATAAGTTGGCCAGGAAATAGACTAAGGAATGAAGAAATAGAGAAGAACTACTTGCAAAAGGAATGGATGGCCATGATTTAATCGTAGATCCAAAGGGGAGCAGACCGATGGCTAATATTAAAGCACAAATGAAGCGAATTCACACAATGTAGTTTTAAAGTTTATTTTTAAGTGAAATCACATGGTATGTTAAGTGATGTGCAATGCGATGAGGCAAAGAGTGAGCAAGGAATTCCGTCAAATCTGGGCACAGACCGACAATGGACAAAGTGCAAATGAAGTGATTTTGCAAATCACAATTTTTAAAGTTTATCGTTAAGGCAATCTCATGGTATGTTAAGCCATTTGCGAAGTGATGAGGTGAAGGACATGTGTCGGTATAGAACAACAGGGAAATTTCACAAATCAGAGAGTTTAAGGTTTAGCTGTTATCAGTGTAGGGTTAAAATTGCGGGTGGTCGATCTACGATTGCTTCCTATTGGTCAACTGGTTGTGGGACCCAAGAACCACAATTCCGCCTATATGCATGTTGTTTGGGGGAAATTTCAGTTTCGTTTAGAATGATCGTTGTTGAATGCACAAGTATGTATGTTTATAAAACTTCCAATGCGCGATCTCTGATTGGTCCCACTTCTTTGCCACGTCATCAACCCCCTCGCCTACCATTCATTCTGCTCCACGTCTCCCATATCAATTCAATATTTTTCAAAGGGTTTCTTTGCAATTTCTCATAAAATGAAACTCCTCCGTTATATCCAAAAGTTTTGGGTTTTCTGCAATTATAAAGAGTTTTCAACCAAAAAAAAAGGGAAAGGAACAACAGAACAACGATAGAGTTTCTCTCAAACAGTTTTCTACCACTACTCTCAGTATCAGCATGTTTTTTTTACTAGGCACCGGGCAACATTCAAGGAAAAACCACACACCATTTTCAATTTTATTTTGCACATATTAATAGGAGACAGCCACATGTAATTCCCACTATTTTTATGCTATTTTCTGAAGATTGGTTGCACTAAAATAGAAGAGCGGTATTTGAATAGACTGCCATATTACACAACCATTTTGGAGTGACAGACTTCATGATGCCTTCGTGATGTTTATCTTGTTTTTAATATATCACTTTGTAATTAAGACTAAGGGGTAAGCCTCACCTCTTGCATGAGGTTGTAATTACTTTTGAAATAGATTTACCTTTTTCTATGGAAGATGTTAGTATCATATTTTGTATATATATGCCAAACCGATATGAAGTCAGGGTTGGTTGGTGATTATTGAGTTTTGACTTATATGAACTGTAATTTTTTTTGTGAATGAAATGAAATAATAATACTGAGGACTTATTACCAGTTTGTTATGTGTATTGTCTACTTTATTTGTTTTTCCATATCTCCTTTCTTCCAGTTCCAGTTTTTAATTCATCATATCGTTATGTGTTTTTATTATTCTCTTAAGCATGTTATGTTTTTTATCAATTTTTGTTAGTCTCACATAGTGATAATTCTTGATAAAATATATGTTATAACAGTGGAAGAGCATCACTCATGATAGCTATTCTTCATGATATTTCAGTGAGAATCTTGTCAGACTAGAAATAGGTTTCTCTCAATGGAATATTGTCAAACTGCTACTTTTGTTAATTTCTACTAAATCAATAGATTTTTTTTTTACAGACCTATTGATTCTCCTCTCGTCTTTCAATTTCCTTTCATCATAAACTACAAACTTGCACCTTGTTACCACATCAAGTTACAATACCCTCTTTAGTAGAACTATGGATTTGACCAAAATATCTCTTTAGTGAATCAGATTTTATAACATATTCCAATCTCATAAAACAAAACATTAAAATTCACTTAGAATTTAAGATGTGTCTGGTCAGGCGCTTGTTGCAGTCCATGTGCTGATTCCAGCACTAACACAATACAAAGCCTTATTTATCCAATCTTCTTCCTTACCAGAACTAGATTTGATATCCATTCAGAAAATCTGATAGGAACAATGATGTCAAACTTGTAAATTATGTTCAATTCCTTTTCTATCGATGGAAGCAACCTTGGGTTGATTCTTCTTAGCTTTTTTCTGAAGGGATTATGGTCGGGCTTAATTGGAATGGTATGTTGAATACTATTCTTATCATAAACCTTTAAGTCTTCATAATCCCACGTGAAAACATCAGAAAATTCAGATAATAAATCAATGTATTTGTATTTTAGCTTAGGAGATAAAGACTTATATAGTTTGACCATCTCAGGCTTGTCTGTTGTTCTGATGTTTACATCCTCCACACCTTTCTCTGTACGAACAAATTTTGGTTTCCTAGCAACATCATCCTGATCAAACAATTCTTCCAAAAGTATGAGACCTCTTGGAATATTGTTATCCTTTAGCTATAATATATCAATCTGATTGGCTTCGATGACTTAATCATACTTATCATAAACTTCATCAATGGAAGAAATCTCGAATTCACCTTCGTTTTGCATAAAATTGTTTACATGTTTTTCATACCAAAATACTTGTCAATACCACAAGTTGTCAGGGACAGTCGGCTAATGTTTTACTTGTATTTCAAACTTTTTATTGGAAAATATAGGGATGTTGAAATTACTTCTTGTTGTAGCAAGCGAATCTGCCATGAGATTCTGACTTATCAGCACTACTAACAATGTATGTTCAGGAAACATGTTTAGGATATCCAATACAACATTCATGTACACTATCATTCATGGATGCTTGGATTTGTATTCCCCTTTTACCTATTTTATCACAAGTTTAGAGTCGCCATAAACTGAAATTCTTCTTGCGCCCAACTTTTTCAGGATCTTGAGGCCGGTGATTAATGCCTCATATTGCACCTCATTGTTAGAATAGTAAAAATCCAACTTGTATGAACATAATATTATGGTGTATGAACAGATCCCTACCAATATTATGGTGATGGATGTTGTCCTAGCAAAATCTGTGTGGATTTCCGAAATATGAAATGAGCTTCACTTAAAGATAACTACCTCCTCCCCAAAATACACATCCTCTATAAGGTGGTGGGATCCTCCTACATGTCTATGATGGATGATTTTTTGGGATACAATCAAGTGGCGATGCTCCCAAAAGACTAGAATAATATTACATTCACCACACCTCGGGGAACCTTTATGTATGCTCGGATTCCTTTCAGTCTCATAAACGTTGACGCTACCTTTCAACGCGCAATGGATATCACTTTCGTAGAGGACCAAGACAAGTTCGTGGTGATTTACTTGGATGAAATCACCATCTTCTCAAAGGTTGATGTTGAACGTATTGAACACCTGAGGCGAACCTTTGATAAATGTCGTCGGTATGGCTTATCCCTGAACCCTCAGAAATCCTTGTTTTCCATTGAAGAAGGGAAATTGTTTGGACATATAGTGACCAGAGAAGGGGTAAATATTGACCCTAAACTGGTAGAAGTGATAAAAGAAATAAATTTACTAAGAAATCATAAAGAAGTGTAGGTATTTTTAGGAAGAATAAAATTCCTAAGGAGGTCAATACCTAATTATGTTGAGATTGTCAAGAACATTACTGAAATGTTGAAGAAAAATAATGATGTGAAATGGACTCCTAAATCTAGGGATTATTTTAACAAGATCAAGTAGGCCTTCGCAGAAGCCCCAAACTTGGTTGGCAAAGATTATAAGAAGTCATTCTTGATTTTTTCTTTTGCATCACCTCACACAATCACCGCAGTATTGTTGCAAAAGAATGATGAGCGGCATGAGAAACCTGTTGCATTTTTTAGTCAAGTCCTCAGAGATGGAGAATTAAAGTACAACATACTAGAGAAACAGGCTTATGCTCTGGTTAAGACCTTAAAATCATTTTGGGTATATGTTTTTCATTCCATCAAAATGACCTATGTATCTACTGTCATGGTAAAAGACATTCTCATCAAAGGTGACAGTGAAGGAAAAAGAGGAAAGTGGATTGCAAAGATCTAGGAATATTAAATTGAGATCAAGCCTACTAAGCTTATAAAAGGCCAGGGGTTGGCTAAGATTTTTTTAGAATCCAATTGTCAAGCTCTGGGAATAAACTTATCAACGATAGGAGGCGAGCTGACAGGTGATACGGGTGCGCAACCAAGAATAGAATATTCGATACAAAAAACATATTTCAAGTACCTGCTCTCCTCGTGGTATAGAGATATAGTGGAATACCTTTTGAATCTGAGGTACCCTCCTGATTTTTACAAGACAAAGTACCGCACATTATGGTTGAGGTCTCAAAGGTTCATAGTAGCAAATGGAAATTTGTACTAGAGAGACCCACTAGGAATGCTACTGTTGTGTTTGACTGAGCAGGAGGTGGAAAAAGTGATGAAGGAGTTTCATGATGGCATATGTGGCGGACACTACATCTGGTGCGCAACAACCCATAATATCCTCAAAGCAGGGTTCTACTAGCCTCATTTATTTGGAGATATTAGAGAACACATAAAACCTTGTGGGAAGTGCCAGACTTTTGGCAAGAGACAGAAATTTGCACCCCTCCTGCTAATCCAAGTCCATTTTGAAGAGCCATTGAAATAGTGGGGATTGAATTCATAGTCGAAGTCCAACCAGCCTCTAGTAACCGACGCTGATGGATCCTCATCACCACAGATTACTTCACCAAATGGGTCGAGGCAGTGCATGCACAGAACACTACTGATACAGTAGTAATAAAATTTTTGGAAGATAATATAGTAGCAAGGTTTTGATGCTTGGAAAATATAATCACTGATAATGCATAGGCCTTCAAGTTTTCCAAGTTCATAAACTTCTGCCAACGATATAACATCTTTCTTGGACACTCCACAGCATACTACCCTCTGGGAATGGATTGGCTGACTCATGAAATAAAACATTAGTGAGGATCCTAAAGAAGACAATCAATGAAAACAAAAAGAATTGGGATTCTCAACTGAAGTTCACACTCTGGGCCAACAAGATCAGAACCAAGAGATCCACTGGGAAATCTCCCTACGAATTGGTGTACAGTAGGGAACTTGTCTTTCCAACTCAGCTCGCGCTACCCATAGCCCGATTCTTGCAATATAGTGAAGAAGAGCCTAAGACCCTCACGAGAAGGATAAATTAATTGGTTGAACTAAGTGAGGATAGAGAGAAATTCAACCTCAGGTTAGCTAGCTACTAGGAAAAGATGAAGGGTCTTTTCAATCGAAAGGAAAAAGGTTGAGAATTTCAGGCAGGGGACCTAGTACTGAGATGGGACGTCAGAAGGTCATACAATGAAACACATGCAAAGTTTGAACTGCTCTAGTTTGGACCATTCAGAGTGGCAAAGGTCAAGGGAAATAACACTTTTACGCTAGAGAATATGGAAGGATATATACTTGACATGCCTGTCAATGGAAAGTTTCTCAAGTTTTATTTCTAGCACTAACATGGACATTAGCATTCCATTGTACATAAAATCCCATTGTATATACGCCACTTTTATTTTATGCATGATTTCCTCTTTTTAATTTCAACTGCAAAAATTTTCATGAAAATTTTCAATGATGACCCCATTTTCCCAAGAAGACACAAGCGCTCAATCTGTAGGTTCTCAACGCACTAAAAATATCTCGTTTTCCCCAAGTGGAGCCAATTTTGGCTTGGGAATGTACAATCCAAGGATGACTTTAAGAACAAGGGCCTAAGATGAGATAAGCGATTAGTAAGGCCTCCAAGAGAAGATCTATGCAGCCTGAGTGGCGGTTTCTCCAGGCATGCAACTCACAGTGGCCGCACAATCCATCAATTAGTCACATATAAAATAGTGGTCGTGCAATCCATCAAGAAGTCGCACATGTCACAGTGGTTGCGCAACTTACAAATATCGCACAAAGCACCCTCTCTGATAGCTCTAAAATAGGAAGAAAGCAGTGGAAATGACCTTCCAGAGAGAGTGACGTCAGTCACCTCACGGGCCAATCGAGGGAGCTCTGAGGGGGTGAAAAAAGGGATTCGTCTCCACATTTACAACCCCACTAAAGGCCTTGGGGACCAGTCGTCCAACGATAGAATGTGGAATGGCATCGAGGTAAGTAAGGTAAGGTAAGTTTCCTAGTATGAAGCTAGTACCTTATGTCAGACATGTGGCCCTCACCCACCCTATCGCCTTTGGCCAATCCTCTTGTGCCATGTGTCCTCCTGCTGACGTCCTCCTGACGTAAGCCCTCCAGTTGTCATCCTAGTTATTTACCCTAAAAAAGGACCATTTTCCCATCTGTTTTTCATGATCGACCATTGTTTTTCACCATTCACAGTCAGTTTTTACCAAGCTGAGCACCCAAGTAAAAATCCGTAGTGGTGTAGTTCTCCCCCTCACATCACTCTCATCATCCTCTCAGGTATTTGGTTAAGGCCCCTTAGAGAAGGAAAGAGGATCAGGAGTGGATTGGACAAAGGGAGAATAGATGAAGGAAAATAACGAGTCAGTCAAGGAAAATCTGAAGGCCGAGCTAGCTCAGTTCATGGAAAGAAACCATAATAGGCTATTGAAAGCTCTTGATGTGGAGAAGGA
This sequence comes from Pinus albicaulis, assembly GCA_034641835.2. Classification (NCBI taxonomy): domain Eukaryota; kingdom Viridiplantae; phylum Streptophyta; class Pinopsida; order Pinales; family Pinaceae; genus Pinus; species Pinus albicaulis. The sequence continues at coordinate 520,057,692 of CM076583.1, read as the reverse complement.
TCAGCTGATATTCACAGTACATCATTCGGCTTCTCATCCTTTGCCTCTAGGATCCAAGTATAGGGCCTTGGAAATGGTACTCGAGCTTACTTCCATCCCATTGGCTGACAAGCTAAACCAAAACAAGGATATTGGGAAGATGTTGCATACCAAGGTTCTGAAACACACCCTCACATTGGATAAGGCTGAGAGGAGTTAACCAAGATTTCAAACACCCTGAAGAGAGAAAGAGAAAATGAAAAATATATTTCTAGTTAGTTTGTGGATTACAAGAAGATGATACGGGGTAAGGGAATTGATCCTAATGTGGCAATTTTGACACTGTTGTAGAAGAAAAAATTAGAGTTGCAAGAGCTACAACGCAAGTTAAATATTCCCTACTCAGAGCACTTCCAGGTAGCGGATTTGGCTCAGGTTGAGAAAGATTAGGAGGCTCTCACATAAATTCTTCTTCAAAAGGACAAGGAGATAACAGAGCTAAAGCAAAGAATGAATGAACTCGAACATGCACAAGACATTCATGTATACCTAGTTCAAGTGCCCGATGATACCCAAAATGCCTCGGAACACCTAAACAAGGTCTTGACAGAGTTGAAAGCCTCAGAGGATGAGACATGAACCCTGCGTAGGTTGTTAGACGAAGCAAAATATGACCTTGCGGATATGGAAAAGATGATATCATATTTAAAAAAATAAACGGATTTCAATCGCAGAGAGTCTCATGATTTGAACATATCAGTCAAAGATTTAAAAGCACAACTCAAAAGTAATATGTCACTGGTGGAAGCCAGACAATTAGTCTGTAGTGAGATAATAAAATACGTGAACAATCACTGGGAGCTCATCACCTTGACAAATGATAAGAAGAATTCCATCTGCAATTTCAAAGTGTAGCTTGATGCGGCTCGCCAAGAGGGAAATGACAATGTGGTGATCGTGCACGGATACATCCAATTCATCAATGAAATCCCCACTAAAGAGTTGGGCATGCGTGGAGTGGAAGACCATTACAGGACAACAATGGAAATTATGAAGATGGTACACAAGGAGGAGGCATGGGTAAAAGCAGCTGGATGTTTAGGGATAGTGGCCAAAGTTGTGGAAGAATTTGATCATGAATGGAATAAGGTGGTGGAAGCAGGGCTGCTAGCTTGTTGGGACCCCCTGGGTGTACTGCTCCCTTGGGTCACATATGAACAATGGATGATCGAGATTAAAGACAGGGCTGACTCAACTTTAGAAATGACCTCTTGTCTTAAGGCTGAAACAGATTCCAATTGAGATAATGAGTAGTATGTATTTTGTTTTCTCTTGTTTGTTTAAGTTTCTTTCAGCTATGCTATTTGCTCTTCAAGAGTCTCATATGTGAAATTTTTGGACACCTAATCCTCTATGGGTAGGTGTGGAAGCCAAATGGACAAAAGGAGTCCAAGTGACCTTGGAATGTGGAATCCAAAGGTCACACGAATTGAATATAAATTTACATCTATGGTGAATAATAACATATCTCACACTTATCCTCTATTTCTATGCCTGTTATCCATTTACCATGCGTGTGTTTAACATGGTATCAGAGCGGGCGATTGTTGGCCCTGCTCCAATTTGAGCCAATACTCTTTGTGGCCATTTAAGTCCTATCATTCTGGCCATGATTCTCTTCCATATTCCTGCCATATTCTATTTCATACAATTCTGGCATTACTGTAACCTCTACCATCTCCCAACATATGCATCCTCTCATTTACTCTATTCCCATTTATTTCTATATTTTTCATTTCCGCTACTGAAATATTCTATAACGCTCCACTACACCAATTGTATCAGGTTCAGGACTGAACACTGTGTGTTGGCCTAAAAAAATTCCTAAGAATTTATGAATTCCATTCTATGCTCTTTGCGCATATAGTAGATGGTTGTTTCAATATTTCCATATTCTGACATAATTCTACACTCTGTAATAGCGTTGGTCCTTCCTTGAATAGTGCTGGTCAGATTATTTGCTCCCCAGCACCTAATCTGCTGCATAATACATACCCTGCTCTGCCTCCATCTCTGTGTCCCTGAAATTTATACAGTGAATTAAATCACTCATGTACAGTCACTAATGCACCTCTTAGTTTCTGCCTCTGTTTCTACCTGATAGTCATCAATTTCACATTAATGGAAACTTTACAAATTTTGGAGCATTGGAGTCAAGAATGAAGGTGTAATTATTTCCAGCGATGAAAAGTTCGTGTGAGTGTGATTGAAGGGAGCGGTATATGGTGCAATGACTATTTAGCATTTAATTTTTCTGTGTAGCACTTGCTCGACACCTTACCATTGGGCCTCCACCCCTTGGTGCTCATTCACAGTCCCTCAACGAGCCTCCTGGCAGCTCAGCCTTTCTCCCACTACGTCGAGCCTCCCCGCCCACTGCTTCACATCCCTGATGGCTCACCTACCCTCTCATCTCCCACAGTTGTGGGTTTCTCCCACACCATTGCTTCTCAGGCCTCTCGACAACTGCAAGCTCCTTTTCGTCATTTTTCCCCTCATTCTCCCAATGTTCTCCTACCTCCACTCACCACCTTCCCTGCCTCCTCCCTTACGTCCCCTCCCTCATGACCCATCCCCATAGAATCTTCCCCATCGACACTCAACCTCCCTCCTACACCTCGACCTCGGCATTAGCCTGCCCCCTTTCCCCTCTCGCTCCCCAACCCCCCCTCTCAGTCCCCTCCACCTACGCGTAGTCCCTCCTCTCTCTACCTTCACCCTCCTGCACCCCTCCACCTCTCACCTCCGCTGCCTCCTCCCACGTGGTCCCTCCCCCATCCTGCACCTCCTGCTTCCTACCGTAGCCTCCCATGCATCATCCCTCTCGACTCTCGGTTCCCATATCGGTCCCAAGAAGTGATTTAAACATGCCCCTATGGTAATTTTGGACCAGTAATGTTTGGTGGTTTGTATGTGACTGCTAGCTTGTAATCTTTACCATGTCACCTATCCAACCTCTTGTCATGGTCATGCTTATGCAGTATTAGAGAGTTATTTTAATAAATAATTATGTAAATAAGGATTTCAATATCTCAAAGCTTCTTATGTTTATATTCATGTGGGAAGCTTACTCCATTGAGAACGTCACCATCAAAGCATATATGGTCTAGAGGATTATTATAGTTTCCCAGATAAGAAACATTATTATCTTCACCTCTACGATACTTATTGTGCGGAGCCTCCATCGACTCACATAGGAAGACTCCATTGAAGGTGAAAGTTGTCTCTTTGGAATAATGGTTACATTGTTGAAATTTTCTTGGGTATTGCATGAAATTGGTTGCAAAAAAAAAAAAAAGAGTTGGGTGCCATATTGTTTTGGAACATTAAGGAGTGTTCATAGTTTATTTATGAATGGTCACCCAGAGTCATTGAATTTAGAACTGTTTAAAGTCTTCCATTATTTTCAGACCACCAAATGTTGAATTTGGTATTACAACCTAAGATATTAATTATAAGCTGCAACCATCTTGATTGGTGTTGATGCACTGAATACATTTGATTGTACCCAGAACTGTGGCATGTTTTGGAGTGATTGGTGGTAATATTGCTAATTTTGAGTGTATTTTGGGCATTGTGCAAAATTCTCTCTATGCATTTTTTCCAATAGTGTATCTTTTTTTATCATTGCAACCACTTTAGCCATCTAATTCGAGAGATTCACCTGATTTTTTTCAATGAAAATGACCAAAATTAATGCAATATTGGAGTTATTAAATAATTTCATACTAGGCTCCACTGATCATGATACAGTGATAGTCTGCAAGGAAACTCTCTCTCACATTCAGACATGTTTGCATAACACACAAGAAAACATTGATTTTTTTCAGCTTGAATCTCAGCTACAACAAGAGGAGTTACAACAAAAGAGTTTCCATTCTGAACCTGTTTCTGTTTAGAAAATTGAAAGAGACTCCCATAAGAAGCAAGCCAATAATATTGCGATTTGCCCAGTATAAGAGCAGATTTGCACGCAGAAGAAAACATCTAGCCTACACTTCCCAAGCCCATCATCAGACCTTGGGAAGATCTTATCCATAACAAGCACATAATAGGTCTTGAATATGAAAAGGGGTTTTCCTTTCATATTTTGGACTACTCCAAGCCCATAAAATTTTAGAGTGTCGGATTTCTTTATGATAGTTCACCTTCAGCTGTTCCAGATCCTGATCCTCTTCCATAGCAACAACAACAATTTAAAAAATTCAAACACTGGGATCGAGTTGGCCATATGAAAGATCATTGTTTTGATCTTCACCCATGCAAGAAATGTGGTCGGCACACCCATTCTTCACATAGATGCTTCAGAAACAAGCATTCTGCAAGAACAAAGATTCATATTGGATGGATTTCTTCTTCACAATGGGCATCAACAGCCAAGAAGATGTTTAAGTCATATGTCAGAACTTTTTTTAGAATATTGAACAATCTTGCAGTTGAGTTTTCGCCATCATATAACCTTGTAGCTAACAGGGGGGGAAATAGTGGTCATCTACAAGCTTCGAAGCCACATCAAGCGAGCTAGAGACACAGCAGTTCAAGCAAGCCTGAGCCATAAATTGTCATTCTAGATTTAGAGTTGTAGCCAGAGACACAACACTTCAAGTGAGCCTGAGCCATAACTTGTCATTCCAGATTTAGAGTTGTAGCCAGAGACACGGTTGCCCATGGGGATTCCTTTGGTTGGTGAACAACCTTAAACCATCTATGTAAGGTTTATATTCTTCCTTTTCAAATAATTCAGAGCACTTCCTCTAGCAGAAGACTTCAACTTCATGCCATCGTTGGTAGAGTTCCAGGAAATGAATTAAGCATTCTAGTGTTGGTCTTCATCCTTAAACCATCACAGGTTGTAGACCTCCCTCCTTCTAGGTTGAAGTTCCCCCTCTTCAAATATGAGGGAAATTTCCTCTAGGAGGAGCCCTCAAATTCTTTCCAAAATTGGAAGAGTTCCAGGAACTTCAATAAGTGTTCTAGTGTTGGTGGTCATCCTTAAACCAGCTGTTTATGCCAACATTTCAGAGAGATGATTCAACCTAATTGTTTCCATACATACTTTGCAGATTTGTATTACAACTCTCTTCTTGGACTCACACATACCCCTTTGGATTAAGGGGGGGAATGTTGGACACTTAATCCTCTATGCATAGGCATGGAAGCCGAATGGACAAAAGGAGTCCAAGTGACCTTGGAATGTGGAATCTAAGGGTCAAACCAATGTAATATAAATGTACATCTATGGTGAATAATAACATATCTCATTCTTATCCTATCTTTCTATGTGTGTTCTCCATTTAACATGCATGTGTTTAACATAAATGCTAGTGATAGATGATTTAATAAATGAATTTGTATACATCCGCGTTGAGGAAAGATGACACCCATGTGTTAATTATCTTACAGACTTAATATCTCTCACCATGAGGCTATCTCTCCATTAACCTCATATTCACCATTTTTCCTCAGATCCTAAAAAGGATGGACTCTTATTGCATAATAAGCCCATATTTCTTGGGGTTTCTCTTTCTAATTCCTCTTAATTATCACCACCTTATACTTCCAAGTCTGCTCATTAGCCTTTTACTTGGCCCGTTCAAGGCATCCTCGATTCTTACATCCCTGAGTCCATTTCGAGTGATGCTAAGTGCTCATAAATCTTATTACCAGGGTTTTCTACAACTATCTTGAACCACAGTTTCATTTGTCCTAAATTAAGATACACTCGAAGTTAAGCTCTATATGAACAATTTAAATCCTCTGATTCTTGAGATGTCCTAAGAACTGGTATTTTGAAAATCAAGCCTATCTCTAGGAGTGACAACACACCCTATATTTTTTCTAGGCTTGTTGGCACCTCAAAATCGATGACCTAGTGTAGGAATCCTATAATACATGTTCTTTATTTCCATCCTTGAATGTCACAGTATGCATACTAGTGCCCAAATATAATAAGTCTCAGGATCATGGTCACTTCAAACCAATAACCTTACATACTGTGATATATAAGATTATTTTGAAATGCATTACAAATCGTCAAAATACACTCCTTCCAAATATCATTTCAATGGAGAAGGCTAGTTATTTTGTGGGTAGATATGTCTTAGACATAATATTATTAGCCCATGAGTTCCTCCATCTGTTAAAAAAATCTAAAAAATTAGGAATGTTGATTAATCTTGACCTATCTAAGGAATTAGAAAGACTTAGTTTGCCTTATCTCTTTAGCATTCCCATAGCCTTTGGTTTTTCAAGGATTTGGATTAATTAGGTAGGAGCTTTGTTTGCAACCCCTTTCTTCTCAATGATTCTGAATGGATCTCCTTCCTCAACATTCAAGTATTCACATGGAATTCAGCAAGGATACCCTCTCTTTTCATTCTTATTTATTATTTTTATAGAAGGGTTGGGACACAATAAAAAGGAAACAATATCAGAAGGAAATATAAGATAATTAAGAATCTATAGTAATAATCTCCCCATCTCCTATCAACAGTGAGTTGATGATATGATTCTAATGGGATTTCCTATAGTAATATAATATATATATCTAAATAATGTCCTAGAAGACTTCATCGACAACTTAAGTACATCCATTAATGTGGGTAAATCTCAAATTTATTTCTTTAATGCTAACTTATCAATGCAATGACACCTAGCTAGATTGTTGGTTTTTCAGTGTAGTTCTCTCCCTGCTAATATCATGGGGTTCCTTTTGTAGATAACTTCCTTATAGCTATTCAGTAGAAGGAATTAGTCTACAAAATATGCAAAAAATTGTATTGTTGGACCTGCATATCTCTTAATTTTGCTAACATAGAAGTCTTGTTAAAATCTATCTTGCAAGCCCTTCTGATGTGTCTTCTGTCTACATTAGTAGTGCCAAAAGGAATCCTTACATATATTAATATTATTTATAGATATTTTTTCTAGGGAGGGGCCATGTGGGAAAGAAAATGGGTGCTTGTAGCCTAAGACAAATTATGTCTTCCCATAATGGTGGGAGTGTTATAACATATATAAGTGCTCCTATAGACTATATGCTCTTATATGGCTTAGGAAACTCCCTTCCCCTTGCAGGCTTGAATTTATTTTAAAATTTTGTTTTTCAAAATCCATACCTGACTCTTCCCACTATAAGAACATGTACATATGTGGTTCATAAGAACAATATTTATGTATGATTTTTTAAAATTTGAAAAAAACAAATAAAAAGCTATACTTTAGGTTGGGTTTATGAGTTTTACTGAAATCCAACCTAGAGGAGCCCATGGCCTAACCAAATTAACTAGTTTGAGGTGGTATATATACACCCCTTAGGTAGGCCTAATTCATTCCTAATGAGAGGAATCATGATTATTCCCAAATTCCTCCATATCGAGTCTACAATTTTCTTGTACCTTTTGCACTCCCAGTCTCTAAGAAATGCTTGTTTCCTTGCATAGATGCTCAACCTCCTTATCTTGCATATTATTGCATATATTCAAGAGGAGGAATTCTTTTATGGCTCTGGTTGGATGGATCTGAATGAAGGTTTCATCAGTACCTTTGGTTATGATCAGGTTGTAGCTTCACCTATTCTTGCCACTTTCAGTGAATAAAGAGACTCATGTCATGTTTCCAAATTTCATTGTTGTTCTATGAATGTTGATTTGTTATGATGCTTATGATGTTTTATCATATATATATATATATACTTGTACTTTGAATTCGGTGATTTTCTCCTATCTATGTGATTCATTTGCAAGTATGCACACATTCAAAGACGATAGAGGGCTTGGACGCTACAGGATCTACTTCAAACGTAGGACCTTTGGGTATGCTTATAATCCCTACTTTTGTGAATTAAAGTGCTTAACATGATTGTATGATTTTTCGTTGTTATCTTTTTATTCTTCTTTGTTGGGGCTCTCAACTGTAGCCCTTGAGGAATTTTCCCTTCAACTGGGAGGTCTTGTTCTTCATGATCCAAAAATTATCAATTATGTTTTGGCGGGGAAATTATGGTGGACATGGATCCAAGGTTTCAAAGATATATGGAGGCATCTTTAGAGTATTAAATACATTCCATCTCAATCATGCAAACAATAATTATAGATTAAAACCATGTTCAAGGATATTCAATATGGATTTTGGAAAATAGTAATAAATTCATCATGCAACAAAAGTATTTATGGGAACTTCGTGTAGGAAAGGATGCCTTGTTTGGGACTAATTCATGGCAGCAGCATCTAAAGCTTGGCGATAAGGTGGAATTTATTGCTATATAAGAGATTATGAAATCTACATGTCTCTTGACAATAGAAGATTATTAAACCATACAATGGAGCACACCTCATGGAGAGAATGGAAAAATAAGGAAAGTATCCTCAAACTCTAAATCTATCCAATCTAGACACATTAATGGAAAAACTTCACAAATAAAAGGTGTTGGCATTGATGTTTGTTGCAGTGTTGTAGATGTATGGTTGGTTGTCATTGATGTCAACCTGGTTTCTTCGTTTTGTAGGTGTGTTGGATATGCATGTGTATAGGTGGATGTAGGTGGCTTGTATGATGTGTAGATGGTCCTTGGTATAGATACTAGCTTGTACTAGCTTGGAGATGGTCCTTGTCATGTCTACTAGTTTGGAATAGCTTAGAGATGGTCCTTGGAATTCCTACTAGCTTGGAATATCTTGGATATGTTACTTATCATGTTTACTAGCTTGGAATATCTTGGAGATGATGGTTGAGGTGTATATGGCCCTTTGTTGGATGATGGTGTGTTGCACTGCTTAGGAGGCCCTCTCATGATGATGATGGTATGTTAGTATGTTGAACTACTTTGGAGGCCCTCTCATGATGATGATGTTATGATGCCATGCTCAATTAGCTTGGGGGTTGTATGATGTTGTGTTGCATTATCTTGGAGGCCTTCCATTGTGAGGGTCTTCTTGATTATGTTGTTGCATACATACTGAATAGTTTAGAGTTGAGGAGCTTGGATGATTAAGGTCTCATTGGTCTCCATGTTCCTGATTAGGTCTCCTATGATGATGATGTTATACCTTAGGCTTGGATAGGATCTACTTGTGAATGTGGATTCTTGAGATGGTTGTGCATGTGTTGGAGTATGTCTCACAGTTATTCGAAATTGCATAGTGATGGCAAGGATGTTGCAGAGAATTTTCATGGCTCATATGTTTATTTTGGTTGTTGGTTGGCATCCTAATCAACCTAGTTTGATTTGTGATGTTTTTGATGATATGGAAGTGGTTTGGTGAAGTGTTGTAGAGATGTCAAAGACTTCTAAATGTCCTACAAAGTTTGGTCAATGTCTGGAAGAATTTTTGGCAAGTTTTGAGCTAAGGTAACATGTTTTTAAGTCTCCTCTACCATAGTCGCATGCATGATGGGTCAAGGGAGTATTTTTAGGCTCTAGTCACTGGCAAAGCAGCCTATGGGAGTGGTTATAGCCCGAGTTGCATGGATGATGGTGCTAAGGGGGTTACTGAGGTTTTTTCATGAGTTTTGCTTTGCATTCCTCGTATTGATCAACTAATTTTGGTGTTGTGGTGATGTTATTGATCATAAATGTTCAACATATGGTTGAAAATTTTGTGGGCCCTCTAGAAGTATTAAGGTTAAAGATATCAAAAGGATAGTGGAGAAAGTGGCTTGATCTGTTCAAGAATCCTTCCTCAACTAAATTTGAATCATGTGAACAGAATTATTGAGTCTTCCATAACCTGTAGAATTTACAGAGTTACTCAACATAGAAAAATGATAAATATAAGAAGGTTGTGAGTGTATTTTTTTGGTTTCTTGGAGAGCATGTGAGTATGCCATTGTGAGATCATTGTGAGTGAGTAGAGTTTGCAACAGCTACTCACATAGTTTTTGCAATGATATATCATATATTTATGAGAAAAAATTAGAGTTAGAGTTGAGAAGAAGAAACAAATTTTGTGTGTTGGTTGTGGAAAACATTTGGGAGATTGAAGTGTGTTTGAGAGAAGTGTTTTATGTGTTGAGGTAGTGAAGAAATTCCCTTCTCTGAGTGAGATTTATGATTCATATTTTATGTGTAGAATTCTAGAGCTGTTGGGTTTCTCATCTTGAGCGAATTGAGAGCCTAATCTGAAAATATAACAAACGTGGTTCACATGGAGGAAGTGAAGGTGTGGAGGCTTCAGTATATATAGTGATTTTTCTGATTCATAGTATGAATATTTTTCTCCATTCAATAGGATCTTGACAATACAATGGTGGTTGTGTGAGGATTGTTGGTATGGTATCTTCCAGCGGATGGTAGTCCGTAGATCCCCAAGAGAAACATAGTTCCGAATTGATAGATGTCAAAATAATGTAGAGGAATCCAAGAATTCTAGCTTATGGTTGTAATATAATCCATGTAAATTTTTTCAGCATATTAAGAGAATATTTGAGCAGTGCAACAACAACAGGGTGGTTTTCTCCCGAAAGGGTTTCCACAAGAAATACATGTGTCCTTATGTGTGCATTCTTATGTTGATATTTCTAATGGTTATTATGGTATTAGTTTATGTTTTCCTACATGTTTTTACGATATAATGTGGTTCATGCACATGGATAATTTATTTTGGGAAAAATATCTATAATTGGTGAAAATTGATACAAAGGCCATCACTATTGATTCAACCCCCATCCCCTCTATGTAGTGAATATATTTCCAAAAATTGGTATCATAGTTAGTGCTCTTCAGTGAAGCTTGACCTCTTGGGGAGTATGTCATGGATTATGGCCAAAATCAAGAGGATTATGTCTAAAAATCCAAATAATTTGAAGAAGGAAGAAAATCAGTCTGTTGCAAAAGAAGCTACAAATTATGAATCATATGTGTCACGAGGTAATATTTTGAAGGAATTTTTTAATTATAATTATGATGATTCTTTTGATTTTGATGATGAGAAGGATATTTTTTTCATTAAATTTGGATATGAATAAAAAATGGTTATTATCAAGGAATTAACTGCTCAAGTAGATAAGCTAACAGCTTCATGTAGAGATCATATGAAATTGTTGCGGGTTTGTGATGAGAGGGAGAAAAATCTCAAGGAGGAGCTTACTACATTGAGAATCCGGCTGGAGGATTAAAAAATAAATGAATAAGTGATGTGGGCGAAAACGCGAAGTTGGGAAACACTTTTTGGCATGAGATAGAATTCGGGAGAATTTTTTAATCTCTTGGCCGAGAAAAAAAGTCAACTAAATTTCTCGGCCGAGAGTTTTCAAAACTCTCGTCCGAGAGATTTTAAATATTTCGTATTTTCTCGGATGAGAGTTTTCAAAACTCTCGGCCGAGAGTTGTGTCACAAAACTCTCGGCCGCAAACTCTCGACCGAGAGTTTGCGCAATAAAACTCTCGGCCGAGAGTTTTATTGCGCAAACTCTCGGCTGCAAACTCTCGGCCGAGAGTTTTTAAAAATTTTGGGCGGGAGTTTTCCCGCGCATAAATTGGTTTAAAACTCTCGGCCGAGAGTTTTAAAAATTTCTCGGCCGAGAGTTTTTCTCGGCCGAGAGTTTCTGGTCAACAAAAAACTCAGAAAACTCTGCAGTTTTGAGAAACCTGCAACTTTGGAGGGACAGAACACCTACAAAAACAAAATGTTATATGTCGGATCAAGTACCATTAGATTCGTCTCTAAATCTAGTTTTTGACGATGTGAGATTTATGGAGTTTCATTAAAAAATTCAATTTTTTATTAATTTTTTACTAAACTATGTCACTATGGAATTTCATTGTTCGAAAAATTGCACTGAATGAAAATTCAATAACTTTCAAACGAGGACACCAAAAAAATTAAAAAAATCATAGTGCACTTCCTCTCCCTGTCTACTTCAAAAGGGTACTCTCATTTTTCTTATTGACGATCACATTGAAAAGAAAATCAAAGGATAATAAAATGTACTGAAACATCACGGTTTTTTTGTCTTCGTCCATTTCAAAAAATAATAAAAAATAGTGATTTGATCCGAAAATTACCAAAAAATAGTCTGTGCACTAGTGCAATATATGCAGATTACGATGCTATGGTTTTTTTCCAAAAAATGAATAACCTTCCCTAAAAAAAGTAAAGGATAATAAAATGACTATTTATGTTTGCCTGAAAATTTCAAGTATATGCAGTTAGTAAACAACAAATTTACCCCTCTATATGTCAATATTTTTTTTTTTTTAAAATATCGGTATGGAGGTAAGACAATTCTCTACAATTCTTGTTTTTATTTCAAAGCATAATTTGCGATAAAAATATGAGTTTAGTGGAGTTGAAGTTGAAAAACATAGAAAATTACAATTTTCAACGTCAAAAAAGGGCAAAAATTGTTTCTCAACTTCACATTTTCACCCATGTGCAATAAGAAAAAGGAAAAGAAATATTACGTTGAGGCACTTGAAAGTATAGTAGAAAATTTGAGAAAGAAAATTGAAGAAAAAGACCAGCAGATTGAAAAGGTTAAGAGAAAAATAATAGTGAGGAAATATAGCTCTAACCTTAAAAGAGGAGATGCAAGTTTAGATGTAGGAAATAATAAAAGTATATATTCAAATAATACTACAAAAAAATTGTGAGCGGCCATGACAATGTTGAAGAAAAGAGGTTAAAATTTCATCAACAGTAAAGAAGAGTTTCAAAATGAGTTTATCTGCAAAGAAAATCATTCACTCCTACAATTTATAGGAGAAAAATTCAAAGGAGAAACAAGAACTCATTTTCTCCTTTGTTGAATGAAATTATGTGTTTCAATTTCCATCAATTTGGACATATAGAAACTTTTTTAGAGCAAATTGAACACATTCATGCAGCAGTTTGGCTAGTAAGGAATGATATATTCCTTCAGCTATAGTACGAGAAGTTAGAAATATAGCATGAGGAATAAAATATTAGATCCTTTGTATTCTTATCTTGTTCATATATAATTTTATATGCGTCACAACTTTGGACACATGGAAAAATATTCTCAAATGCCTATATCCATGAGACCATCAGTAAAAAAGAAGCAACTAAAGAAACATGCACAACAAAGGAACCCATTAGAAGCAATGTGGAAGAAAAAAGAGGAACAATTAGGAAGGTGTGGTATTTCTCTTTGCTCACTTGATGATTATTAAAAATGGTATATTTATGGTGGATGTTCACGTCACATGTTTGAAGATAGGAGAAAATTTCACTTCTTGAAGAAAAACAAGAGTGGTCATGTTGTTTTTGAAGGAAGTGAACCAACAAGAGTATTTGGAAGCTGTAAGGCTAACCTTGGTGCAAAGAGGACCAATGTTGAATATGTATGGATCATTGAGGGTCTTAAGAACAAAATTTTGAGTGTGATCCAAATGGTTGATGGAGGAAAGGAAGTGGTCTTCAAATCCAAAGGTTGCTTCATCGAGAAAGAAGGATCAAAGAAGGTAATTGCTAGATAATTCAAGACCCCAGATAATGTATATGTGTTGAAGGGAAGATTGAAAAGTAATAATATACCAAGAGAGTATTTTTCGTCATTTTATTCAGATTAGAAGAGATCAAAACATAATGTAGTTTTATTTTACATGATAGATCCTTTAGACTGCAAAATGGATGTGAAGCCTTCATAGGCTCAGGGGGAGTATATGGAACATTTTTCTTTTGCATTCACTAGTTTGCATTGATACTTATCTATTTGATTATGGTTTCTTGATGATGGATTTTTGCTATTGGTGTTGTCTTTTCCAAGGTGTGATCAAGAGGAGAGATGAAACATTTTCATGGGGAGAAATTTATATGCTTCCTATATTTTGATGGCTCCATGGCTCCTTGGTGGATTTGGTTATGCATCTCATGCTATGTGCTCATTCATTGCAGATTTCTATGTTTGATCATATATGTTGTATATATGTTTTGACATGCAGTTGGCATGTATTATGAATCTTGGTTTGATGATTTTATGCATGTGGTGGTGTCATGAATATTAGTATGATGATGGTGCATGATGCTCATATTTATGTTGGATGTTTTTCATATTTATGTTGTTGCTACATATGATGATGGTTATGTTTTTTAAGCATGGATTATTGATGCGATGTTGTTGTTGTCATTACATAATTATATGCTTATTTGTTGTTACCATTTATTGAGTATCTTGTATAGGTTCATGCTCCATGTTATGGTTATTGTTGCTGCCATGTATAGCCATAGAGAGCTGATATATTTAGTAGCTTGATGTGATAATTTGTTGCTTTATGATCTTGTTGATATATGCTAAGTAATGGGCCACTATGTATTGTTATGGACTGTTGGTTACTGTTGCTGGAATATTGATTCATGTTTGATGTTTTGGAGAGGCTGATACATGTCTCTTATGTGATTTATATAAACATTATCTTGTCATCATGGAGAGGACATGTGGTTGATCATATGCTCTATGTACTTGTATCATGACATTGTATTAGACATGCATTGATGGGAGAGTTTTTATGAGAGGCATGTTTGGAACATATTGCATAATGAGTCATGAGAGTTAGTCAAGTTTTGTATGGGTTGTTAGTAGTGTTTTTATAGCCATGTATTTCATATATTATTTTTGTACACCCTCATACTTACCACTGAGGGACAATCTAGAGTCTTGCATGCATTGAGAGAGATAGGTACACGAGTCATGATTTAGCCATATATGGGCTGATTGATGTAATTTTACAACCATGTATTATCATTCTGGGAGCCATGTAATAGGCCTATGAAGCCCTCTACTTTGTTGCATACCATTTGGTCATAGCCTTTTGTCCATGTAGAGTAGTAGCCTCTTGCATATGGCAAGGAGGCATTCGCAACCATATATATTTAGTTTACATTCAGCCATGGATATGTTTGAATTTAGTGGAGTATGGTTGGTCATACTATTGTGACTTGTCATCATGGATTTGTAGCTACAGATAAATTTTGCATTGTTTCTAGTGTTGTATGAGTTTTTTGTTGTTAGGGAGTACATTGTAGAGAGGATGTATTTTCTTATGTTGATTTAGAGTTGGTTGGATGTTTGATTTTGTTGATATGGAGCTGGTATGATTTGTTGTTGCTAGTTGATCATTCTATGTTGTTGTTGCTATGTGTTGGTGAAATGATATGCTACTATTGCTATGACATGGATTATGATGTTGATTGTCGATGTTGCTTTTTTTCATGTTTCCTAGGGAGTGAGAGAGATTATTGTTGTTGTTGATGGGATATTTGTGATGTTTCTCTAGTTTGTTGTTGTTTGTGAATAACTTATTTCCAGGGGGAGTTTAGTGCAAATATTTTCCAAGGGGGAGTGTTATTTTTATTCTTTTTCTTTCACTCCATTGTTCATCACCCGCATATGATATTGAGTGGAGTTATGTTTTTGTTGATGGAGCCCCTTGCATATAGAGGAGTATATAAAAAATTTCCTTCACATGTTGAGAACTTTTCCATTGTTTTCAAAGGGGGAAAATGTGAGGATGTTGATCAGTTGATTGTTTGAGCTAGGGTGTTGACATCAATGCCAAAGTGGGAGATTGTTGGCATTGATGTGTGTTGTAGATGTATGGTTGGTTGTCGCTGATGTCATCCTAGTTGCTTGTGTTGTAGGTGTGTTGGATATGCATGTATATAGGTGGTTGAAGGTGGCTTGTATGATGTGCATATGTTCCTCGGAATGGCTACTAGCTTGGACTAGCTTGGAGATGGTCATCGGCATTTTTACTAGTTTGGACTAGCTTGAAGATGTTCCTTGGAATGCCTACTAAATTGGACTAGCTTGGAGATGGTCCTTAGCCTGTTTACTAGCCCGTACTAGCTTGGAGATGATGCTTAAGGTGTAGATGGTCTTTGGTTGGAAGATGGTGTGTTGCACTAGTTATGAGGCCCTCTCATGATGATGATGTTATGATGGCATGTTGCATTAGCTTGGAGGTTGGATGATGGTGTGTTGCATTATCTTGCAGGCCTTACACGATGATGGCCTTCTTGATCATGTTACTACATATAGACTACATATTTTAGAGTTGACGAGCCTTGATGATAAACATATCATTAGGGGAATTTTGAGGTCTAAAATGAGCCTCCTAAGGAAATTATAAAATAATAGTGGAAATAATAAAATAAGATTTTATGACATCATGAAATTTTAGAGGGAAAAAATAAAAAATTATTTTTTCAACTCATATTTTCAACTTTTCTCCCAAATTTTTTGCTCAAATTTTGAGTGGGAGTACCCGTTGGATGCAAAATTTAATTCCTCATCCAAGGATTGCCCATGTTGCATACTTTTGATGGACCCTGCTAAATGAAAAATGAGAAATACATTAAAAACGTGATTGCAATCACATTTTTTCATGTATTTCTCATTTCTCGCATAGTGTGGTCCATGAAAAGTATGCAACATGGGTACTCCTTGGATGAGGAATTAAATTTTGCATCCAACGAGTACTCTTGCTCGAAATTTGAGTAAAAATTTTGAGAGATAAGTTGAAAATACGAGTTGAAAAAGTAGTTTTATTATTTTATTATTTTTTAATATTTTTACCCTTTTACTTAAAAAATGGTGAATCATCCCCCATGGTTGACATCATCATCTTGAATCCCATTGGTTCTTATAAAGTTTATTTTGGTTGTACATTTTTCTTAGAAGGCCCATTTTAGACCTCAAAATTCCCCCAATGCATTGGTCTCCTTGGTCTCCATGTTCCTGATTAGGAATCTTATGATGATGGTGTTATACCTTGGGCTTGGAGAGGATCTAAATGTGAATGTGGGATTTTGAGATTGTTGTGCATGTGTTGGAGGATGTCTCACAATTATTGGAAGTTTCATACTGATGGTAGGGATGTTGTAGAGAATTTTGATTGCTAAAATTTTTAGTTTAGTTGTTGGTTAGCATCTTATTCAAACTAGTTTGACTTTTGATGTTGTTGATGATATGGAAGTGGTTTGGTGAAGTGTTGCAGATATTTCAGAGACTTCCAAAGGTCCTATAGAGTTTGGTTAAGCTCTGGAAGAAGTTTGGGAAGGTTTTGAGCTAAGGAAACATGTTTTTGAGTCTCCTCTGCCATATTCGCATGCATGATGGATCAAGGGAGTAGGTTTAGGCTCCAGTCGCTAGCATAGAAGCCTATAAAAGAGTCTATGTCCCTAGTTTCATGGAGGAAAATTATAAGGGAGTGACTGAGGTGTTTTCGTAAGTTTTTCTCTGCAATGCTCATGTTGATCAACTAATTTTGGTATTGTGGCAATGTTATTAATCGAAAATTTTAGGCATATGGTTGGAAAAGTTTTTTTTGGCCCTATAGAATCTGATAAAGGTTGAAGATATCAAAAGGATAATGGATCAAGTGGATTAATTTGGTCAAGAATCATTTCTCAACAAAATTTGAAGCATTTGAACAAAGTTGTTGAGTCTTCCATAACCTGTAGCATTTACTGAGTTAATCAGCACAATAAAATGATAGTGTGGAGAGTGTGTGAGTATGCCATTGTGAGAGCATTGTGAGTGAGTAGAGTATGCAATAACTCCTCACATATTTTTTGAAAATATATATCATAGATTTGTGAGCATAAATCGGAGTTAGAGTTAAGAAGAAGATTCATATTTTGTGTGTTGGTTGTGGCATACATTTGGGAGATTGAAGTGTGTTTGAGAGAAGTGTTTGATGTGTTGAATTAGTGAATAAATTTCCTTCTCTGGGTGAGATTTATGATTCATATTTTATGTGTAGAATGCTAGAGCCGTTGGGTTGCTCATGTTGAGAAATGAGAACCTAGACTGAAAAATATATGAAACGTGTTTCACATGGAAGAAGTAAAGGCGTGAAGGATTCAATATAGACAAACATTTGGTGAATTCATAGTAGGAAGATTTTTCTCCATCCAATATGAGTTGGAAAATCCAATGGTGTTTGGGCAAGGATCGTTGGTCATGGGAGCTTCCAATGGATGATAGTCCGTAGATCCGCGAGAGACAAATATTTTTAAATTGATATACGCTAGAAAACTATAGAGGAAGCCAAGTCTTCCAAATTATGGTTGTAAGGTACTCCATGTAAATTTTTTCAACAGATTAATAGAAGATTTGAGAAGTGCAATAGTGGCAGGGTGGTTTTCTACCGAAAGGGTTTCCACCATAAATACGTGTGTACTTATGTGTGCATGCTTGTGCTGATATTTCTCATGGTTATTATAGTTTCATTTTATTGTTGTTTACAATTTTTTATTATATAATGTTGTGTATGTTCATGGATAATTGAGTTTGGTAAAATATTTATAATTGGCGAAAATTGATACAAAGGTCATCACTACTAATTCACCCCCCTCTTAGCAGTGAATATATTTCCAACAAAATGTCCCACTCTCTAAGGGATAGGAAAATCTCTGATGGGGCTATAACTAAAAGGGTATGTTCATAATCAAAGATTCATATCAAATAGTTGTATTACACACTAATATTCCTCATAAAGTGAGATAGAAACAAGATTAGACTCATAACGTATGGCCCAAAACTTCCCATTTTCTTTGGTTCTTAGTACATAAAAGAGCCCTTTTATGGGATAAAATTGCATGTATAGGATACATAGGTCCTTACCTCTTTTTTCTGGGTAGAGTGGATGTAGATAACATGGATCAATTACTCAATACATGCGCTTTTTCTAAAACTACATGATCTCAAGCCTTCAACTTATTTGGAAAGTCAAACAAAAATAGGAATGTCATCATATAAATGATTGAAGGTTGGAGATACTCTATGACAAAGACTCCTATTATAAATAAAGCTTGGGCCTGCATTACAAGGTTTTTTCTATGGAATGTATGGAAGGAGATAAATACTTATATCTGTAAGAAGTGATCATCAACATAGGAGGTATCTAGGAAAAACCATTTTAGAGTGTTTGTAAAATGGTATCCCTCCACCCTTTCTCATTGTTAGACTAGGAAGCTAAAGGTTTCGATGCCAAAATTTCTTATAATCTCTAGTTGTTTCCATTTTCTTCTATCGATCCTTTGTGTCCAAGAATCCCATCATCTATTCCTCCAACCTCTTGGAACCCTCCTTTTTCTAGATTCATTAAACTTAATTTTGATAGGGAATATGAAGGAAATCTAGGTTCAACTGGTCTTGGAGGAATATTCCATGACAACCATGGGCACCCAAGGTTTTTATTCGCAGATTGTATGGGACATTCACGTAACAATGAAATTAAATTTGTATCTCTAGAAACTAGACTTGTTATCGCATGAATGCAAGGCTTCTCAAGGATGATTTTGGGTGGTGATTCTTAGTTGGTCATGTCAAGAGTAAATAAATTGATTGATGTAGCTTCTCTAAAAAAACAATTCCATAACTAGATATTGGAAAAATATATCATACATATTAACCATGTGATCCATATGATTCTAGTCATTGTTCCCTCTCATGTTAGGAGAATAATAAATAAAGTAGCAAACCTTCTAGCCAACATGGGATGCAATGTGATTCACCTTCATCTTTTAAGAAGCTAGAATACTAATTTATGGGAGGACTAGGGATCAAGGGATATCAATCCAATAGATAAATTTATAGAAACTCCTAAGGGTGAAAGAACATGAACAATTGGCTTGCATTGACGAAAAACTATGCAATAAACAAAATCCTACACCTCTAGTCAATCCATCATTTCCAAGGACCATTGATATTTCCACATCCTCTTGATGGTTTTGGTTAATTTATGGTTTTTCTACTTCACCTAGAATTTACCATTATTATGGCATAATGTCTTTCATAACTAAGTCTTGGTTAGTAGACATTTTTATATGTAGTTTGTGAGTATATAGATATTTGAGACAACATACATTAAATTTTGTTATTGGTGTAGTTTACAACATCACAAACCATAGTAAAAGGATTTTGATATTATGTAATCTGATATCAATTTAATAGAAGGGATTTTTTTTTATTATATATATATATATATAGTCATTTTTTTTGTGATACTATAGGATTGACTTGTGGCTTGAGGAGCCACAACCCAAGGGCATCTAATCCGTTAAAGTCGCTCGGGGATCGAAACTGGCATGGGCCACACCAGCCCTAAGATGACTGGATTTTTTGGCATGTCTCCTGCCCCTAACACAAGGCACAACCACCCTCTATGAGGTTTGATCCAAGGTCTCCTTGCTAACAAGGTCCATCCTCAAATGGTTGTGCTAATGAGATTTGAAATATATATATATATTATTAAGTGTAATTAAATTTAAAAATGATTATTAAAATTGTGAAAAAAAAAATAATAACACTAAAAAAGGAAAAGAAAAAAACATAAGTAAATAGTAATAAAATAATTTATAATATTTCTCATATAAAAATATGACATGTATTTATTTGATTAAATAAAATTAATTTTATTGTAATGCTCATCGAATAATATTTCATATTTTTTTTTTAAATTTCAATGATTTTTTTAAATATTTTAAATGTGTCCTGCAATTCAACAATTCAAAAACTTATAGAGTTTCTAAAGAATTTAATATAAAGAGAGAAAATTTAAACATAATATCAAAACATTGATGATAACTAAGCGAGAACCATCAAGGAATTTCTCATTTACTAAGGCAACAACCATTATATAATTTAATATAATTTGTTGAACAATTTTATTTGGAGTACTTAAATTATTTCTCATGAAATTTATCTTTCATGTCAGATAAATGGAGGACAACCAGTATAAGATCAAATTTTAATAAATTTTGAAGAGATGTAATATCTAAAATAGAAGAAGATATTGTGATGCTAAAAGAAAAGGGGTGTTATCACACAAAAAGTGATCATCAAGTCAAATTTTATTAAGTGGATCAAAATAGTTCACATTCATATCATATGGATTATATACATTAAAGCCAATTTTCACTTAACAAAATAGCTTTAAGAAATAAATTTCTAAATTATTTTTGTTAATTTACACATTTACATGGGAAAATTTCATAAATTCATTAATTATATATTATTTTTTATAAATTTATTTATTTAAGTGAAAAAATATAAATTTTTCTACTTATTTTATTTATTTTTATAAAAATAATTTGTGAAATCATTTATTTATTAATTATTTCTAAATATTTTAACCAATTTACATAGAATAATTTATTAAATCATATTTATGAATTATTTCCAACTATTTTACGGTTTATGATATTAAGGTTTTACCAAATTATTCTTCATAAATAATTTGTGTTAAATACCAAAGTTTACACATTCATCCAATGAGATTGAAATCTGATTTGGAAAAAAAAAACAAATCTCTTTATATCCATTCTATTTCCTCAACAATTGATAGTAGATTTAACAACCAAATTGAATCATCCACCATTTTACATCCCATTATTTAATTTTCCAAAATTTAATATTGAATTAACAATCATAAATTGACCACACTGGAAAATATTGAATTTCTTCTATGCATGCATCCCGAATGCAACAATATTAGGACTCACAACAAATTTTGTAGAGTAATCAACCAAAGGTTGGATCATATCAATTCAACTGACTAGTATGCAGAAATTTTAACAACCTTTCATTTCGTTATAACTCCATTAGAAAAACCATTGGAAAGAGTAGGAAATGGTTGCTTGGAATATGCATCAAATGAAAAAGTACATTGCGTGTATATTCATTTACAACACTCACTACAAGGAAAATACCCTCTAGCAGAGGTTTTTGAGGAACCCCTTATAAAAATACCCCAGACATCCATTTGTAGAGGAAGTTCCTAGAGTAGGTTGGCGGGTGGAGGTTTTTGCGGATGTATTTCGTCTGGTGCACCGTAAAATGCACCGGTGTGTTAAACACGAGAACGCACCGGTGCGGTTAAAAAAATGACACACCAGACACCATGCGCTCTGTACACACCCTCCCGGTGCATTCTATTTCCGTAGAGCACCGATACTTCACATAACATGCACACCGGTGCCTCATAAAAAACGCGCGAAAAATGAAACTGCCCAGGTCTCCCTTAAACGCACCGTGTCACCAACGCACCAGGCCGCCCTAAAATCAATGCGCACCAACACAAGGTTAAATAAATAAATAAATGTGGCCAAAAAATCGCACAAAACATAGGCACACCAGGAACCATGCACTCCTAACACACCCGCCCGGTGTGTCATATTCCTGTATAGCACCGGTACCTGACATCTCTACCACACCGGTGCTTCTGAAAACATGCATGAAAATAGATACCACCTAGTGTGGAATAAATCAATAGTACCGAGGCACCCATAAACCCGGTGCACTGACATATGGTTAAATTAAAAAAATTACGATAAAAAAACTGCACAAAACATTGGCATACCGAAAACCGTGCACTTCATACACACAGCATCGATGTGCTTAATTAAGGAATAGCACTGGTGCGTGTCAACTCGTTAGCCCCAGTGCCTCATAAAAAGCGTGTGCAACAGAAATTTCCCAGGGAAGAATGATGGAAACACATCGGGATCCCCGTAAACGTTGTGCATCGGAAAAGGGTTAAAAAAATTGTGGCCAAAAAACTGCACAAATCATTGGCTCACTGGACACCATTCCCGATGCATCATATTACTATAGAGCACCAGTGCCTGACAAATACGCCTCCCGAGTGCTTCATAAAAGCGCACAAAAACAGAACTGGCTCGGGCAGCATAAAGTAAACACATCGGTATACTAGTAAAAACCCTGTGCATCGGAACAGGGTTAAATAAAAAAAAATTCCGTCCAAAAAACCACATTTTTCACTTTGTCAGTGTTACAGAGCTCTCAAGAACTGATGCAAGATATCCTTGTTTGAGCTGCCCTGATATCCGTGCTCCCTTTGCACTTATTGCACGCACTGCTGCTGTGCATTGCCACCAATCTCCAGCTTGAATTTTATAAAACAGTTGAAAATTTTTCTTTTGCAAATTCTACAACCAATATGCCTCCTCGACGAGTAAATTTACATGTATTTTTATTGTTTTTCCATAATTAAACTTTTTAGCAGATTAGAATTTCAAAAATCCTTAAAATTAACCATTAAAAAAAAAAAATTGTCGCGCGGTGCACTCGAGCCATTCGGCTCACACCGGTTTGTGGTGCTGCCTGTAAATTTACAGGCCACACCACAAGCAGTGCTAACGGTATCCACACTAGTTCCAGAGCGGTACCGCCAGGTGCACCATGTTATTTTAAAAAAATTTAAAAACTGTGGTGCAATCGTTTACTAGGTCACATTGTTGACAATGTGGTATCGCAATAACACGGTGGGTTGATGGACATATCCACCCCGAGGCATGTAATGTGGTTAGCGCACTGCATACCGCAATTTGACATTGTCAATGGTTTGGTCTGGTAAACCGGTGCTAAGGGTATGCACACCGGTTTTGGGGCGGTACCAAAGGCACACTATGTTATGTAAAATTTCCTTATAAAGAGCAGTGTGGTCGCTTACCTGGCCGCACCGTTGACCATGTTGAATAGTGGTGATGTGGTGCGTTGACCGATATAACCACCTCGGAGTGGCTATTTTTTTCAACACACAGCTTACCGTATTTGGCCCACGTCAGCGGTGCGGCCTTTTACAGTATCGCATCGACGACTATGTACGATGGCAGGATGGCAGTGCACTGACTTAGATATATGCCCAGGGGCGTATAGTGTAGTCAGAGCACCGCTCTCCTGACACCGCATGTAGTGAATGGTGCGCTAAAAACATTTTCTGGAGCACCGCTCCCGGTGTGTTGAATATCATTAGGGGCACCGTATCTGGTGCGCTTGGTGGAAAGACACACTGGGACCAGTGCGTGACTGTGTTTTTGGCGCACCGACTGTTGTTTTATTTATTTTTCAGAAAATATTTATATACGTAAATTTCTAAATACATGTGTCATTTAATAAAAAAATTTGTGTTTAATATGTCAATCAGTTAGATACATGAAAGGAGAGAAGAGGATCAACCACAACAACAACAGGCAAAACAGTATAACATGGTTTTCCTGTGGGAGGCAAGAGAGAGGGAGAGAGATGCGTACCCTCGCCCTATTATAGCAGTGACGCAGGGGCTCCTAAGGGAGGTAGGCCTCCTCAATTTCTATGAGGAGGCTACTTCCCTAAAGTCCCATATTTTGTTTTTGAGACATCTTATCCGAAGGTGGAATGCCCAGCGACAGGCTTTCTGGGTTGGTATTGACCAGTGGTACACGCCCACTGAGGAAGATGTATATTTTATTACAGGGCTATCGAGAAGAGGGGTGGATTTTCTCTCGTTCCCCGAGGTTCTAGTTGGCTTTGTGGCAGGGAGTCAGTTAGTTTACTCCCAAAGATACATTGGAGCACATTTAGTATCTCCTGCAGATTTTCAGGTTGTTGGAGGGAAGTTACGTATTGGTGCATTTGGTCGTGAGGAGGTCCAATGTCTCTCACTTATCATTTCGACCATTTTGCACAACACCAGTGACAGGAAACACATTAGTTGCTTGCTTTTATATTATTTTGATTCTTTACTACAACAGCAATGACTTGTTAGGTGGTCTGCCATTTTTTTGCAGTAGTTTTGTATCGCATTAGATAGATGTTGTGCTCATGCACAAGGGAGGGTCAACTTCCATTTTGCTTCAGAGCTTTTTATTTTTATTTTTTGAGAGGTTTCCAGAGACGGGACCTAGTTTTCTTCGACAACCTTATAGGTCGGTTACTGAGGCATGTATGCACATGTGGGGGAAGATGATGCCCAAGAGGGATGAGAGTCCTTTTCCAGTGAGGATATCAGATGATGCACTAGAGTTGCTAGCCAGTGTTGATGAGCATCCCTTCATTATGGTCCCCTGTCCTTATGCGGGGTTGGATTGGCAAGGGTGTGCCAACATCCTCTTCAAAACTAATTAGCCGCTAGATGATAGAGGTAATATTACTATTTTATTTAAGTTTATTCTAACATGTTCTTTAACTTGTTTTTATTAAATTGTGTAATGAAATTGTCTAATTATTGTTGTGTACTTATATATATTTTGCATACATTGGCCCTTTGATGGTGAGGAGATGTTGCCACCACCACCTGATCTAGGTGTGGATCCTGATGATCACGATGAGGGCATGCCAGATGCCGAGGATGATCATCAGGAGGTCGGTGCAGATCAGAGACCTGCTCCTGCTGGTGCGCCGGTGCGTGGTCAACTTGGTGATGCTAGATACAGGATGGAGTTGGCCGACCAACTCATTGCATTGATTGTTGAGGCAGGCATCAAGCCCACTCGTTACAGAGACACAGAGGCCAATGATAGGCTATTACGGATGTGGAGAGGCATGGCGTGTGACATGTATAGCTAGATGCGGCATGTCATAGGAGTTACGACAGCTTTTACGCAATTGACGAGGATTGTTGCACGTTACGATCGAGCCACAGCACGTGATGGACAGTCCGCGAGGCACAACATACCATCATCTAGCAGGAGTCAGGATCATGGAGATGAGGCTAGACCATCGGCCACTAGTAGTGATATTGATGTTGTACTACCACCAGTTGATCCATGACATTTATATTACAGTTGTATATTTTTAACATTATATATATATATATATATATGGTCCATGTATTTTATGTTCATGTTGCAGTTGTACTTAATTTACATGTTGGTGATCATCATGATGTGTATGTTGTTAGGTTATGTTAGATATGTTCATTTAATGTGCAGCTTGCAGATAGATGTGTATGTGATAGCATGAGTTATTTGACATGATATGTATATTTGATGTTTTTGTTGTGATGATGTTAATATATAATGTTAATTGTGTTTTGTTATATGATCATGATCACGATGATGCAATTAGCGATTTTGTAGAATGTGTTTTTTAGTCAAATTTGATGTTTGTATGATGGTTTTTTGTAATTTTTTAATTTGTAAAATTGTAATTGTATATATGTAAAATTCTAAAATTGTAATTCTAATTCTAATTGTATGTAAAATATTTGTAAAATTTTACTTGTATTAATGTGAAATGAATTTACTAAAATTTGTAAATTTGTAAATTTGTAGATTTTAAATAATTGTAAAATAATAAATCTAGAATAATATGATTTATTGTAACATACTAAAGTTTAGAAAATAATGAAAATAAATTCATGTACTTTAGAATTATCATTATTTTATTATGATCTTAGATACAAAAAAAAGAATTAATTTATACAGTACACCATTGTTTTTGAGATCAACATAATTAATGCAAATTATGAAGTGAATTATCAATTTCAACATTAACAAAATGCAAATTACCAATTAATTCAAAATACATATTATATTAATATTTCGAAAAACCCATCTTAAAAAGTATAAATATTGATGAAATAACACATGTACCATATCACTCTCAGTTCTCATGATCACCCTCATTATATTCTAGCTCGCATGGCATGATAACACTATTGTTCTCAAAAATGTGTTTTGATCTAGGGTCATGTGTCAATACGAACCAACAATCCCTAACCAACACATCTGGGTAAAAAAACCCTTGGTTGTAGTGTTTAGGGAAAGCATAGGGCTCCTTAGTTTCATCCCACATATTTCTAGAGTTGATACATATCAGCCTACTATCGTGATCTTCCTTTACATTATTTAGATCAAAAGTGTCCCACCACTTGCACCTAAATCTGGATCATCGAACATAGGCTCCCCATTTGAATCGAACATTTCTATGAACTCCTTCTCCTTCTCTCTCTCATATGCTCTAAGCCATTCAGCTGGTGTCATTATTGGAGGCCTTTGGGTTCTCTCTCATTTACCATTTAAAGCGGATGCTGCTCTTCTGTAAGGGTGTTATTCTGGTAGGAATACCCTGGAGAAATCATACACTGGATTTCGTAGGTCCTTGGAGCATCTAGCTTTCAGAGAAGGTCCACAACATTTACATCCAAAATACCCTTTTGTTACAAGACCTGCGAGATTATATTTGTATACATTAATTAATATGCATGGAAAGTTAAATAATATCATGAAGATCAGAACAAATATTACAACAAATTAAATAACTAATATGTGAAAGAATATTGTTACATATATAAACAAATCGATAAATTAAACATGTAATTTACCAGAGAAAAATCCTATGCCTGGATAATCATGTGTCATGTAAGCACATATGCCATACAATGTAAAAATCCTCTCTGTTGAGATGGGTCTTGATACATCGTATACATTTATCCCATCCCATAATTCCTTCAATTCATCTACCAGTGGTTGTAAGTAGACATTCATATTCTTCAATTGTCTTCTACCAGGGACTATGAGAGCCAACATAAGATGTTCATTCTTCACGGACAACCATGGGGGGATATTGTTATTTATCACTACTATAGGCCAAACAGAATACTTGGTGTTCTGGAGGGAATATGGGTTGACACCATCTATGGCTATGCTGAGTCATAGACTTCGTACTTCATCCTTGAATTTTTCGGGCCATGTATCCTCTATATTCTTCATGGCTATTGAATCAGTTGGGATTCACATAACTCCCAACTCACTTCTGTGTGAGGCATGCCATCCTTGCAACACAGCTAATTCTTTGCAATGAAAGAGCCTTTGAATCCTTGGAATTATAGGCATGTGCCTCAATATCTTAAAAGGAGGACCAATGCGTGATTTACCCTTGTTTTTTGATTTATCATACCTGTCATGCCCACATTTTGGATACATCTCTTTGTTTGCATATTCTCCTCTATATATAATACAATCATTTGGACATGCATGATATGATATGTACTTAACATCCAACATTTTCAACAATTTTTTTGCCTCTTCACAGCTACCGGGCAAGACATTATCACTTGGAAGAACCTTACCTTTGAATAACCTGTAGTTGGTGATCATGGAAAAATATATTAATAAATGTACATTAATGTTGATATAATTATTAACGTTCATAAAATTTACCATTTGTAATGTTCATTGCAGTGTACTAATTATATTTCAAATTTATATAAGGGGAGTACTTTATGGTAACTTACCTCAAAAGTTCCAAGAAACATGCATTCAACAAGCCAAACTTTGCTTTCAAGTCATATAGTAACATCGTCGTCCTGAACTGGGTAGACTTTGACTAACCGAAAACTCCAAAGAGAGTGGTGGTGGAACCAAATTTAAGGCTTTCGAAAAAGGTGTCTAGCGATATGAGCATAATCCCCTAGCTGATCATCATTTTGGAATGCATCTAGCAACATTGCCTCCATGGCAGTCGTATCCCTTAAGTAATCATCCATACCAACTTCTATTTTATTATCTCCATTGCTAGCCTGTGAAGAACTACTATTGTTGTAGTCATTCCTAATTGGTGAATCTGGACGTAGCAGGAATTGAATTGGTGGTTGATTCAACCATTCTTGGTATCGTTCCTCTATGAATTTTTCTGTTAATTTAGTCTTCTCTTGATTTGACATTATCGTGGGGTGAACAAAAGATGGTAGGTAGGTCATTCATCATCACTAGAATCCTAATAATTAAAAAATAATAATTTGAACATGATTAGTACAAAATATATGATATCAATTAGTAACCATGTTGACAATATTTCATGATTATAAATTGGTTTGACGTTGAAATAATTACATATTAATCAATATATATACCAAACAATCATAATTATAATTACCATCATTGTCCCGGGATTGTGGCTAGAAGATGAAATATTGTTACAATTGGCAGGGTGAAGTGGCTGTCCATTTTCATCTACCAAATGCACCTTGTGGTATGCAGCTCTTGATAAGAACTTTCGACATTTTGGAGCAGTTTGAATATTTTGTGCATTTGAACTAGATGTTGAATCTGCATGAACTTGAAAATTTGAATACATTATAAATTTAATTAAGTTGTGCATGATTGACTGCATGGATAAAAAACATAAATTCAATTAGATAGTGAAAAAATAAAACAAATTTGAAGTAAATATTACGTCTCCAGATGGATAGGGAGAACTCCGCGATGGAATTTGAGAAATATTATGGAACGAGCTGGATTTTGAGGAATTGTCCATTCCATATAATATATGATATTTTCTCCTTGCATTTGAGAAAAAAAACAATAAATTTTGGTGCACAAACCTAAATGTAATTTTGTTGCGTAATGTACATCTGCACCGGTGCGTTTTTGGTATTACGCACCGGTGATGTGTTATAACACGACGCCCCGGTGCGTTTCGATTAAAGGATGCACCGGTAAATGAATAAACACAAATAAAAAAAGCACAACCCTATTTTCTTTAAGTGAAAAAAAAGAGGTAAATTGAAAAATGGGTGGCAAAATATTTTTGAAAATCTAATTTTATAAAACATTTCTTTAAATACTAAACACTTTTCATTATTTCACTATTTTTGCAAAAAAATTCAGCCAGAGATTTGCAGGATACATACCTGGAGCAAACAGAGCATGAGAGCACTGTGGAGCAGGGAAATACATTCGAACAAAAGTATTCAGACAATCAGAATTCCAAACCTCTGGTGAGTCAAACCTTGTACCATAGAAATTCAAATGATGTGAGTAAAGTTTAATGTTTTTTTGTACTTTTTTTCTGCAGTTTTTTTTATGCAGTAAAAGAAAAAATCAAAGTATATTTTTTTTTTTAACTTTTTCTATAGTTTTTTTATGAAGTAAAATATCAAAATCAAATTTTATTGTTTTTTAACTTTTTCTGCAGTTTTTTTTCACCTTTTCTACAGTTTTCAAAAACAAAATAAAAAAATAAATCTACTTTTAGAAACAAAACCCTAGATTCTTTTTGTTTCTGAATTAGGTCTTTTCAATTTAGATTTGTAGGGTTTGTATATTCATAAGACATCCAACCCACGGGACGACTTACATATTCGGATCCCAATCTATGTTTTCCCTTGCGTCAATCTAAAAAAAAATAGACTTTTTTCATTAGTGTGCCCTGTGTAACATAGTGCACCGGTGCGCTTTGTTATACCAGCGCACCGCGAAAGTACAATGATAAAAAATAAAAATAAAAATATGTTCTTATCAGTGCGCCATATGTAACATATGGCACCAGTTCCCTATTTCCTTATGGCGCATTGCAAATGTGTTGTTTTACCAAAAAACCATTTTAGAAACAAACCCTAATTTTTTTTTTCTACCCTTTCTTCTCCCTCTTTCTGTGATTTCAGATATAGGGCTTTTCAATTTATATTTATAGGGTTTGTATTGCCAAATATAAGTCTAATACATCTAACCCATAGGAGGACCTGTATATTTTAGACGTTTGTCTAGAATTATTTATAAATATCAATTTTGTTATACTTATTTTTCATATATCAATATAAAAATTAAATAGTTTATTGTCATGTTACATTTTAAGGAAGATTATGAAAATCTCAAAAGATGAATGATTTGATATCAGAAATATGCCAGTAGGAATGTCCAAAAAGGTGTACAAGGAGATGGTCAAAGAAATGGATAAAATTTCATCGCAGGAGGAGCCATCTCAACAAAAACGTGCTTCAAATGTAATATGTATTCATTGAAGTTTTCAACCATTAGGTACAATAAATAAAAATGTAGCATTAAATATTAATTTTCAAGTATTTTCTTGCAGAAAAGAAAAGAAAATGGAACCCATTCAACACATAAAATAGGACGACAAGGAAGAAAGTGATTGATATCTAAGTTTGTGAGTAGTTTTTACTTCCTTATAACAACTTAACTAGATTTCATTTTTGTATTTTTTAAGTTGTTTTACAAAAATCATCATTGAATTTCTTCAAACAAGTGCTAACATACAAAGAAGAACCATTAGAGGAATTGATTGAAATTGGGTTAAATATGGGTTGTGAGTATATGTTGGCATATCAAAAATTAATTGTGGAATTTGTAAGCATCTATTGATCTTGTTTTACTTAGCTCCGTCTATAATTAATAGAAAAAAAAAATATTTTATATTAAATATATGATTTGTTATGGGGTATAAAACTTGCAGGAAACAAAGTATGGCACTGCGCCAACAGATCAAATCTTCAAAGATGGCATGTTACATGGTTTTGAAAGAATGTGTATAGTTTATGAGTCAATCGTTGCATTGGTACGTCATTTCTTTTCGAATTACATTGATGTATATTATTTAATATTGCAATTTTCATTATTATCACCAATGTATATACACTCATTACAGTTTATTTTTATGTTTGTAGCTGGAATGTGAAGAAGAAGAAAACAATCAACACTGTAAACAAAACATTCTTGAAAATAACCCCAAGTCATGGAAGTCGCTCTAGCAGTGACAATAGTTCAAGTGAAGAATGATGATCACTATGTTTGGATATCAAAGCAAGGCATTGTATTTTTTGAAAAATGTCTGTGAAATCAGACATTTTCTTTAATGTAATGGACATAGTGTCCCAATTGAAAGATAAAGGGATAAAAACAACTGTCCCATTTTTATGACAGAGAATGTCTTATTCATATATATATATATATATATATATATATATATATATGTTTTAATTTATTCTATTGCATTCTCTATTGTCGCTATTGCGTTCTCCATTGTTGTTCTCAAATTCACTAATAAAAATTTAATATATAGGAATATTGTTATAAGATATATATGTGTCGACTTTTGATGAATAATGAATTTTAAAAAACCACAATAATTATGATATGATATAACAAATTAATCCAAACATCACATTCAATTGCATTAATGAAAATTTAATTAATATGAATATTGTTATAAGACGTGTAGACTTTTGATGAATAATGAATTTAAAACAATCACAATAATTACACTATCATAGGTCGATGTTTCTAAAAAATACAAAATGAAAACCGGTGTGTGTATACCTATACCGGTGCGCTTGTATTCTAAAGCGCCCTATTGTGTTTTTACGACCAATGGGCACCGCACAAATACCAAAACCGGTTAAAAATATCGAGGAATTTGTGTGGTACGGTGCTCCGATGCATTTATGTCTATATATGCACCGGTGCCTTTTTATGACCTATTAACACTACACGAATACAGATACCAATTATAAATCTTGGTGTGTTTGTGTGATACTATGCACCGGGGCGTTTTTTGTGTATATACACACTGGTGCATTTAGACAACCTATGGGCACCACAAAAAAACCGATACCAATTATAAATCTCGGTGCATTTGTGTGATACTGCGCTCCAGGGCGTTTAAGAGTTTATACACACCAGTGTATTTGTATGACATATTTGCACCACACGAATACCGATACCAATTATAAAGCTCGGTGCATTTGTGTGAAAGGACGCACCAGTGCGTTTCTATAAGTCTACGCACCAGTGCGTTGATACGACCTATGGACACCGCTTAAATCCCAAGACAAATTATAACAGCCCCGTGCATTGTGTCACCAACACTATGCCCGGTGTTGTTTTATACCTTAACGACCAGATGCATTCTTCTTTGATCGCCCCAGGGCACCGTCCACAAGCTCGCACCAGTGTGTTAAAGCCTAATTAGCGCACCGAGGAAAACAACATCTGTAATAACCTCTGGCCACCCATTTCTTTTTAGTTGTGTTTAATTTCCGTTAAAAGCTCCGCCAAAACCTCCGTAACCATAAACGGATGTGGTAGCATATGTTTTTTTGACAATTTTGGCCAATTTTATAACACTAAAAACCTCCTTTATAACCTCCGCTGGAGAGTCTTTTCCTTGTAGTGACTCCACCAAAACCAAAATAATATCATATTATCTTAAAAAATATATTACAACACGATATTTTTTTCCTTTAGTGAATCAAGAGAAGATTCATAATGGAAAGAATCAACTTTATCCTCCTCTTACATGCATACTTCCAATACTTCTCTAGCTTTCCACACACTTACTAATTTATAAAAATAATTCTAAATCTAAAGTAGGATCAATATCCATAAGAAGTGAATAAGACCCATTATTTTACTAACTAATTTGGAAAAATAAAAACTACTACTACTTTTTATTTTTTGCTAGCCTAATCCATAATATTCGATGATAATGTTTTTAGAGTCTGTCCAATTATTTAAAAATTAAAATAATTTCATGAGGAATCCAACTTCCTCAAAAAAATGATAATATCTAATAATGTTTATAAAAAAAATTCGATGCTCCTGCATCAGACTCCGAAGAACAAAGTATTCCTGGACTACTGTCTAGGAGATCTTTAACCCTTTGCTATAACTTGTCTTTGGTTGAAATTATTCATGATGACATAAATTTCCTCCATCATCCCAAGGTTCACCATTAAGAAAATGAAATATATTTTGTTATTCTCTTGGAAACTTAGCTCTCTCAATCCTTCTAGTTAATTCCTTTAGGAACTTCTTTGGAAGGACCCAAACTTGTACAATTGAAACCATATTTCCTGTGCATTCCATAATTAATTTGGAATTTTTTCTTTATGGTTGCCAAGGTACATGCTCTATTGAATTCTTCCATTTCTTGTCCAAAAGATTATGCATTATGGTTGCCTTCATCTAGAATTTGGAGATTTTCACACATTAACTTCTCATTGGTTTCCAAAGAAACATTTTCCTTGACATTATTTTATTGTTAAATTATTAAAATATCCTCATTAATAACCATTTATTCCATGGATACCTTTGGTTGATCTCTATTTTCTACCATAAAAAATTCATTGATTATCATATTCTCATATTCATTGAGTAGATCCTGCTTTTGTAGAAACAAATGATTTACCTCAATTTTTGGTTCACATTCCTTTCATTTGCTTCATCCTTCAAAATTTATTTGTTGTCGAGCATTGACACTTGATTACTACTTGTATCTTTTAATGGTAGAAGTGTATGTAATTTCCCATCTTTCTCAAAATTGTAATTTTTTTGGTTTCCATTATGTGTTATGTTCCTGTCATATTGCCAAGGCCTTCCTAGCAGAATTTGGAAGACGTCCATTAGCGATACATCACAGACAATTTCATATTTATAATTTCAAATTTTAAAGTCTACCTTACATTTCTCAATAACCAAAACTTGATGACCCTTTTAAAAATCAGAGACCTTATAAGGTGTATGATTTGGTGTCTTATTTAAGTTTAACTTTTATAACATTTCAACAAAGACTACTTTATCTGTGCTACTGCTATCAATCACAAGTTTGCAACACTTACCTTTGGACTTACACATATTTTTGAACAAACTCCCCCTTTGAGTTGGTTCTTTGGCCTCTTTTTTTGCTTGGATCAACACTTTTTTTTAATATCAAATTTTCACCTTCCTCGGGAGCATTTACAACTGTAGCTAGATCTCCATTCTCCACCTTTTCCTCTGCCACATGAGCACCTTGTTGGCTTGTTGATCTATGATCATGGAATTCCCAAGACATGTGTCCTAATTTTCCACAATTGAAACATCTGGTTTGAAAATATCTTCCTCAACCTCATCCTTTGGAAAATGATCTCCTCCCTCTAAAATCACTTTCTCTTGGTGTTTGATTAATATAACTTCATTTTTCTTCCTTTGGAGACTGAACTCCTTTTTTGTTGGTTTGTCTTTTATCCTTTACATGAATTCTTCCTCTACTCCTTAGTTTTTGTTTCTGATAAATTTCTCTTTTTTTTCAAAGCTTCCTTATGTGCATATTCCACAGTTTTCAATGGAAACAACTAATTCCATCTTGAATTTAAAACCTTAAACCAACAATGCACCTTGAAATTTTTTCATCATTCTATTCTACATGGCCAACCCTAATGTTTAATTTGTAAAATTCCTCACTGTATTCTTTAATAGTCATGTTCCTTTGTTTAAGGTTTTGTAATTTCTTAAAAATTTTAATACGATAATCTCTAGGTAAAAATTACCTTTAAGTTTTACCACCATCATATCACAACCTTTAATTCTGGATTTTCCTTTCCTCCATTCATATTGTACCTCATCCCACCATAGGGTTGCATGTCCTTTAACTCTATTCATTGCATACTTCACATTATTATCCTTGTAAAAATCCTAATAGTCAAAGTATTTATCTAATTCATGTATCCAATGCATTAACTCATCAATATTCAAGTTACCTTCATTAACGGTACTTCCATTTTGGCCTAGAAGACACCTTTGGAAAACATCTTCCACATTTTCTCCTCTGGTGTCTCCTCTGCTTCTTCCTCACTAGTAGCCTTGTCTTCAACATCACTGACATCTCCCATGTAGAGATCCTCTTTTTTGTTTGGATTCCATGGCTACCATCCTCTCATGAAGTCTTTGTAACTCTACATGCAAAGCCACATTTGTTACAAGTCTTCCCACTTGTGCTCTTGAGCTACTCCTCTTCGATATTCCATTTTAGAACAACTATTGTTGTTGCATTGATACCAATTTATTCCAATTTTCTGTCAAATTATTCTTCAAAAAACATTTTTTGTTAAATACCAAAGTTTACACGTTCATCTAATGGGATTGCAATCTGATTTGAAGAAAAAATAAACCCCTTCATATCCATTTTATTTCCTCAAAAATTGATAATAGACTTAACAACTTACTGCAATCATCCACCATACTATGTTCCAGTATTTATTTTTGCATGATGTGATATTGAATTAACAATCATATTGATGGGGGTGAACACACACCGAGCCAACTGGCCTTAGGGTTTTCCCAGAAAAGCACGTGGTAGGAAAGATCCTTATTATGAAGGTATTAATGGGATGGTATGGAAGGCATCAAAAATCTCCAAAAGAGGTGTTAGAAGTTATAATGTGTCTCGGGAATTATGGAATGACTGATGAGAATCAAGCAATGAGAAATGGGTGCAGGTTGGTGAGATTGAACGGGGGTAGCCATGCATGCTTGCACTAGAAGCTGAACAAGCAGTGAAGCGCAACAGAAAATTGTTATGCAGTAGTTTGTTTTTAATATGGCTCTCTTGAGGCCTCAGAATTTCACTGTCGAAACATGGGGGAAGACCACCCAGTCTGGAACTTAAAGAAACTCCTTTTCCGTTTGCTGTAGTGGCTTCGACTGGGGATGATGGGAACAGTTTCCCAATAAGGATGATTTTGAGGGTGTTTTGATTATACAACATGCAAATGGAGAATCATTTTAATCTATCATATGCATCTATCTAAACTATTTATTCTACTATATACCCAGGGTGTTTCTTCCTTTATGCGATATAAAAAGATATCCTTTAACTACTAGTAATATAGATCATTTAACAATTGAAAGAGATGAAAATTATGTAAGATGATTCTTCTAAAAAAAATAGTTCGACTAGAAGAATTGTGAAAAAATATATTGCATTCATATGTGTGATTATATATTTAATAAGAGATCACAGACAAATATTATAACAAAAGTGAATGTAACATTCATCTATAATAACGTTTCAAATATATAACGTAATAAAAAGATGATTTTCAATCTATAAAGCAAGACTTAATACAAGTGAATAGAAGTAGCATATGTACGAAGCTCTACTCCTGTAAACTGACAGTAATTGATTTGATCCTCTTCACTTTCAAGCAATTTAAAGAGTACAGTAGTGCAACATCAGTTAAACAACTTTAATTATCAAAAGATAACAGATGTGTTCCATTAATTCATCAAAGTATTCACAAACTTACAATAGTGTATTCTTTGCAAATGTTTTTAAAAAAATTCTGGACCTTTCTCTAAATGCATGAGAGGGGTTTAAATACTAAACAAACTATGTTTAAATATAGATTATTACAAAAATATAGAGGAGATTTCAAACAACCATCCTTGTAAGACTAACTTAAACTACAACCTAGGAAAATAAAGTAACAATATGATTCTGAATTATGCCCTTTCTTTTGGATTTGGTCACGAAGTTGACAAATATCAAGCATGGGCTTGAGCTGAGCTGGCTACGAAATTCTTGATCTGACCTGTCCCTTGAATACTGCATTTGAAAGCACTCGCTGTAATATTGATGAGTAGGCGCCAGCCCACACCCCAACTTCGCTGTTTTGATTGTCAATGTATATGGAACAACAGTCCACGTGTTATTACATGTCAATATTACAATGTAATACAATAAAGGTTGGTGCACTGTGCCAACGTGTTTATACATGGCGTTGTGTTAAATCTGGCGTTAATACAACGCGTGTTGTCGATAGTCACGATGGTAAACTTATCTCGATCCCTGTTCTCCGTAAGATTTTTGCTATTGCTATTCTGGCTTGCAATTAATATGGCAGTAATGGTTGGAGGTTCGGTTGTCGTGCCACTTGGGGTTCTCGCCTGTTATTCGGGATCATTCCATTTTGGCGGTCATTGTTTTGTTTTCGGGTCTGTGTGTGAGGCTCCACCTTTGGGTTTCCTATGCTATGTCGGTCTATGAACTTCACTCTCGCTGTGGAATGATGCATCGATGGAAAATAGGCTTCTGTGTTAGCAATGGTGATTTATTCGTCTGTCTCGGCACAATTGAACTCCTTCTCTGCAACTATTTATCCCACTGTATTTTTCATCATCGTTTTGTCTGTGTTTGGCTTCGGCTATGATTCATGCCTTTCTGGTTTGTTTGCAGGGGTTACCAGTCAAGAAAACTCTCGGCCTCGCTTGGTCTCTTCAGGCGCTTGAACTGGTAAGTCGGCCTTCCATGTTTCACTTCCGCATTCTCCTGCAACACAAACTGACCTCTTGGCTCCTCGTGAGCAGGTCTGGTCCTCGTCTCGTTTGATGGTTGTTTTCTCGGACGAAAGTCTCTTTGTTATTTCTTTCCCTCCAAGTACACAGGTCGAACCCGTCCTCAGTTCTTTGGGTTTAACAATCGCGTCACAATGGTTAACTGACTGTCTCCATTGTTCTGACTCTGTGTAGGTGGACGTCTCTGTCACATGGTCTGGTGCTCGGTCTCGGCTCCTCCTTTCCTCACGGGTAGCATCAAACTTGTTACACTTTCGTGTTAAACTGTGTTGTATTTCACACTCGCAGACAGTCTTTGTTCAATGTTTTCTGGGCATCTAGTTTTGTGGCAACCTGTAGGTCGACTATGGCTACATTCCAGCCCTGTCTTTCTTTGCTTTTCGACCAGTTCAATCTTGTATGGGTGTTAGAACTTTTGGGGTTCGAGGAACCCGCCTGTAACTTGTGACTGTTACTCTATTCGTTCATTTGCAACCCTCGAGGGTTTCTGGTCAAACCCTAGCTGTCGCTACTTGTTTCCAGGGTTTTGTTATTTTTCTATGTAGGTTTCGGGATTGTAATAACTGAACTCTTAATATGACAATTTCATATCTATATATGTAAATTCTAAAAGAAATCTTCTAATTTCATTTCAGTTTTGCTCAAACAATTTACTGGTTTAATAGTTGTTACCTGGAAATTATATTTGGCTGTCTGTGTCGAATTTAGACTTGTATTTCTCTCGTCTCGATGTTTGTTCTCTGGCGTTATTTGGCCACTTTCCTCCTCATTCTCGGTTTCACATAAGAACTTGCACTGTCACCTTTCCTGCACTGCTTGGACTTGTAATTTATAAAAGGGAAAAAGAAATGAACAACCTTAATGACTGCTACTATGGTTCTGTCTTTAGTCGATTGTCAGTACTATGCATGTGAAGTTATAATTAACAAGATGTTTACACAAAATTTGACACAGATGAATGGCTGAAATAATTTCACTGCTTGTTATATTACTCCTTTCAACAACAGGTTTGCAGAACCCCTCGTTTGTGACCTTCTTGTTTCTTTTGTATCTCTGCTACAGGAAATTTCATTACCAGTTGGTAACTGCCACTGTTGGTTAGTCAGTTACATTATTTACCTTATTTCTTTTCTTACTTTATCACTAAAAAATCTTAAAATAACTCAGTAACTCACTACAGTTCCTTAATGCAAATTAAAAATAAAAGTCAGCTAAACTAAAACAACTCCTACTGTCAGCTAATTCCCTAACCAAAGAAAAACAAATTAAACCCTGACAGGTGTCAAAACCTGTAGAATAACATATCACCGAAACAAATCATGGAAGCCTACTGGCTATTTGTCTCCCTAGTCGGATGCTCCTGCATCAAATATTATTGTTGAATTTGTTAAAGACTACAGCATCTGATATTGATGATAAGGTTTGATTAAAAAATTCTAATAATTTTCTTGATCAAAATTATTTACCTTTTTAATCATTTCATCCTATGTTTATGCCTTTTCCTTCCACTATGTTTCTAGATATTTTATTTCTGAGAACTGCTTTCACCAGCTGTTCACATACAGATTCAGTAATTTCCTTTGATAATCTTCATGTTTAGTTGTCGTTTTTTCTGCTTGCCTTATTTCTGCTTCCCAATCTTTGAATAATATCTCCTTGTGGAACTTATCTACCTGGGGTAGATTAGCTTCATTGCCTAATTCTGATGATTTCCATTGAATGTGCTTGTTGATTTTCTTCTCGAGCTTATCACATTCGAGTTTCTGGATAGCTACTGGTTGAACTAGTATTTCATTTGAGTCACAATAAGAGTCCTTCATAGAAGCTTGTTGGAAAAATACTTCTTGTTGTTGCTTTAGCTTAGAATTTATGTCCAATGCTTCTTTTATGAATTGCTCTAATTGTGGTTGGCTTTGTAACTTGGTCATTGCTGCTTCCAGTTGGGCTTGCTTCTCAGTGATTTCTGCTTGATGCTGCAACTTAATATTTTCAAAATCCTTTTGAAATTGGGACATATTGGATTTCATTTTCTCACTGGAGTTATATTTTTCTTCATCTAATAGTCTCTCTAGTTATTGTATTTTGTCTTCCTTCTCCTTTAGAAAAATTTTAACCTCAATAGCTTTATCAACAGTGGCAGTAGCATATGCCCCTGCAAACTGTGATAATTTAGTTAAATTTTCAGTAGGATCAACTAAGGGATCCTTCCACAAAACGTCAACAGATTCATTTGTGAGGTTTGAGACTATTTCATCAATTCTTCTCCTTTTATTTCTATTGACTACAACCTTATTACTAGGACTGTAGAAGATATCCAGTGAAGGAATTTCTTCAACTTGTAAAACCATTTGTTCTGTAGGGTAGGCCGGTATGATCTCTCGATCATGTTCTTCTGGAACTTGTTGTAGTGGATTTACAGTTTCCACTATCTCATTATTTGAATTTTGAGGTCTAAAATGGGCCTCCTAAGAAAAATGTACAACAAAAATAAACTTTATAAGAAACAATAGGATTCAAGATCATGATGTGAACCATGGGGGATGATTCACCATTTTTGGAGTAAAAAAGTAAAAAAAATAATAAAATAATAAAATAATGAAACTACTTTTTCAACTCGTATTTTCAACTTATCTCCCTATGGTTTTACTCAAATTTCAAGCGGGAGTACTCTTTGGATACAAAATTTAATTCCTCATCCAAGGAGTACTCATGTTGCATACTTTCGATGGACCCTGCTACACAAAAAATGAAAAATGAATGGAAATTCATGTTTGCAATCACGTTTTTCTTGTATTTCTCATTTTTAATGTTGTAGCATCCATTGAAAGTATGAAAAATGAGTACTCCTTGGATGAGAAATAAAATTTTGCATCCAAAGAGTGTTTCCACTCGAAATTTGAGTAAACCTATAGGGAGCTAAGTTGAAAATACGGGTTGAAAAAATAGTTTTCTCAATTTTCCCTCTAAAATTTGATGATGTAATCAAATATTATTCTATTATTTCCACTATTATTTTATAATTTCCTTAGGAGGCCCATTTTAGACATCCAATTTCCCTTAATGTTCTAGGAATTTTCAGGTGTTTGAAAAGTAGTAGCTTGATCAGTATTGGGATTGGTTTTAGGAGTTTTTATTGCTTCAGAAAATTCATCCCATTCACTACT
This sequence comes from Pinus albicaulis, assembly GCA_034641835.2. Classification (NCBI taxonomy): domain Eukaryota; kingdom Viridiplantae; phylum Streptophyta; class Pinopsida; order Pinales; family Pinaceae; genus Pinus; species Pinus albicaulis. The sequence continues at coordinate 520,016,885 of CM076583.1, read as the reverse complement.
CAAATTCTTCGTTTGGGAATTTTCTCACTCATCAAGTGTATCATGATTTTGATGAACTTCTTAAGAAGTTGACTATGTTCCATTACTTTCTCTTTTCTCCTGCATCTCTAATTCTTGGATTACTTGATCAATTATCTTTTCTAGGCTATCCTTTCTTGATTCGGATTCATTTTCAGAATTATCTGAATTGTGAGATTAATGCTTTGATTGACCTGATTCATCCTTAGACATGTCTTTTGTTTCATTATCCAAGCTCATACTTGGAGTAGGTCTATTGAAATCTTCAATAGTTAGCAAGTCAAGATGAATTCTCTTCAGTATTTTATTTATATATGTTTGGAAGGCCTCCAAATAATCTTGGTTGAGTCGACTCGATGCAAACTTAATTATATCTGAAAAATTTTCCATGCCTTGGAAGGGATCATCAAATACATCTATTTCCTTTATAAAAGGCTTCATTTTGAGCTCTGTGATGTAGTTTTTAATTACATCATTTGGATCATACAGCCTCTTTGGCATTACTGCCAAATTCAATGGATTAATCTTCGAAACCTCCTTGTAGGTATGGAAAATATCAAAAAGTGAAAAATTACCGCACTGTAAAGGGAAATGAGGCAAAACGACCTTATTAGCATCTTTTAGCTATTTATTAATACCATTAGCAAGCTGGTAGGCTATCTCTCTTTCTAGTAATTTATTAGGAACATAATATGGTAGGATGTGGGGAGAAGCATAAATCCAAAATACTCTGACATATGTAAATTATCCTCTGCAAACCATCTAGACACAGAAAGAATATATGCACTAGCTTATTTCGAAACCCTAGGGGATTTATCATTGAATATCACATGGTGCATAGGCAGCATGACTCCATGGAAAATTTTGTAGAAATGTAGATGGAAGTCTGAACCCCAGAGGGATCTGTGGTAAATATGGATTGGGGTATGGTCTTGGGTAGTCCATTTCCATCCCATGGTAGGAAAAATAGAATAAAAGCAGATTGTGTCCATGACATAGGCACTCATATAAAAGGGAGGTATTTCTCTAGATGAAACACTCATTTTATTCCTAAACTCCATGATATGTTTGGCTAAACTGTCAGATAGGATATTTTCCCAATTTTGAATTAAGGAATTTACGATTGCGTCAATTAATGGGACCCAATCTACTGAAAACCTACTAGTATCAGGTTTTGAAAACAATCTACATAACATATTAGCAACATAACAGTAAGGGGAAAGAATCTGGGCAATTGGGTACGTACTGAGTTTATCTCGCTTCAACTTTCCCTGGTCTTCCTTCCATTCTTTTATGAATTTCATGAGGTCTGGGTGCTCTACTCTAAAGCTTTACATAAAATACTTGTCATATTTCTATTGTGGGGAGGGTAGATGGTACATTGCTTGTAAATCTTATGCCCTGAATGACCAAATATTCTCGCCTTTTGAATCTATGAGTTTTTTGTCTAATATTTTTAATGTTGGGAAAGATACTGAGAGGGGGGGGGGGGGGGTGAATCAGTATCTTGATCTGTCAATCAAATTTTTACTTTTATTTTCTCAAAAACCCATACGCTACTTTACAGAAAAAAACTAGCGTATATACGCGAATATCCTTAAGGAAACTCGTGTATGCTCAGATCTCTTATTATGCAGATAATTCTTATCTTAGATTATTGCATCATTCATTCATTAGATGTTTAGTAAGCAGTAGACATGTGCAGTAAGAATAGAATAATTTAACACACACAAGCATCACATATGAACACCAGGATTTTAGGTGAAAACCCAATTCCGGAGAAAACCACCGCTATCGTCGTCTCAGTCTTCAATATTTATTATAAAGAAAACATCTTACAACAATGTACTGGCACAGACTCATACCAGCACGCAGGCACCCACCTGCAGAAGGCTACAACCTTCTCTCGTTTACCAGCCTCTCCTGGAAGGGAGCTACAACCCCCGCTTTTTACCAAATTTCCTCCCCGAAGGGGAGCTACTACCCTCGCTTCTCATGCACAAATACCTATCACCCGGAAGGGAGCCTATACCCCCACTGCTAACACCCTCAAGACTACTCACACAGACCACGTTTCATCAATTTTCAAACTGGATCAAACATCTTCAACATAGCCCTTCACATATCAACAAACATACTTTGCCTATTGCTTCCAATAGAATAGTGAAACCACTGTAACCAGAATATCAGAGATAACCCAGACTTCAGGATAAATATGCAGAAACACTTTTAACCTTGAGAAACCACCAGTTCAGATACCATATGCACTTTTATTTAATCAGACCTATGTATACACATGCTTTTCATGAAACGAACCCGCGTATACATCTGTGCATGTTACAAAAAAACCCTAACTGCCCATACGCGCTTTTATCTAATCAGATCCGCATATACACGCGCTTTCCACGACACGAACCTGCATATGGATCTATAAAAGATAAACTTTGCAGAACAGACCAGATCTATGAACTTACCCAGATTTCTTCAATTTCTTCAACAAATTTGCGCCGGATCTTCATCACTTATTTTCAGATCATCCTAGAGATTCACCATTTTCAGATCTAGAGATTTTGAACCTTCATCATATTCATAGGTGCATCATAGATTCAGATCTATCAATTAAGAATAGAGTTCAACCATGCAGATATACTTGAGAGTGAAGTATTCATTAAAGCCCAGACACTTGCATACCCTTGCACAATGATCTTCTTCTCCTTATATAGATTTAGCCTTTATCAATACCATGAGTCAAAACCACCCAAATACTAATGGTATTCCTGGACGGGATCAAATAGATAATCCAGCGCTCAATACAATGGGTTAATACCATTGTAATGTCCCCTGGTTTCGTAAATTTAGAACGCAAATGACCATATGCGACTTGGCACGTACTTTTCCGCATGCATACGCTACTTCTCCTTAACAAACCCGCATATGCCTTGTGACATATCATATTTATCATTTTTCCTTTCTTCTGTTACTTTTGAGCTAATCTTTAGATTTGTTTAACACATAGATACATCAAGGACAACTTCATCAGGCAGGTTCCATCAGAGTCAACACATTGTATCAACAATCTTCCCCTTAACTTCATCAAGTAGGTTTCCATCAAGGACAACTTCACCAAGTAGGTTGTCAGCAAGGACAACACATTGCATCATATAGCCAACAATCTCATTTCATCAAGTAGCCATCAACTTTAAGTAGGTTGCCATCAAGGAAAACACTCTTCATCATATTGCCAACAATCTCCCCCTTTGGACTTGATGGCAACCATGATGGTGTTTGATCATCACACTAGATAGACACATTGATTATAACCATTATGCAAACACCATGATACTCTCCCCCTTTGACATCAAGGGAAAATAGCGAGTCAAAGCCAAAAAAATGTTTTTCTTCTCTTGTAGAAAGAAGAGCTTTGTAGATCTGATGTGTACTGAAGTTACCATGCTCCCCCTGAGTTCATGCTGAATCTTCAAACATATTTTTCAATGAAGTACATGACTCTATGACCTTCCTATCACCAAGGACTCATAATTATATCAATGATCCAACCAAGTGGATTTACATATGTGACACAAGTACCCAACCAAGTGGGTTTACACATTTTGACTCAACTACCCAACCAAGTGGGTTTACAAATTTGAACAAGCCCTTTACACGACTGAATATTATGATAGGTCTTAGTCTTTTCATCAAATTACACATATGAATTTTTATAACCAATATGAAAAATACCTTAAGAGAGATCATATTTCAGAATCATCATAATGTCAACAATGCATTACATTCAACAAGGCTAATGCTCCCCCTGAAACTGTGCATCCAATGCATCCTTTCCATATGACCAAAACTCCTCCTTAGCTTGTGCAACCTGAACACTTTCATCAGCCAATAATCAAGGCATCTTTTACCCAAAATCAGAGAATGAAACAAAAATATAAGAGCTGAAACACCATCAGAGATACCAAACAACACTGCAGCTATGCTGAAGAATGCTAACCCCAAGTAAAATTTGTCAGCAACTAACCATACGCGGTTTTCTTTCTATAAACTCGCGTATATACACGACTGTCTTTCAGGAAACCTGCGTATCCAATTTAATCTTCTGAATTTAAGTAGTTCTAATTTTCTGCATGGCAGAGACTACTCCCAGCTTCTGTCTAAGATATTCAAACGCTTCCCTGGGCAGAGGTTTGGTCATTATATCAGCAACTTGTTCTTTGGAGGGAACATACTCCAACTTCACCTTTTGTTCAAGCACTTGTTCACGTAAAAAATGAAACTTGATGGGAATGTGCTTGGTCTTGGAATGCATAACAGGATTCTTTGAGATACTGATGGCGCTTGTATTATCACACATAATGGAGATAGGGGGTGAACATTTGATTTGAAAGTCTTGTAAAGTTTGCATCATCCAAAGAAGTTGAGTGCAACATGATGCGGCAGCTACATATTCTGCTTCTGCTGTAGATAAGGCAATAGAGTTTTGCTTCTTGCTGAACCAAGAAACTAACCGAGGCCCCATATAGAATGCACCACCACTCATGCTTTTCCGATCATCAACATTTCCAGCCCAATCTGCATCAATGTAAGCATGAAGAGTAAGATCACCATTCTTTGGATAACATTGTCCAAAGTCTTGAGTTCCTTGTAGATATTTGAATATTATTTTGACAGCCTGAAGGTGAGACTCTTTTGGATTAGCTTGGAATCTTCCAACAATCCCAACAACATGCATAATGTCCGGTCTAGTCCCAGTGAGATAAAGTAGACTTCCTATCATAGATCTGTATTCTGGTTGATTCACCGTGGGGGGATCATCATGAGAACTAAGATTACATCCAGTTATCATTGGTGTACTTACAGGTTTGCATTCTTCCATTCCATACTTCTTCAGAATTTTCTTAAGGTATTTTTCTTGTGATAAGAATATACCATTTGTAGTTTGATGCACTTGCAAACCAAGAAAGAATGTTAGTTCCCCAAGTAAAGACATTTCAAATTCTTGCTGCATGACAGAAGAAAATTTCTGACTCATAGATTCTTCATTACTTCCAAAAACGATATCATCAACATATACAACCACAATCAAAAGTTTATCATTTTCAATTTTTGTGTATAAGTTGCTATCAGCAGACCCCTTTGAAAAACCTTGTTGATGAAGATATTTGTCAAGACAATAATACCATGCCCTTGGAGCTTGTTTGAGACCATATAGAGCCTTTTTAAGTCTACAAACAAGATTTTCATCATTTCCCAAAATGAATCCTTCTGGTTGTTCTATATAAACTTCTTCTTCTAGATCACCATTGAGAAATGCAGATTTAACATCCATTTGATAAACTTTGATTTGTTGAGAGCTTTAAAAGGAAAGAAACATTCTTATGGCTTCAAGTCTAGCTACAAGAGAAAAAATTTCTTCAAATTCTATACCTTCTTTTTGAGTATACCCCTTGCAAACAAGTCTAGCTTTGTTTCTTACAACATCCCCATTCTCATTTAACTTGTTTTTGAATATCCATTTAGTTCCAATGACATTTTTGTTATGAGGTCTTGGTACTAATTCCCAAGTGTGATTCTTTTCAATTTGATCAAGCTCTTCATTCATGGCTTGAACCCAAAATTCATCTTTGCTAGCTTGATTGACATTGTGAGGTTCAATAGTAGATAGAAATGCTAGATAGCTAGAAGATCCCACAAAAGTCCTTCTTGTTTGTACACCTGATCCCTTATCTCCCAAAATTTGAGATTCTAGATGATTATTTTGAACATATCTGGATGGAGCCTTTTTAGATAAATCATCTTCAGGTTCTTCATTGGGTTCACTGTCTATATCATTGCTATTCGAAGTAGAAGGACATAAGTCACCATCGTCTTCATTTTTTTTTTTCTTCCTTTGGAGCTGCAGGAGACTCATCAATAACAGCATCAATACATTCAACAATCTTCCGAAGTCTTTTATTGTAACATTTATATGCTCTACTTGTAGAAGAGTAACCAAGAAGTATTCCTTCATCTGCTCTAGGTTCAAACTTGCCAAGTTTTTCATCATTATTTTTGATAAAGCATTTTCTTCCAAAAACTCTAAAATTCTTCACAGATGGAGAATTACCATACCAGAGTTCATATGGAGTTTTCTCACTATTTACACGAACATGTGCCTTGTTGAGAATGTTTACAGTTGTATGTGCTGCTTCTCCCCAAAATGTGTCAGGTGTTCCAGAATCATCAAGCACAGCTCTAGCCATTTGTTGAATTGTTCTATTCATTCTTTCTGCTACGCAATTTTTTTGTGGAGTTCCAGCTACAGAAAATTGTCTTTTTATGCCATGTTGTTCACAAAATTCAAGGAATTAATTTGAAGTATATTCTCCTCCTCGATCAGATCTAAGACATTTGAGTTTTAGATCTACTTCATTTTCAACCAGATCCTTGAAGATCTGAAATTTCTCAAATGCTTCATCTTTGTGCTTAAGCAACCCAATCCAACACATTCTAGAGAAATCATCAATAAATAAGATATAGTATTGTTCACCACGAGGTGACTTTTTCCTCATAGGTCCACATATGTCAGTATAAAGGAGTTCAAGAGGCCTACTTGATGATCCTTCCTTAGCATTAAATTGCACTCTGGTCTGCTTTCCGAATTGGCAAGATTTGCATATGATACTTTTAGGTAGAGTGATATTGGGAAGACCACGAATAGCATTAAGTCTTCTTGATTTGTTGATTTGAGAGAAGCTTAGATGCCCCAGCCTTCTATGCCATAGCCAATTTTCTAAAGATTGACTCAAGTAACATTGTTCTTTGCAGTTCTTCAATACATACATGTTGCTTGGAGTTCTTTTTCCTTTTATAATTGTTTTACCTGTATCAAGATCACGAACCACACATTCTTTTGAACTAAAGACAACTTCAGTTCCTTGATCACACATTTGACTTACACTTAACAGGTTATGCCTTAAGCCATCCACATACATGGCATCATTAGCCTTCACCTTTTCTTTTAGAAACATAGACCCTTTTCCTTTAATTACAACAGGATTATCATTTCCAAATGTAACTTTCTTTTCATTTTCTAGAGCATTATATGCAAGAAGTTTGCTTTTGTCACCTGTCATGTGTCTTGAGCATCCACTATCAAGATACCATTGATTTTCTTCACCTTCTGCGAATAATGCTATGCCACAATTTTCAACCTGTAATTCCTTCTTTTTCCATACTTTGGATCTTGAAGGAAAATGCTTTTTTGGTTGAACTTTGCTCCTGCATTCAGATTCTTCATGCCCAAAGTTATTGCAATAAGTACATTCAACTTCATTTAGAAGAGGAGAAAAGTTGTTATAGGTATTCTTCTCAAATTCAATCCTTTTCTTTCTTGCTTCTATAGTCATGATAGTTTTATATGCAACACATTGAACAACTTTATGACCAAAATTGTGACATGAGAAACATTGTCCATTGAAGAAGAAATTTTTGTGATCATGAAATCTTCTACTTGGATTTACCTGTTGATTGGTGTTTCTTTGAGAGATATTCCTGTTAGTGTTCTTTGAATTGAGATGATCATGCTTTACCTGTAATGATTCTTTATTCCCTTGCTGAGTGGCAGAATTTTGTAAACCAGCTGTAGCTGCTTTTAGATAATTTGGTGCTAAAGCTTGAGAGGATTCTCCGGTATATCCAAGACCTGTTTTTATAAGAGGAGAACGTTGTACCTTGATAATTTCATCTAAGGTTTCAGATCCTTTAGCAAATCTAAGATTCAGAGTCTTTACTTTCTCAGAATCTTTTCTTAGACTTACCACTTCACATTCTAATTTCTCAATGTGTTTCTTTGCTTCTTCAACCTGCTTTTCCAGAGTCTCTATGGTTATTTTCCTTTCTTCTAAGAGTATTTTACTTTCTTTTAAGCGCATTTTGAGTTGATTGTTTTCTTCAAGAAAGTCATTGTCCTCTAGAGCATCCACAAAAGTATCCTTTTCTTCTCTAGATTCAAATGCCATGAGAAGTCTAAGATCTTGTTCACATTCTTCCTCACTATCAGATAACCCATCATTGTCTTCATGAGTATAGTAACTTTTTCTAGTGTTAAACCGATTCTTATTCCTTCTTGCTACTTCCTTCCCTTTTGCAGGTGTTTCTTTATGAGGACACTTAGCAGCATAATGACCAATTCGTCCACACTCAAAACATTCGAAAGGAAGCTTACCTCTGAATCGTCCTGTGCCAAGTTGGAGTTTCTTTACAAAATTTGCCTCATCTTCTTCTGAGATATATCATGATCCTTCTGCTTCTTGTACTTCTTTCCCTTTTGTAGAAGCTCTGAAGATAGCCTCTTTGACTTTAGATGGTCCTCCTCTTCTCATTTCATATGCAGTTAGTATCCCATGAAATTGTACCATAGTAATATTTTGAAGATCCTGTTTTTCTTCAAGAGCAGAAACTTTTGACTCAAATTTTGATGTTAGCGATCTTAAAATTTTCTCAACCAAAGTAGATTCGGTTATTGTTTCTCCCAGATTTCTCATACGATTTACAACATCATCAACACGTAAAAAGAAACTGGCAATACTCTCATCATTATGCATCTTCAAATTTTCATATTCAATTCTGAGAGTTTGGAGTTTTGCACTTTTTACCTTTGCATCACCTTCATAACTTAGAATGATTTTGTCCCACATTTCCTTTGTTGTATTTAGCTGCATGACTTTGAAAAATTTAGATTCAGTCAGACTTCCCATTATATAATTGACCGCCTTTGCATTTGATTCATAATTCTTCTTTTCAGTCAGATCTGTTGGTATTGTAGCTGGATATTTATATCCTTGTTCAACAATGGCCCATACATCTGTTCCCATAGAATGAAGATAGGATCTCATCCTTGTTTTCCATAAGATTAAATTTCTTCCATTAAAGAGCGAAGGCTTGATAGATGTTGTTCCATCTTGATTGCTCATCTTGCTTGATCTTCCTTCTAGTGGCTAAGCGTTTTTCAGAAGGACCTGCTCTGATACCAATTGTTGGGAAAGATACTGAGAGGGGGGGGGTGAATCAGTATCTTGATCTGTCAATCAAATTTTTACTTTTATTTTCTCAAAAACCCATACGCTACTTTACAGAATAAAACTAGCGTATATACACAGATATCCTTAAGGAAACTCGCGTATGCTTAGATCTCTTATTATGCAGATAATTCTTATCTTAGATTATTGCATCATTCATTCATTAGATGTTTAGTAAGTAGTAGACATGTGCAGTAGGAACATAATAAGTCAACACACACAAGCATCACATATGAAAACCAGGATTTTAGGTGGAAACCCAATTCGGGAGAAAACCACTGCTGCCATCGTCTCAATCTTCAATATTTATTATAAATAAAACATCTTACAACAATGTACTGGCGCAGACTCATACCAGCACGTAGGCACCCACCTGCAGAAGGCTACAACCTTCTCTCGTTTACCAGCCTCTCCTGGAAGGGAGCTACAACCCCCTGCTCTTGTTCTGACCTCTCACGAAGAACTCTACCCCTGCTCATTTGCAAGCTATCACGGAAGGAGCTACTACCCCTACTAAAGGCTTAGACCCTCAGCCTGCTACCCGGACCATTCCTCATTTTCAAGCTGGATCTGTGACTATACAACCCTTCACATATCAACAAACATACTTTGTGTATTGCTTCCAACAGAACAGTGAAACCACTATAACCAGAATATCAGAGATAACCCAGACTTCAGGATAAATATGCAGAAACACTTTCAACCTTGAGAAACCACCAGTTCAGATACCATACGCACTTTTATTTAATCAGACTTGCATATACACGCGCTTTTCATGAAACGAACTCGCGTATACATCTGTGCATGTTACAGAAAAATCCTAACTGCCCATATGTGCTTTTATCTAATCAAATCCGCGTATACATGCGCTTTCCACGACACGAACCTATGTATGGATCTATAAAAGATAAACTTTGCAGAACAGACCAGATCTATGAACTTACCTAGATTTCTTCAATTTCTTCAACAAATTTGCACCAGATCTTCATCACTTCTTTTCAGATCATCCTAGAGATTCACCATTTTCAGATCTAGATATTTTGAACCTTCATCATATTCATAGGTGCATCATAGATTCAAATCTATCAATTAAGAATAGAGTTCAACCATGCAGATATACTTCAGAGTGAAGTATTCATTAAAGCCCAGACACTTGGACACCCTTGCACAATGATCTTCTTCTCCTTATATAGATTTAGCCTTTATCAATACCATGATTCAAAACCACCCAACTACTAATGGTATACCTGGATGGGATCAAATAGATAATCCATTGCTCAATAAAATGGGTCAATACCATGGTAATGTCCCTTGGTTTCCTAAATTTAGAGCGCAAACGACCATACGCGACTTGGCACATACTTTTCCGCATGCATACACTACTTCTCCTTAACAAACCCGCGTATGCCTTGTGACATATCATATTTATCATTTTTCCTTTCTTCTGTTACTTCTGAGCTAATCTTTAGATCTGTTTAACACATAGATACATCAAGGACAACTTCATCAGGCAGGTTCCATCAGAGTCAACACATTGTATCAACAATCTTCCCCTTAGCTTCATCAAGTAGGTTTCCATCAAGGACAACTTCACCAAGTAGGTTGTCAGCAAGGACAACACATTGCATCATATAGCCAACAATCTCATTTCATCAAGTAGCCATCAACTTTAAGTAGGTTGCCATCAAAGACAACACTCTTCATCATATTACCAACATTTAAGTGGTTAATTACCCACTTAAACATGCCTGTGTAAGGGAGAATTTTTGGCCTTGAGGCAACCTTGTGGATGAATGAACATGCAACGTCGAATTAAGTCGCATCTGAAGAAACTGACATGCCTTTTGTAGCGACTTTGGTTATTACCCTTGGATTTTTTTCCTCGAAAATATTATACATTGCCTCCCATGATGAACTATCGCAATCCTGGTTGCAGGTGGTATTTGAAAATAGGGGAGACATGTCTGAGTCTTTAGTAGATAGCGTTTGAGTAATCTCTTTGCCTTTCTTGTTCATTTCAATTTTCCTCGCTCTGTTAAGTGGTTTCCTAATTTCAAGTAAACAGAGTGAATATTACAAGTATAGAGAACAGAGATACAAATCCACCATTTATATTAAACATGAACGAATAGATATGAATCTATTTAAAAAATTCTATTTAATCATCAATAATCGTTACAAATTAAATCACTTACACCTTCACACGGAATAGCTATCAATAAACTTAAGATGTTGGATCTCGGATTTCGGTTTGGTATGACATAATTCATTTTGCATGCTTGAGTAATTAAATGCCATTTATTTGCATATCGAAACTTATAACTTTTACCATTTATGATGTTTACCCATAACTTCTGCGAAATGCGATCATGCAAATCGCACATCGCAACTTTTATGTGGTAAACAAATTTGCTTTTAGTTAAGTCGTGCAAAATGTGAAGTGTGAATTCAAGAAGTCAAGTGGCTTCGCTTTATGGGACTTTAGAGCTTTACATTTATTTCTTTGTTGGCTCGTCGGGTCCGCCTAATCGCAACTTATGCTAAATTTTCTTATAAGTTTGATTTTTTAAATGAGGTGCGATGCGATAAACAAATTATAACGGTGATTGAAGTGCTTGCAAGTTTTAAATATAAATTCGAAAAAGGCTTAGCGTGTTTCGCAACTTGTGTGACTTAATGTTTTTCGAATCTTTTTGGTTGTAAATTATGCGGTTTGCGATGCACACTAAGGAATAAAGCGGAAAAACTTCAAAGAAAACTTAATTTCCTAAAGTGTTTTGTTTTAAAGATAAAAATTAATTTCCTATTTATTTCTAAAGGGTCCCCATTTATTAAAATAAATGGGGAGTTTTGTATAACACAACAATTTGCAATTCACTTGGGAGAACCAGCTATCTCTAACTAACTTTTTTTGAAATTTCTAAAACTTTTCTAAAATAAAAATAGTTACAGGAATGAATTTCAAACAAATAATATCTTACTAAGTAATGAAATTTCTCTTAATTACAATTCATAAGAATCCCTCTTTTAAAGATATAAGTATGAGGATATATATCATTCTTTACTTGGTTTAAAAAGATAAAGCAGGCGGCTCTTATAGATCAACTTTATAAATATTTACTCTTTTATCACAGGTAGAGCCTCTATTCTAATAAGAAATTTAATCTTTTGGCATGGTTACCTTTTATCGAGTAATGATTCATTGTCCCACCCAGTATTTCTTACAATTTTCAAAAATAAATTCTAACTTTATTTAATTGGTATTTTTTGAAACTTTTCTTTTTGTATCATATTTTTATTTACTTAAAAGCCATTGTCTTGGCTTGGTAACCAAATAATGACAATGACATTCACTACTTGTAATTAAATTGATCAAGCTGGCTCTTGATTTGACGCCTTGTCCTCTTGATATAATCTCAAGTCATTACCCTGTTTTGGTAGGCAATATTGGTAATGTCAGTTCCACTACTTCCCTATGAACATGGTACAAGCTCGTGATGAGACTTATTATCTTTTAATATCTTCTAGTTATAATCCTTTTTGAATTTTTTTTTACAAAAAATTAATAAGTTTTCCCGGATGGGGTGAATCATTGGTCCTTTTGAGGATTCTGGATGATAATGTTGAGTTTTAGATTTCTTTTACTATGTAAAAGAGTCTTTACTATGTTAAAGATTCTTTTCTTGACTGATAACAGAATAATCATGCTATATAAGGATGAGAGTTCATCAGATAATAAATAACTTCAGTGAAATTACATTTTTCAGTGAAAATAAAATATATTTGTCTTTCGAATCTTTCGATTACTTCCTTAACATTTCTTATTTCTATAAGCGATAAATAAAAAAGGATCATCTGAGATTTTATTTTGAAAAGCCAAAAATTTATACTAAGCAACTTTTTTTTCTAAGGAAAACAAAAAAACACTAGTATACAGGGAATAAAATGGGTTACCTCCTATGAAAAGTATTTTTTTCAAAAACTTCCCATTAACAGGCAAAGAATCTCTTTTTCCAGATAGATCTTGCAATAAGAATGTTGATGGGCATATTTCTTCAATTATTTGAAATGGACCTAGCAAGAGTTTTTGAAACTTCATGTGGTTACCTTTTTCCTCATGTGCTTTGTCCCATTTCAATACCAGATCATCAATTTTAAATTTTTTTTGAGTAACAGAAGTTGAATCAAATGAGGCTTTTACTATTTGTTGATGATGTGCATGAGTATGTTTATTTTTTTCTCTTTCTTCTTCTAACTTAAGAATTTGACATTGTCTAAGTTGTAAAGAAGAAGCAGGAGATTCATCAATAAATTTTACTAAGGAAATAGAGGGAATAACTATGGTGGTAGCAAGTACAACTTATTTTCCATACACAATATTAAATGGAGAAGTGTCAATAGAATTTTTCTGAGTTATTCGGTCTACCCAAAGAGAAAATATTAATGACTTATGCCAATTTCATTGGTTTTGATCAACAGTTCTTTTGATTATTCTAATCAAGTTCTTGTTTGTAGATTTTGCTAAACCATTTCCTTGCAGGTAATAACTCGTAGAATATTTAAGTTTAAAACATATTTTGATTGCAAATTCCATCATAGAAGTTCCTGAGAAATAATATGCATTATCAAACATTAAAGTAGTAGGTAAGCCAAACCTAGTTATGATATCTTGGTCGATGAAATCAATGATATTATCAGAGTTGGCTACCTTTAATCGAATTGCTTCCACCCATTTAGTAAAGTAATATGTAGCTGTGAGAATATATCTATGCTTTTTGGAAGAGTTAGGAACAATCTTACCAATTATATCTAATCCCCATTGTTCAAATGGTTGTTCGATATGGACTGGCTATAATGGGAATGATGGCTTCCTTTGTCTTCCTGATGCACTTTGACACACTTTGCATTTCCTTGCATATTCATGAGCATCTTTGAAAAGTGTAGGCCAATAGTATCTTGCATGCAGGATTTTTTTTTTTGTCATATTTCCTCCAAAATGTCCTCCAGTTGGTCCATCATGGAGTTTCTGCAAGACTTTCTCTACTTTAGATATTTCTAAGCATCTCAGTAGTACAAAATCGAAATTTCTCTTAAACAATACATCGTTGATTAATTCATATTGCTTGGCTTTTAATCTCAAAGCATGCTTTGTTTTTTAACTGAGTTGATTCGGAGCATATCCATTCTTCAAGTAGAATATGAGATCAATGTATTGAGATTGTGCATCGTTAAGGCTTACCTTTGATATTTACACATTGTTACCTGAATCTTCTTCTGATGATAGATGGGACATTCATGTAAGAATTCTGCAAAAACCTTGACCTCTAATAATTTTAGAGGGTCTAATTTCTACATCATATTCTTGTAAGGCGGTAACCCAGTTAGCCCTTTTCTCTCATAATTCTCTTTGTATCAATAGTTGTCTCACTACTCAGAATGGAACTATGATTTTAGAGTGATTTTTTAGGAGAAATGGCCTGAAATGCTTTATATCTTTAAAGACAGCAAATTCTTGTTTTTAGACAGATGTATAATTTAGTTCTGCACTTTGAAAATTGAAACTAAAAAATGATATTGGTGCTTTAATTTGTTGGTCATTAAGTTGTGTTAAAACAACAACGTATGATGTATTTGATGAAAAAGTGTATAAAGTAAAAGGATTAAGAAAATTGGGGGTAGTTAGGAATGGAGCATTGACAATGGATTGTTTAATCAAATCAAATGCCTCTCTTTCATTATGTCCCCATTTAAAGACATAATTTTTCTTAATCACATTCTGTAATGGTAAAACTATTTGTGAAAAGTCAGGGAAAAACCTTTTAACAAAAATAATTTACCCAAGAAACGACTGCCTTGCTTTCTTGTTATGAGGGAAAGGAATTCTTTTAATCTCGTCAATTCTTTCAGGATCAATATAGATACCTCTTTTTGACATAATGAATCATAAACGTTTTCCTTCATCTAATGCAAAAAATATTTCTTTGTGTTTAATGAGATGTCATACCTTTTACATCACTCAAAGACTTGTTTTAGGTTATTCAAATGATTGGTTACTTGTTTAGAAAAGACTGTAATGTCATATAAATAAATAACCACTGATTTATTTATGACCCCCTAAAATTTGTGTCCATAGATCTTTGAAAAATGTCAGCTGCATTAATTAATCCAAAACGCATATTTTGATATGCATAAATTCCCCACTTAGTTCTAAACGTGATTTTTAGTCTTTCATCTAGATGTACGAGAATTTGGTTATATCCCGAGAATCCATATAGAAAGGACATAAGTTTAGAACCAGCTACTGTCTACAGTACTTATTCCATGGTTGGTAATGGAAAGTTGTCCTTCTGACAAGCTTTGTTTAAATTCCTAAAATCAATGCAAATTCTAATATCGCCATTCTTCTTCCTAACATGTACCAAAGTTTATACTGATTTAGAATGCCTAACTGGAAAGATGATTTTTTCCTTGAGGAGTTTGTTCAGTTCTGTTTTGATTTTATTTTCCAGATTTGGATGAATCTTCCTCAACTTCTAATGTATAGGTTTTTTTTATAAGATCATAGGAATTGTGTGTTGAATCATAGAAGTGTCATATGTTTTAATATCAGTGTAATCCCAAGAAAAGAAACTTTTGTACATTCTAAACAATCTGATAAATGATAATCTTTCTTTGGAAGATAGACCAAGACCTAGATTGACATTTTGAGTTTTTTCGTCAGTTCCTAGATTTACTAACTCAAATATTAAGGTGGACCTTTGTGTTTTTGAGTTATTAACTCTTTTAAACCTATCTTTTAGATCATATAGGTCTTCTAACTTGACAACAGATTTAGGAATAGGATTTTTTTCTTGTTCTTTATTAATTTGAATGCCATGCTCATTTTCATCCAAAATTTGATTATCATAAGATCCTTCAGATGTTAAGAAATCTATGATATCTGAATCATTATTGAATACTCTCCAATTGGTAATATTATCAGGAAAAAATGGCCTAAAAAATAATTCAATAGAAAATCTATCGGGACTAAACTCTTGAGATGGGATTAACTTTGATGCTACATTAGCTAGTAGATATGCACTAGCATTCTTCATCGTAGGTACAAAAGAAATGTTAAAGGCTAAGAAATGAATGGTTAATTCTTGGACTAATGATTGATAATGATTTAAATGTTAAGAATTAGAATGAGTGGTATCTCTTACCTATCTAACAATTATTTTTGAATCTCCTAGGACTTTTCAGATATTTGATATTAAGATCAATGGCTTTGTACAAACCTTGAACTAATGCTTCATTTTCAGCTACATTGTTTGTACATTTGAATTCTAATCTACAGTCTAGCATGGTTTTTTTTTCTTATGGGTTTACTAAAATACAGCCTGCACTTGCACCATCTTCATATTTAGAACCATCAAAATAAAGAATTAACTATTGTTCTATCTACAAAATTTATACATTTGGAACTATCTGGCTGGGGAAAATTCTCAATCTGAGAAACAATTGCATTATCAAAGAAAGGTGATGGTTGAGCATTGAATTTTCCCAAAACCGACCCTGCTGAGTAGTTTCTAACTACTGGCTCATTTATTCCTTCAAGATTGGTGACTGTATGCTTCATGAACTTCTCACGATCTACCCGAATTTTATTTGGATTTCTTTTATATGGTAGCCACATATGCGACCACTCTGTTGCAAAATAACCATGAAGTTTTTCAGAACAGTCTCAACTTAAACTAAGTCATAAAATTCTAGAATATTAGCCACCAGTATATCAATTATTTGGGTAACCTTGGGATTTGATGACAGTATGATGGAAACATAATTTATTTCTCCTACCACCTCTACTCTGGTTCTATCAAGTTGTACTATATGAACAGGGGAACTCTGAGGAGTTATGTTCAACTTAGCATAGACTGATTTTGGCATTATATTAGAGGAAGCCCCTGAGTCTATTAAACAATTATGAACATTTTTATTATAGATCTCATAGGTTAAAAGAAATGGATGAGTATGAGATATGGATCGATCACTTATCATAATAAAATCTGTAGCATCTATTTTAGTTGAAGGGGAAGGTGGCTTACCCATTTCATTAGCAACTTGTACTATTACTGGAGTAGGCAAGGTTGAAGCAAGAACCACATTTAAGTCTCTAAGTAAGATTTTTTGTTGTTGCTTTAATTTAGTAAGCTCATGAATTGGAATGTTGGCCCTGGTTTTCTTCATATCTTCAACTACATTATATAAAGTATTGTTTGAGACTACCATTGTCTTAGATGTAGGTGGAGTATCTGAAGTAACATGACTTTTTTGTGTAGCCTTTGAAGTAGATTTTTTGCTTACTAATTTATCTTTAGCAGGAGTTGAAATCTTTTGATGTTGACTTGGCTCCATTGCTTCAATATTATTTTTTCTCCTTGTACTCACAGGTAATGCTTCAAGTTGTTTTTCATTTGGTAGGATGAAATCCCATATTCCATTTAGTTCAACTTCTTCTTCTTATTCATCTTCTTCTTCCTTTGTATCTTGATCAGATTCAACATTAGATATGATATTTGGAGGTTGAGTATTGGAGGACTAACCTTTCATGAAGTTTCTGAAAGTCTTTTTGGACTTCCAATTTTCAGCGACTTGTTTCTTGATATCTGCCATCTCGTTTGTCATAGTATTCAAAAAACATTTAAGACCTTCTACATCAAAAGGGTCTTTTGGCATCTTGTTTTTAGAGTCATCTTTGAAATATGCCTTCTTTGATTTTTGATCCTCTTGAGAATTATTTTCTCAAGAGTTGTTATGCGTTTCTCTACAAATAGAGATTCCTTCATGTTTTCTGCAAGTGTTGGCAGTTTTGCTCTATTAACAAAAATAGGTATATTGGATGGAAGAGATGAAATATACCACTCAATTTGAACTTCTGCATCAGGAAATGCTGTAGCTATAATTTTATTGAGTAATTTATTAAATCTTGAATTTAAATCTTTTATCTTCTCACCTATTTTAGCTTTTAGATTTGAAAAATCATTGATGAGCATAGCACTGGTCCTGTCATCCCCAAACTTAGCTAGAAATTGTTCTTCGAACATATTCTAGGTAGTTATAGAGTGGGAAGGCAGTGAAAAATACCAGGATCTTGTGTATCCTCTTAGAGTATACGAAAATAATATTACAACACAATCCTCTTCAACTACTCCATTTAGATTGACGGCTAACATAAAATTATGAATGTGTTATTCTGTCGAGAGACCATCATCAGGGTTAAATTTAGGTAACCATCTTTCAGGTGATTTTGGTAGAGCATGAAGAGAAGCATGCATATTTACAGCCCATGTATTATTCCATGGATTTTCTGCCATTCGATTTTGAATAGGTTGGATGGGTGGAGTTTGAGTTGAAGAAGAGGTGAGCTGAGTACTAGGACTAGTTGAAGGGATAGTAGTTTGAGTACTGGAACTAGTCAAAGTAACGCTGATTGTTGGAATGGAAGTTGTGGAAGTGAGTGGAGGTAATGGAGGTGAATGGGATAAGATCTTGCTGGTGATTGACTCTGATTGAGTCATCTTTAGTCTCTTTCGAGTACTATCAATGGGAAATTCAAAAGGAAGAATTCATGTCTTTTGACTTTCTGATCGATTTAATATTCTTCGAGGTTGTAAAGAAGACGAAATACTAATATCTGATATCTGAGAAGATTCAGGATTTTTGGCAGAAATACATGCTCTCTCTAACTTTTCTATCAAACACTAAAATTCAGGGGAATCTTGATGAGAATCGGGAGATAGTATGGGTTGCGTATCACTAGGAGACTTAGGAGAATGATGATCAACTTCGGATTTTAAAGATGAGGATCTAGATAATTTTTTGGAAGTTGATGGGGATCTAGAGGGAGAGAGACTCTTAGATTGAACTTTAGATTGATCAAATAATTTTTCCATTCACAAGGCCCTCCTCTAGAGCCACAATGTTAAGGCCTCGAAATTACATTGCCAAAACATGGGGGAAAACCACCTAGTTCTGACCTTAAAGTAGCTCCTTTTCCATTTGGTGTAGTGGCTCTGACTAGGGATGATAGGACTAGTTTCCCAATAAGGATGATTTTGAGGGTGTTTTGATTATAGAACATGCAAATGGAGAATGATTTTAATCTATCATATGCATATATCTAAACTATTTATTCTAATATATACCTGGGGTGTTTCTTCCTTTATGCAATCTAAAAATATATACTTCAACTATTAGTAATATAGATCATTTAATAGTTGAAAGAGATGAAAATTATGTAAGATGATTCTTCTAACAAAATAATTTGACTAGAAGAGTTGTGAAAAAATATATCGCATTCATATGTGTGATTATATATTTAATAAGAGATCACAGAAAAATATTAGAACATAAGCGCATGTAACATTCATCTATAATAATGTTTCAAATATATAATGCAATGAAAATATGATTGTCAATCTATAAAGAAATACATAAGACAAGTGGATAGAAGTACCATATGTACAAAGTTCTACTCATGTAAAATGATAGTAATTGATCTTCTCCTCTTCAATTTCAAGAAATTTAAAGAGTACAATAGTGCAACATCAGTTAAAGAACCTTAATTGTCAAAAGATAACAGATGTGTTCCATTAATTCATCAAAGCATTCACAAACTTACAATACTGCATTCTTTGCAATTGTTTTTGACAAATTTTTGGACCTTTCTCTAAATACGTGAGAGGGGTTTAAATACTAAACTAACTATGTTTTAAAATAGATTATTAAAAAAATATAGAGGAGGTTTCAAACTGCCATCCTCGTAAGCCTAACTTAAACTACAATCTAGGAAAATAAAGTAACAATCTGATTATGAATTCTGCCCTTTCTTTTGGATTTGGTTGCGAAGTTGACAAATATCAAGCATGGACTTGAGCTGAGGTAGCTGTGAAATTCTCGATCTTACATGTCCCTTGAATACTACATTTGAAAGTATTGGCTGCGATATTCTTGTTGAATCTGTGAAAGATTTCTGGATGTGATATTGATGATAAGGTTTGATCAGAAAATTCCAATAATTTTCTTGATCAAACTTATTTACCTTTTTAATCATTTCATCCTGTGTTTATGTCTTTTTCTTCCATTTTGTTTCTAGCTGTTTTATTTCTGAGAACACTTGAGACATGTACTCTTTGATAAGCTCTTCTTTCACCAGATGTTCAGATACAGATTTAGTAATTTCCTTTGATAATCTTGATGTTTTCGCTACCACTTTTTCTGCCTGCCTTATTTGTGCTTCCCAATATTTGAATAATATCTCCTTGTGGAAATTATCTACTTGGGGTAGATTAGCTTCGTTTCATAAGTCTGATGATTGCCATTAAATGTGTTCATTGATTTTCTTCTCAAGATTATCACAGTAAAGTTTCTCTATAGCTGCTTGTTGAACTAGTATTTCATTTGAGTCACAATAAGAGTCAATCATAGAAGCTTCTTGGAAAAATACGTCCTGCTGTTGCTTTAACTTAGAATTAATTCCAATGCTTCTTTTATGAATTTCTCTAATTGTGGTTGGATTTGTAACCAGGTCATTGTTGCTTCCAGTTGTGCTTTCTTCTCAGTTATTTTTTCTTGATGCTGCAATTTAAGCTTTTCAAAATCCTTTTGAAATTAGGCCATCTTTGATTTCATTTTCTCGCTAGAGTTAGATTTTCTTCATCTAACTGTCTCTCTAGTTCTTGTATTATGTCTTCCTTCTGCTTCAGCAACATTTTAACCTCAGTAGCTTTATCAACAGTAGAAGTAGCATATTCCCCTGCAAACTATGATAATTTAGTTAAATGTTTAGTACGATCAGCTAAGGGATCCTTCCACAAAACTTCAACAGATTCATTTGTGAGGTTTGAGACTATTTCATCACTTCTTATCTTTTTATTTCTCTTGATGAAAACCTTATGAATAGGACTGTAGAAGATATCCAACGAAGGAATTCCTTCAACTTGTAAAACTATTTGTTCTGTAGGGTAGGCCGGTATGATCTCTTGATCATGAGCTTCTGGAACTTGTTGTAGTGGATTGAAAGTTTCCACTATCTTCTCAAAATGTTCAGGTGTCTGAAAACTAGTATCTTGATCAGTATTGGGATTGGTTTTACGAGTTTTTATTGCTTCAAAAAACTCATCCAATTCACTACTCAAGATATTTGTTTAGGAATTTTCTGACTGATCAAATGTATCATGAATGTGTTGAACTTCTTGAGAAGTTGACTCTGGTCCATTACTTTCTCTTTTCTCCTACATCGCTATCTCTTGGATTACTTGATCAATTATATTTTCTGGGATATCCTTTCAGGAAATGTATTCATTTTCATAATGACCTGAATTGTGAGATTGATGCTCTGATTGACCTGATTTATCCTCAAACATGTATTTTGTTTCATTATCCAAGATCATACTTGGAGTAGGTCTATTGATATCTTCAATAGTTAGCAAGTAAAGAGGAATTTTCTCTAGTATTTTATTTCTGTATGTTTGGAAGGCCTCCAAATCATCTTGGTTGAGTCTTTTGGATGCAAACTTGATTATATCTAAAAAAAAATCCATGCCTTGGAAGAGATCATCAAATCCGTCTGTTTCCTTTATAAAAGGCTTCATTTTGAGCTCAGTGATGTATTTTTTAATTACATCATTTGGATCATACAGCCTTCTTGGAATTACTTCCAAATTCAATGATTAATCTTTGAAACCTTCTTGTATGTATGGCCAAAATCAAAAAGTGCAAAAGTACCGCATTGTAAATGGAAATTAGGCCAAATGACCTTCTTAGCATCTTTCAGTTCTTTAGTAATACCATTAAAAAGCTGGTAGGCTATCTCTCTTGCTAGTAATTTATCAAGAACATAATATGGTAGGACATGGGGAGAAACATAACTCCCAAATACTCTAACATATATAAAATTCTCCTTTGCAAACCATCTAGCCACAGAAAGAATATATGTACTAGCTTCTTTCGAAACCCTAGGGTTTTTATCATTAAATATCATTTGGTGAATAGGCAGCATGAATCCATGGCAATTTTTTTAGAAATAGAGATGGAAGTCTGAATCCTAGTTTTCCCTGTGGTAAATATGGATTGGGGTAGGGTCTTGGGTAGTCCATTTCCATCCCATGGTATGAAAAATAGAAGAAAAACAGATTGTGTCCATGACATAGGAACTCATATAAAAGGGAGGTATTTCTCTAGATGAAACACTCCTTTTATTCCTATACTCCATGATGTGTTTGGCTAAATTGTTAGATAGGATTTTTTCCCAATTCATAATTAAGGAATTGATGATTGTGTCAATTAATGGGACCCAATCTACTGAAAACCTAGTGGTATCAAGTTTTCGAAACAATCTACATAACATACCGGCAACATAACAGTTAGGGGAAGGAATCAGGGAAATTGAGTATATATGGATTTTATCTCGCTTCAGCTTTCCCTGGTCTTCGTTCCATTCTTTTATGATTTTCATGAGGTCTGGGTGCTCTTATCTAAAGCTTTACAGAAAATCCTAGTCATATTTCTGTTGTGGGTAGGGTAGATGGTACATTTCTTATAAATCTTCCGCCCTGAATCACCCAATATTCTCGCCTTTTGAATCTTTAAATGTTCTATCTTCTATGTTTAAGTGGTCAATTACCCACTTAACCATGCCTGTGTAAGGGAGAATTTTTGGCCTTGAGGCAACCTTGTGGACGAATGAACATGCATCGTCGAAGTAAGTCATGTCTGAAGAAACTAACGTGCCTATTGCAGCGACTTTGGTTATTACCCTTGGATTTTCATCCTCAAAAATCTTATACATTGCCTCCCATGATGAACTGTTGAAATTATGGTTGCGGCTGGTGCCTGAAAATAGGGGAGACATGTCTGAGTCTTCAGTAGACAAAATTTGAGTAATCTCTTTGCCTTTCGTGTTCATTTCAATCTTTCTCACTCTGTTAAGTGTTTTCCTGATTTCAAATAGAAATATTACAAGTATAGAGAACATAAAGACAAATCCGTCGTTTATATTAAACATGAATGAATAGATATGAATATATTCAAAAAATTCTATGTAATCATTGATAGTCATTTCAAATTAAATCTCTTAGACCTTCACACGAAATAAATATCAATCAACTTAAGACGTTGGATCTCAGATTTCGGTTTGATATGACATAACTCATTTCGCATGCTTGAGTAATTAAATTCCATTTATTCACATATCGCAACTTAAAATTTTTACCGTTTAGGATGTTTACCCATAACTTCTCCAAAATGTGATCTACGCAAATCCCACATCACAAATTTTATGTGGTAAATGAATTTGCTTTTGGTTAAGTCGGCGAAGTGCGCATTCAAGAAGTCAAGTGCCTATGCTTTATGGGACTTTAAAGCTTTATTTTTATCGCTTTTTTGGCTCATCGAGTTTGCCTAATTGCAACTTATGTCGAATTTCTTTATAAGTTTGATTGTTTAAATGAGGTACGATGCGATAAACAAATTATAACGATGATTGAAGTGTTTGAAAGGTTTAAATATAACTTCGAAAAAGGCTTAGCATGTTTCGCAGCCTGCATGACTTAATGGTTTTCAAAAAATTTTGGTTGTAAGTTATGCGGTTTATGATGCACACTAAGGAATAAAGCAGAAAAAATTCAAAGAAAACTTTATTTCCTAAAGTGTTTTGTTTTAAAAATAAAAATAAATTTCCTATTTATTTCTAAAGCATCCCCATTTATTAAAATAAATAGGAGGTGTTGTATAGCACAACAGGCTCTCAGGAATTCATCAGGGACCCTATAGAGAACTTAATTTGTGCCTCATACCTCCTTTGCAGGTCCACAATTTTGAATGGAAAAACCAGCTCCTATAAGTGGTACAACCACCTCTCCAGACTATATTTCTATGACTTGAAGGTAACACTTTTTCTCTGGTTGTGGTTTTCACTCTGGTGTCGTTGAGATTATGGTTGCAAGTGAGTGATTTCTGAGTGCGCGGAAGTGATTTTTTGTGGGTTGTGCATGCGGTAGAACCCCCCTATGGTATTTTGAGTCTGAGGTGGAAGTGGTGTGCCTAGAGGCTCTTGGGTGGGGAATTATCTGTGTTTTGGTGGTCTATTTCCTTTCTATTGTTTGTAATTCTTCAAAATCTGTAGTCCTGCCCTCCCTTGGACTTGGCTATAAGTATGTTCTGTCTTAGGGCTATGACCCTTGTTCATCGGTCTTGATTTGGTAGTTATGTGTTGTGTGTAACGGTTTCATGGGTGGGGTGGTCAAGCAATTCTTAATCCATAATCTTCTTTTTTGGCGGTGACAACTAACTAGGGTAGTGAAAGCTTGTAGTCACCCCTAAGTTTTTCAGCTCTGTCAGGTTATAGAGTTATCTCCCCTCCTCATTTGGTTCGTGAGTATTTTTTTTTTCTCATGGGAAGTGTCTTTATGGAATTCCTTGCCCTTTCTGAGTACTAGGTTTGGGAAATTTGTGTGAAAATTGTTATGCCTCGTCAGAGAGGTCGACCTAGCAAAGGCAATGGTGAGTAAGGGTAGGCAGTGCATCTGCCAATAGCCATAAATCGTCAATTGCAGACTCTACAAGTGTGGAGCATGAGGAGGAGGTTTCCCATGACCATGGTCGCTGCCAAAGACATGTGGATGTGCCAACCACCTTGCAACCAATAGCCAAGAAACTCTGAGGAATCCATGCCAACCTAGATATCCTCAGGGAGCACATATATGATGATAGGAATGAGTTGGTGGCTTATATGAATGACATATAACTCATTCATAATGAAATTATGGAGTAGTTGGATAACATTCGTTGGATCCAGTAACATACCAATGATTTCTTGTGTGATTTGGAGGCCAGAGTTGCGCACATTTATTTCCACATGCATGAGATATCAAGCCTATTTGAAGTACATCCTTTGCAACCTCCTCATCCGCCTTCGTGATATGATGTTTACAAGTCATATGTTATTTTTGTCTCCTTTTTATTTTGTAAGTATAATTATCTCATTGGAAATAAAGCTTCAATGGAAACATCTTATGCATACGTTGGCTCCCCTAACTAATAAATCACGTAGAAGTGAAGTTTTTTTTTTTTCTAAGTTGTACTAATATATTAATATGAAACATAGTTTACAAAGAGGGACTTACCTCTAGAACTACATAACTATTCAATTTCAGATGGAGTCTTAATCAAAAAAGCAAAAAAGAGACCACCCCTCACAGGAAAATCGGCCCAGAAAATGCTTCCCATGGATGGGCAACCAACTTTCATAGAGTTATACAAAAAAGCTTTTATAGCCAACTTGTCCCAAAAATACAGCAAAGCATTAAAATTTACCAAAACAAGATAAGGAGACCTGTCAATGCCATGGATGCACATTAGGCTAGCTATCGATATGTGTTGGAGGAGGCTCCTCCACTATGGGACATTGTACTCCTCATCGAAATCATCATCGTCTCCCTTGGACTGCTGAGCAGTGTGCTCAAGAGAGGATGTTGAGCGAGTATGACTGTGTCCTTTCTTCAGCTGCCTATCCGAATGCGTAGAACTCCAACTGCCGTTTCTCGCACTGCTAGAGGAATGAAAACTAGATTTGATGGGTAAGGCAGCAAATTTTCTGGAATCCTGAGGAGGCCCCAGGGAGATGGTGCATTTCCTCATGCGCTTTCTGGAGCTAGAGCTCGTGGCGCTGGGTTGCACTTCCTAGAACACAATAGAAATAGTAGCAGTGATTCTTGGATTTTCCAAGATGCTCTCAATGTGCAATTGAGCAACATTTTCGACCGGAGGCATGGAGTCGCGTTCTTCGTGAATGGAGAGTGGCGTGCGAGAGCCTGCTCCTCTGCCTCTTCCTCGCCTACATCTCATACGGTGCCGCCTTGGCATACTGGGGATGGAGAGCAAATGAAGTCACTGGGAGGGCGAGCAGGAGGGCGAGTGCGAGGAATGGGAAGGCAAGCTCAGAAATTTTGCGTAGAGGCCAGACTGATTAAAGTCTACACCAGAGGGATTGTGAGTGTAGAGGCCAGGCGAGGGGCTAACATCGCAATGTGTAGGCGAAAGGCTTTCAACGATGGATGATAGCTTGGCTAGCCGAAGATGGAGATGGAGCAGTGTATCTGTGGAGCTCAAGGGCCGAGCAGAAGCTAGAGACAAAGACAAAAAATGTCGGGCGAATGAAATAGTTATGGAGGTGGGACGCGACACCATTAAAGGATGGGCAGGAAAAGTTGCAGAGCCAGAGTCAAGGCGGAGTGTGGTAGCGATGAATGTTGAATGCGCAACACAGAGAACGTTAAATGCAGTGGTACCGCCATCCTAGATGGCCATGTGGCCTTGCCAAGTTTCATGCTTTGGGCCAGCCATTGTCGCATGCTCATAACGCACCCACATCCAGGACAGGTCGAAGTGAAGTTGGGGGAGCTACTGAGACACGTTTTTTAATATGTACTTTCATCATAATATAATAGAATCCATTTCACTAAAAAAAGAATTAATCATAAATTAACCACACTATAAATCATTAAATTTCTTCTATATATGCATCATTACTGCAACAATATTAGCACTCACACACAAATTGTATAGAGTAACCAATCAAAGGTTGAATCATATCAATATAATTGACCAATATGCAGAAATTTTAAAAAACCTTTCATTTCATTATAACTCCATAATAATAACCGTTGAAAAGAGGAGAAAATGGTTTCTTGGAATATGCATCCAATCAAAAAGTTGGCTTCTTGTATATTCATTTACAACACTCCACCAAAACCAAAATAATATCATATCTTGAAAGATATATTACAACAAGATAATTTTTTTCTTCAATAAATCAAGAGAGGATTTATAGTGGAATCAATTAACTTTATACTCCTCTTACAAAAATACTCCCAATCCTTCTCTAGTTCTCCACATACTTACTAATTTATAAAATTTATTCTAAATCTAAAATAAGATCAAGATCCATAAGAAGTGGGTAAGGCCCATTATTTTAGTAACTAATTTGGAAAAATCAAAACTACCACTACTTTTTATTTGTTTCTAGCCTAATCCATAATATTCAACTATAATGTTTCTAGAGTTAGACTAATTATGACCAAATTAAAATCATTACACGAGGAATCCAACTTCCTCAAAAAAATAATAATATCTAATAATGTTTATAAAAATTTGTTGATGCTTCAAATAGAAATAAGTTTATAATCTATTTATTTATTAATCATTTCCATCTATTTTACACATTCAAGTGAAAAAAATCTAATAAATGATTTATTTAAGGACTATTTTCATTAATTAACTCAATAAATCATTATCTTTGAGTTACCCAAATAAAAATCATTAACCATTATTTTTTACATTTTCCTCTCAAAAATATAATATAATAAAAAATTAATTATATTTTGATTTGGTCCAATAAACATTCTTTTATATTTAACCACATCAAATCTAGCTAGAATTATATTATGAGGAGTGGTTTTATTCCTATTTTGACCATGACAATTATCATTGTCTAATTTATGATTTCATAATATTTGAGCTCTCCACCCTAGTTGAGCTCAAGCTTTATTTATTTATTTTTCTTTTTTTCTCTTTTTTTGGGACCTAGTTTACCCATTTTAGAGAAAGGAACCATTGTCTTATAGGTACAAGATTCACCACAAACCCTCCTAAAGAGGAGGTTCACCAAACTTAGCTATGAGGTCTCTCCAAAGGTGCTACCAACTTAATAAAGTATTCCTTGAGTTCTTATTGGTTATACCACATGTTATATGTTTTATATCTTTGCATTATTTTTATTATATGCTTTATATAGTTGCATTATTTTTATTGTTTTTTATATTTTCGAAACAATGCATGAACATGAGCCACATTAAGATATAATTAATAAAGTTTCTCTTAATTTTGTTTGTTGGAATATTAACAACCTCTAGTAATGATTATTGTTACCCAGTGAAATTGTTAGCCAGTGAAACTGCCAACAATGTGTAATGGAATTAAAAAAGGTGCATATTTTTTCAATGCTTTTTGAATGGAAACATTGAGAAAATTTCTCCACATTACCATAAACACAAATAAGACATACCAATAACAAAAAGGCTTTATAGAATGGATGCATGAAGAAAATTTCTTGACATGACCATAAACACAAGAAAGACATACCAACAACAAAAGAACTATTTATTGGATATATTTCATAAAAATGGGGATGTTATTTTATCGAAAAATGTGTTAAGAG
The DNA here is from genome assembly GCA_034641835.2 of Pinus albicaulis. NCBI lineage: Eukaryota > Viridiplantae > Streptophyta > Pinopsida > Pinales > Pinaceae > Pinus > Pinus albicaulis. Next base: position 519,988,541 of record CM076583.1, on the reverse strand, counting down.
AAGAATTTTATTAAAAAAATGTGTTAAAAAAGAAAATGCATTATATAAAATTTGAATTCCTGTGTTTTCTTTTATTGATTTGCATAGTATTTTTTATTTTGAAAACCAATCATAACTTTTAATTGGATTTCAATTAAAGGAAATTTGAGCCTAAATGTACCTATTAAATATTCACATAGTTTCCATGTCATAATATGTAAACCAATCAAAATCCTTTAAATTTAGAAAGAGATACATATATGAAATAATTTTAAATGGTTTAATTTGGGTATTTGTGAAAAATTTTATTATTAATTTGGGTATGGGTGAAATATGTTAATATTAATTTAAGAATTCGTGAAATATTTATTAATATTATTTATCTATATTACATATATGAATTAGAATATCAAAAAAGTTATTAATGCAATGTAAATCTTGATATTAATGAAAAAATATAAATTAAAAATGTAGGCCCGTTTGACATTAATAACAATGCCCAAAAAACACAAAAATTTATAGTTAAAAGTAATATAGATAAATAGATAGATAGATTTCTGATTTCAGACTTTTGTGATCTCTATTTTGTAATAATATTGTTTCTAGATCCATGGTAATATTGGGTGGGTTTTCTTCTTCATCCACGTTTTGAACTAGATAAATATAGACAATTATAGTTAAATATTAAATAGTTAAAGAAAAGATACCAAAACAATAGTTAAATAATTAAAAAAAAAATATTCCTAAAAAGACAAATTATCAATTCTAGCCAAAAATTATAAAATAGTTAAATATTTAACAATTATTTAATTAGTTAAAATATGTATTCTAAAAAGATAAATTACAAAAATATAAAATATATAGTTAAGTAGTTAAAAAAATGTATTTCATAAATGGTAGATTACTTACTAGATTCTAGCCCAAACAAAAATTTATTTTAGGTAAAAAAATATATATATATATATAAATTATATATAGAAAGTTAAATATAAAATATTTTAATAAAGTGTCATTGTTAAGAGATTTCGATAAAACTAAAAAATTAGAAATAGTACATTAATTTTTTTTTAATTAAATATCATGCTAATAAATATTGTGGAACATAGATAAAAATAAAGTGATAATAACAAAATGTTTACATAACATTTTTATTAATTTATTAATTTTTTCTCAAGAGACGAAAATGACATCTAAAATGAAATTTATAAACAACTTGAACATGAACCTAAAAAACATGGTCAAAGACTAACTCAATGAACATGGTCAAAGGCTAACTCAAACACAAAATATCATTAAAATGTCATAACAAAAGAAAAGCCTACAAAACATAGACAAAGACTATATCAAAGATAAAATATCATTAAAATGTCACAACAAAAGAAAAGGCTATGATGAGAAGAAACTTAGAGACAAAATATCATTAAAATGTCATAGCAAAAGAAAAGGCTATGATAGGAAGAAATGATATTATTAGTTGAAATATCAATTCAACTACCTTTTTTTATCCATTTTATATTATTTATTTTTTCTTTAATATTAATCAAAATCTAAGTTACTTAAAAACCTTTTCTAAGACCCATTTTATATTATTTATTTTTTCCTTTTAATATTAATCAAAATTTATAATTTATAATTTACTTAATAATTTATGATTTACTTAATAATATTTGTTTGGTGATTATGTATCAATTTATTAGTAGTATTAATTAGGATTTTATATTATGGATATAGAATGGAATGATTATGGGTTTAACAAATCTTAAATGAATTTAATTCTGTTTTAATGAATATTTATGAAAATATGATAGAGGGCATATGATTAGTGGTATTATTACTAATTTTATCTTAAATATGAGAATTCAACCTTTCTAATAAAGAGTGTGTACTTGTGCATGGTTACTTATACTACTTTTTTCTAATAAAGATGGTGTTCTTGTTACTTGTAAACAAGAAATTTGATTCAATAGCTTTAAATTTTTCTTATTGTTATATTTTTTTAGCAATTTATAAATATCTTTAATCTTCAAAGAATGATGATGACAACAAGTAAGTTTTTTTTTTGTTTTCTACCAATTTTTTTTATGATGATAATTTATTTTTCAATGTTGTATAAGATTCTTTAAGGAAATTAATTGCTTGATGTTACTTTTTATATTAAAAATCACATTTTAATAGGGTTATGGTATACCATTTGTTACATTAAACAAATAGCTACAATATGTAAAAGTTATTGTATAACTATTTATAACTTTCCATGTAATTGGTAGTGATAGTAATATGTTTAAATATATGGATTATTATTATTATTATTACCTAATATAAATTTAAAATTGATAGTAATATGTTTAAATATATTGAGTATTATTATCTAATATAAATTCAAAATAAAAAAGGTTGTGAAACACAAAATGAAAACAAATATTAAATTGAAATATAAAAACTACACTATTAAGAAATGAGTAAAACAAATATTAAATTGAAATATAGAAACTATACCATTAAAAAAATGAGTAGGCAATACAAAAGCCACATTATTCTAGATTTCAGCTATCAAGTTTCTTATATTGTATCATTTAGCCAAGGATAACCTCCCTTTTCATTTATCTTTACTCCAGTAAACCAACTATTTGTTATAAAATTAGCTACCTGATACTTGTTATAAAATTATCTACCTTATTAATAAATTGGCTCGTGCATAGCACTAATATGGTTGAAGGGAAGAAAAATTTGGATAGGTTTTTGAATAATATGTAGGTATCCAACAACACAATGGATCTTTGATCTATCATTATACTTCAAGTGATTTATGGAGTATCGTTACATCCACTCTAAAAATGGAGCAACCAGATACCTATTCAATGAGAAATTTAATTGTTAATTGAGGCGCAAGGAAGGAAAATATTGATTTCTATTTGTTATCTCACACCCTAGAAGTATGCGAATAATATAGGAAGGTTACATAATTAGTGTCATTGTTACATAAAGCAAGAACTCACTCATATGAAGAAAAAAAAATGAGTGATGGTTCGAGTTCCTCATCTCAACTAACCAAATTGGACATATAGTAACATGCTTATTGCATTTGTTAGTAGTTTCCTATTTGTTATTATTTTTTCAAAATTTGGCATGATCAAAACTTATATAATTTACATTTATGGGGATGGAGATATCATGATAGAGATATAACATTATAAAACTTTTTTCCTTTTCAAACAGAAGTTAGTATGCTAAAACACCTTTGAAGACTATAAAATTGTATTTTGAAAGTTTATGAGACAATTGGCATTTCAAGAAAAGGCTTACTCTAGAGGTACCACATTGCTAGCTATTTCTAAGCTTATAATTTACATTCCTATGTTTCTTATTGTCTTGTAGATCTATTATTACTATTGTGTTGTAGGTTTTTAATTTTCACTACCTCATAATTTCTTATTCTACTTCAAGTTAAATGATCAACGAGTTGTGTTGATTTTATTTATAGTTATACTTTTACATAGTCTATGTGATAGAGCTATTATGAATATGTTTCATTTTCCTTTGTACAATGATTGCTAATATAATGATGTCCATTCAATGATATGTAGTTGTTGTTCGAGGGGCATGTGAGGAGAATTATCATTTTTATTTGGTGTTCATAGAATTAAAATAACTGAATAATATAGGCATGTTATCTAACTAGTAGCATGGTTAAATATATCCAGAACTCACCCAAATGATAAAATAATTGATGGATCAAGTTCTTCATCTCAACCAATGTGATCTAGTACAAAGGAACATATTTGTTACAATTTTTTAGTCATTTACTATTTTTTATTCATTTTCTAAATTGGCAATGAGACAAACTTATATAATGTAATATGATTTTTTTTTATGGGGATGGAGATATCATGATAGAGATATAGCATTTTAGAACTTGTTTCCATTCAAAAAATAATAACTCATTATGTTAAACCAACTTTGAATATTGCACTATCATGTTTTGAGAGTTTGTGGGGAAACAAACACTTAAATCAAGGGCCCACTCTAGAGGTACCAATTATTTCTATGTTAATAATTTACATTTATATGCTTTTTATTATGTTGTAGGTATGTGATTACTATTGTATTGTAGGCTTTCAATTTTCACTACCTTATAATTGCTTATTCTTCTTCAAGTTCAATGATCCATTGAGTTCTGTTGATTTTATTTACGGTCAAACTCTTACATATCTTGTGTGATAGAGTGCTTATGAATAAGTTTATTTTTTCTTTGCAAGTGATTGTTAATCATTACTAAAGCCTAATTTCAAAGATGGATAACTATATATGTGCATGATGTCCATATATGTTGAATACATGTGGTATCCAAACATTGGGATCAAAATTAGAATTCTCAGTTTATTTATTTTCACATGTTTATTTCACTAAATTTCATATTGTATATCAAAATTTAATAAATACCTTTCTCGCCATTCAATTGAGGTACCTTTATTTTGCATAAATAATGTGTCTCATAAGAGTAACAAGTAACTCTCATGGATAAATTAAATTACTGTGTTCCTAGCTAAAATAAATCCACATTAGAGGAACTTTTAGCCTAAAAGTGCCCATGAAATTTTCATGTACATAATATTTAAACCAATCAAAATCCATAAAATTTAAAAAGAGGTACATGAAAATATTTTGGAGGGGAAAAAAACTGTTTTTTTTATTGTATTTTTTTCTTATCTCCTTATATGTTTACTTAAATTTCAAGTGTAAACATTTTTTGGATGCAGAATTAAATTATGCATCCAAATGAGTACCCATTATGCATACTTTTTATAAGACCCATATCAATTAAAAAATGAAGATACATTAAAAAAAACATGCTCAGGTGTTTTTTTTAATGTATCTTCAATTTTTATCGATGTGGATCTTCTCAAAAGTATGCACAATGGGTGCTCGTTGGATGTTGAATTTAATTCCGCATCCAAAAAGTGTTTACACTTGAAATTTGAGTAAAATTATAAGGAAATAATTCAAAAATACAATGGAAAAAAAATTAGTTTTTTCTTTTCCCTACAAAATTCATAACTATTATTTTATTATTTTCCTATTATTTTATTATTTTTCCTTAGAATGTCACTTTTAGGGTGAAATTTCCTCTAATGTATATGGTTATGAGTCAATGGAAAATATAATATATTCATAGTAGAGTGCAAATGCGCGTGGAGGTATGTTTTGAAACATCATGGGCCTCTCAATTGTAAACTTACACTTTAGCTAGACCTAAATAATAAACTTTTAACCTAGGAAAATGGTCTAAAAAGAGGATGGTATGACCTTAATAGGTGTATTTTATGCAAATCTAATGTTGCATCTATCCCACATTTATTCGTCTCTTGTTCTTACTTAACTTAGGTCTAGGAAATAGTCATGCAAGCTCTTCACCCAACCACAAGCTAGAAAAACCAAAATCTAGAAACATGTATGTACGGCTACTTATAAGACTCAAATGTCAAATATTTTTGGGCTCCTAGAATATAGACCTTCTTCTTGTGTTAAGATCAAGAAAACAATACCTTCCTAAACAAGTCCATTATAGTAGAAGTCCATATGGGTTTGATTGAAAAACCAACCAAGAATTCAAGGTGGTTCCCAAAAGTAAGGAAAAGAGTAATCTTATCATGCTCTCCATTAATCGTAACACTCCTTGGAGGTTTTTAGATGGGGCTAGCCAAGGTATCCTTCCTAGATGAAGTGTGCGTATTGTTTTATTCTTGAGCAAGAGGAATTGATTATATGTTAAATGTACTCTGAGGAGAGGATGTAACAAAAAAGTAGTGTTTGTTTCTCTTTGGACTCTTTTGATGTCTCTCATTAAATAAGGGGAAAACACGATTTGGGTTATGGGAGATTCCAAGTTAGTCATAGATTGCATATGCAACAAAGTAGTCATTGAAGTGGAAATACAAAATCAACTTTTGCAAGACATAAAAAACATCATCCAACTCTTCAAACAGATCTGTTTCACGCATATATAGAGAGAATTGAACAAAAATATTGATGAGATCTCTAAGGATTCTTTAGATATTTTTATTGGGTATTTCAATCTATATGAGCACATGGTTGGCCAAAAATCAAAGGACATGGAATTTCAGCTACAACCTTTTTCATTAAAAATCTTATATGCATAATGATCATTTTTGTGGTCTATATGTTTTTGAGGTGGCAGTCACAGATTTTGACTTTATAGGAAGGGAATCTTATCATGCGAATGATTTTTAAAGGTACTTCAAATTTTGTTTCTAGGGACAATTTTCAGAGGCACTCTAAATTTATTTCCTAGTTTGATAAAGGGAATTATGCCTTTAATTGTATGGAATATGTATATTCACTATGATGAATATAAAGTTTTTTTTTTTTTTAAGAATTCCATATATAGAAAATATCACCAACATGAATGTAACATGACTCTTAATTAATGGGATCAAATGCATAACAGGTCACAACCAAAAAATATTGGAATAAGGACCCAAAAGTAGAAACAAGAAAAGGTTAAAAATGGTGCAATTAGGATATAATTAATGAAATAAGAGAATATATTAAACCAGAAGTAAGTGGAAACCATTTGAATACCAATAGTACATTATTGTAGTGTATGGAAGGATAGAACGAGGACATTGTTAACATGCAAATAAGGATAAAGAAAGTAGATAGAAATGTTTCTTCCAAGGCAACCAAAAGGATGTAACAATGATGCAATAAGGAAACTACGAAGATTCCCACCAAGATGCAAGGAAGATAAAATATGATGTAAGGAAGACATAACAAGGATAGAAGGAAGATATGACAAGGATGTAAATATGGTTTACATGAATGATAAAAAATACATAAAATGACACACAATAAAGAAAACTATGGACATAATTTGGATGCAAGAAAGGGATAGAAAAAGGATGCAAAAATTATTCCTACTATATAAAATAATTTTCAATGTCGAGAGAATACTAAAACATGGAAAACATGGAAAATTTAATCAAAGGAAGCAAAAAAAAGGTGGAAAAATAAGGGTTTTGTACTAGTGTACATACACAAATTTTATGAGAAATAATTGTAAATATGGAAAAAGAAAAATGAGGTAAAATAATTCAATATGAACCTTTTTATAAAATAAAAGTAAGCATATTCATGATATCATTTAAAGGTAGAATTAAACATATTGCAATGGAAATACACTTATTTTAACAATTTGATAGCTTTCCAAAAATATGTCTAATCCATCATTATAAGACAAGTTCTCTATAAACTAGTAGGTTAGCAAGTTTATACCCATTTTAAAAGATGGAAATATAAATTATGTGAGAAAATACAAAACCATTAAAGTTCACAACCTTTTATCATGTTATATTTTATCATTTATAAAGAAAAATAAGAAAGTGACTACAATAAAATAATGTTAAGTGTCCTTCTTAATAATTTTTCCATGTAAACATCCAACATTGACCATTTGGTAATTCTTAGAACTACTCTAGAATAAACATGAGGGGAAGGTAATGATAGCTCTATGTGCTTTATACATTTTGCTAAAGTTTTTTATGTTGTCAACGAAAACATTGAAAAGAAAGGGGAATTAAGAATTTCAGTTTGGAAAATATAAGCAACATTATACTTATATAAAATAGTTATGGAAAAACAGTTTATGCATAAATGATAAAAAAATAGAATGAAAAAAGATAAAATTATTAGTAATATTGCTATGCTAAAAGGATGTCACCTCTAGCCAACATTATTTTCCATATTTATACATCAATCAAGAAAGTGTACCAAGAAGGATGGAGGAGGACGAAACATGAGTATCACATAATATATGTTACACTTTTATATTGCTAATTAGAGAAAGTGATAATATGCACATGATATACTTTTCACATTCAATGGTAATAAGCACTCTTGTATGGGAATACATATAATAGAGGACACATAATTTCTTCATCCTATGTGAATAAATGTATCTCAATACAATGGTGGAGTTGAAAATTACTAATACTCATAGGAAAATGGAAATTTATATGTTTTTTTTTTAAATTGTATTTTAGATATATTTATGTTCAATAATTCAATAACAAAATTTCAAATTTCATAGAAAATTGTTATTCTTGGATTTGTGTATGCTAAAAATATATATTGGAAGAAAATAAATATATTTTTAAAATAATTAATTACAATTGCAAACTCTTTACTCTATCATGTTAGTATAAAAAGATATGCTATTTTTAAAAGGAAGAGTTATTAACCATTTTATGATATATTTAATCAAAATAAATGATATGAATACTAAGATGCAGTACTGAATATCTAAGACTTAGTATCATGAAAAATGAATGGAGTAGAAAATAGGAAATTATAAAGGTGGATTTGTGAATAAATACTTTTAAATAAAAAAATGATAGTCAAGAAGGTAAAGCTTAGTATCATGACAAATGAATGGAGTAGAAAATAGGAAATTATAAAGGTGAATTTGTGGATAAATACTTTTAAATAATAAATGATAGTGAATAAGGTAGTAAAATAGCTTTAGCACTATTCTTATTCCATAAAATAAATTATTTAAGTCAAAATTTTCATCATTTCAAATATAAAATATATAAACATAAAAATAAACTAAAATATAAAGTATATAAATCTTAAAAAAACATTTATGTTTTGCAATCAAAGACGAATAATGAGAAATATGTGATGCTCAACTATTCAATATTTAACCAAGTATAACATTTGAATATTTTAGATGATAACAAAAAATAGAATATTTTACATAATAAAATACAAAGATTTGAATTTTTTTATATAAACTTCATTAATTTTACTTACCAACTCATCAAATAGTATTAATTTTTGTAAACATTACTCATCATTTATGTTTTAGTATAATATTCTCATATTTAAGTTATATAATATTTTTTAAAAAGATAATAAAGAAGAAATGAAATGAAATTTGGCAAGATTGGAGTTTAATACACATCAATATGTAATATTATTTTTTAATAGTGTTTAAATGTGTAATATGTATGTGGAGGGAGGCATTTTATTTGAGAAAAAATGAAATAATTTAAATTTGTATGTGAATTTTCTAATCCAACTTTTATATATATATAATTTAAAATGATAATAATTAATATATAAAGAAGGGAGTGTATTATGCACTTGAGTATGACTTAGATCTATAACATAAAAAAATGAATAGAAAAATATATTGCAAAAAAAAATTTATAAATACATGTTTGAAAATAATTCCAATCTTAATAATATACACACATATTCACCATAATTAAAAAAAATTAGATCCTTAACAACAACACACATATTCATAGCATACTCATCGGGTAGATATATTTAACCTCTATCCTTTTAAGTAATGAAAAGTTTACAATTTAATTTTTGTTTTAACCAAAGAATTATTAAAAGAACCTAAGTTAAATTTGGGTTGGAATTTGTGTGTGAGAAAATATATTGAAATTTTTATGTGATAACGTGTTGTTGTTATTAAAGTTTTTTTATACTTTGTATAGGGCCATTTGATCCTGGGTCATCTTAGTAAGGAGGTTCATCCCTCATCCTCAACCAGTTGTGCTAGTAGGACATTTTTTTAGTGTAAGTTATTTCATTTTATTCTCTATAACTGCAATTTCTCTTTAAATTTATATATGTGATATTGTTTTTGATAATATTAATAATTTAAATAGCTTCATATTTTGTTGCTAAAAAATTTAACTAAAATTAATATCTTTATAAATGATTCAGCGAAGACATATTTTTTTATGTCATCATCTCTTAATCTACAAGGCTAATGGAATTTGAAAACAAAAATTGCTAGAGAGCCCTTGTATCTCATGCCAATTATCATGAGTTTGTAGGTAAGATAAATAATCATATCCATTTTTTCAATGGGCAAAGGCTTTTGAACATGTTTATTTATTTCATTTTTAAGATCATAAGTTATACAATGTTTTTAGATTTTCTTTATTCCTCCAATATGTATAGAATAATGTAGCTCAAACTTAACATCTATATAAGAATAACTAGCATTTCAAAGAGAATTTACTTTTATTTCCCTAAGTAACTTGTTATTAAGATAAAAATAGTTATCCCTGATAGCAAAATAGGCTTATGAAAAAGGTCAACTCCATGATACTTGTATGAATTAAATTTCCTTGTAATACATAAATTTCTAGTAAGCCATCTTCTAAATTATTAGAAAAATTATCTTTTAAGTGTTTAACAACATACCAGTTCCAAAATAATTATGTATGTTAAGTTAACATATATTCCTCTTTAGAGATCATAATTTGCATATCTCTATAGGCTAATCAATACGAAGTCAAATATCTTTGTGAAGAGGGTTTGTTATTAAAATTAAGTTATTATGACTATCATTTTTTACAATGTACTTATGAAAGAATATACATTTTGGTACACATACATACATACATACATACATATAATATCTCATAAGATAATTTGATGTATGGCAAAAACCATAAAAATAAATTATTATAATTATTTATTTGTAATATATTTGATTAAAAAATGTATACTTTTACACACTGATTGATAGATAAATAGGATTCCCGGAATGAATAAGATCTAATAATTAGAAATCTAAAACACTAAAGAGAAAAAAATTAAAACTGGTTTTTAGAAAATTAAGTATAATAATTATTTATAAAATTAAGTTTGTATTAGTGTATAATCAAGTCATTTTATGAGATTATAAAAAATTTGTATTATGATATTATCAAAAATAATATTTATCCTAAAACTTTATTTATCACATTTTTTTCAATTTTAAAATAAAATTAATATTTTAAAATTTGAAATTTAATTTGAAATTTCATCTTATTTTATAATAAAAACATATTGCTAAAAATTAAAATTTTACATTGTTCAACCATAACTACATATTCCTAATCTTTTAATCAAAGATCCATCAATACTTTAAGGCAACTAGAATAGGTTGGAAATTTATATTTTCCATTGCTCATTTAGATGTCAAAGGTACTTCCTTCAAAGATCTATGGCCATCGCCCAGTCCCTTTGGAAGGATTGATAGATCGTCACATGTATCGTCAGTATTTTGAGAAACATCCTCTCTGATATGCATATGTGAAATATTCCATCGGTTGAATCTGCATATGCATGTTTCAGTTCCTTTCCTAACCGTTTTGATCGATCATGTTGATCTGAGTACCCGAGTCTGCAGAAACGCCTAGGATGGGATCTTCGATTTGCATGCTCAACAGAATTTTGAAAAGTGACCATGCAATCTACTGCGCTGCATTTGTCAGGTCCACCGCACCCCACCAGACCCTGTTTACTTTTTTAATCATTTCATCCTATGTTTATGTCTTTTTCTTCCATTTTTTTTCTAACTGTTTTATTTCTAAGAACACTTGAGACGTGTACTCTTTTATAAGCTCTTCTTTCACCAGTTGTTCACATACAGCTTTAGTAATTTCCTTTGATAATCTTGATGTTTTCGCTACCACTTTTTCTGCCTGCCTTATTTGTGCTTCCCAATATTTGAATAATATCTCCTTGTGGAACTTATCTACTTGAGGTAGATTGGCTTCCTTTCCTGAGTCTGATGATTTCCATTGAATGTGTTCGTTGATTTTCTTCTCGAGATTATCACATTCAATTTTCTCTATAGCTACTTGTTGAACTATTATTTCATTTGAGTCACAATAAGAGTCAATCATAGAAGCTTGTTGGAAAAATACTTCCTATTGTTGCTTTAACTTAGCATTAATTCCAATGCTTCTTTTATGAATTTCTCTAATTGTGGTTGGCTTTGTAACCAAGTCATTGCTGCTTCCAGTTGTGCTTTCTTCTCAGTGATTTCTGCTTGATGCTGCAATTTAAGCTTTTCAAAATCCTTTTGAAATTGGGCCATCTTTGATTTCATTTTCTCGCTGGAGTTAGATTTTTCTTCATCTAACAGTCTCTCTAGTTCTTGTATTCTGTCTTCCTTCTGCTTCAACAACATTTTAACCTCAGTATCATTATCAACAGTAGTAGTAGCATATTCCCCTGCAAACTGTGATAATTTAGTTAAATTTTTAGTAGGATCAGCTAAGGGATCCTTCCACAAAACTTCAACAGATTCATTTGTGAGGTTTGAGACTATTTCATCAATTCTTATCTTTTTATTTCTCTTGATGACAACCTTATGAATAGGACTGTATAATATATCCAACGAAGGAATTCCTTCAACTTGTAAAACTATTTGTTCTGTAGGGTAGGCCGGTATGATCTCTTGATCATGAGCTTCTGGAACTTGTTGTAGTGGATTGAAATTTTCCACTATCTTCTCAAAATGTTCAGGTGTCTGAAAACTAGTATCTTGATCAGTATTGGGATTGGTTTTACGAGTTTTTATTGCTTCAAAAAAATCATCCCATTCACTACTCAAGATCTTCGTTTAGGAATTTTCTGACTGATCAAATGTATCATGAATGTGATGAACTTCTTGAGAAGTTGACTCTGTTCCATTAATTTCTCTTTTCTCCTACATCGCTATCTCTTGGATTAATTGATCAATTATAATTTTTGGGATATCCTTTCCAGAATTGTATTCATTTTCATAATGATCCGAATTGTGAGATTGATGCTCTGAATGACCTGATTTATCCTCAAACATGTCTTTTGTTTCATTATCCAAGATCATACTTGGAGTAGGTCTATTGATATCTTCAATAGTTAGCAAGTCAAGAGGAATTCTCTCTAGTATTTTATTTTTGTATGTTTGGAAGGCCTCCAAATCATCTTGGTTGAGTCGATTGGATGAAAACTTAATTATATCTAAAAACTTTTCCATGCCTTGGAAGAGATCATCGAATCCATCTGTTTCCTTTATAAAAGGCTTCATTTTGAGCTCAGTGATGTAGTTTTTAATTACATCATTTGGATCATATAGCCTTCTTGGAATTACTTCCAAATTCAATGGATTAATCTTTGAAACCTACTTGTAGGTATGGCCAAAATCAAAAAGTGCAAAAGTACCGCACTGTAAAGGGAAATTGGGCCAAATGACCTTCTTAGCATCTTTCAGTTGTTTAGTAATACCATTAAAAAGTTGGTAGGCTATCTCTCTTGCTAGTAATTTATCAAGAACATAATATGGTAGGGCATGGGGAGAAACATAACTCCCAAATACTCTAACATATATAAAATCCTCCTCTGCAAACCATCTAGCCACAGAAATAATATATGTACTAGCTTCTTTCGAAACCCTAGGGTTTTTCTCATTAAATATCATTTGGTGAATAGGCAGCATGAATCCATGGCAATTTTTTTAGAAATACAGATGGATGTCTGAATCCTAGTTTGCTCTGTGGTAAATATGGATTGGGGTAGGGTCTTGGGTAGTCCATTTCCATCCCATGGTACGAAAAATAGAAGAAAAATAGATTATGTCCATGACATAGGAACTCATATAAAAGGGAGGTATTTCTCTAGATGAAACAATTCCTATACTCCATGATGTGTTTGGATAAATTGTTAGATAGGATTTTTTCCCAATTCAAAATTAAGGAATTGACGATTGTGTCAATAATGGGACCCAATATACTGAAAACCTAGTGGTATCAGGTTTTCAAAACAATCTACATAACATACCGGCAAAATAACAGTAAGGGGAAGGAATCAGGGAAATTGGGTATGTACGGATTTTATCTCGCTTTAGCTTTCCCTGGTCTTCCTTCCATTCTTTTATGACTTTCATGAGGTCTAGGTGCTCTGCTCTAAAGCTTTATAGAAAAGCCTTGTCATATTTCTGTTGTGGGTAGGGTAGATGGTACATTTCTTATAAATATTCCGCCCTAAATCACCCAATATTCTTGCCTTTTGAATCTTTAAATGTTCTGTCTTCTATGTTTAAGTGGTCAATTACCCACTTAACCATGCTTGTGTAAGGGAAAAATTTTGGCCTTGAGGCAACCTTGTGGATGAATGAACATGCATCGTCGAAGTAAGTCGCGTCTGAAGAAACTGACGTGCCTGTTGCAGTGACTTTGGTTATTACCCTTGGATTTTCATCCTTAAAAATCTTATACATTGCCTCCCATGATGAACTGTTGCAATTCTGGTTGCGGTTGGTGCCTGAAAACAGGGGAGACATGTCTAAGTCTTTAGTAGAAAACATTTGAGTAATCTCTTTGCCTTTCGTGTTCATTTCAATCTTTCTCACTCTGTTAAGTGTTTTCCTGATTTCAAATAGAAATATTACAAGTATAGAGAACAGAGAGACAAATCCGTCGTTTATATTAAAAATGAATGAATGGATATGAATATATTTAAAAAATGCTATTTAATCATTGATAGTCATTTCAAATTAAATCTCTTAGACCTTCACACGAAATAAATATCAATCAAATTAAGACGTTGGATCTCAGATTTCGGTTTGATATGACATAAGTCGTTTCACATGCTTGAGTAATTGAATTCCATTTATTCACATATCGCAACTTATAAATTTTACCATTTATGATGTTTACCCATAACTTCTGCAAAATGCGATCTACGCAAATCCCACATCACAACTTTTATGTGGTAAAGGAATTTTCTTTTGGTTAAGTTGTTGAAGTGCGCATTCAAGAAGTCAAGTGGCTGCACTTTATGGGACTTTAGAGCTTTATGTTTATTTCTTTTTTGGCTCGTCGGGTTCGCCTAATCACAACTTATGTGCAATTTCCTTATAATTTTGATTGTTTAAATGAGGTACGATGCAATAAACAAATTATAACAGTGATTGAAGTGTTTGCAAGGTTTAAATATAACTTCGGAAAAGGCTTAGCGTGTTTCACAGCCTGCATGACTTAATGGTTTTCAAAACTTTTTGGTTGTAAGTTATGCGGTTTGTGATGCACACTAAGGAATAAAGAAAAAAAAATTCAAAGAAAACTTTATTTCCTAAAGTGTTTTGTTTTAAAGATAAAAATAAATTTCCTATTTATTTCTAAAGCATCCCCATTTATTAAAATAAATAGGGGGTGTTTTATAGCACAACAGGCTCTCAGGAATTCATCAGGGACCCTATAAAGAACTTAATTTGTGCCTCATACCTCCTTTGCAGGTTCACAATTGTGAATGGAAAAACTAGCTCCTATAAGTGGTACAAGCACCTCTCCAGACTATATTTCTGTGACTTGAAGGTAACACTTTTTCTCTGGTTGTGGTTTTCACTTTGGTGGCGTTGAGATTATGGTTGTAGGTGAGTGATTTCTGAGTGTGCGGAACTGATTTTTTGTGGGTTGTGCATGCAGTAGAACCCCCGTGTGGTATTTTGAGTCTGAGGTGGAAGTGGTTTTCCTAGCGGCTCTTGGGTGGGGAATTATCTGTGTTTCGGTGGTCTATTTCCTTTCTATTGTTTGTAATTCTTCAAAATCTGTAGTCCTGCCCTCCCTTGGACTTGGCTATAAGTATGTTCTGTCTTAGGGCTACGACCCTTGTTCATCAGTCTTGATTTGATAGTTATGTGTTGTGTGTAACGGTTTCATGGGTGGGGTGGTCAAGCAATTATTAATCCATAATCTTCTTTCTTGGCGGTGACAACTGACTAGGGTAGTGAAAGCTTGTAGTCACCCATGAGTTTGTCGGCTCTGTCAGGTTATAGAGTTATCTCCCCTCCTCGTTTGGTTTGTGAGTCTTTTTTTTGCTCATGGGAAGTGTCTTTATGGAATTCCTTGCCCCTTCTGAGTACCAGGTTGGGGAAATTTTTGTGAAAATTGTTATGCCTTGTCAGAGAGGTCGACCTAGCAAAGGCAATGGTGAGCAAGGGTAGGCAGTGCATCTGGCCAATAGCCATAACTCATCAACTGCAAACTCTGCAAGTGTGGAGCATGAGGAGGAGGTTTCCCATGACCATGGCCACTGCCAAAGACATGTGGATGTGCCAACCACCTTGCAACCAATAGCCAAGAAACTCTGAGGAATCCATGCCAACCTAGATATCCTCAGGGAGCACATATATGATGATAGGAATGAGTTGGTGGCTTATATGAATGACATATAACTCATTCATAATGAAATTATGGAGTAGTTGGATAACATTCGTTGGATCCAGTGACATACCAATGATTTCTTGTGTGATTTGGAGTCCAGAGTTGCGCACATTTATTTCCACATGCATGAGAGATCAAGCCTATTTGAAGCACATCCTTTGCAACCTCCTCAGCCGCCTTCGTGATATGATGTTTACAAGTCATATGTTATTTTTGTCTCCTTTTTATTTTGTAATTCTAATTATCTCATTGGAAATAAAGTTTCAATGGAAACATCTTATGCATACACTGGCTCCCCTAACTAACAAATCAAGTAGAAGTGAAGTTTTTTTTTTTTCTAAGTTGTACTAATATATTAATATGAAACATAGTTTACAAAGAGGGACTTACCTCCAGAACTGCATAACTATATAATTTCATACGGAGTCTTAATCAAAAAATCAAAAAAGAGACCGCCCCTCATGGGAAAACCGACCCAGAAAATGCTGCCCATGGATGGGCAACCAACTTTCATAGAGTTATATAAAAAAGCTTTAATAGCCAACTTGTCCCAAAAATACAGTAAAGCATTAAAATTTACCAAAACAATATAAGGAGACCTGTCAATGCCATGGATGCCCATTAGGCTAGCTATCGAGATGTGTTGGAGGAGGCTCCTCCACTATGGGACATTGTACTCCTCATCGGAATCATCATCGTCTCCCTTCGACTGCTGAGAAATGTGCCCAGGAGAGGATGTTGAGCGAGTATGACTGCGTCCTTTCTTCAGCTTCCTGTCTGAATGCGCAGAACTCCAACTGTCATTGCTTGCGCTGCTAGAGGACTGCGAACTAGATTTGATGGGTAAGGCAGCAAATTTTCTGGAATCCTGAGGAGGCCCCAAGGAGATGGTGGATTTCCTCATGTGCTTTCTGGAGCCAGAGCCCGTGGCGCTGGGTTGCACTTCCTGGAACACAATAGAAATAGTAGTAGTGATTCTTGGATTGTCCAAGATGCTCTCAATGTGCAATTGAGCAACATTTTCGGTCGGAGGCATGGAGTCACATTCTTCGTGAATGGAAAGTGGCGAGCAAGAGCCTACTCCTCTGCCTCTTCCTCGCCTACATCTCATAGGGTGTCGTCTTGGCATGCTGGGGATGGAGGGCGAATGAAGTGACTGGGAGGGCGAGAAGGAGGGCAAGTGCGAGGAATGGGAAGGCGAGCTCGTCAATTTTGTGTAGAGGCCAGACCGATTAAAGTCTACACCAGAGGGATTGTGAGTGCAGAGGCCAGGCGAGGGGCTAACATCGCAATGAGTAGGCAAAAGGCTTTCAACGATGGATGACAGCTTGGCTAGCTGAATATGGATATGGAGCAGTGTATCTGTGGAGCTCAAGGGCGGAGTAGAAGCTAGAGACAAAGACAAAGAATTTCGGGCAAATGAAATAGTTATGGAGGTGGGATGCGACGCCATTAAAGGATGGGCAGGACAAGTTGCAGAGCCAGAGTCAAGGAAAAGTGTGGTAGCGATGAATGTTGAACGCACAACGCAGAGAATGTTAAATGCAGTGGTACCGCCTTCCTGGATGGCCATGTGGCTTGGCCAAGTTTCATGTTTTGGGCCAGCCATTGCCGCATTCTCATAACTCACCCGCATCCGGGACAGGTCGAAGTGAAGTTGGGGGAGCTATTGAGACACATTTTTTAATATGTATTTTCATCATAATATAATAGAATCCATTTCACTAAAAAAATAATTAATCATAAATTAACCACACTAGAAATCATTAAATTTTTTCTATACATGCATCATGACTGCAACAATATTAGCACTCACACACAAATTGTATAGAGTAACCAATCAAAGGTTGGATCATATCAATTCAATTGACTAGTATGCGGAAATTTTAAAAAACCTTTCATTTCATTATAACTCCATAAGAATAACAGCTGAAAAGAGGAGAAAATGGTTTCTTGGAATATGCATCCAATCAACAAGTTGGCTTCTTGTATATTCATTTACAACACTCCACCAAAACCAAAATAATATCATATCTTGAAATATGTATTACAACAAGATAATTTTTTTCTTCAATAAATCAAGAGAGGATTTATAGTGGAATCAATTAAATTTATACTCCTCTTACAAAAATACTCCCAATTCTTCTCTAGTTCTCCACATACTTACTAATTTATAAAATTCATTCTAAATCTAAAATAAGATCAAGATCCATAAGAAGTGGGTAAGGCTCATTATTTTAGTAACTAATCTGGAAAAATCAAAACTACCACTACTTTTTATTTGTTTCTAGCCTAATCCATAATATTCAATGATAATGTTTCTAGAGTTAGACTAATTATGACAAAATTAAAATCATTACACGAGGAATCCAACTTCCTCAAAAAAATAATAATATCTAATAATGTTTATAAAAATTTGTTGATGCTTCAAATAGAAATAAGTTTATAATCTATTTATTTATTAATCATTTCCATCTATTTTTCACATTCAAGTGAAAAAAATATAATAAATGATTTATTTAAGGACTATTTTCATTAATTAACTCAATAAATCATTATCTTTGAGCTACCCAAATAAAAATCATTAACCATTATTTTTTACATTTTCCTCTCAAAAATATAATATAATAAAAAAATAATTATATTTTGATTTGGTCCAACAAACATTCTTTTATATTTAACCACATCAAATCTAGCTAGAATTATATTATGAGGAGTGGTTTTATTCCTATTTTGACCATGACAATTATCATTGTCTAATTTATGATTTCATAATATTTGAGCTCTCCACCGTAGTTGAGCTCAAGCTTTATTTATTTATTTTTCCTTTTTTCTCTTCTTCTTTTTTTTTGGTCTAGTTTACCCATTTTAGAGAGAGGCACCATTGTCTTATAGATACAAGATTCACCACAAACCCTCCTAAAGAGGAGGTTCACCAAGCTTAGCTATGAGGCCTCTCCAAAGGTGCTACCAACTTAATAAAGTATTCCTTGAGTTTTTATTGGTTATACCACATGTTATATGTTTTATATCTTTGCATTATTTTTATTATATGCTTTATATCGTTGCATTATTTTTATTGTTTTTTATATTTTTCGAAACAATGCATGAACATGGGCCACATTAAGATATAATTAATAAATTTTCTCTTAATTTTGTTTGTTGGAATATTAGCAACCTCTAGTAATGATTATTGTTACCCAGTGAAATTGTTAGCCAGTGAAACTGCCAACAATGTGTAATGGAATTAAAAAAGGTGCATGTTTTTTCAATGCTTTTTGAATGGATACATTGAGAAAATTTCTCCACATTACCATAAACACAAATAAGACATACCAATAACAAAAAGGCTTTAAAGAATGGATGCATGAAGAAAATTTCTTGACATGACCATAAACCTAAGAAAGACATACCAACAACAAGAGAACTATTTATGGGATATATTTCATAAAAATGGGGATGTTATTTTATCAACAAATGTGTTAAGATAAGAATTTTATTAAAAAAATGTGTTAAAAAAAAAATGCATTATATAAAATTTGAATTTCTGTGTTTTTTTTATTGATTTGCATAGTATTTTTTATTTTGAAAACCAATCATAACTCTTAATTGGATTTCAATTAAAGGAATTTGAGCTTAAATGTACTCATAAAATCTTCATATAGTTTCCATGTTATAATATGTAAACCAATCAAAATCCTTTAAATTTAGAAAGAGATACATGTATGAAATAATTTTAAATGGTTTAATTTGGGTATTTGTGAAATATTTTATTATTAATTTGGGTATGGGTGAAATATGTTATTATTAATTTAAGCATTCGTGAAATATTTTATTAATATTATTTATCTATCTTACATACATGAATTAGAATATCAAAAAAGTTATTAATGCAATGTAAATCTTGATATTAATGAAAAAATATAAATTAAAAATGTAGGTCCATTTGACATTAATAACAATGCCCAAAAAACACAAAAAATTATAGTTAAAAGTAATATATATAGATAGATAGATAGATTTCTGATTTCAGACTTTTGCGATCTCTATTTTGTAATAATATTGTTTCTGGATCCATGGTAATATTGGGTGGGTTTTCTTCTTCATCCAGGTTTTGAACTAGATAAATATAGACAATTATAGTTAAATATTAAATAGTTAAAGAAAAAATACCAAAAAAATAGTTAAATAATTAAAAAAAAATATTCCTAAAAAGACAAATTATCAGATTCCAGTCAAAAATTATAAAATAGTTAAATATTTAACAATTATTTAATTAGTTAAAATATGTATTCTAAAAAGATAAATTATCAAACCCCGACAAAAATATATAGTTAAGTAGTTAAAGAAGTGTATTTCATAAACGATAGATTACTTACTAGATTCTAGCCCAAACAAAATTTATTTTAGGTGAAAAAAATAAATAAATATAAATTATATACAGAAATTTAAATATAAAATATAAATATAGACAATTAAATATAAATATAAAATATTTTAATAAAGTGTCATTGTCAAGGGATTTCGATAAAACTAAAAAATTAGAAATATTACATTAATTTTTTAAAATTAAATATCGTGCTAATAAATATTGTGAAACATAGATAAAATAAAGTGATAATAAAAAAATGTTTACATAACATTTTTATTAATTTATTAATTTTTTATTTCCTTTAGTAAATGTTGACATTTTTTAACTTTAGCCCAAAAAAAATCTTAAAAACATATGCAATACAAGTAAACTAAGAAAATTATCAAAAAACAATCTAAAAAAATGTGCAACACAAGTAAAATGACATCTAAAATGAAATTTATAAACAACTTGAACATGAACCTAAAAAACATGGTCAAAGGCTAAGTCAATGAACATGGTCAAAGGCTAACTCAAAGACAAAATATCATTAAAATGTCACAACAAAAGAAAAGCCTAAAAAACATGGACAAAGGCTATGTCAAAGATAAAACATCATTAAAATGTCACAACAAAAGAAAAGGCTATGATGGGAAGAAACTCAGAGACAAAATATCATTAAAATGTCATAGCAAACGAAAAGGCTATGATAGGAAGAAATGATACTATTAGTTGAAATATCAATTCAACTACCTTTCTTTGATCCATTTTATATTATTTATTTTTTTCTTTAATATTAATCAAAATTTAAGTTACTTAAAAACCTTTTCTAAGACCCATTTTATATTATTTATTTTTTCCTTTTAATATTAATCAAAATTTATAATTTATAATTTACTTAATAGCTTATGATTTACTTAATAATATTTGTTTGGTGATTATGTATCAATTTATTAGTAGTATTAATTAGGATTTTATTTTATGGATATAGAATGGAATGATTATGGGTTTAACCAATCTTAAATGAATTTAATTATGCTTTAATTAATATTTATGAAAATATGATAGAGGGCATATGATTAGTTGTATTATTACTAATTTTATCTTAAATATGAGATTTCAAGTTTTCTAATAAAGAGTGTATATTTGTGCATGGTTACTTATACTACTTTTTTCTGATAAAGATGGTGTTCTGGTTACTTGTAAACAAGAAATTTGATTCAATAGCTTTAAATTTTTCTTATTCTTATTTTTTTTAGCAACTTATAAATATCTTTAATCTTCAAAGAATGATGATGACAACAAGTAAGTTTTTTTTGTTTTCTACCAATTTTTTTATAATGATAATTTATTTTTCAATGTTGTATAAGATTCTTTAAGAAAATTAATTGCTTGATATTTCTTTTTATATTAAAAATCACATTTTAATAGGGTTATGGTATACCATGTGTTACATTAAACAAATAGCTACAATATGTAAAAGTTATTGTATAATTATTTATAACTTTCCATGTAATTGGCAGTGATAGTAATATGTTTAAATATATTGATTATTATTATTATTATTACCTAATATAAATTTAAAATTGATAGTAATATGTTTAAATATATTGAGTATTATTATCTAATATAAATTCAAAATAAAAAAGGTTGTGAAACACAAAATGAAAACAAATATTAAATTGAAATATAGAAACTATACTATTAAAAAAATGAGTAGGCAATACAAAAGCCACATTATTCTAGATTTCAGCTATCAAGTTTCTTATATTGTATCATTTAGCCAAGGATAACCTCCCTTCTCATTTATCTTTACTCTAGTAAACCACCTATATGTTATAAAATTAGCGACCTTATACTTGTTATAAAATTATCTACCTTATTAATAAATTGGCTCATGCATAGCACTAATATGGTTGAAGGGAAGAAAAATTTGGATAGGTTTTTGAATAATATGTAGGTATCCAACAACACAATGAATCTTTGATCTATCACTATATTTCAAGTGATTTATGGAGTATCGTTACATCCACTCTAAAAATGGAGCAACCAGATACCTATTCAGTGAGAAATTTAATTGTTAATTGAGGCGTAATGAAGGAAAATATTGATTTCTATTTGTTATATCACACCCTAGAAATATGAGAATAATATAGGAAGGTTACATAATTAGTGCCATTGTTACATAAAGCAAGAACTCACTCATATGAAGAAAAAAAAATGAGTGATGGTTCGAGTTCCTCATCTCAACTAACCAAATTGGACATATAGGAACATGCTTATTGCATTTTTTAGTAGTTTCCTATTTGTTATTATTGTTTCAAAATTTGGCATGATCCAAACTTATATAATTTACATGTATGGGGATGGAGATATCATGATAGAGATATAACATTATAAAACTTGTTTCCTTTTCAAATAGAAGTTAGTATGCTAAAACACCTTTGAAGACTATAAAATTGTATTTTGAAATTTTATGAGACAATTGGCATTTCAAGAAAAGGCTTACTCTAGAGGTACCACATTGCTAGCTATTTCTAAGCTTATAATTTACATTCCTATGTTTCTTATTGTCTTGTAGATCTATGATTACTATTGTTTTGTAGGTTTTTAATTTTCACTACCTCATAATTTCTTATTCTACTTCAAGTTAAATGATCAACGAGTTGTGTTGATTTTATTTATAGTCATACTTTTACATAGTCTATGTGATAGAGCTATTATGAATATGTTTCATTTTCCTTTGTACAATGATTGCTAATATATTTATGTCCATTCAATGATATATCTAGTTGTTGTTCAAGGGGCATGTGAGGAGAATCATCATTTTTATTTGTTGTTCATAGAATTAAAATAATTGAATAATATAGGCATGTTATCTAACTAGTAGCTTGGTTAAGTATAGCCAGAACTCACCCGGATGATAAAATAAGTGATGGATCGAGTTCTTCATCTCAACCAATGTGATCTAGCACAAAGGAACATATTTGTTACAATTTTTTAGTCATTTACTATTTTTTATTCATTTTCTAAATTGGCAATGAGACAAACTTATATAATGTAATATGATTTTTTTTTTATGGGGATGCAGATATCATGATAGAGATATAGCATTTTAGAACTTGTTTCCATTTAAAAAAGAATAACTCATTATGTTAAACCAACTTTGAATATTGTACTATCATGTTTTGAGAGTTTGTGGGGAAACAAACACTTAAATCAAGGGCCCACTCTAGAGGTACCAATTATTTCTATGTTAATAATTTACATTTATATGCTTTTTATTATGTTGTAGGTATGTGATTACTATTGTATTGTAGGCTTTCAATTTTCACTACCTTATAATTGCTTATTCTTCTTCAAGTTCAATGATCCATTGAGTTTTGTTGACTTTATTTACGGTCAAACTCTTACATATATTGTGTGATAGAGTGCTTATGAATAAGTTTATTTTTTCTTTGCAAGTGATTTTTAATCATTACTAAAGCCTAATTTCAAATTTGGATAACTATATATGTGCATGATGTCCATATATGTTGAATACATGTGGTATCCAAACATTGGGATGGAAATTAGAATTCTCAGTTTATTTATGTTGATATGTTTATTTCACTAAATTTCATATTGTATATCAAAATTTAGTATCAATACCTTCCTCGTCATTCAATTGAGGTACCTTAATTTCACATAAATAATGTGTCTCATAAGAGTAACAAGTAACTCTCATGGATAAATTAAATTATTGTGTTCCTAGCTAAAATAAATCCACATTAGAGGAACTTTTAGCCTAAAAGTGCCCATGAAATTTTCATGTACATAATATTTAAACCAATCAAAATCCATCAAATTTAAAAATAGGTACATGAAAATATTTTGGAGGGAAAAAAACTATTTTTTTTATTGTATTTTTTTCTTATCTCCTTATATGTTTACTTAAATTTCAAGTGTAAACACTTTTTGGATGCAGAATTAAATTATGCATCCAAATGAGTACCCATTATGGATACTTTTTATAAGACCCATATCGATTAAAAAATGAAGATACATTAAAAAAACATGTTTAGGTGTTTTTTTGAATGTCTCTTCAATTTTTATCGATGTGGATCTTCTCAAAAGTATGCACAATGGGTGCTCGTTGGATGTTGAATTTAATTCCGCATCCAACAAGTGTTTACACTTGAAGTTTGAGTAAAATTATAAGGAAATAATTCAAAAATACAATGGAAAAAAAAAATAGTTTTTTCTTTTCCCTACAAAATTCATAACTATTATTTTATTATTTTCCTATTATTTTATTATTTTTCCTTAGAAGGTCACTTTTAGGATGAAATTTCCTCTAATGTATATGGTTATGAGTCAATGGAAAATATTATTTTCATAGGAGAGTGCAAATGCGTGTGGAGGTATGTTTTGAAACATCATGGGCCTCTCAATTGTAAACTTACACTTTAGCTAGACCTAAATAATAAACTTTTAACCTAGGAAAATGGTCTAAAAAGAGGATGGTATGACCTTAATAGATGTATTTTATGCAAATATAATGTTGCATCTATCCCACATTTATTCATCTCTTGTTCTTACTTAACTTAGGTCTAGGAAATAGTCATGCAAGCTCTTCACCCAACCACAAGCTAGAAAAACCAAAATCTAGAAACATGTATGTATGACTACTTATAAGACTCAAATGTCAAATATTTTTGGGCTCCTAGAATATAGACCTTCTTCTTGTGGTAAGATCAAGACAAAAATACCTTCCTAAACAAGTCCATTCTAGTAGAAGTCCATATGGGTTTGATTGAAAAACCAACCAAGAATTCAAGGTGGTTCGCAAAAGTAAGGAAAAGAGTAATCTTATCATGCTCTCCATTAATCGTAACACTCCTTGGAGGTTTTTAGATGGGGCTAGCCAAGGTATCCTTCCTAGATGAAGTGTGGATATTGTTTTATTCTTGAGCGAGAGGAATTGATTCGATGTTAAATGTACTCTAAGGAGAGGATGTAACACAAAAGTAGTGTTTGTTTCTCTTTGGAATCTTTTGATGTCTCTCATTAAATAAGGGGAAAACACGATTTGGGTTACGGGAGATTCCAAGTTATTCATAGATTGCATATGAAACAAAGTAGTCATTGAAGTGGAAATACAAAATCAACTTTTGCAAGACATAAAAAACATCATCCAACTCTTCAAACAGATCTGTTTCATGCATGTATAGAGAGAATTGAACAAAAATATTGATGAGATCTCTAAGGATTCTTTATATATTTTTCTTGGGTATTTCAATCTATATGAGCACATGATTAGCCAAAAATTGAAGGACATGGAATTTCAGCTACAACCTTTTTCATTAAAAATCTTATATGCATAATGATCATTTTTTTGGTCTATATGTTTTTGAGGTGGCAGTCACAGATTTTGACTTTATAGGAAGGGAATATTATCTTGTGAATGATTTGTAAAGGTACTTCAAATTTGGTTTCTAGGGAAAATTTTCAGAGGCACTCTAAACTTATTTCCTAGTTTGATAAAGGGAGTTATGCCTTTATTTGTATGGAATATGTATATTCACTATGATGAATATAAAGAATTTTTTTTTTAAGAATTCCATATATAGAAAATATCACCAACATGAATGTAACATGACTCATAATTAATGGGTTCAAATGCATAACAGGTCACAACCAAAAAATATTGGAATAAGGACCCAAAAATAGAAACAAGAAAAGGTTAAAAATGGTGCAATTAGGATATAATTAATGAAATAAGAGAAGATATTAAACCAGAAGTAAGTGGAAACCATTTGAATACCAATAGTACATTACTGTAGTGTATGGAAGGATAGAACGAGGACATTGTTAACATGCAAAAAAGGATAAAGAAAGTAGATAGAAAGGTTTCTTCCAAGGCAACCAAAAGGATGTAACAATGATGCAATAAGGAAACTATGAAGATTCCCACCAAGATGCAAGGAAGATGAAATAGGATGTAAGGAAAACATAACAAGGATAGAAGGAAGATATGACAAGGATGTAAATATGGTTTACATGAATGATAAAAAAGACATAAAATGACACACAATAAAGAAAACTATGGACATAATTTGGATGCAAGAAAGGGATAGAAAAAGGATGCAAAAATTATTCCTACTATATAAAATCATTTTCAATGTCTCAAGAGAATACTAAAACATGGAAAATGTGGAAAATTTAATGAAAGGAAGCAAAAAAAAAAAAGGTGGAAAAATAAGGTTTTTGTACTAGTGTACATACACAAATTTTAAGAGAAATAATTGTAAATATGGAAAAAAAAATGAGGTAAAATAATTCAATATGAACCTTTTTATAAAAGAAAATTAAGCATATTCATGATATCATTTAAAGGTAGAATTAAACATATTGCAATGGAAATACACTTATTTTAACAATTTGATAGCTTTCCAAAAATATGTCTAATCCATCATTATAAGACAAGTTCTCTATAAACTAGTAGGTTAGCAAGTTTATACCCATTTTAAAAGATGGAAATATAAATTATGTGAGAAACTACAAAACCATTAAAGTTCACAACCTTTTATCATGTTATATTTTATCATTTATAAAGAAAAATAAGAAAGTGACTACAATAAAATAATGTTAAGTGTCCTTCTCAATAATTTTTCCTTGTAAACATTCAATATTGACCATTTGGTAATTCTTAGAACTACTCTAGAATAAACATGAGGGGAAGGTAATGATACCTCTATGTGCTTTATACATTTTGCTAAAGTTTTTTATGTTGTCAACTAAAACTTTGAAAAGAAAGGGGAATTAAGAATTTCAGTTTGGAAAATATAAGCAACATTATACTTATACAAAATAGTAATGGAAAAACAGTTTATGCATAAATGATAAAAAGTAGAATGAAAAAAGATAAAATTATTAGTAATATTGCTATGCTAAAAGGATGTCACCTCTAGCCAACATTATTTTCCATATTTATACATGAATCAAGAAAGTGTACCAAGAAGGATGGAGGAGGATGAAACATGAGTATCACATAATATATATTACACTTTTATATTGCTAATTAGAGAAAGTGATAATATGCACATGATATACTTTTCACATTTAATGGTAATAAGCACTCTTGTATGTGAATACATATAATAGAGGACACATAATTTCTTCATCCTATGTGAATAAATGTATCTCAATACAATGGTGGAGTTGAAAATTACTAATACTCATATGAAAATGGAAATTTATATGTTTTTTTTTTTTTAATTGTATTTTAGATATATTTATGTTCAATAATTCAATAGCAAAATTTCAAATTTCATAGAAAATTGTTATTCTTAGATTTGTGTATCCTAAAAATATATATTGGAAGAAAATAAATACATTTTTAAAATAATTAATTACAATTGCAAACTCTTTACTCTATCATGTTAGTATAAAAAGATATGCTATTTTTAAAAGGAAGAGTTATTTACCATTTTATGATATATTTAATCAAAATAAATTATATGAATACTAAGATGCAGTATTGAATATCTAAGACTTAGTATCATGAAAAATGAATGGAGTAGAAAATAGGAAATTATAAAAGTGGATTTGTGAATAATACTTTTAAATAAAAAAAATGATAGTCAAGAAGGTAAAGCTTAGTATCATGACAAATGAATGGAGTAGAAAATAGGAAATTATAAAAGTGAATTTGTGGATAAATACTTTTAAATAATAAATGATAGTGAATAAGGTAGTAAAATAGCTTTAGCACTATTCTTATTCCACAAAATAAATTATTTAAGTCAAAATTTTCATCATTTCAAATATAAAGTATATAAACCTAAAAATAAAATAAAATATAAAGTATATAAATCTTAAAAAACATTTATGTTGTGCAATCAAAGACCAATAATGAGAAATATGTGATGCTCAACTATTCAATATTTAACAAAGTATAACATTTGAATATTTTAGATGATAACAAAAAATAGAATATTTTACATAATAAAATACAAAGATTTGAAATTTTTTATATAAACTTCATTAATTTTACTTACCAACTCATCAAATAGTATTATTTTTTGTAAACATTACTGATCATTTATGTTTTAGTATAATATTCTCGTATTTAAGTTATATAATATTTTTTAAAAAGATAGTAAAGAAGAAATGAAATGAAATGAAGGGAGTGTATTATGCACTTGAGTATGACTAAGATCTATAACATAAAAAAAAATGAATAGAAAAATATATTGCAAGAAAAAAATTATAAATACATGTTTGAAAATAATTCCAATCTTAATAATATACACATATATTCACCATAATTTAAAAAAAATAGATCCTTAACAACAACACACATATTCATAGCATACTCATCGCCTAGATATATTTAACCTCTATCCTTTTAAGTAATGAAAAGTTTACAATTTAATTTTTGTTTTAACCAAAGAATTATTAAAAGAACCTAAGTTAAATTTGGGTTGGAATTTGTGTGTGAGAAAATATATTGAAATTTTTATGTGATAATGTGTTGTTGTTATTAACGGTTTTTTATACTTTGTATAGGGTCATTTGATCCTGGGTCATCTTAGTAAGGAGGTTCATCCCTCATCCTCAACTAGTTGTGCTAGTAGGACATTTTTTTAGTGTAAGTTATTTCATTTTATTCTCTATAACTGCAATTTCTCTTTAAATTTATATATGTGATATTATTTTTGATAATATTAATAATTTAAATAGCTTCATAATTTGTTACTAAAAAATTTAACTAAAATTAATATCTTTATAAATGATTTAGCGAAGACATTTTTTTTATGTCATCCTCTCTTAATCTACAAGGCTAATGGAATTTGAAAACAAAATTGCTAGAGAGCCTTGTATCTCATGCCAATTATCATGAGTTTGTACGTAAGATAAATAATCATATCCATTTTTTCAATGGGCAAAGGCTTTTGAACATGTTTATTTATTTAATTTTTAAGATCATAAGTTATACAATGTTTTTAGATTTTCTTTATTCCTCCAATATTTATAGAATAATGTAGCTCAAACTTAACATGTATATAAGAATAACTAGCATTTCAAAGAGAATTTACTTTTATTTCCCTAAATAACTTGTTATTAAGATAAAAATAGTTATCCCTGATAGCAAAATAGGCTTATGAAAAAGGTCAACTCCATGATATTTGTATGAATTAAATTTCCTTGTAATACATAAATTTCTACTAAGCCATCTTCTAAATTATTAGATAATTTATCTTTTAAGTATTTAACAACAGACCAGTTCCAAAATAATTATGTATGTTAAGTTAACATATATTCCTCTTTAGAGATCATAATTTGCATATCTTCATAGGCTAATCAATACGAAGTCAAATATCTTTGTGAAGAGGGTTTGTTATTAAAATTAAGTTATTATGACTATCATTTTTTACAATGTACTTATGAAAGAATATACATTTTGGTACACATACATACATATGATGTATGGCAATAACCATAAAAATAAATTATTATAATTATTTATTTGTAATATATTTGATTAAAAAATGTATACTTTTACACACTGATTGATAGATAGATAGATAGATAGGATTCCCGGAATGAATAAGATCTAATAATTAGAAATCTCAAACACTAAAGAGAAAAAAATTAAAACTAGTTTTTAGAAAATTAAGTATAATAATTATTTATAAAATTAAGTTTGTATTAGTGTATAATCAAGTCATTTTATGAGATTATAAAAAAATTGTATTGTGATATTATAAAAAATAATATTTATACTAAAAATTTATTTATCACATTTTTTTTCAATTTTAAAATAAAATTAATATTTTAAAATTTGAAATTCTTATTTTATAATAAAAACATATTGCCAAAAATTAAAATTTTACATTGTTCAACCATAACTACATATTCCTAATCTTTTAATCAGAGATCCATCAATACTTTAAGGCAACTAAAATAGGTTGGAAATTTATATTTTCCATTGCTCATTTAGATGTCAAAGGTACTTCCTTCAAAGATCTATGGCCAGCGCCCAGTCCCTTTGGAAGGATTGATAGATCGTCACATGTATCGTCAGTATTTTGAGAAACATCCTCTCTGATATGCATATGTGAAAGATTCCATCGGTTGAATCTGCATATGCATGTTTCAGTTCCTTTCCTAACCGTTCTGATCGATCATGTTGATCTGAGTACCCGAGTCTGCAGAAACGCCTAGGATGGGATCTTCGATTTGCATGCTCAACAGACTTTTGAAAAGTGACCATGCAATCTGCTGCGCTGCATTTGTCAGGTGCATCCGACCTCACCCCCTGCCCCCACCAGACCCTACCCTAAACCCTAACCCTAAACCCTACCCTGCCCTACTGTCCCTTCCAAATAGAAGTGTCAGGTGGTTTTTATCATGCGTTCGTGTGTGTTCTATTCCAGATTGAACTTTTAGGTGGTTGCAGCCGATGGTACAAAGGATTCAAAATGGAGGAAAAAACGCTGTTCTTAACTTTTGGCATCGTGGAACAAATTCAAGATGGCAAAGTGACCGAGTATCTGGTTTACAGTTTGCGACATTAGTCGAACGCAATAAAGCACCAGTCGTAGTCGCAGTCCTTTGGGGCGTCAGTTAGTAGTCAGTAGGTGTCTATATATGTATGGTCTCGTCATGGCAGACATCAGACCCCTTGCTTCCTCCAGTCAAACTTTGCTGGTATCAAATCTGACTCATCTACATTCATTCCTCGAACGTGCCCTACTGGTAGGCTGCTGGGACTGTACCTCTTACATTTTCAATTGGCCCGGAGTTTTGTCCAATGATTTGTCGTTGAGTTAAAACACTTCACTTTGGTAAACTTTTGTTTTTTTGGATGCAGCGAAAACGATACGCAGAGTTCACAGCTTGATTTACTCAAAGCTTAACATTTATGAACATGTTATAATCACTACTAAGTTTTGTAATGTTGATATATATATTATTCAATATAAGGCATTTGAAATTGGGTAGAATAGAGGATTTAGGTTTTCCAAAGTATATAAGAATTTTTTATATGTATTTATTAATCTCATCGATAATTAAATTTATTTTAATTATGTATTTGTTAAAAATATTGTCAAAATATATTATGTTTTTGAATTTTGGTTAGAATTTGGTTAAATGTTTTGGGGCTAAATTTTTATTTTTGTGATTTAAAATGGGTTTTTGATTGTATAAATGAAGTCATTATTTTGAAAAAAACTTATGAGACATTTAAACTCAAACTTATGATTCTCAGAAATGCCTACTATATTCTAACCAATTTGAAGTGTAAAATATATAGAAAAATCTTCCAAAACATAGGCAGATAAACTACATTTTTATTAAATATTTTAAAAAAATAATATGAATTTTTATGTATTTAATAACATAAAATTAAAATAATATAAATTAGTTATACATATTCCTTAAGGCATAGTCTAACTAACTTATAGTGAAAATAACAATTTTCACATAAATCTGACCATACAATTTGAAGCAAGAATGTGATTTTTTATTAATTAAAATACATTTTTGAAACCCCTAGGGCACTTAAATTCTACAAATTAAACAACTTAAACTCATGTTTTTAAAAATCTCTTTTGGATTTTGGTTAAAATATTAATAATTGGAGAGAGCAGAAACGCACAGCATTCACACACAAATAATTATTTTCTATATCTTCAATAATCACATACATCAAATATATAATTAAACTAATTCTAATTTTAGAGAGAGAAGTTGAGAGATTCTCTCAACTTCCTCAACAAACCCAATCCAAGATATACTAAAGTAAGCATAATCCTAATTAATTCTAATACCCTCCCTTAATGCTTACTTTACAAAACATATAATTAATCACAATTACAACACTTTAAACTTTTCGTGTCTTTGTCTGATCTGGTCTTCATTAACATCTGTACCCACTCTGAGATCTCATAGGAAACGCTCTTTTCTCCACCATTTTCGAGCTACCATTCAACCCATTTAAAATACATTGTTTCTGACCAGCAATAATGAACTTTGCAAGATCAATCGTATTGACAACTCGGCTCGTCGGGGCTTCCGCGATAGAGCTGACAAGTGATGAACCATCCTATGGACCAATCACCATCTGTAGGATATTTCACTTTCGGCTATCCATCAGTGGCTAGGCAAATGGTCTGAATACTGAATGTGTTCAAGAGTTAATCTAACAACTTGACCTGCTAACCTGTAACTAATGCTCCTTGGCCCGTAGCACAACAAGATCAGCATATAACAAATTCACACAATCAAATTAGTCAATTGTTCTCTCGTCCCTGTAGGACGTCAAGAACGACTAATTTAAATAATGCTCATTTGTTCAATAATTGGTTCTCTTCTACACAACTCTCATAGCAATAAATATAAGGCACTCCACACTATATTTCACACACTTGCAAATCACAAGCAAAGCCCGGCAACAAGCAGCACCATATCTGAGCCACCCTTGATATGAAATGCAAATTCAAGCCACACAATATTCTTTACACCAGACACATTGTAAAACAGTCCCATGCCAGTGCTAGCTTCAACATCACCAGCTCTTGTGTATCCAATCTCAGAAGCAAACTCACCTGCAATCTGGTTGAAGATTTCTTCGTTTAAGACAGTGAATTCTAATTGCCTTGGTTGTCGAATTCTAATAAATTAGAAGGCAACGTCAAGCGTTTTCCCAAATACTGAACCCTTTGAGACCAATGTAATAATATACGCCATATTGAGAAGAAAGAGGTGCTCTGGAATTGATTAAAACATGGCGTGTAATTCAAAGAAAATCGATCGTCAATTCAAGTCGGTGGCTCTGAAGGCAATACACAAATTTATCTTCTATACTAGAAGGTTGCTCAAGCGTTCACTGTTGCCGCTGCCGACAGAGGAGGAGAAGAAGGTCTTCAGATCCTCGCAGCTGTAATGATCCCTTAATTCTCTAAACAGGTGGTGAATACACAAACCACAGAGGTAGACGCAGCTGTAATTTAACCTGTGGAAAGCCGAGTTCCGCCATTGCCGCCACCACGGCGTCCAGCTGCGCGTCCAGCAAGTTGGAATACTGCAATTGGCCGTCTTGTATCGATGTAGTCCCAACGCCGAAGAGCGCGTAGTTGAGATAAATGTTGATGGGATTGGAACACCAGGCGAAGTACGGGTAAGCGTCCACGAAAAATAGGAATCCGTGCGGTTCAGGAAGCTGAGCATCGGTTGCATGACGGATCCGGCGATGTCAGGATTGAACGACCCGTTGGAAGGTGGGTAAGACGAGGCTAGTGCGTCCATGGCCACAGAAGTGGTTACCTTGATGGAGCTGTCAAGATTGTTTTTTTTTTTTTTTGGCAAGCGAGGCTTGCAGGTTAAAAAATAGGATCCCAGTAACGCAGCGTTCAATTTTCAAGGAACAGGAAATACACACAGATGCACACACAACACTCTTATAAACAAACCATAATCTATCTACCTATGTACATAGAATCTCTCCCAAACTATATCATTTTCCTGGGCACTCCCGTGAGGGATTAAGCCCAGCTAGGCTCTGATACCATATTAATAATTGGAGAGAGCAGAAACGCACAGCATTCACACACAAATAATTATTTTCTATATCTTCAATAATCAGATACATCAAATATATAATTAAACTAATTCTAATTTTAGAGAGAGAAGTTGAGAGATTCTCTCAACTTCCTCAACAAACCCAATCCAAGATATACTAAAGTAAGCATAATCCTAACTAATTCTAATATAAAATTAACCAGAAAAAATGTAATGAAAAAAATCATTTCCTTTATAAATTTGATTACACCTACACCTTTATGTGTATATTTATGACATTTACAATTAATATGAAACAATTAGATTAAAAATACTCCAAGAGTTTTTAGTATCATGAAGTACTCAATTATGAATATTAAAAATTAATTAAAAAACTAATTAAAATTTATTTTAAATGAAATTATTTCAAATTTATTGCTTTTGTATTAATTATTTAAGTATATTAAATTTATTATTTTATCTGTATAATAATTTATATTGAATAGATATATTATTATCATTAAGTTTAAGTAGTATAGTTTAATTCTTTTATATTTGATTTTTTGTCAATTAATTATGATTTAGTTAAGAAATTTTTTATTTATTTAAATTACTATTTTTAAAATAAATTTATAGATTGATTTTATAATTCAAAATTTTCAAATATCTATATTAAATTTAGGTTAAAATTGATTATTAAATATTTAAATTTATAAATTGATTTCATAATTCAAACTTTTCAAAAAAATCCATACTAAACTTAGAATAAAATTGATTTATATATTAAATTTAGAATTAATAATATATAGATTGATTTTATAATTCAAACTTTTCAAAAAAAATCCATACTGAAATTACAATAAAATTGATTCAATAAAATTATAAAAGGTAAAACCTAAAAAATTTAGGTTACACCAACTTTTTCCTTTTATCCATAATCAATAGAACTTTCTGATTTTTTTCATTACATTTTAATTTTCCAAAAAATATTGCCATATTTGTTACTTTATTTCATAAAATTTATTTGTCATCATCCAAAATATCCACTTCCACAAAAGAAAAAACTTTGACAAGTGCAATATATTGATAATTCCATACAACTGCAGCAGCTCTGGCAAATTGTGAAATCATTTATACGATTGAAACAAGAGTATCCTCTCGGGACTCGAAGTCCTGACTTTTCACTTAAATTTTTGGGATTCCATCATTAATACTGCCGGATTTGTGCCGACTCACGCTCAAATCAACTAAACTGAAACAACTAAAAATATCGAAATTGACAGGTCTGGTAACCATGGCGGTATTGGTAATGTAAAGCGACTATCCAACCTGCAGAAGATCTCAGACAGATGATGGGACGTATGCATTTGAAAACGTACGAGTGGCAGGTGTGTTAGTCAGTTCTATTGTCGCTTTATGGCATCGCAAGGCGACGAATTTTTGAAGTCTCGTTGAACAAAATTAAATATATGACTCCCATTTATTCATAACATTTGAATTTTGTAACATCAACATTAAGGACGTAATATATTTAGGTAGCCCGTAAATATACCTTGTTAGGAATAAAGTACTATTGCTTGACAGAGACCACTGAGTCAGAGCTGCGACTGGCTTTAAAAAATGTTACATTTCTTAGGATTCTTTATAAAACTGTTCAAGGAATTTTTTTTTGTCTCCTACGGCATTGGGAATATGGGAGATCAAAACGTTGATATTATTCTTTTAAAAGTGGATTAGGGTATAATTTGGTATATGAAATTTTAATCTCAGCCAAAAGAAAGAAAATAAAATAAACCGACAAACATGTCATAGCATGAGATTTTAATCTTAATCTAGACAGAAAAAAACAAACCATCTCTACCACAATCTACACTGATTAACCAAAAAAAGGTGATATTATTGTTATTATTGATTAAGTTAAATTCAGATGTCACTAAGAAATGAGTTGAAAATAATTTGGAATTCACACATAATAACTGCAAAATCATAAGGAGAGAACCTGTATTTTGCACGCAATGTAATGGAAATGGAAGATCCGTTGAGGCCATGTTAATTTTTATCGGAGCCCGTAAATGCCTGGATCTATTATATTTGTTTTTTATGATCCTTTAATGAAGAGAATTATTTAATCTCCTGGAAAATGAATTTGAATCTTCCAAACATAAATGAAAACCAACACCACATAAATATTAAAAAGAAGAGAATGATTGATTAATTTTTGATATCTCCATTGGTTATTCGTTATCAGAACACATAAATCTTAAAAAGAGGAGAATGATTAATTAATTATTGATATCTACATCGATTACTGGTTATCCGAACTGCGTGCTATTAAATTAGAGAAGTTTAACCTGCGTGCGTAGAATATAGATCTCCAGTTTCAGGAAAATCTGTCTCTGAAATATTTATTCTAATGAAGTTGTTAAATGTCATCCGGACTTTACCATGAGTAGCTCTTACCAAACTGACAAAATGTCAACGTGATATTTTGTTTCATTCCAAAAAATGGAGGTTGGGGTGCATGATTTATCTACATCAGCTGCACTAGGTTTCCAGAGCTCACAAAGCATCAACAACAAAAGTGGCTTTTGCTGAGAAAGGACAATCCAAAATACACTTCAACTAAAGTTCAACAAAAACAAATTTCCTCCGAGGAATGCGTCTTACTCCCATAATTAAATTAATAAGGATCATTCATCCGGGTCAAATGTATACATTTCTTGGAATTCTACACCCATTGTATTTGACCAATTCAAATAGATTTTTTGTTTTTTTGCATAAGGGGCTCCTAAATCAGATTTACGTTTAAATAAGGATTAATTACAATTATATTAATTTAATTTTAATTACAAAGGGATATAAATGAGATAAAAGGTTCAAAACAAATTATATTTATTAAATTACTTAATTTGGATAGTGTAGAATATATTTTGTATTAAAATTTTCAATGAGTAAATATATAGATTTAGATTTAAGTTTTGTGAATTTCAATAAAAGATAATTAAAAGTTTTAAAAAAATTAATGTCAAATGTGACATAAGAAAATAATTGAAATACTTTTTTTTTTAAATACACTAAAGAGAAAATCATCAAATTACATAAATATTATATATATGGGTAGGTTGTAAGGAGGTGAACATGGAAGGATCTTTTTCATGAGTATTTGCAAAAATAAAATATTGGTCAAGAAGAATCCCTACATGTTCATTATGTCTAGTTAGAGTTTATTTGAGGAATTTTGTGGGATAACATCTCTCAACATATTTTTTTAACCAAGATATACAAATTATTACACTATTATTGTTGCAGTACATATGTAAAATTATTAGATTATATTTAAGAAACAATTCTCACAGCAGTTTTTGACATTCAATAGCAAATGTCTTTCTTAGGTTGTAACTATTGTAATTTTGGAGGTGATACTTAAAAAAACATTAAGGGTGCTCTACTTTTTGTACTGCTTTATATCTAATGTAAAATTTGGTTTCCCCTTGAAAATATATATGAATACTTAATTATTCATTTAGAATATATTTTATATTAATTCTCTCAAACCTAATTGAATTTATATATATAAATATTTACATTTATATTATAACTAAAAAAAATAGGTATATAAAATAATAAATTCTCATTTTTAAAATTTATAAAATAAATTAATTATATAAATAACCATTTTATTTTATTCAAATTTAATGAAATATATTATTAAAATTTTAAATTTCTTTTAAATTAATGTCATTTATGTTATGATATTTATTCGTTTTGTTTTTTTATAAAAATTTTATCAAGGAATTGGTGTTTTCAACTTGATTCCACCATTAACTTTTATATAATCCTTATATGTCAAATAAAGTAACTTAAATTCAATTTTGAAAATGATGATATAATAATTTATAATATTGATTAGTCTATATGTTTAATTATTTATATTATGGACACCATTACCTTTTATCTAATCCTTATATGTCAAATAAAGTAACTTAAATTCTATTTTGAAAACGATGATATAATAATTTATAACATTGATTAGTCCATATGTTTAATTATTTATATTTTTCATTTACTAGATGAATATGATTTTTTTTTAATTTTTAATTTAATTATTTTATAAATATTTCCTTTTATTTTAAATGAAAGTATATATTTTTTTAATGTCAATTCATTATTATTCATGATGTCATCATTAGTAATCTAGCATTACTATATGCTCTCTTCAATACTAAACTATTCAATATTTGTGCTTATTTTTAATGTTTAGGAAATATTATTAAGGTAAGAAGTAGGTAGGGTGATAACATCAACTATAATTGTAGATTTAAGGACTAATTTGTTTAATTAAATAGTATCAAAGTGTAAAAATTACATTAAATATTTATTTGATTATAAACATGTTTATGTTAATT
The DNA here is from genome assembly GCA_034641835.2 of Pinus albicaulis. NCBI lineage: Eukaryota > Viridiplantae > Streptophyta > Pinopsida > Pinales > Pinaceae > Pinus > Pinus albicaulis. The sequence goes on along the minus strand of CM076583.1, from coordinate 519,950,232 downwards.
GCATTTTTTATTTTAAGAATAAGTATGTGGCAACTTATCTTAAAAAAATTGAATACCAAGTTAATAAGTTAAAAAGAAATGTCTAAAGAAAGGAAAGACCTAAGACATTTGCCAACTTGTAGTTTCTACAAAAAGTTCTAAATGTCTATTAAATATGAATATGCAAACATGATAACTACTAAAAATCAAGAAGTAAACCTTCTACGGCTAATCATATTTTCAAACACATCATTAAAAGAAAGAAATGATGAAAGGGCTTGAATCACATAATTTATATCAAGAAAAGAAACTAATCCCTTTAAATTAATTAATTAATAGAAAAGAAATATTTGTGATCTTAATATGAGTTTGAAATTCCAACCATTTTGCTCATTGGATTGAATTTGGAACAAAAAGAAATAGAAATGACAACTCATCAATACACAAAATCTTCAACTAAAAGAATTAGAAGTAAATTCTCTCCAACAAATATTGTATGACAACCAATTTAATATGTGACATCCTAATTTATTTTCTATTGTTTAAAAATATTTTGTCTAGTTCCCTAATATATTGTTTATATATTATTAGTTCTTAACCTATTAATTCTTATTATGTTTCATTATTACTTTTTTTTTGGTAGTTTAGACTAAATCTTAATCACCCACGGGTTTAGAACGGGTGTCCACCCCATCACCGACTGCTATACACCACATTGGCTTGTGTTTAATTCTTACTTTACCTTTAAGAATCTTTATTATTTTTTTAAATAAAGTCACAATTAAGTTGATTTGAATTTTTTATTTTCATACTTTTGAAAACTCTTCTAACAATGCCCATTTGTAAATTAAAATAAACTCCAAATTCCTATATTTATAAATGTATTATTATGCCCACTAAATTATATATTGTTGATTTTTCAATTACTAGTATCTTTCATAAAAATAAAAGTTAAGATACATTTAATAACCAATAAATCTCGGATGTGGGTGCTAGTCACCGAGAGTCTGCCAAACACCCAAAGCATGCGAATACACCCACCATGCAATCACCTAGACATCTGGTAGAATACGGGACATCCCACGCTTCTCATGGGAGATCTTGGCAATAAATTCCAACAGAAGGGAGGTAAAGGATGGTCTTTTCCCTCTCGCTGGCATCCCTGGTATTCAATGGTTGATAAGACGTTGGCTTTGATGGCGGGGGTACCCATCAACCCCCACTTAATTTTCTTCACCTCTGGCTTGCCTCATTCTAGTTCAATTTGTAGGCGAGCTCTCCCCTTCGCTCTTCTAGCATTCTTCTTCTCACCTCATCCTCCATCTCGCCTTTGTCAACACCTTGCTCTACTTTTTGCATTGGAAATTATGCCTCCTTGCCATCACATGCGCTCCCTCCACAGATGAGGGAGAATTAAACCTTCCCATCACCCCTATCGAGGCTCATCTCTTTATATGAGGTCCATGACGAAGGTTATGGAAGCTTCTTCGGGTTCATGTCTCTCTATTCCTCTTTTGCCAAACCCTGAGCACATCTTGGAACTAGACTCTAGGGTGCACTGCAGTGAAGGTCCCTACAGTGACCAACAACTCCAACAAATTGGGAGGAATAGGAAGGGTAAGTCCACCATCCCAGTCTATGTGCCTCCCGTTCCCAAGAAATTGTGTAGCCTCTCCGTTAAGTTCCCTATAGAAGACAAAATGGGCTTTCAGTCTCTCCATCTAGATGGTAGTTGGCAAAAGGAGGAAATGGGCATCAACCAGGGTGTGGAAGATTTGACTATTCAGGGCCTCGAGTCCCCCTCGCAACCAAGGATGTCCTTAGCCTTCTACTACAGAGGAAGAAATGGGTTTGGAATTCAACTCCCTAGTCATGGAAAAGACCCCTGATTACGAAGATGATGAGAAAAAATCTCTGTAGCTGTCAGTTACTACTATTTTTCTCTTTTTGTCTATATAGACTCATAGTTGTTTTCTTTGCTTATTACTGTAATCTAAATAGACATGATACATTGTGATACTCTATGAACTGGTTTCCCCGTGAAGGGCAACTCCAACTCTTACTTTTTTGTCCCTGAAACAGATAAAGGTAGGCTAAGTTAGAAATAATTAATTCCTACTTGTCTATGGTTGTCATTCTCCATTTGAGGAGTTTGTTCCTACATAATAGGAATTAGCTAGAATATAGTTTCTCCTAGTTTAGTGTGTGGTTGGGAGAATCTCTCAACCACACTACTGTACGTCTAAGATAGAATTCCTATCTTGAGACTTTTGCTTGTATAAATATGTGTGTAATTTCCTTGATTCATATATAGAATTTGATTAGAGTTTGTAGTGTGCTATTTTATCTTGGTATCGGAGCTTGGGCCTCGGCCCCTCGTGGGCTGAGGGAAATAGGAAATAAGAGAGTCTTTTGTTTTTAGCTGTTTGTTTGTTTGTCCATCAAAAGTTGCAAGTGTGGTAAGCGATTTGCTCAATCGATCTGTGCTGATGTAGTGTTAATTAGGAGTGAGAAAGTACAAGGCATTGTGGAGTTGTTTAGAATCGTTGAAGCAGATCTGCGAACCTGTGAATGGTGCATTGTAGTGAAACATTGGAAGAGGTCGAAGAAAAAAAAAAGGTGTTGTAGCTTCTCCAGAAATACATTGAAGTTGGACCTGTGAATTGTTGAGGAACGCTGCCGTGAGAATGCTGCCAAGCTGGTTGAGAACCTCTGTGAATTCAGAACAGCGTGAGAGTCATGGCATTGTGCTTGCGTGAGGAATCCACCTGTGCGTCCACCTGAGCGTGCGTGAGAGTCGTGGATCGAGCTGCGTGAGACTGTCGAGTCTTCGAAGGCATCTTGTGATTTTCTGTCAGTGAAAGCCGAGCGCTGTGAAGGTTGATTTTGCGGTGATCCGCCCAGCAGACCTTGATCAGCGAAAACTGGAGTTCTTTGGAGCCATGAATGAATTTGTTTGTTGAAGAGCCATTGATCTGTATGTGATTTGGACGTTGGAGAACTCGGCTCCTCAATTTGCAGCATCCACGGATCCATATGGAAATCTGGGCGAGTATTCTCTGAATTGGGTCTGCAATTTACCGATCCTGCATTCGTGTTGCAAACTCTGATCTCGTTTCTGCAAAATTGAGCCTGTTTCAGAAGTGGGTTTGTAGGATAGAGGATTACTGAAAATGGGGTGCCTGGGATACCAAGTATTTGTGGCATTTCTGCTGAAGTTTTTTGAATTTCATTCAAGCTTTCATTGGAACATCGATGATTCTGTATGCAGTATGGATGCTCTTCATCCATGAAGGCCAAGCCTAGAGAGCTATTGGCCGCAGAGGCTGCGATTATTTGAATCGAACGCGCCTATTTGATTGTTGGTCTGGAGTCGACGGGATTTTAAGAGGATTGTGTGCCATCGATCCTCATTCAAGGTGCAGTTGGTATTCGTGGATCTGCCTTCTGGAGCGGTGTTCTCGATGCAAGGCTTCGGTGGTGGCCATTGTCGTGGCTGTGACATTCAACCATGTGTTCCACCACCCTAACATTCAGATAGATGAGAAGCGGCGCTTACGAATGGCTCTTGATGTGGCTCAAGGAATGAATTATTTGCACAGTAGCAATCCTGTAATAGTTCATCGAGACCTGAAGTCACCAAATCTTCTCGTTGATAAAAAATTGGGTCGTCAAGGTTTGTAATTTTGGCTTGTCACGCTTGAAGCACCATACATTTCTATCTTCAAATTCAACTGCAGGAATGCCAGAATGGACGGCACCAAAATTTCTGCAAAATGAACCATCGAATGAAAGAGAAGAATTCTCTATGGCCTCGTGATCTGATGGGAATGGTGTAATCGAGTCTTCTGTGCTTGCCAGAGGATGGATCCTTGTTTGCTATTGCGTCTGGCTGCCATGGTATACCCATGCTACTGAATATTCCACGCTTGTGTGATCTTATGGGAGTTGGCTACTTTGTGTATGCCATGGAGTGGAATGAATCCCATGCAAGTAGTTGGTGTTGTTGGTTTTCAGAATTTTCGGCTTGATATTCCCAAGGAAATTGATCTAGATGCCGCAAAGATTATTTCTGAATGCTGGCAGAATGATCCAAATCTACGGCCTTCATTTGGACAGCTTACGGTTACCCTCAAGTCTTTGTAGAGGCTACTTGTTTCACCTCTGTGAGAAACATGGCCTTGTCCTGTCAAAGCTTACGAAAAGGGAGGAGCAGCATGTAATAGTGTCTTGACAGACTCCAAGTACTTCCAGGGGAGCTTTGAAAATTTGCAGGCCATTCGGATGCTAGGATAGAGTGCCCTTTGCTGTGCAAAGAGTTCATCATTGATGCGTGGCAATTATATCACGCTCTGTTGAAAGGTGCAGATGCGGCCCTTTTTTGCTGGTATGCAGATCAGATCATTGTTTTTTTTATTGCACGGTTGTTGTTTGATGGGGGAGAGATTTCCCAGAAAAGCCGAACTCCTCGGTGTGACACTGCATGCACTTGCTGTAGATCTCGGTGATCTTGATTGGGTGAACTTTGCACTGTGAAAACGAAAGTGTGGCATTAAAAAATGGCTTAAGTGTTGGAACTACTCCCCTTGCTGCATCTCATTCTAAATACACAGAAGGGAAAAGTTTATGATACTTAATTCTCTGATGATGTTTTAAATTTGTATTGTATTGATTAACTGTCATGACAATGAAACTGGTTGTAATTTAAGTGACATTAGTATGACCAACTATTGTCACAATTCAGAGTGTGTGTTGGAACTGGTCATCCAACACTAAGCAAATTTGCAGGGTATGATGAACACATGACAGTGAAAACGACATCAATTGGAGCTACATCATAGATTGGAGGATGATTGTGATCGTGTTGCAGATTGTTAGCAAGCATGAGGAGGCATGCTTGAGAGCAGTGACTAGCCTTGATATTGTGAGTAGGGGAAGTGGCATTACGTTGTGATGCCGGGAGAATTGGATACTGAAACGTGATGGAGGATTGGACCATGGAGTCCTGGATTAATGTTCTTGAAGGGAAAATTGTGTTCTCTTCGTGTGGCTGTGAGTGCCTATGTTCCGTTTCTTTATCAGTAGACCCCTCACAGGTATCGTTGGTGAAAAATGGTTACTGGTATGCTTGGGAAATAATCATCTTTGGGCAGAAAAAGAAATTAATGTGAAGAGTTCATGTTTTATTTAGTTTCTTGGAATCATGTTTAAATATTATTGAGCCTTATTGAGCCTAGCTAACTCAATGTAGGTAAATTTGTTTCGGTAGAATTCATGACTCTAACAAATGACAGGATAAGCATGGAGTTCCAAGAATTTATTTGACAAAGATGCCCAAGATGTGAACAATGAACAGATGAGGTAAAGGAGCAGCGACAACGTTTATGGTGGACAACAAAATAGATGTTTGTTTGAATTAGTGGAATAGACTCCCTAGCATGTTATAAGAAAGTCCAGTTGTTGTAATGGTCGTTGTACCCAGAAACTCCAAAATGTTGAAGTATAAAATGTAAGCCTTTTAAAGGTATTTGAAAGTTCGTGGTGATCTTAAAACCACTTTGTAATGGATTTCCTTTGTGGCTGGTTGGTGGTGAGCCAGAAACCATCTATAGAGCCTTTGTGGCTGGTTGCCTTTGTGGCTTGAGGTGCCTTTGTGGCCGCATGTACATGAATGGCCGCGTGTACATGAGAGCTGTGTGCTCAGCAGAGCTTTGTGCTCAATCGAGTAGGTGGACTGCAGTAACACCTGGCTTAGTCTCAGATGGTGATTAGAGTTTGCAGTGTGCTATTTTATCTGGCTAAACTTCTCAAGCTACCACATGATCCCTTGTCTTTTTGTATGATTTTTTGTACCATAATTAATAGAAACTGGCATAATTCATAAAAAATAATAACCAGTAAATATTAAATGTTCATAATTAATCAAATACACTCCAAAAAATAAATATTAAACATTTTATATCTTAAATTATAGTATTAAATACATTATATACTCGGTACAAGTAGTATCAAAAGTTCTACAAAGTTTTTACTATAATCACATCATTCTGATTGTAAAATTTGAAAGAAAAAAACATAATTAAAATTATATATATATATATGTTAAATTTGGAATTTGGAATAAACAATATTTAGGTTTTTTTCTAAATAAAATTTATTTTAAATATGTTTGGAACTATGTTAAAAAAAAATTCCTCTTGTACAATGAATATTGTTTTTAAAAATTCTAACTATTTCTAAAATTTCTAATTATTTAAAAAAATTATAGATTTAAAGCTTCCGTTTTTAGTATTTTTTGAATGAATATTGTTTCTAAAAATTCTAACTATTTCTAAAATTCTAATTGTTTAAAAGAATTATAGATTTAAGGCTTCTGCTTTTTAGTATTTTGTGTATAATTTTTTTCCAGATATATCACATCTATGATTGATTGAGTCTTCAAACCAATCCATCTCGGTTCATCATCAAGAAAGATCTATGAGTTAGTTTGATCTCATTATAAAATATAAATAAGAGGAGCTGGAAATGAGTAGAATGGATAATGACTCAGAAGCCTATCTAATAAGAGGAGGTGAAAATGAGTAGAATGGATAATGACCCGGAAGCCTATCTAAATGGTCATAATGAGAAAATTGTTTGATGAATTTATTAATAGAAATAATTAATTTAATAAATTTAATTATTCTTTTTAATAATAGTCAAATGAATAATATTCAAAAATTATTTGGGAGAATGTATTTGTTGTTTTAATATTTAATTTACTTTATTTAAAAAATCTAATAATAATTTTCTAAATGTTTAAGAATATTTAAATTTTATTTTATTAAGTTGATATTATTAGTAAATAATAAATTATTTATAAATTTACAGATAAATAGATGATTATTGTTAATAATGAATGGATATTAATATTTATTAATAAACCAATCCTAAGAGAAAAGTAATAATTATATTAGATATCATTATTATTAAAGTTTAAGGACATATATGATTATTATTAAAGATTAAGGACATATATGGTTAATTAATAATTATTAATAATTATTAATAATTAATTAATATTTAACAAAAAATAAATTTTTAGATATTAATAAGATTAGTTTTTAAGATAATATATTGAAATGAAACTATTCGCGATTAATAAATTTTAATATTAGATTAATGAATTTAATAAGGATTAGGGGTTAAAAATAATTAAAATTTTTATAGTTATTAGATTAATATTAATTGAATTCCATGCTTCTATATGATAAAAGGAGGGTGGAATAATTGTAAATAGGATATAAGGAGATCATACAATAGAAATAATGAGTGATAGGGTTTGAGAATGATAGTGGAGGAAATGAGGAAGGATCGGAAACTGAATGAGAAGGATGACACATGAGGAAGGGAGCAACTAGGTATGGGTGGGATTAGTGTTCAAAGTTGGAATCCAATTGTCGCTTTTTTTCCAGCCATCATGACGGTTAAGGTTTTCAGGTGTTTTCCAATTTCGATCACTTCTCTAAATTTCTTGTGGTTGTAATGGTCAAATTTGGCCACAACATAGGAGTTTTCAATGCAAATATGATGATTGGTTTTGCTGGAATGCTCAGCCAAAGACGAGGTTTTAGAGCGGTTATGTTTTATGTCAGCAACATGTTCTTGAATTCTTGTCAAGATAGATCAAACAGTTTCACCAATGTAAGGTTTCCCACATGAACATGGAATCAAGTAAACTCCTTTGTGGAATCTAGGGTCAATGAGATCTTTGACAGATTTGAGACACTTGATGATAGTATCTATGGGTTTGAAAGTTGTTTTAGTATTTTTCTTCTTTAAAATGTGAGAGATTTTATCAGTCATACCCGATAAGTAGGGGAGGTGATTTTTTCCCATAATATCATCCATTTTTAGTTTATTTCTAGGGCAATTTTCAACATTTTTAAATGCTTTGATTACTTGGTTTCTTTTATATCCATTCTTTTCAAATATTCCCATAAGACGGTTTTTCTCTTGTTCAAAGTGATCATGATATGAAATGCACACAACTCTGGTTGCTAAAGTGTTAAGAACTCCAAGTTTCTAAGTCAGACGATGATGGGAGTTGGCGTGAAGGTATTGTTCGGTGTGGGTTTTCTTACAATAGACCTGGTGAGAAATAGAGTCATCATGGTTTCTACTAATAAGGATGTCAAGAAATGGAAGGATGCCATTCTCCTCTACCTCCATGGTAAAATTGATAGAATCAGAAAGACTATTTAAGTGTTTTAAGAAAATGTCCAATTTATCTTTTCCATGTGGCGAAATAATAAAGGTGTCATCCATGAATCTTTTCCAAAGTTTAGGTTTTAGAGGGGAGGATTCAATGGCTTTGTCTTCAAAATCTTCCATTAATTGATTGGAAATGATCGATGATCGAGGAGATCCCATAGCAACCACACAAGTTTGTTCACAAATTTCACCTTTAAAACTGAAAAAGGTTGATGTGAGACCAATTTCTATTAATTTGGTTGTGTGCAGATCAATGATCATATAAACCACCTTCATAACTTCATCAATAAAAATATTAGTATATAGAGATTTTATATCAAAGCTGACAAAGATATCATTTTTATCCCAATTTAATTGTTTAATTTCATTTTGAAGAATTACTTTATAATAAAAGCCTAATAATTAAAATAAATGAAAAAAAAAAAAACAATCCATAATAAAACTACTTATCATCATAAACAATTTCTTATAACATTTAATAAAATAAATGCAACCGAATCCTATAAAAGGAACCAATAATGAAATATTATTTCAAAAGACCACTCCATACGACCAATGTCTAGCCTGACTTAAAGATTTAAATCGACATAAATTGCAACAATGTAGTGAAAGATTTCTCTTTCAAGATCAACTTGGATAAAAATGGTACCTTTCCTAACTGATGGAAGTGGCTCAAATTATCTATTAATTAGATAAATATTATATTTCCATCTCTACATAAAAAAAAAAAGTGTAACTTGTTTATTAACTAAATCAACTATCTATATTTTTATATAGGTCTTCTGTCGTGGCATCGTACGAGTCTGTCGTGCACACAACCTTATTTGTATTAATTATTATATGTTTATCTAAATTTATAAATTAATAGTGAAGTATCTTTTAGGAAAAATGCGATTTGTTTATAATAAATTTTATTTTATGATTGTTCAATATAAGTGGAGTACATAACATTAGTCATAATAGAAATGAGACGAAGGTGTGCGGTTCATAAAATCACCTTTTTATAATACATAGAGATTATATTGAACATTGTAAACAAATATTGAATAGAGAAAGACAGGTGTTTTGTACGGATTAAACTAGATGCATATTTTGTTTTTATACATATGGTATTGTTATAAGTTGTATTTTATTATTTAAATTTTTATGAATGTTGTTGTTTAATTTAAAATTAGGAAAATTGATGAAGTTTGATAAATATTAATTATGCATTTATTGTAAATATTTTGTTTTGGAATGTTTTAATTTTTATAGTTTTAAATTATAATTTAGAGTTTCAAATTATTTATTTATATGTGTGCTTTTGTGATGTAATAAAGAATAAATGTTTCTTATTTTATATTATGTAAATTATATTTAGCACAAATGCATATTTTTATCTTTCCACAAAAGATTAAAAAATAAAAACTATTTTTTATTGTAAATGTTAATGTAATATCTCATTTTGTATATTTCAATTGTGCTTTATCTACATGGAAACAAGGTACATGATTACAATGATGTTTTGAAGTAAAATATGATTTTTTATGTTATGGGATTAAATAATTAATTATCAAAGTAAATGACTACAATAGTGTTTGAAGTAAAATATGTACTTCATCTACATGAAACAAAGTACATGATTACAATGGTGTTTTGAAGTAAAATATGTTTTTCATGTTATGTGACCAAATAATTAATTATCAAAGTACATGGCTACAATAGTGTTTGAAGTAAAATATGCTTTTTCATGTTATGTGAGCAAATAACTAATTTGGTAAAAAAAATTGTTTAGAAAATTAATTTATATCAAAATGATTTCCTTGTAATGAAAGGTGATAATAAAAATTACAATGAAATGATAAAAAAATATAAAATCTCGTTTGGATACAAAGTGCATATTGAATTTTACATTCTCTTTTCAAAGTACTTAATTAGTTTACATTGTTTAAATTGTTTATGAGTATACTTTTATAAAAGTATAATAGTAATTTTAAAGCGATTCTAATTGATTTTATGGGTATAAATATATTCAAGGTATCATGGTTGAAGGTGCAAATTTTACCTTTTCAAAATTCAATGAAGAATTGAAGTTATAGGTAGAAGATTATTTAGATTGGAATTCCAAAAAAGATCATAAGAGGATGTAATTCATTATCATAAAGAGTATAATGATAATAATTTGTTGGTTTAAAATATAAAATCATTTCATATATAAAAGTAAAAATTTGTGATTTCAGATATGGTATGAAGAATCTTTTATCAAAATAACTTTGCAAACGAGTTTACCAAAAGTTATGATATGATCATTAAACTTGTAAAGAGTAATATAACATTACAAATTAATTGAATGGATTTCAAAATGGGCAATTAATATTCCTTAAAAAGGAATCATTATTTTCAAATAAAAAAGGAATTAAAACATTCTATCTTTTAGGTCAAAATTTTAAAATACTAATTTTTAAATAAAATTAGATAGAATATCAAGTTTTTGTTTACTATATTATTGTTACAAAAACAAGCATATAAAAGAAAATTATATATATATATATATATATTATTTCCATTATGAAGGTTTTAAAGGTATATACATTATAAAAAATCTAGAGTAACCAACTTGTTAAATGTTAAATTAGAAAAGTAAGACAATACACAAATTTAGAGAAATAACCTTTTTCCATTGGTAAGAAATAAAGAGATGGTTTATTTACAATTTTTTTTTTAAAGAAGACATAAATAAAGATAAGAGGAATTTTGTTTCAGTTGGTAGAGTGAAAAATTACTTTAAAAGGATGCTTAATGACTTGAAATTTCAACTTTAGAGGAATTCATGGAGGTCTTTAAATGGGAAATAAGTGAACATATATGTGAAAAGGTTGTTTGATAACTTGAATTAATAATTTGAAATCTTATACTTCAGATAAATCCATGAAAGTCCTTAAATTTTTCATTGTGAGTTTTAGAAATTACTACGAGAAAAGAATTCTAAATCCCAAAAAATGTATTTGATTTCAAGCTTTAGGTTTATTATTAAAAATAGTATCCAACATAAATAAATAAATAAATCCATTGAATTTGTAAGCCTATTTAAATGTAGAAGAATCATATAGCTATATATTTTTTGGAATCCAATCAAATGTATAGGGTACAATCTCATTATAAAGAAGGGGGTGCATAGTTTATCACTTCAAAAGAAGAATGAGAAAAATATTTTATTACAAGCCACATCTCACCCTACCCTCAAGAACTTAAAAAATGATGAGAGAATTTGTACCTTGCTAACCCTAATTGGACGAGGAAGGCAATCATGTTATGAGATTATTTGAACCTAAGTGGGAAGGATGAAAATTTCTCATCTTAACCACTTGAGCCAAAATGAATGGATGTTAGAATGTTTGGAAATGTTTTGTTCCGTCCTCAAGAACTTAGGTTAGAGTGAGATTGTTAGTACCTTTCCAACCCCATTCATCCCATGAAGGTAATATTTATCAAAAATGAGATTTGAACATGGGTGGAGAGGAAAACAACTTCTCCTATTAAAAACTAATGTTACACCCAATTGGCACAACACAAAATAAAAATGGAGAAGAATCTTTTGATCACAAGAGAAAATGTGTGAATCTAAAATAATATAAAAGTAGACATTAGAGAAAATTACAGCCTAAAAATGGCCTCCTAAGGAAAAAAAATAAAATAATAGTTAAAATAATCAAATAATAGTTATGAATTTTGGAGAGAAAAAAAAAAAAGATTCTTTTTTGTATTTTTGGCATATCTCCTTATAGGTTTACTCAAATTTCAAACATAGACACTCGTTGGATGTGGAATTAAATTCCACATCCAATGAATACCTATTATTTATACTTTTGAGAAGATCCACAAAGATAAAAATTGAAGATACATTAAAAAATCGTGTTCAACAATTTTTTTAATGTATCCTCAATTTTTATCATTCAACACACTTTTTAAATGTATCTTTAATTTTTTATCATTGTGGGTCTTCTCAAAAGTATGCATAATGGGTACTCATTGGATGTGGAATTTAATTCTGCATCCAACGAGTGTCTACACTTGAAATTTGAGTAAACTTATAAGGAGATAAGCCAAAAATACAATTAAAAAAAATAGTTTTTCTTCTTTTCCCTTCAAAATATTTACATGTACCTATTTTTTAATTTAAATGATTTTGATTGGTTTACATATTATGATATGAAAATTAAATGAAAATTTCATGGGCACTTTTATGTTGAAATTTCCTCTAATGAGAGTCGAGAAAAATAGGGAAAATGTTCCATCAAGTAGAATAAATACCCATATAATGTATAGAATTGGGGTAAGAAATCAAGAAAAAAGAAACAAAAGGGATGCAATACCAAAAGGAGAGAGTGAAATGGAATAGGGAAATGAATACTAACAAGATGCTAACTTATCAAAAGAAATCAAGTTGAATCCTTCAGTGAGCCATCATAAGAGTCTACTTAGAAGATAAAATGAAAGGAATAGACATAAATACCTAGTCAATGAGAACCATAATGATGTAATTATAGTTTAGGAAAAATATTGGGTAAATATGTCAAGTGTACCAATATATCATGGAATAAATAATTGGGATAATAATGTATTTACTTTCGAATAACTATGGAGGGAATCTAATAAAATAATTCCAACGAAGAAATGAACAATATTGAAATGGTCACTAAGAGGAATAACGTTCATTTGGTAGCATGATATGAAGAAAGGAAAGCTTTTAAGAGATGTGATGACATTGTGGAGAAATTTCAATGAATATATGGTTATCATGGGGAAATTCCCTCAATGTTTTGTCAATTAAAGGAAACAAAACAAATATAAATGGAAAAAATAATTAGCTATAATGTAAGAAAGAATTTTTTTTTATTCTACTTGGATATAAAATGACTAAGAAAGGACAGATAAAATAGACTACTTTGAGACTTCTAAAAAAAATAGAGAAATTTTCATTAAAACAAGAAAATGAAAGTGTTATAAGAAAGTAATAAAAGAAGCCATAAAAAATGGAAGGAGAATGACTTATAGGTAAAGGGAAAAAATAAGAGAAAGGTAAAGACAACAAATGATATGATATTAGAAATTATGAGAAATCTAAGATAAAAATGGCATGAACCAAAGGAAAAGTTATATCATGGGTCAAAAGTTAACCAAAGGAATCAAGCAAAGGAATTTAAATCAAGAATAAATAAATGGTTTAAATTTTCGTAGAATCCATAGCACTTTTGATCACTTTTGCAATCATCTCTTTCAAATTTGATGACTCATGAAGGATTATTCAACTTTGGATCATGCAAAGGAGCTAATCTAAGATGCTATAGAGATGAAGGACTAGCACCATGAAAAATTCAAATTGTATTATAGCACATGAACAAATAAAAAATAATAGCAATGTTCAAATTGTTCCATGAGGAGGAGTATCACATTGATAATATACATGTAATATCTCGGATCACACAACACAAAACTATATATTTTGCAATCCAAGATTTCTTGTTTGCTCATAGTATGGATGAGGAGGAGACTATGATAGTAAAATTTTACCATCATTGAAGAATATACGTGAAAATAATTTTAATATTATTTAAATACTTAGAAAAATGAAACCACATGAAGCCTTTATTGTGATAAGAAAAATACCTCATGATTACACAAGGAACCATTCTCATGAAAAACTATAGGGAAAAAATGATGATATAGTTTTGTAATGAGAAAGGAGTTATATGATGAATATTGTAAATCAATTCAACATATATAGATACAAAAAATAAAAATAAAACATTAAAGAATAATAAGTAGTCGATCTAAAGTGTCAAATCTTGGTAGCGTGGAAGAAATAATAGAACAATTGAAGAACCTAGCAAGAGATAATAGATTTTTAAGGGGAAAAAATGAATGCTTTGGTTGTTTGTTAAAGTAAAATGAATATGAAGAAGATAGCCTCGATTTAGTCCAATTCATGAGGTTAATATGTTTGTTGGAAAATAATTACAAATCCATGGATTAGTCATGGGTTGAAAGGTTATTGGAAAAATAGTAGATTTAGGAGTAGATATAAATATAATCTCCTTTAAAATATAAATCCTTAAATAAGGGTTTTTAATTATGTTAGTTGCAACCCTTTGGAGAAAATAGTAGTAATTAATACAAATGCCATGGGATCAAAATGTATGCAACATTTAAAATCTCTAACTTACCTAAAATGTCTTATTGGGTACTATTCAATATAGATCATACATAGTGAGAGGCACTATATGTTTTGAGAAGGAGGTCTTGTTCTTAGAGAGTATTAGATGAAGGTGATAATTCCATTGGATAAAAGTAAAAGGGTGGTTGAAGCACAAACAAAATGCTACATATAAGGATTAATCGTTAAGACCATATATTAATATGGAACATTTGTATATGCTAATAAGATAAGAACAACATAACCTTGGTCATTAAGGAATTTGACACTTGGAGATCCCTTGAGAACCATGAAATTTACTAAAGAGGTAATAAAAATGTATTTGAGATTGTGATGAAGGCCATAAAACTAATTAATGAATATTAAGACAATCACAGATCCAAAATTATATAAAAAAAACCTATTTCACTAGCAAAATGGACACAAATAATTGTATATGAGAACAACGTTGTATGTCACATGAAAAAAAGTATGGGTTGTTAGAACAATAATGAGAAAGGAAATTGTAAAATTTCTACTTGAATAAATGCTTCACATATTTAAAAGTCTGATTCAAATCACATCATGTCAAGGTACTTATTTTACTATAATAATTATAAAAAAATTGATGTGAATTTTCAATGCAATTCACCATAAAGTTAATCCCTACTATCACATGGAAAATGGAAAGGAGAAAGGAAAAAACAATTACTAATATTTCTACTAGAAAAAATGATGGCATTTAAGATATTAGATTGGGGCGGTATATTACATGTAATATTAAATGTGTATTAGACTACATAGAGAAAACGTTAAGGTCACACACCAAATGACTTGATGTTTGGAAAAAAGGTTACAATTCCTATGGCATATTGGGTTTCTTTTTCAAGTTAAAGAAAGGTAGAATATTAAGGAATTAATTAAAAATGTACATGAATAATTGCATAGATTATATGACGAGATAATGGAATATCAATATTTATAAGTGAAGGAATAATGAAAGAGTTTCATGATGGTAAAATAAAGAAGTATGAATTCAAAGGATATTTATCCTTTTCTATGGTATAAGAAGGAATGATAGAGTGGGAACATTAAAATATGGTCATTTAAGATGATATAAGTATAAGTTGAATAAATTATATGTAAATAAAGAAATAAAAGTGGAAACCATAAAATCTTTGTTATATATGAGCTTTAAAGTTATTAACATAGTGGAAGACATTTTATGATTGAAAAGGATTAAAGGGTTGTTGATTGAGTCTTACTCATCCTATCATATAATGAGGGTAATAATTATAGCATATAAGGAATGTGAAGTACTAGACATAGAGTCATGACCCAGTAATGATTAAGATACTTAAAGTAGTGAATAACAATAATATTTGGTTGGGAAAATTCAATGAAAATAAGTAGGATGAAAGTTATTACACCTTGATTTTTAGAAATAAAATATAGTAGTTCACATTTAAAAATATGGTATTTTCATGATTAAAAGGAACACATTAGAAGATGTTATGTTGCAACTTATGAACTAAATTTTACGAATACATTATCCATTAGCATTACAGAATTGGGAGGATGAATTGAAATGTATATATGTTGATTCCACACATAATGAACTATGAATGAGAATTCCATAATGGAGGTGTGATCATAGATGATCTAGAGATATATGGGTCCACCATTGAGAAAGAAAACCTAGAAGAAACCATTAAAAGAAGTGTTAAATGGAGGGTAATTCAATTGATGGGTATAGCCATGGGAACAATATTGATCAATGGGACATTTTTAGTTATATCAACCTAGAATATTTAATGCCTAGATGGAAGGGAATCTGACATAGGAAATAATTTTTTGTAGTAACACTACTCAAGAAAAGTAAGAAAAAATAATGCATTCTCATTTAGGAAATATGTTGAAAGAAGCCATCAAATAAAAGTCGAAGCCTGGAAAATAATAGACATACTTTAACAGAATAGTTTTGATGTAAGGAAAAGTAACCACAAAATATCGAGAAAATTTGAGTTTTTATCATTAGAAACGATCCCACAGTAATCCATGAAATATTGGTTTGGGGGTTGTTACAAGACATATCTTGAAGGACTTTTGATGTAGATATAAGAAAAAAACATACTCAATAGAGGGTCACAAATAATGTCATTTGGAAACAACCAAGAAGATATTGTAAGTATTTTATTGAAATATAATGTTAGTGATATGTGGATGGACAAGGCTCATAGACGAAAGGAAGATATTATGAAAGTAAATAAGGATAAGGTAATTCCAAAAAAAAAATTATAGTTAAAGTAGTTTTGTATTTGTTAAATATTCATTATTCATTTTTTATATTAGATTAAGGATCAACATTGTGATAAGTATAGTAATAATTTTTTAGCAGTAAGAAAATTTTGATTCAGTATTAGAAAGTAACCATCAAAGTTAGGAAGGGTGGGAAATGGAAGCAAAAAGACCAATGGAAGGAAGTGAAATAGTAAAATTACATCACAACAGTTGGTTGAAATAAATGCATTTGATGGCATAACTCTCCTTGGTAAATTGAGGCCAATGACTAGATATTGCATAGGCTATGTGAGAGGCTAGTATAGAAATTTTAATGGAAGATCTTGTAATAACCATTAGAGAAGAAAATTTTCTAAAATTGAAAAATAAAAGGGAATATGGAAATAAAATTTGATGTTAGGAAATATAAAAAATATGTGGACATACTATAGAAAGGAACTACTAAAAACTATTCAATAAAGCGAACCATGAAGATCCTGATAATATCTCTAGAATATTGAAGAAAAGGAAGGCACCTATGATGACAAAATTTTTGAGAATAAATATCAATAACCACACAAACGAGTCAAAGTGCAGAAATAATGACAAAATGTCACTAAAACATTATGAAATTACTAGAACACATCAAATGAAAAATATTAAAGGTATAAAGACAAAGTATTGGCATTTTTACAAAAGTACAATTATTATAGAAGTAAAAGAAGAGTTGAGAGTATGAAAATAAAAAAAGGTTGGGGTTTGTTGAATATTGTAAACTAGGGATTTTTATATCAATAATGGTCATACATATTGTCAAGGGTTTTGAGTGGATTAAAGAAATGTGAATGGGAATGTATAATTAAAGACAAACTACATTTCTAATTCATTATAGTATGGGACGATACTCATGCAAATTTTTACATGTACATGCATTTGTTTTGGGTGATATAAGCTCTATTAAACTAATGGAGGATGATATATCACCCTGGTGTAGATCGATAAGAAGGAAGGAAGAAAAGGAAACTTTTAAACTCAAGGAAATATAGGATGGTTTGAAAAGGTAGAACATTAATATATTAAGTTATAGGATTTTTGTGATCACCCTAAAACACACCCATAATATTTAAGAAGCTAAGGGGTAAGAAAAGAGATATGAAATAAAGTGAAAGTATAAAACATATATTTTACTAATAAAGATAAGAAAATGGAACCTTGGAAAGCCACATGGTATTATAAAGTGGATAATTTAGTAGTGACAAAGTAGAGAATGTTTCCAATGAATCCTGTCAATCAAATTGAAAACTCATAATAATAAAGCAATGATATTATGACCTAAAACAAACTTGTTGAGTAGAAATTATCTAAAGAGCATGTTCTTATGGAAGAGATATCTGTATATAGAGTAGTATAGGATGATATATCAATAAGAAGGTGTTCATATACATAATTATAGAAACACTTGTTGATGAAAGAAGGAAAATAGATTTAAAATGATTGTAACGAAAAAATTTATAACTTTGATACATCGAAGAAGAAAAGAAATAAAAAAATAAAAAATAAGTTAATAAATACCATTATGAATATACTAGATTATGAGGTGGAACCAAAATGGGAATGGAAGAAATAAAACAAGTAGATTACTAAAGAATTTGGCATTTTCATTAAAGAATGACATGGAAGAAGCTAAGAGACAAAAGTAAATAACTATGAGGAGAAAATAATCGAAGAAATTAAGCTAGTGATGTTTCATCTTAGAAGAGTAAGAGAGGCTCGGGAGGATATAGAGGAAATAAAGGAAAAGACCGTATAAAAAAAAATCATGATCAAACAACAAAAGTAAGCAAGTAAAACATTAAAATTCTAAAATATTTAGGCAAAGGAAAAAGAAGAAAACATCAAACTTAGAATATGACAGTAAAAAGAAGGGGAAAAGGAAGAATACAATAACTTAACCTAATGAGGGGATGAGAATAGAATAATGAATACATAATAATAAGAAATCAATGATGATAAATAAGATACATGAAATAAAAAACATAAATAGAATACTAAAGAAAGAGGAAATATTGATAGTTTTAAACCATATAAAGGAAAAATTATTTATTAATGTATGAAAAGAAGTAAAGAGATATCATACACATATTAAGTGAAAAAAGGTGAAGAAGGAATTGTAAACATGAAAGAAAAAGTAACATGCACATAAAGGAAGGAGTGACAAGCAAACACATACCAAATATATAAAGAAGAAGAGAATCCAATATTACAGTTGGATAGGAAATCAAGAAAGTATAATGGATAAAGACAAAAAAAAAGAGAATGGTGAAAAGGTACAATGGGATTTTCATGAGGGGAATTTGAGGAAAAATAAAGAAGAAAGAAGAAAAAGGAGAAAGAAAGAAGCATAGAGAATAAATAAAGAGGAAGAAGACTTAGCTAAAGATGGAAAAATACTAAAATAATGTGAACTTCAAGAGTGATTGGAGACCCCAATTTTGAAATATGGGAAATGGAAAATAAGGAAGAAGAAGAAGAAGAAGAAGGATATACCATGAAAGACAAAATAAGTGAAATGCTAATATTAAAGAAAGATAAATAAAATAGCAAGAGGATGGAGAAAGAAGACCAATGGACAAGGAAAATGGGAAGAAATTAAAAGAAGAAGAGAGAAAGAGAGAAAAAAATTCAACAAAAAGAATATGTGGAAGCAATGAGAAAATTGATGAAGAGAATAAATTAAAAAATAAGAGAAACAAAATTGAGAGAAAAGGAGCTCAATTAATAATCACATGTAAGAACTATAACATGACATGTTAATTTGGTAGTTTAACCGATTTAAGTGTGAGAAGCAAGAATAAAGCTTGAATACAACAACTAGGAAATTTTGGGAAAGAAGAGAAATCACAATGAGGAAATGTAGGAGAAGAAAAATAAAGAAAACGTTGGCTTGAAATTTGTATTAGAAAAATAAGAAAAACAACAAAAGGTGATAAAAACAATTGTAAAATTTGATTTTAATAACACAAAAAAACATTTGAATCAAGAATTTGAATCTTGAAAACATATAATAGGTGAGAAATACTTATCAAGACAATAGATTATTAATTTCAGGAGATAGAGGAACAAGCATCCGAAGATGAGAATTTTCATATTGGCCATGTGGACCATAAGTTTATGACCAAAAGATGCGTACACATGTCGGAAAAACTAAGAAAAAAGAATAAGGTGAAAAATCAATTAAAGGATCAAATATAGGAATCAAGTAAGTAAGCCTAGGTATATTACTAGATGCATATGTACTTAGGCGAAGTGTAAATGTGTCACCCCTTCAATGAAGGATTGAAACAAGATCATATAAATCCCTAACAAATATGAAAGTAAAATAAGTAAAAAAAATAACTTTGAAGCTCCATATGACATGGATGGAAGAGTTGAAGGAGCTACGTGTGCTAATAAA
Organism: Pinus albicaulis; assembly: GCA_034641835.2. Lineage (NCBI taxonomy): Eukaryota > Viridiplantae > Streptophyta > Pinopsida > Pinales > Pinaceae > Pinus > Pinus albicaulis. The sequence goes on along the minus strand of CM076583.1, from coordinate 519,930,094 downwards.
CCCAAGAGAAAAGTTCAAGAATATTGAACTAGACATCAAAATGAAATTCGAAAATTATAAGGGGAGATTAAAGGATACAATTTAAAAATTTGAAGAGTTGAATTAAGAACTTGGTAAATTTTCTCAAAACCATATAATGAAGCAAATTTTGTGTTATGAAAATGGAGACTATATCAAGGATATTGGAGGTAGTGCAATGTAGGAATAAACTCATTAGGTATGAAACTAGATAAGGAATGAGTTGCAAGATAAATGAAAATTGCATGCAAAGATGGGTATGGAATTTTTTTCATAAAAATAACTGTGGAAATGATTATATAATTCCAAACATCATGAAAATCTTTGAAGGTACAAAATACCACTTTATGACTTACAAAATCAATATCGTTGTTGAAACTGCAAACATAGGAAAACGATTCATAGACTAGAGATCAAAAGGATTAATAATAACATGAGAAGAAAAAACAATAATGAAAATGGTGAAGGACAATATAAGGCCATTATTTTCCCAATATGTTAGTTCCTTAGAATTGAACCATTAACAAAGGAGATAAGTGATAAATGAAAAATGCATTGATTCATGTGCATAAACACCAAAATGGAAGAGAAGGAATATAAAGCCCAAGAAAAATGGATGAATGAGATATGTTGCAAGTTTCAAATGACTATGACAAAAAAAATTCAAATGTAAGTGATGGCAAAATTAGAACGAAAGCAACAAAGCAATGAATGGAAGCCAAAGAGATTGGAGGAAGAATGATAGGGTGAGAGAAACCACACACAAAACCAAAACAAACAATGAGGAAGAACCTAACTATTTTTCCAAGGAAGAGTTAATATTAGATCAGACAATGAAGAGTATTCAAGGGATTACCAAACATCAAAAGGTCAAATAGTCTTAGCTATAAAATCTTAATACTTTATTTAGAAATATTTCCATTTTAACAAGTGAAATAATTAATGGTCGCCTTCCAAGTAATGGTAAAATCAATTTCATTAAATAACTCAAAAATATAATATGAGACATGAAGATCATTGAAAAAAATAGTAGTCTAACATATCTACTTAAGGATTATTGCTTATATTACAACCTCTTAAAGTGTACCTTCTACATGATATAGACAAGTGCCTAGGACATGTCATTAAGAAGGAAGGAATTAAACTAGAAACTAGTAAAATTCCACTTGTTTGGAATGATCTATTTTGGTTGTTTGGTTTATATGGTTATTATCATGGGCTTGTAAAGGGATTTCTAAATTTTTACCACCTTTAACTAGTTCTCTAAAGTAAGAAATCTAAAAAAAACATTTATTAACCTTAAATGATAACCACTATATGCCCATTCAAGGTTTTTCATATTTTCCTTTAATACATTATGGTATATTGTGATGCACTAGAGATTGGATAGGAGTATAGTTCTAATGAAAGATGGAAGGCATGTTGGATATATGGGAGGTGAAAGATGAGAAATAAAGAAATAATCATGTCTAGATTTGGAAATTTTGATAATCATGAAGATAATGGAGATATTTAGACAATATTAAATTGGATCAAAATTCACAATATAAATAGATCATGAAAACTTGAAGGATTTATTGAAGCCAAAATATCTAACACCAACTTAAAAAGTAACTAGTTTTTAAAAATATACATACTTTATTTCCATTATTTATGAATTAGTGGGTAATAATAACAAGGTTGTTTGATGCGGTACCTCAATTACCTAAATAAATCAAAGTATTATGAATATAGATAATTATACTAGTAGATATGAAGACATTTAGACATATTATGTTAAAGATACAAAGTTTTTATTATATGATATTGATCAAATACTAATGACTTTTAAAGCTTATTTTTATTGAGAATGCTTGAAAAAATGTCATAATTCTATCTTCAAAATGTTTTAGCTTCCTCATAATATATAGTAAAGTAAAGTTAAAAAATATTTTTTTTTGTTGAATTTAAAAAAATAATGTGAAATATTTGTTTTAATGTGTTTTTATTAAATAAATAAGAAAAAAAATATTGTAGTTTAAATATATTTCAAAATAAATGAGAAAAAAATAATATAAAATTCCTATAAATATATTGAATTTTTTAATTATTAATAAATTAATATAAATCACTTACTTCATGATTAAAAATTGTGATATAAGGAAGTTCATGCAGTGAAAATCATATATTTCTAATATTTCTTAAATTAGTAATCTAACAAATTTATGAAATACTTTTTAGAAAAAACATTTAAAAAAAAACACTTAAATTTATAAATAATACCGTATACGTTCTTGTAAATAACTTTGAAAAATGAAAATCATGAATAAAATATTAAAATGTCTATTTAATCTTATACTCACACCTATTTAATATTTAAAATTTGATTTGAAAAAAAATTACATATATTTATAACTATGTGTCTTGGAAATTATATAACCATGTGTCTTGGAAATTGTTTCCAAGATTTGTATGGATATGATGGACAACCCATAACATCCCATCAAGCATAAGTTTTGCAATTCCCTTTCAGTGGCCGTATCTATTTATCCTCAAACCTGTGATTAAATCTTTGGTATTTGTCAATTTTACGCAATAAATTTATTTATATTTTGACATTATGGACTAGCATGTGGTATAGATGTAGGAGAGAACCCATGGAAACATGGAAACTATTAAGATTTATTAGTTTGTGGGAGACACATGGAAAGCCCCTTTTTCTCATAGGATATTTTGAATGGCAAGCATAAAATTTAATAATTATTTGTTATGTTGAAGCCGTGCTCTGTGGGTTTACTATTTGTTGATGGTTTATGTAATTACAATCCTTTTATATTTTCTCTTTCATTCATTTAAATAATTTTTTTTGGTGTGAACATATATAAGTTAATAGGTAATTAAAAAAAAAACTAGAAACCTAATGGAAAAAAAGGCAAAAGAAGTAGCTGATAAGGAGTGGTAAGGTAAAAAAAAGTAGTATAAGAATAGCCTACTCATATAGAAAAGTAAGGAAGGATATGGGAAGAGCATAACATAAATTATTCTAATAAAGAGAATAAGATAAAGCTAGGAGAATAAGATAAAGTTAGTTTCGATTTTTATTAAAGCATTTAATCTTATTGAGATGAGTAAGCTTATATGGTATTAGATAGGTTGTTAAATTCATAAATTAAAATGAGAAGTATTTAATAAATTTATGTAAAAAGAATTAAAAAGTTTTATAAGTTAATGGATTAAAAAAATATAAAAAGGCATTAATTAATTTTGAATCTAGAGACTTAATATCCACTTAATTACTGAAAAAATGAACAAATTTATTTAGTTCAAACATTGGTAGAATAATTTTTTTTTAGAAATCATAATATTTGATGTAGATGAGACAACCGATGAAGATGTTTTAGCCATGTCAATAAGATTTGTAAAAAGAAAAAAATATTAAATTAAATATTGTAAGAATTATTTTCATTAAAAAGATTAGATATATAGATAAAGGAAGACCTTATCTAATTAGAGGTTGTAAGAAATTTTTTCCATTAAAAGGATTGGATATATAGATAAAGGAAGACCCTATCCCATAGACATATTCAAGTTTTAAATGGAAGTTCAAAAATTCAAAGATGCTAAGAATTAAAGAAAATGTGAAATAAAAATGAAGAAATGAAGAAAAGACATTAATGGAAAATGGCAAAGTAATAAATAGCTATTAAGAAAACCTAGAATCCTAACATGGAAATGTGAAAGATTCTCTTAGAGGAAAATGGTAGATTAAGAAGGATGACAACATTGATTGATCTTAAATAATGAAACATGTGACATCAAAAAAAGTTTGTATCTTTGATTCAGATAGACATTTCTCTATTCCATTTGGGACAAAAAGCTATTGTGCAAGGTCATAAATAATATGGGTGATAAATAATATTTGCGGCTACATATAAAATGACCTTAGATTAAAGAATAAAGCCTATAAAAGTGACCCTTATAACTAATATATTCAAATTAAAATCATCTCCAAAAATAGGAACATTGATGGTCAATACAACAATATTCATATCCATATAGCCATTACAACAATATTCCTCATTGTCATGTCACTACCCAAGAATGAAGGTTAATATAACAATATTCATAAACATGTAGCTATTACAACAATATTTTGAGTCCTCGTGTCACTCTTATGAAATTGAGTGCGGGTGAGGAAGATAAAAACGGAGATAAAAACCACCTCTAAGTGTCTATCTCTAACCCTTCTACAAGGACAGATGAATTAGAAGATTTAAAATAATTTTAATTTCAATTTATTTTACTATATTATTACTATATTTAAATAACTTTAAATTTAAAATCTACTCTAAATTATTAATAGAATTTAATCTTATTAGTCCTTGCCCTTTAGGGATTATTATAATTATTTATGCATTTTTCATTAGTCCTTATTTACAAATACATTAAAATTAATTAACTCAATTTAATCTAATTTAACTAGCTATTATTTAAACCAATACACAATTTAAAAAATTTATTGTTTTAAAAATAGTAATGAATTAGAAAGAACCTTTATCATAATTTTAAGTAATATAAATCTTTTTCCAAATCAATAACTCATAAAATTTATATATATAATTATAATTATAATTTCAAGCTATGTGTAATAAAAATAAAAATACTTATTAGATACCAAACTTTAATTTTATAAAATATAGTTGTCATGTGTAATAAAAAAGTAATTTTATTATTTCTATTTATATCTAGTTTTATCGGATGACTTGAAGCATCAAAATAACCTGCTAGGGCTATGAGACAAGTATAAACTAAGTTAATGCTACGACTCTACCTTCAAGCGGTTAGCATTTATGAGGGATTTTTTTCATATATATATATATATATTTAATTTAGATTTTATTTTTTAAAAATAAATATATAATTTGAAAGTTATGGGAAATTATTTAAAAGTTTAGTTATACAAAATTTTATTTAACTGTGAAATATTTGTTATTATTAAAATATTTAAAAAAATTACAATAATAAAATTAATATTTTTTTGTTTTATTGAGTTTAGAAAAATAAATTGAAATTAGGTTAAGGATTGATTTTTGAAAATGATTAAAAAAGATAGGAAAAATTTAAGTTCAGATCTATAACAATAAGGTTATATGAGAGTGTTATTGAAGTTTAAGAACACTAAAGATTGATTGGAATAAATTCACTATAATAGAGGAATCAAGCAAGATTATCTCTTGTAGTCTACTCTCCTTGGTGTATATATTCATAAGTTAGAATATTGGTTGGAAAGTATTGGTTGTACTAGCCTCTGTTTTGTGATATAGTCATCATCCTTCATTTTATTTTGACAATATTAATCTTATGGATAGAAATCCCTATGACCTCAGTAAGCATCCAATAATTGTCAAGGAACTCTGCTCTAGTATGGTTATGACCATGAACACTGACAAAACAAATTTATGATAACAAAATCCAAAAAAGATTATTTATGACACTTTTTGTATATGAAAACAATAACTTGCAGGAATTCTCTCATACAAATAATATTGTAATTGTTATTCATCACAGCCTTAATTAGAACTATAGTGTTGAGAAAATGATAAATGGAGGATGAAAAGCTTATTATGGACTTAAAAAAAGTGTAAATTAGCAAGGCTATGGCTATGGGATAAGAAAAAATCCTCTTTGATACTCTTGTAACTCTTGTTATCTTATATGGATGTAAAATTTGGGGTATAGTATCTCTAGTGAATCTCCAAAAAAGATAGAAAACAACCAAAAGAAAGTTATAGCTTATAATTGTAAAACTAAAGGGAAAATACCCCATCCTATTCTTCTAATAGATGCAAGTCTTTCCCCCATTAAGTGCATGGCCATGATTAGGTAAATACAAGTCTTTCCCCCATTGAGTGCATGGCCATGATTAGGTAATTAATCCACAAGAACAATATAAATAACATGGATGACAAGAGGCTCTCTAAAATTGCTTCAAACTCTAGCCAAAACCACCAACTAGTCACATGGGGATTGCATGAGGACACCTAGTCTTGGGTAAATCATTGGGTAATACAAGAAGATGTCATTTTATAGAATTTCAATAATATTAAAAATATTATTGCTTTTAAAATTAAAGAGAAAATGTGGTGTGATAAAGAAATAGAAGACAAAAGGAAGCTAAGATACTGCAAAGAAGTAGCCAATTGTAGTCTAGGAGATCAAATTTTTTTTTGAATTCTGATTGTCCCAAAGAAGAAAATCAACACTGCTAATATTTAAACTACCTCCCATGAGCTACATATCATAACTAATTTTTGGACAATTCCCAAGACATTGTGGAATTCTAGAATTTGTTATCTTTGTGACACTAAGGTTGAAAATGAAAAAGAACACTAAGAGGGTTGCACAAGAAAAAACTCTTTGTTACAATACCTTGAGGATATCCAAATTAAATCACAATTTCAAAATACCTATGGAAGTATGAACCTTCCTAACCTTCCAAATTATTAAAACTATGGTCATGTTCAAACATTTTTCTCAAAAATGAGACTTTAAAAGAAATCCTAATTCTGATAGCAATAGGTGTTAGTAACTATTATCATCAATAAAATGTTTTTATTAAATATATGGTAAAATCATATCTATATATATATATATATATATATATATATATATATATATATATATATTATTTTGATTGAATTTTATTTTTAATATTTTAATTTTAAAGAAATATATATGTTACTAAAGGATAAAAATAAATTGAGTCGGAAGGGTTATTTTAGGTGGCACAGTTTTCCTTAAATAACAGTGATGAGTCAACTTGGATTAGTAGATAAAAATCACTAATGATGATTTTCCCCACTATTGGTTTTGAAACTGAGTTATGAACCTATCCCCACTGCTTAAAAAAAGGAAAAGAATAAATACAAATGGCCCGAGTTCCAAAGGCATCTAGAAGGAGTAAAAGTATGTTCGCTTACGGACCACTAATGAGTAATTCCAAGTGACATGGTTTTCCATGAATAATAGTGATGAATCAGCCTGTTGTCCCTTTTATTAATTTGACAACTAATTTTGATAAATTTTCCTACTATTAAAAAAACAAAAATAAATAATCAAATATTACACCAAACTTTAAATTAAATATAACTGAATATAATGTTAGAACACTCTTGGTTTAAAAAATTACTAGTAAATCCCCATAATTTATGAGATTATATATAGAAAGTAAAAAGTTAAAATATCGTATATTAATCATTAAAAAAAAATACAATTTAAATAATTTGCATATATGATAGGTACATTATATCATATCATTTATAAGTGTAGAAGTATGTAAGAATGAAAAGGTGTAACCAACCAATTACTATGTTTTTTTATTATTCATAAAATAATAAATTAATAATATATATTTTATTTTAATTGAAAATATATTAATCTATTTAATATTTAAATATTTTTAAAAGTCTCTATAATTTTATAATGACATCAATTTTATCATTTATATGAGATTTTGGCCATTTATCATAAACTTAATAAAGATATATGCTTTTCTATGTGGTATTATTCTTATCAAGCAAATGTTAACATCTTTTAACATCTTTTTCATCTTTGGAGATTTGATGAAATATCATTGCTTAAATAGTAGTGGTATTGGGATGAGTGATTTGATGAGAGATTTCATTTTTTGAGCATAAGAATGGTATCCATGTTCATGGTTATTAAATGTTGGGTCCATGCTTGGTATAAGGCTTGTATGAAAATGGCTTTGCCTCCTGTTTATTGGGAATGCCAGTCCATGCTTGGTATAAGGCTTGTATGAAAATGGCTTGGCTCAGGTTTGGATACAAAGTGTAAAATATGCTAGTTTATCAGCATTTTTGTCCATTTGTGAGTAATTTTCATAGTTTTGGGAAGTTTGTCATATTCAATTTGTTGTTATCCTTTCTACTCCAATCCCTCTAAAGAATAATAAGGATGAGTGGGTGCCATCTGAAATCTGGAATCTCTATTGGTCTTTTTGTTTTTGGAATGAATGGGTGGTTTAGAGACTAGTTTCTATCCACATTTTTATTCCAATTGATGGGCTTTCATTGCTTTTGCTATTATGCTCACTTTTCCTTCTCTTGATTCATCCTCTCCGAAAAACATTACTAAAAATTGTATACCCAATAAGACTTGGAATTATAGTGATGATTAGGTAAGAAGAGAGGCTCTTCGACTAAAGCTTTTAGGCTAGTATTTTCTCACCTTCCTAAATTTTTGGGTCAATAATTTCGATTTTTAGATGTAGTAACTTCTTTATTGATATAATTTTGTGAATGTGGTCTAACAGTTAAGTGGGGAGATCAAGACAAATCTAGATAAAACTATATATACTTGAGAGCTGGTCGAAACCCTTCTTTGTTAATATGTTAAATTCTTTAACTACTCCTATTAATTCCACTCATATCTATTTAGATTTAACTACTTAGTTTCACTCATATTCATTAATTTCCGTATGATTAACATGAAAAATAAGAATGTGTAGGTGTTTAAAATAGTTTTGATAACTCATATGGATGATCTCATTCAGTCCAATAGATGCACACTTTGGATGTCCTCTAAAGTCTTTGAGAATGAGCATTTATCAAACATTCACACTTTCGATGTCCCTCTAAAGTCTTTGAGAATGAGCATTTATGAATCATCCACACTTTCGATGTCCTCTAAAGCCTTTGAGAATGAGCATTTATCAATCAATGATTGACATCCTCGAAGCATAGCGTAAAACAAGTATTGTAACCTCGCACTTAATCCTCACAACGGGACTTTATCTATGGCATCAAACAATGAGGACTTGAATAATTCATTGATGACTTGAATAATTCATCAAAGTCAAATTCAAAGACGAGACATTCCACTGACTAAGAAAACCAATCGAAATAGAAAAGCAGAGATTAAAAAACTGCCCATCGTTTGAAGATGGACGAGAAGAAGACGGCAGTCGTTTATGTATTTCTATTTTATAACGGATTATACATCTGTTATAGTGTTTTTGTGAAACAAGTGACATGTAAATAGGCTTGAAATAAAGTAATTAACAGCAAGAAAGAAAACACAAAACCTAAAATTAATTCCAAAAAAAGAAAACACAAAACCTAAGTCTACTTGTCAAAGAGAGGTAAGCCTCCTAGAAAGATAGTTACAAGGCTTAAATTCATATTAAGCCTAAATATAATCGTCCAAATGTGAAGGATCAAATTTTAAACTGGTTTGCAATATTTTCCAGTAATATATCTAATGACATCTCCTCTGTACTGAATTCTAAAATACCTATCAACACTAAACTAAAAACATTTCAAATAATAATACAAAAATGGATATGACGAAAATATGGTTTGCCAAGAGTAAGAGCTCAGGGGCTTTGTTAGTAAAGTAGATTGTCGATACAAGTCTGGTTATTGAAAACATTTGTAATAATAAAAACAATAAATGGATATGGTGAAACTATGGTTCGTCAAAAACAAGTGCTCAGGGCCTTTGTTAGTAAAGTAAATTGTGGATGTAAGTCTGGTAAAGCCATCGCAGGAAGTAAAGCTCATCATCCCTTCTGGTTTTATCCAATGGGAGCTTCAGATTTCAGATAAAGCAAACAATAATGGAGGTTTGTACTTCCAAAATCCATGAATTTCCTTATTTACGATACGAAGGATGGCCGTTATTTATTCTAAAGCCAGGAGCTTCCATATTTGTTGCAACCCAAAACTCGACTTCTACCAGATAACTAAAGTTTTTAGTATTGGAACCAAGTTTTCTCGAGAATATATGTTAAGGTTTTCTCAATTAGATTCAGTGTTCTGATTTTGTTAGTTTCAGTGTTCTGATTTTTTTTTTTAGAAAGAAATTAAAATAGTGTACAGACAAGAACCAGAAGGAGAAAAAAAAAACATTGAGAACAAAAACAAGCTGCGAGAAACAATGAATTGAAATGAGGAATGTTGGGATTCGTTTGTTTCCTTGAACGCATAAAAAGAAAAGAGTAGTACAATAGGAAACATTAAGAAATTTCTGCTCTCTGTAAACAAGAAATTGTGCCTAGGGTAAATGTTTTTGCTACGTATCCGCTTTGTCAAGATTGAGCTTTAGTAACGTGCGCCACAAATGTAAAAATTAATGAAAAATGCGTCCTCTAGGAAACTAAAAAAACAGAAACAAAAGGGTAAAAGACTGACATACATCAGGTCTTCAGCTTGCAAGAGTTTGAATGGAAAGCTCCTTCTGAGACACAATAGCCTGCTGTCAAGACCATCATGAGTACTTTGTTGCATCTTCATAACTTGCAGTTCTGATCAGTTGGTATTCTGGATTATCTTTGACATATATACTCAACGATTACTTGCTGGATATTCATTGTATATGCACTGTCATAGCATCATAATCCTCCAATATAGGTTTGCAGAACTTGGATATAAGCCATTGCCAAGATATTTTACTAGCAGAGACTGATAACCCAAATAATTACTCGAGGTCGAGGTCCCCATAGCGAAAATAGACTATATCGTGCCCCTCTGATTAATAATATGACCCTTTCGATCTGAAGCCTTGACATAATGAAATTTTCGCCTATAATATACCTGCATCCCAATGTAGACTAGATGAAGGTTATATACACCAAGTGTGAGGCTCTTGAATCTGCAATTGATGATTTTATCAGAATTGAGGTGAACCGGAGCCATGGTTAATCTGGTTGCATGAATACTTGGAACAATCTGACATTGAGCTCTCCCCGGCCTGCTGATTTTCTACATTAAGGGCATTCATGTTTATCTGGTTGTTTTCAGCATCCTTGCAGGCAGCTAACTGGCCACTGAGATTGAGAAAAAGCATTCGTGAATCCAGAGCCGAAAGGCTAGTAGTTCCTTCGCTGATCTCAGAGCAACTAGTCCTTGGAACGAAAGCTGCAGGAGAATTATGATCGGTGGAGCGTGTGCTTTCAAGCTGGAGTTGCAGCGAGGTGCTGCTTTCTTCATCTCTGGACAAAACCATGGCAGCAGATTGAAGGAGCTCAAGGCATAGCCTGAGCTTGTTGTGCTCCATGTGTGGCATGCAAGCTGGGAGGGATCCCTTTGACAAGAAATCAGAAGCAAGGGCTTGCAGTATATCGAAGGGTGTGGCACCACTGTAAGTGCGAACGTTGGGATCTGCATGGTGGTCTAGCAAAACTGCAACCATGTCTGGATTCACCATTTCTGCAGCAATGTGGAGAGGCATCCTTCCTCCTGGGCCTGGGTGGTTCACATCTGCAGCTCCCAATTCAAGAAGAGTTTTCACTACTTCTCTGCTGCAATTGGACACTGCATAATGTAATGCCAAAGCTTTGTCCAAGTTCAAGCCTTCTCCCATAACCATTAGCCTTACTAGTTCTACATCTGAAGAGTCTAGAGCTCGGTGCATTCTTCTGATTCTCTGATCCTCAATTGAGCTGCTCATGCTCATGTCACTACCGTGCATAAGCTGTCTTCCATAGCTGGATTTCATTCTTATTTCATCGATTTTGTTGATCACGTCTACAGGAAGATGCTTTGCCAAAACCTCTGTTGGCAATCCAGATTTTGCTACTAGGTGAGAACATGTGTTCCACAGGTGCTGGAGATCCTGTTTCCTGGCTGCCAACAGGACTCTCATAACATCTTCAATGGATGCTTTTTCCACCATAATGGCTAGCTGCTTCTGTGGCCATGCAAAAACAAACAGGTAGACTGAGAAAAGAAAGGATTGAGTTAATGTCAGAATTGATTTGATTTGATGCTTCTATATGTACTGAGAAATAAAAGCCTGAGGGAAAATTAGATTTTTATAAATTCATATTCACACCCAAAGAAAAACAATAAATGTGTTCAGGCCAGTCTATACGAATTGGTTCAGTATAACAAAAGCTTTCTACAACATGGGTTTTTAATAATTATACCTAAATTGAATAAACCAAATATATGGTCATCTATGGTTGAATAAAGCAAATATTGCCATTATTTTTCTCTCTTTCTACAGCTTGGATTATATGCATGTGCTGGGTGGATGAGGAAATCATGTTTGTTATCAAGGTGTTTTGTGATATAAACAAAAGGGCTTTCCCAACATATTGTGTTGGCAAAGACAAGGGCAGCATTGGTGAGAGACTATAGTCCACAATACCTTAAATCTGTATTGATTGATTGTGATTACATTGTCAATTGCTACAGCAAATTATGCATCCCTATCCCTAAATCTGGATATGAGATTTAAATTGGATTAGGAAGATGAACCTGTGTGATAATGGAGAGCTGCTCAACTCCAAAAAACTGAGCTGCAGTGAGAGTGTCAAGTGCCAGGTCTATGGCAGAAGTGCAATGAGTATGCCAGCATCCTCTCTCGCTGCAATTAGGCCTGGCTTCATGTTTCTGTGGAATTATGGATACCTGTCCACTGTAGAGAAACTGCAACAGCAACAGAAAAACTTCATACCCCACTACTCCTACTGGAATAACCTGAGGACTGGCAGTACTGGCAGAACGCCCGCCTTGTTCATTCATAGACTCCGGGGTACAGAATATCAATCTGAAGAAGGGACTCCGTGCAGCCAGTATGCATCTGTGAGCGTGCACCTGCCTACCTTCCACAGTGAAAGTAACATCGCTGAAGGCCTGCCCATTAATCAGGAGATTCAAATAGTCCAAAGACAAGCTCTTCAGTGGATCCTCCGGATTCATGGCCGATATCTGCTTATTCTTCCTTCAATTCCAGATTTCAATCTGTGTGATTAGGTAACTATTGATTCCAAATCTCCAGATGCCTCACACCATGAATGCTTATCACATGACACCACCACTGCAACAAACTTCTGCAAGTCTCCACCACCATCACCATAACAGCTTAACTGATCCTCATCCTCCAGAAACTTGCAATTTCTTCTGCTGTTACTGATCTGTTCCTCTCTGTCACAGAAAATTTGTATCAAATTTCCTCAGAGAAACTCAAGTCCTATTTCACTTCCATCCATTAATCTCTCTAAAGCTGCGAATCAACAAGCTGCCCTTGCAGAATTGCCTGCCCACAACAATCAACAAGCCCTTGAACATAAAAGAGAGATAGGGAGGGTTCTCCAAATGTATATGAGCTTCACATTCAGAGATTGAGAAGAATTGAGAAGATCTGAATTTAGAGAGCAAGCGTTGACTGGTGTGGCCCCTCTGCACGCGCAGCCTGTCAAAACCTGAACCAATCATTCCATTGCCCAATCCATATATACTCCATTACCCTCCAGACTTTTCTTAGAAAGCACACATCACGTATCATGACCTAGCGACGCCTCCACTGGGTAAACGTCTAAACCCTAAAAAACCTAAGGATTTCCCACCCACCTATATTGTAAATATAACGCCCAGAAGTCTCTGGATGCCCGATTTCAGGGATCCCACGAAAATCCTTCAGATCGAAGACCATACGTATAAGGTAAAAAAACCAAAGAAAAAGAAAAACGAATTAGCTCCCTTGTGGCGTAGTAGGTCTCGTCTGCCTCAGCAAATTAAGCTCCATTTACTTTTGTGAATCGATTTTCACAGTTTCAGGCTCTGGATATAGATCGAACGAAGAGAATGAACCCTAGATAGCGTTATAAATACAGTCTTGATGTTTTATAGTCGTGCAAATCCGTATTACTCAAGGAAATGGGTTAAACTATTAATTTATCTTACTGTTTGAAATTGGTTCCATAATCAGATTTTTTAATTATTTGTGATCAATAATGAACACAATCTTCTGAAATATTTACCATTGTAAACTAATCTGTTTTGGGTGTTTTTGTTAAAGTATAATTTTCAACAGAAACCTGTCCCCCAAAAGAAATTATTATTAACAATGCTTTGACAACGATTGCAATCCATCCAAAAATTCCTTTTAGTGATAACCCAACTTATAATATACCCCCAGGCTGATATTCTACTGTAATTCAATTCCAAATAACAATAAAATACCATTGGCAAAAGTGGTGCCAAAATGCATCCCAAGATATTCTCTAATAACAGTAACGCAGATTGAGAAACAACTAAATTTGCTGATCAGGGATTGCTATAATTAGTGTAAGAAAACATTGAATTGGGATTTGGTCAAGAAGATTTGACGTTCCTTAAACATTTCAATTAAAAGATAGTAATGGTCTTTTTGTCCTCTTATGAGTAGGGAGCAGGGCTGACAGTACACGTGCATCAATTCAATCATAGTAGCGAATTCTTCTTTATTGTAAAATACTGACCTAGTTACCTTATTTGGGGAGTATTAATGCAGAGAGAGGGATTTTGGGCACCCGTCCTCGGTTGGACCAGAAGACGGGAAGGGGTGTCTGGGGCTCTCTTTTTTTACCTAATTCCTTCCCGCTTGGCGGTGTATAACTTGTAAGGTTTTGTTTTTTCGTGGAAGCAAGCAGGCAGAGGGGCGCTACAATCAATGGGTGTGTCGGCTATCTTTATGGAGGTCGGGATTCGGGCCCTCCTCTAACGTGCACGTAGTCCTTTCTCTTTCACTTTCAATGAATTGTGAATGTGGAAAGACGATAAAGAATTCCAACAAAAATCCAATTCCCTTCCATATCACAAGCCCTACGTCAAAACCACTGGCATCAGAAAGGAGGGAACGGGGAGGGGGAAGGTTCATACACCCAGTGAGCCGGCCACTGTTACCAAAAAAACTGTTTGGTTGTTTGGTTTATATTATAGCATTTAGATTTAGCTAAATACAAAATTTAATAGTTGGCATATATTATTTTACTGTATTAATAAAGTTATAGTTCTACAAATATTATAGTGTAGTGTTTAAATTTAACTAAATACTAAATTTGATCAGTAACACGTATTATTTTGGTGTATTAATGAAGCTATAATTTCACAAATATTGATTGTCTAAGTAAAAAAGTTTAAACAAACTATAGTTCCACAAATATTAATTGTCCAAGTAAAAAAAGTTCATACAACTTATGAACAACCACACTGTTAAAAAAAACTGGCATAATTATAATAACTTGTGTGAAGAATGTACAAAGAATATTGATTTTAAGACCGCAGTAAACGCGTCTGTTGAAATGTAAATGGAGGAGACGAAGGTGGGACTGAGGACAAAGCGTGAGTGCGGATGAAGTGGATTCACTTCCCGAGGGAGTACAATACTACGTTGGGGTCCACGCTCTCTGATTGTAATTTCTAATTTTAATTTTTCCTTGGAAGAAGTCGTCTTTGGAAAGGCCCAAAAAAAAGCTCATCCACCCCTTTCTTCTGACAAAATACAAAGAAGCCAAGCCATGCATCATCCATCCATACCATACCATAGCCCTGATGGGCATGTAGTTTCTATCAATGCCATGTAGCATTCAACTATGCCATAGCTATGACATGTCATAGCTAGTTGGTTTAAACTTGGTCAAGTATTTTGCCCTTTGTCATAATTTTATGGGTTCAATTTTTCTTATATGCCCTTTGTCATTTTTCTTATAGGTTTGATGGCATCTATTTATGTCATAGTTATAGCATTTATAGCTAGTTGGTTGAAACTTGATCAAGGCTTTCGTTTTCTGTCATAAAATTATGGGTTCAATTCTCCTTAAATCCAACTTCAATAATTGAATCAACTTGACCAAAAAAAACTCCTAAATTTACCAACACAAAGAAAAATAAAATCCATCCATGCCATTGCCTTGCCTTGCCTTGGCATGACATCCATGATCCATAGAAATAGAGACCATGTGAAATGCATCAGTGGGCTAATAGGCCGACATCATACCAACCGGACGGACAGACGAACTTTGACCTACTTTTTGTTGCTGTTGTTTCTTCTTTTGATCTGCTGGCCTCTTAAACAGTAAAACAGTAAAGAGCACAAGATTGGATTTGTGTCCTCCTCCTTTCCCTTTCAGTCCTAACAACTCATGAAACTCAATCAACCACCCACCCCACCACCCAAGTAACAAGTACCATAGAGATAGGATAGTAGCAGAGACCATTCTATGATCATCATCACCATCATCAAGTGTGTTTGTACACCTTACCTTTGCTTGTTCAACGATCCATCTTATCATTCATCATGTCATCATCTTCTTGCCCATGCTCTTCTTCTATGTTTCCAATTCCTTTCCACCGTTTTTTCTTCAAGGGTCACTAGTCTTCTTTTTACCATTAGTGTGTGCCTAAGGAGGCACAGACTCTCACACCATCTTTCCTCAGAATGAGACAGTAGCACCGTTCCATTCCTGACACATTTCCACGCCACAGGTATGCAATATCATATCATATCATATATCTGAGAAAAACACAGACACCTACCTCACCCTGTTTCTCTGACATTACTGCTAATGGTTGCAACTCTCAATCCTTAAACCCATCAACCACTGCCTCTACAGAAACAGTCATTTCAGCAGTTTGTCCCTCGTGTGCACTTCACACACAGCAACCTCGATTCTCGTGGTTGCGCTTTCTCACTCTATTACATCTAATCTAATTTAATAATCTAAACTATTTACTAATAAATAGCGTGCATGCATCCTTAAGCTAAGCTTAATTAGTTTTTGATTTGCACCCAAATGAGATAATCGGGCATTGGAGTCTTACAACTCCCGCTTGAGCACTATGAGTGAATGAATATTCGTCGTCGGCAAAATCATAATTGCCAGCCATAATTAAGACGAAAAATGACTACTACTTAAATGCCCACACCTTTCCTTTTCTTTCTTTTGGGTTGGGCGTTGTGGTTGTCACTATGGTGAAAGTGAAATTGCATTGAAATTCTTTAATCCACTGGGTCGTCGTTCTCATTAATGAATCTGAATTTGCCATGTCACACTAACACAGGGTTTATGAGTGTGGTTCTGGTCGGGTCGGGTCATGTCATTTTTTTAACTTTAACTTTCAAGAAAGTCAATAGGAGGTTATGGCTCCAGCTTCAACTTCAACCCTACAGGTAGAGACCCTGACCCTGAGCCTCTCTTTTGCCTCCCTTCCTTCTCTCACTTTTTAAGTTAAAAAGTTGTCCTTGCGTATTATTGGATAAACACCCTCCTTGTACTTCACTTGCTTATTATCACAATAAATTAAAGGAATAAAGAGCTCATGTTTTATACACAACGGACGGAAGCTCCATGAGAGCCACCCATTATCTTTGTAGCGATGTAAGACACGTAGTAAGCTTTTTTAAGAATCATTCTCCACATACATTGCACTTCATTTTCAAAAAGACAGAATATATATTTTTTTAAATCAATAATCCTCAGATACATTGCACTTCTTCAGCTTTTGAAAACTACAAGTCAATCATATGCAGGGGGTGATAATTGATACAACATGAAATTCATTTTGTTTCATTTTAATTTTTATGAGCAGAGGTGATGATGCATGGAATATGAATTTCATTTTAATTTCATTTTATTTTAGGTTAGGGATATGTTTTAAATTTCAAAATTTAATTTTTTTCTTATTTAACACAGAGTTGATATATAATATTTAAAAAAAATTAATATTAAATAAATATTATTAATACCAAATACATATTTTATTATCAAATATAAATAAAATACCTTGATATTTATTATAAATGAAATATTTAATATTTATTTTAAACAAAATATTTAGATTCCAATTACTTTATATTTCGGTCTAAATAGTGTTCCATGTACCCGTGGAAGATTCTTATTTAACACAGAGTTGATATATAATATTTAAAAAAATATTAATACTAAATAGATATTTTATTATCAATATAAATAAAATATCTTAATATTTATTATAAATAGAATATTTAATACTTATTTTAAATAAAATATTTAGATTTCAATTTTTTTTATGGAGAAATATAAAACAATTGAAAGGAAAAAAATTTATATGATTCAAACATTTTAATGACGTAGTTCTTAGTATGATGGAGATTATAATTTTTCCTTGCTCAATATGGAATTGACACATGGCATATACTTAAAAGAGATGCATCTTATCTTAAAATTTATAATGTGTGGAGAGGGTTTAAGTTCCCGTAGAACAAAACTTCTTATAGATAATTCATAGAATATGAAGCATTTTTTTCTCAAATTTTTATTTTTATGTTAAGAGAAATTTTCAACATTTTAATATAGAGTAAACATGTAACTATTTTTTGTGTTTAACAAATACATGGTATATAATGCTTAAGATAATAAAAAAATAAATATCTCACTAAATAAAATATATTAATGTTTAATCTAAATAAAATATCTGAATCTCAACTTTTTTTTATATAGATATAATATAATTGAAAGTACAAGATTTCATATTTTAATAACTCGAGAGAAAGAGAATGGTAATTAGAGAACTTATCCTGTGTGAAGAGACATTATGTTTTTTTGATAATTTTTTTTATTACATTTAAAAAAATTGAAAAAAAATTGACACTCTAAGAGATTTGATTTAATAAAAAATATAGAATTAAGATGGAAATAAAATATTGTTCATATCAATAAATAATATACTTAGAATTAAAATAAATTTAAACTAATACTCAAGTTAAAATTAATAAAAATAATATACATATGAAAATTTTAATTTTTTAATAAAATGATAAAATTATTATTTTATTTTAAAAATGTATAATTCAAACTTAATTTATTATTTATCTAATATACACATATTTACTATTAATTTTTTTTTTAAACTTGTAAAAAATTACTTAAAATTTATAATTAATAAATTTAAATAGCATAAAAAAATATCATTCCAATTTATTTATCGGAATCATAAAATTCTAAATATTACATTCATACATAATATATTCATAGATGAGTGAGTGATGTTACCTTATGAAAATGGTTAATCTTAAATAAATAAATAAAAAATAATATTTAAAATATGAATTTGAAAGAATTATAAATATATATTAAAAAAAAAACATTATGAAAAAATTAATAAGTTAAGGAATATTAGAGGTATATGTTAAAATTTATTATACCAGATATTATATATATGTTTTGATATACTGTATTAAAAATATAAATTTAATTTAAAAATATTACAAATTAAAGATAAAAAATAAATAAATTGAAAGTCTTGAAATTAAATATTTGACCCTAAAGAAAGGTTAAAATAGCAAAAATTGTTTAGGTTTCCTTGCCAAACGAGGAGCTTATACACATAGAAACATAACCTGGGGTAACATCCAATCGATAACTGTTGAGTGAGGAGCATATACACAGAAAAATAAGGTGTGGTAACACCTGGTGGATTTCGTTTGTAGCATACAAATAATATTTTTAAAACAAACTAGTGGATTTCGTTTGTAACACAAAAATAATATTTTTAAAACATTAAAATTCATAATATTGTTTTAATATTCTAATATTAAAATTTAGAATATTAATGGTTTTGAGTTAAATCTTACTTGTACCCTATAATGCTATTAAGAAAATTAATAAAAAATAATAATATATGCAAAAGAATATAATTTTCATTATTACACAATTGATCAATAACAAATTTAATGGACCCAAAAAAATGTAAAAGTCAAATTATAACCTTACATAATACCAATAATTCTAGCAGTGAGAGACAGAGATTTATGCCAAACTTTCATTTTACCCAATATTTTTTTTTTTTTAAATAACAAGACATAACTATATTTAAAAGCTGGAGTCTTTAGTCTCTGGAGCAAATCATGTCTGGAAACAATTTTTCATACTTTCCTAAGAGCAATAAAGTAGCAAGAAGATTTTTTCTCAACCTTCTTTGTTTTATTTATAATAACTTAATAGTGAAATTATGATGACATCAAAAAAGTGTTTCTAAATCTCAGCACAAGAAAAAATGTTCTTACAGGTATATTATTGACATCAATTTATTATATTTGAAAATGATATTTATAATAAATAAGAATTATATATAATATAATATATTTTATTTTTATCTCTTATGTAAAATAATTATATGTTTTAAAGTTGTATAACATTAAATATTAGAATTATGAGTTTAATATGTGTTTTATTAAAGTATTTTGCGGTGAGAAATTATTTAGACAAAAACCCAACTATGTTAAGGGTGGTGTGGCCTAAATAGAGTGTAAGTGATTTAACAATTTAAATTCTTTTGGATCACGACTATTCAAGCTACACCTTAGGCATGATAGTCATTTGAGAACTCACGTTACATTGCAAATAAAAAAACAATCATTCCTTCCAATTATTATAATTTTTTGTCACATTCAAATATACACACATAATTAATTAATTAAGAAATAATATTGTAATTTATATTTGTTTTAAATACATGTACATACATATATATATACATATACATAAATATAAAAGATAAATAAGAAATTTACATATAAATAAAAGAAGAAAAATAAGTATTTATATAAAACTATTATTATAAAAAAATACATATATATTATTTTTACAATAATAAAAAAATTATATATGAGAAAAGGTTTTAAAATTTACAAATAAATGTTGCTATATAAAAATATAAAATAGATACATATTTATAAGTATAAAATTATTAATATATATAAAATGATATTATTTTTATATTAAACAAAATTTTATATTTATATTTTCATAAGTTTAGATTTTTGAATTTTTAGTTTTATAAATATAGTAAAAAATTATATAAAAATAAAATAAAATCTACACATAAATATTGTATGAAAAGATAAATTTGAATTTTTAGTTTTATAAATATAGTAAAAAATTATGTAAAAATAAAATAAAATTTATACATAAATATTGTATAGAAAGATGAAAATAAATAATATTTACAAATATATAGAAATATTATGGTATAAAAGAATACTATTTTTACATTACTCAAAAATTTTATATTTATAACCATACAATTTATTTTTCTAAGATTTTTATTTTCTTACTACTCAACCTAATTATAATGATAGTTTCTACTCAACCTAACTATAATGATAAAAGATGTACTTGAATGATTTTTGAAATAAATCATATATAATATCACATACCGTCCTATCTAAAGGATTTTGTTTTTATCAATATTTTTTCAATTTCTAGTGATCCTATCTCATATATATTTATATTTATATTTATATTTATTTTTTTATTGTGGTAAATAATATTTTATATGAAAAATATGATAATAAAAATGTGTTTTATTTTTAATTGTGAAAATAAAACAAATAATAAAAAATAAATACATATGATAATAATAATAATATAATTATTTAGATGGTTTTCAAAAAGGAGTCTCAAATGAGTTTGCTCATATCTATTTAAAAATGTGGAAGTTAGAAGATATATTTTAAAAAATAGTTTGGATGAGGGTCGTCAAATGGATCTGGACAAGGAGTTTTCTTTTTTCGAAATCTTTGTCAAGCCCCAAATGGGAAATGTGTCCCAATAAGTGTTCAAGCTAAGGATTTAGTGAAAGATGTGAAGAAGAAGGTTCAAGATAAGCTGGGAATGCCGATGAATTTACAAAGTATGATCTCTGTGGGGAAAATTTGCAAGATTCCTTTCAATTGCATGAATATGGAATCATTCGAGATTCATTCACTATCATAAATTTGAGATTTCAGGGTGGAGCCCTAGGATCGAGCATTAAACCAAGAACAACTTCAGTGGTTAGTGGTCCAAGTTCTTTTAAGGATCTAGTAAGAGGGAAAATTGCCACATAAATCCCAAATATGACTATATTAGGGCCTTACCCAATTGATAAGGGGGAGAAAGCGCTAGATATGTCAATAAAATTGAAAAAAGTGAGTGGGAATTTCACTTTTCTCCAGGCTAGAGCTCTGATTTGCAGATTTAATGGCTTTTGGCCCAATTCTGAAGATCTACATAAATGGATCTACTTCAACTAGACTGAAAATTATGATATCTACATGTGTGCAAAGGGAATTTTGGTGGTTCAATTTGACAATCACACCGATTTTGACTATGTCATAAATAAAGGACCATAGTTTTGGGGAAGGGAAGGTCTCTTTGTCACTTCATGGTTTCCAAATTTTTATTCGACAACAATGGTGGTTACAAATATGTTGTTATGGTTAAGGTCACACAATCTCCCTCTTCCTTTTTGGAACTATCAAGTTTTATAAGGCATTGGAAATTCATTGAGGATATTTCTAATGATGAATCGAGAAAGAATTGACAAAGTTATCTTTACTTTTGCCCGCATATGCAGAGATAAACCTAAGAAAAGGCCTACTAGATCACATCCATCTCACTCATCTGTTGAAATATGTAACGAGGTTTTTTCTTCACAATATTCTATGTACTATTTATTTCATGTATTTAATGTAAAAGAGAAAGTAAAATTATTATTGTTATTTTATAACATGGGTTTCAAGCTCAAAGTCACTTTTTTCTAGGCCAAAGCACCCATTATGTGCTTCTAAGGTTTGTCATAGATTCAAAGAGTCAAAAGAGTCATTGTGACATGTAATAAACCCTATTGAGCATCTTGTATCAAGCCAAAAGATTTATTCTAAGTCAAAGTGTCAAAAGTTTCCCTTCAAGACCAAGTCAGCCTACAAGATAACAAGTCGTCCTACAAAGATGAAGTCGGACTCATTAATGGCAATTAGATCCTCATAGAAAGGGTATATATAAGAAGCATTTGACCTCACTTGGAGAGAGAATTAATCAATTTCATTAAAGCACACACATGGAAAAAAAAGACTAGTGAAGAAGAGGAGAACAAAAATAAGAAAGATCAAAGTTTTTAAGTTTTTTTTTGGGCTACATCCTCTTACATGTGCGAAGGAATTGGGTCATAAATTTGTTGTAGAAAAATCTAAATTGCAGTTATCTAAAAGAGCTGAAGTTTAGAGTTAAAAATATCAAGCTTGAAAGTCAAATTTCTAAGGGAAAGGAGCACCCTAAGCGAAAGAAGAATAATACTACTTTTGGCATCTTTTCACCCACACGTGAAAATTAGGGTTTTTGCAGTAAGGCCGAAATATGTAGAAATTCCTTGTAGATTCAAACTGTTAATTCTAATTTACTAAAAACATAGAATTGAATCTACTCTACTCATCTCCGGAAATAATTTAAACGATCACAAAATCATGAAGCATACAAGAGAAAGAATTCAATCAACACATTACACAATGATTTCTTGGGGAAAGACAAAACTAAAAACCCTGTTATCTTTATAATGCATTAGTCAAAAAATATGAGAATATTACAATGCTTTTCTCAAGCCCAAGCAACCTTTGAACTATCTTTATCTGTCTCATTGCCTCCTAGACAAGCCTTGGCCAATACTTAACCATTTTCTGCTTGCCAAAGTCCCTATTTCCTTGGGAATTAGCCCCTATTAATTATGGAAATTCCACATCCACAAATACACAATACATCATAGGCATTCTTCTGACTACATGCACCACTTGCACAAATCGGGTAATTATACAACTATTAGTACACTACCCTTAAACTCCAATCTCAATTGGGTAACTCATAGATCTTGCATGCATGAGTTATTTATGGTTGATTTATCAGCTGACTCATTGATCACAGAGTAAAACCCCACTACTTGACCTCCCATTAGTTCCTCCAAGAGTTGGAACCAATTTAACTAACTTTAACTTAGTTTTACTAAATTAATTAATTACAAGTCAAAATAAACTCAAGCTAGGCTCCTATAAAGTAGGAGACACTCTACATGACTCAAGTTAGGCCCTCAACTCGAATTAACTGAACGAAATCAATCAAATTAACTTAGTTAACACATTCTTGTTGTCTTGTGATGTGGAATTACAATTCTCTCCCAGTTTAATTCAAGGGAAAATTAAATTAAATTTTCTTGTTGCCATTTTCAACACTCCCTCTCAACAAGAAAGGGATTCACATCTATCATGATCCAACACATTTGGAATGTACTACATGCAACACCTCTCACTGTTTTTGCTGCTACTATAACATCTGTAACTAATAATGATATAAAAAAAAATAATCACTAAATTAATATGCAGTTGTCTACTAGGAAAATTGTGTTGTTGCTAACTCTGCTACTGAGCCACCTGCTTTGTTGTGAAAACTGATTTGCACTCAGTATTTGAGTGAAATTTATCCTCCTTATACTGAATATTTTGGGCCCCTGTAGTAAAGTAATGATCTATGAGACAAGAAACACCTAAATGGACCTTGCCCAAATTTCTGCACTCTTGGGACTATGGCTTCACATCGCCCCACCTCTCACTTGGAGGTATGGATGCATGTGCTCCCTCTACCCACGTGGTTCTAAATTCCCCCCTACTGGGGTCTCTTCTTCAGTGGATGTCTCCACTCGACCTCCTCTCTACTTCTCTATTTGTGATTGCTCAAAAAATTGTTGAGGCTCCTTCGGAGGCTACATGTTGGGAGGTAATTCATGCTCCCTCTCAACCACCCATCCTCTAACCTTTTCCTTGCTCCTCAAGGCTTTTCATGCATCTTAGACCTCAAGTGTATACAGGTTCTTGAATTGCACATCGATCTATTTCACCTGTCCCGTGGCGATGTGTCTAAGGAAAACCTTCCCTTTTCTAAATATCACATTGTAGCCATGGTCTTCTAATATTGTGACAGAAAAAATATTCTTCTTTAGTCTTGGAACAAACATCACATCTATGAGTCTGAGAGGGGAGCCATAATCCCTCTGTAAAGTAATTGTACCAATATCGCTCAAGCTATACCTCCCATCATCTCCAAAATCTATGTTCTGCTCAAGGTCTTTCTCCTCTAATTCATTAAATATATCTCTATTCCCCGTCATATGGAACAAGGAACTATTGTCGAGATACCACATGATTCCCATTATATTTCTTTCCATGCATGCAATGAGAGTGAAATACAACTCAAATTATGAAGCTAGATCTTCACCTAGTGCTGCTACTGTAGGCTCCTTCTTTCTTTCCTTCTTTTGTGGACATCTCATGGCATAGTGCCCAAATTCATGAAAATGAAAGCACTTGATGTTGGACAAGTCTTTCTTCTTTCCCTCCTTGCCTTGGGACTTCTTTCCTTTGGATTTCTTTTCTTTGATGACTAATAAAAAATCATCTTCCGCTTCTTTATATGAGGTCCCATCTCTGGTGTTCTTCCTTATCTCTTCTTGCACCAAGTCAGACCATAAATTCTCCCACTTTGGTATCTTCTCCTTCCCATTTACCGAATCCTAGTAGTTGTGCCAGATCTTGGGAAGGCCTAGAAGTTCTAGACTGACCAGATAATCTTCAAAAATTGTAATGCCAACACTCCCGAGCTCATCCTAACATTCGGTGAACTTGCTCAAGTATTGTGGTATTGTGCCACACTTTTCCATCTTGATTTTCCAAATATTTTCCTTCAGTGCCAGCTTCCTATGGTCATTGTTGTTCTGAAACAAGTTTTTTAAGGCATTCCACATTGCAAATGGAGTTTCCTTCCCACGGAGGTTCGAGACAATATGATCTCGAACTCCTTCTAGTAAGATTCTTCTTGCCTTGGATACATTATTCTTCCATTCTACTATAACATGTGCATCTACAACTATTGGTTTCATAACATTGTTATCAATGTATTCTTTCAACCCATTATCTTCCATGAATGCTTCCATCTGGTCCTTCTAATCAATCTAATTTGAGCTACCCTCAAGGGTGTACTTGAGCCTCAGACCATAGAATTCCATCCTGATCATGTTGCTAGCTCTAATGAATAGATCCAAAAAGATCGTTTCTCCTACAAAGACAAAGTCATATTCTTCTCTTCTATAGTGAGTTTAGCTCCGATAACATGTATAAATTCCTTTTATATTAAAACTTCTAATTTTAATTTACTAACACAATATACTTGAATCTACTCTACTCATCAGCGGAAACATTTTAAATGATCACGAAATCATGAAGCATGCAAGAGAAATAATTCAACCAACACTTCACACAATTATTTCCTGGGGAAATCCACAACTAAAAACCTCGTTATTTGTATATTACATTAGTTAGAAAATATGAGAAGATTACAACACTTTTCTTAAGCCTAAGAAACCTCTACACTATCTCTATCTATCTCACTTCTTCCAAGAGAAGCCTTGGCTAGTACTTAACCAATTTTCTTCTTTCCCAAGTACCTAAGTCCTTGTGTTTTTTCCTTGGGAATTATCACCTATTAATTAGGGAAATTCCTCATCCACAAATACATCATAGGTCTTCTTATAACTGCATGCACCACCTGTACAACTCGGATAATTATACATTTGATAGTACAATTCCCTTTAACTCCAATCTCAAATGGGTAAGTCATAGATCTTCCATGCATGAGTTATTTATGGCTAATTTATGAGTTAATTGGTTTATTACAAGGTACACACCCCACTACTTGACCTCCCACTTGTTCCTCCAACGGTTGGAACTAGTTTAATTGAATTTAACTCAATTATACTGAATTAATTAATTAAAACTCAAAATAAACTCAACCTAGGCTCCTATAAAGTAGGCGACACTCTACATGACTCGAGTTAGGCCCTCAACTCGAATTAACTAAACCAACTAAATCAAATTAACTTAGTTAACACATTCTTGTTGTCTTGTGATGTGGAGTTACAATTCTCTCCTAATTCAATTCGAGAGAAATTTAAATTAATATTTTCTTGTTGCCATTTTGAACAAAATATGTAATCTAAAGTTGTAGGTATGAACTTGATATCATAAGTGAATTTTCTGCAGTTTTGAATCAATTTGACTTCAGTTGACTTTGTGAAACATAAGCTCATCTATGATGGGTCTTTGTCTTGGGTGAAAAGGTCTTGGATCTCATCATTTGAAGATTCTATAAGAAGAGAAGAATTACTTGTGGATTTTACTCTCTAGGAGAGGTTTTAGCCCTAGCTAGTAGCCTATATCCTATGTCCATTTGCGCTATTGATATTCATAGTTTAATAGTTGTTTGATGATAAAAAAAACTATAATAATCAAAATTGAAGGACGTTAATTATTAATATTACAATTTGAAGTAAAGAACATCACAAAGAATTATCAAAGTAAAGAGAAATCACTCTAATCTAGCTACCCTATAACTGTCAACATGGTATCAGAGCTCCCAAAAGACGCCCACTCTTTAAAACTAGCTCAGGATTGTGAGGCCTTATTTATTTGGGAAGAGTTGGCCTTGCCTTTATGGATGGGTCAATCCTTCATTCTCCTGTCAGTTTTCACTACTACCATTTAAGTATGATCATCGGGCCATGCACCAACCTACCTATCCATGAGTAAAGAGCCTGAGGAAACTTCAAGATCACTCAATTGAATAAGGATACATAAGGTCCAAATACAAGAATAAGAGCATGAAGGAGGACTAGTCAACACATCACAAAGATTCTATCATCTTGAAGGAAAAACCCTTGGAAGAAGAAGAAGAAATCAAGGACCATACCTCCATTCAAAGAAAGAAAGAATAGAATTATTTTAGGAAGTCTCCACATTCTACATCATCATCCAAAGGAATCAAGAAAATAAATTCATCATCATCAAAGCAATCTAAAGTAAGTTCCCTCATATTGAAGCAAATGGCACATCTCAAGCATATTTGAAAGAAGAAGAACACTTCTGAAGAAGGAAGAGCATACCTACTTATAAATCTCATAGAAGACATCATCATCAAGGAGGAATATTAATTTGACAAGTAAGTATTTTCTATTATATGTCTCAATCTACAAACCATATGACTACTTTCTACAAGGAGAACAATAAACTTGTTGGGACATCGAACTACCTTGCATGGAAGAATATAATAGATTTGATCATCATATAAAATGAAATTATTGAATATGTGAAGGGCTCAATCATGAAACCTCCATAAGAAAAATATCAATCGTTATCAAATTATATGAAAGGAGAAGCAAGGGATCAAAGTATCCTCATCGAATCGATCAAGGCTTCTCTCATTCCCTATGTAGAAAAATTGAAGACATCAAAATAAATCTATGAAAATTTGGTGGAGTTGTTCTCTGTAAGTACTGCGGGGGAAATAATATCTTTAAGAACCAAATTATAAAGGATGAAAGTATCAAAGGAAGAATGGGTGGCCTCATACCTCATGAAGTTATCTAAAATAAGAGATCAACTACAAGAGCTAGGAGAATCTATGTTAGAACCAAAAATGACCACTCTTGTACTCAATGCACTACAAGATGAAGGAAACCACACCATTCAATGATCTATGATCATTATGTAAGATTGAAGAAACCAGACTAAAGGAAAAGAATGATGTTGGATCAAATGAACAAACAAAATCATATGCAACTATGACAAGGAAGAAATGGAATTTTGGAAGTTTGAACCTCTGAAAATATTTCAAAAGAAAATTGACATGTCCAAAATTCGGTGTTATGAATGTAATGAATATGGGCACTTCAAAAGGAATTTCCATAAACTCAAGAAATGCAACAAGAAAATGAAAGAAACAAATGAATCCCATGTAACTAAAGGAGTATAAGAACCGATAGAGAATAATTAAAAGAAGTAAGAATTAAAAGAACTCTACTATTAAATGGTCTAACACACATTTAAATATATGAAATTTAGCAAGTCATTGTAGTAAGCATCACAACAATGACAAGATTCATTGTAGCAGTATTGAAATGACAACATTCTAGGAGCATAAAATAATAGGAAAAGTAACATTTTGTATGATTGAAGCAATTAATATAGCAAGAATAAGAAAATAAGAGTTTGTCACACCTCATCATCATTAGAAAGAAGCATTTACATAATACGAATTATCAAGATCCTTCATTAGGTTCTATGTTGAAAAAGGTTCACCTCTACTTGAAAGAAGCAAGTGACAGAATACATTCTACCTAGTGTGGGATCCATAATTTAGAAGGATGAAGGTATAGTGACAGAGAAGTTCATCATGAAAATTTAGTTGAAGCGATTTTCATCTTCAAACAAAGAAAATTGAAGATGATGAAGGAATCCTAGATGATCACATGAAGAAATAGGTATGCATATATTTTTAAATTTGATAGATGGATAAATCTAGAGTGGTTAAAATTCTTTATCTCATTAGCATGATTGAAGAAGATGGGGATCTTCCTTATGTATGATACATGAATGCATAAATACAATATTCCTTGAGATATTCTACATGTTGACAAGATAGAATCAACACTATATGACCTCATGAAGAATATGAGGTGGTTGGAAACCACTGTTCCTATGTAAAAAAGAGTTTTGTATAGAAATTGCAAAGAATCAGTATATGAAGAAGTTAGAAGGAGAGTTGACAAAGATGTATCTATAACCACTTAGATAAAAAGAGTAATCAACATCTTAGAAGGATTATCTATGAAATATCCATGAAGAAATTATGAGCCTGATAAGTATGATAAAGAAGGAGAACCTTGATAGTAAAATGTCTTGGAGATGGGTTCATGATCAGGTGCTTAGTGTTAAGCTAAAAAATGGAAGTGCTCAAAAACATTTATAACCTAAATGACAGTGAAGTGCTCATGGCCAGGAATCTTGTGCACTTTGTTTCATCGAAAACCAACTCCGTATGTGAAAGTTAGAGCCTGCTATTTATTTTCATAAACATTGAAATTTTTTGCAGAAATGACATAATGATGACATGGCAGCCTAGTCAGCAAAAAAAATAATATTCCCGAAATATTCCTTCAATTTTCCCAATGAAACTATGACAAGTTTCACTTCGTGGTTAGTTGATGAGTTGGGTGACTTGTTGCATTTCCATTAGTTGTGGGATGAGCCAATGGAAAGAGGACACGTGGTGCAGCTAGGGGTTGCCACGTGCCCCTTTACAAAGGCTGAAATGTGGCTATGTCGAAGGTCGAAGTTATACATATATGGTGGAAAAATTTATTACAGAGGATGGGCGGAGATCGGGGTCAACCCCGTGACCTCCCCCACACAAACCACAAGTCATACCAATAAATTGCGCCAATTTTCTTAACAGTCTATGCCATCAACCCAGATGCGGTTGAATAGGTCCACGAGTGGCAGGTTGGGTGTCACGTTCCCACCATAAGGACGAGTAGGCATAGGATGCATGCCAACATTGACGTGGGTGCAGGCATGACTGGGGGTGTCTGTTTAAGTGGGGGAAGGATGGTGAAAGAAATTAACAATGGGCATGACAAAAATGGAGGTGAAGGTGATGGGGATGCATGCTCCCAAGGAGGGCAGGCACCACCTATGTCCTAGTTCGCACGTGTTCATAGTTATTATCGCCAGAGGGAGGAGGAAAGCAGGCACAGGAGATGGTGGATGCCAGGAAATTTTTATATGGACGCGCAATGGTAGGGGTGGCAATGTTTTAGCCCGGTGCAGTGACGTGGTCAGGAATAAAGGTGGAAGAGTTTTTGGAGCGGTGCAGGTGGTTGGGGCTGAGGATCGTCGACGCTCATATCTGGAAGTGAGGATGGAGGGCTGCCCATTTCAGGGTCGACACTGCGTGGGTCGTGGAACATGTAGAGGTAGAGGAGAGGCGTCAAGAGGTAGAAGAACTGTGCATTCTTGTCAACCAGAGAATTGGGGCGGTAGATTGGATTTTGATGCCCTGTTCTTTGCTGAGAAAGATGACGAGGATGCCAACGCTATTTCAAAAATGGATGTGGACCTGGTTAAGTCTCTACGTCGTGAGTATGGGGGGGGAGTCAAGGTGCACCCAGTCGAGGATCCTCCTAGGTCGTCTGATTTGCGAGAGGAGAAGAATTGGGCAAGAGGTTGGGGAAAACCTCATCAACATTAGGGAAGCGTTGGAAAAAATCCTCGGAAAACTGCAGGACACCTTGGTAATGGCTAGTTCTTTTGACATTCTATGGCCTAACATTGCATTATCACTAGAAGCTATCGAGGATGGAGATGAAGAAGAAGACGAGACCAAGCAAGAGTCGGAAAGCCTGGGAGGGGAGGACCAAGACCGAGATTAATCAGGTGCCTTGGCCCTTTTTTTTCTTAAGTTAAGTTATTAGTGTGATTTCAACTTTATGATGTCTATAGTTTGTAGTCTTAGTAGGTTTAGTTGGTTACAAGTGCGATTTATAGCTCTTCTACCTTTTTTAGGGGGCATCAGATGAGATCTTCCTCCAGTTTCCCGATATGGGCAAAGATGTTTTTGTAATTTTGGACACATGGTCTGGTTTCCGGAGTGCCGATAGATCACTGTATGTACACATTTAAATAGTTAATAGAGGAGGCCTATACTTGCTGCTACAAAAACAGTCTATGCCATCGGATTATATTTGTTTCAATATGGTTGAACGGGCAGGTGGAGGAGGGGCCTAACCCCCTCATAATAAGACCATTGGCTATGACCACGGTGGAAGCGCTCCGACTAAATTTGTGTTTAGCGCTAACACCAATGCTTATCACTAATTAAACTGCACTTATCCATAATTAAATTCGCTTATCTTAGTGGGGGAGTTGTAGGAGTCTGCCATTTGCGGAGGAACTCCAAAATTAGTGGATTTAACTGGAGTTCTCTCCAGTTTTGGAGGAGTTTTCCTAGTCCAAATTGAGTGAGCCATAAATTTTGCAAAATTCGACCATTTTTGGCTCAGAAATAGTCTATCCTAGCAGATTTGGACATTCTGAGCATGTTGGAACAGTTTTCAGGAGAAGTAGAGGATTGTAAACAACACTTTTTTTTTCCATTTTGAGCTAATACAGAGCCCCAAGCCATGGATGCTGGACCAAGGAGATGCAGCCCAGGAGGGGTGAAATGCTTCATCAAAACACTGTGTTAATAGATCATTTGATGGTTTGTTGTACATTTTATTTTTGTTGTTCTATACTTTATTTTAATGTTAAAATTCTCATGAATTTAACACAAAACTTGTCATAATTACCTATTTAACACTCACATACACCATAAGGAAACCTATGCACATGAAGAAAATGACCAACAATTGTTTATAATTCTAAAGATGAAATTAGCACAACAAAACTAACATTCAGATTTAGATCAATGTGGTATCAAAGCATAGTTAATTTTCTTGATATTTACTTGAGTTTTGTGCAAGTAGGGTTTTAATGGTTGCAAATTTGTGATGCTTACAAGGTTAAATTTGTAGAGAGGAGAAGGGAAATTGTTGGTTTCTAGTCCTGAGGTTAGGACCAGAAGAAGGAGAGACATAAGGCCACCATCTCCACCCAAAGTTTCACTCCCAGCTGCACTTGAAGCACCTCAAGTTTTATCTCTAGCTGAGATTGAGTAGGTACAAGTTGCACCAGAAGCTGAGCTTTATTCCATAACCATCATGTCAGGTGTAGGAGAGACTGAAGGTATTTCAGAAGAGGAAGCATACAAGAAGGCTTTTTATGACCTAACTGAAAGGGTTAGGATCCTCTTTGAAGAGAGGAGCACCAGGATAGTTGGAGATAATTCTAAGTTTCCACATGGAGAGGGAACCTCAAAAGACAAAAAGTATGAAGAGAAGGATTCAAAGGGTAGTGGAGGAAAAAATCCTCCATCTCCACCATCTTCATCATCATCCTCATCATCACCATCAGCATCATCTTCCACTTCCACAACAAAAACCACTCATACTCACTCAAAAACCCCAAAAGGAAAAGCTCCCTTACTCAAATTGGACATTAAGTTTGAACTTCCCATGTACAATGGTGAGGTAAATGTAGAGAGGTTGGACAATTGGATTCGCCAATTGGAGGTTTATTGCAAAATTCAGAACCTTCAATAAGATGGCATAAAGATCCAGTTGGCTTCATTGATGCTAGAAGAAGCAGCACCAGTCTGGTGGGAATCAAAGAAAGAATAGGAAATGTGAATTGATAGTAAGATATCCATTTATTCGGTTGAGTTTATTTCTTCAATTAAGAGGAAATTTTATCCTTTAGCTTACATGCAAAAATCCATTATGAGTTGGAAACACTTTAGGAAAATCAAGGTTCATACAGTTCAAGAATATACCTAGGAGTTTAGGAAAAGGGCTTTGTTGTTAGGTGTAAACTTGAATTCCCAAGAAATTCTATTGAAATACATCAGAGGTTTACATTCCTATTTTAAACACACTATCATTATGTTAAATCCAAGTAACTTAGATGAGGTATGTGTGCAAGCCACACACCTTGAAGCAAGGGGAAATAGCATTCAGGAAGAGGATAGTAAGAAGAAGCCATTCAAGGGTAATGAGAAAGAGAAGGGAGGAAAATTGAAGGGAAAGAAGAATGAAAGTGTTAAGAAAAAAGGGGAGAAAAATACATGAAACATTGTTCCAAAGAGGGGCATGATGAAGCCCACTATTGGAAACTACATCCCGAAATAAGGCCTGAGAAACCAAAAAATAAGGGGAAACATAAGATTATCGCTACCACACAACATGATCTTGGATCCAATTCCAGGCATGAGACCAAGATTACAGCCATGGTCACAAAGGGAAAGGAAGCCATAACAAGCACTAGTTCATCAAATTGTCACAACAACACTCCAAATGAATGAACAAGGATAGAGTTGTTCCATGTAAGGGTGATCTCAAACCATACAAATATTGATGCATTATTTGATAGTGGGTCACAAGAAAACTTAATCTCAGAAGACTTGGTCAAAAATATTAACCTTGAAACTGTACCTAATCATAAGCAATATCCTTTGGTTTGGATAGTCAAGAATGAAAATTTACAGGTTACAAGGAAATGTATATTCAAGTTTTCCATTACTGTAACTTTTATTGATGAAGTTTAGCTAGATGTGGTTTCGCTTGACATTTCAAGAATTATCTTGGGAAGCCCATATTTGTATGACATGAAAGCGATATTTTATCGCCATGAGAAAAAATATCATTTTCTCAAGGATTAGGTGGAGTATATTGTGAGAGCTCATCGCAAAAAGCTAAATATTTCTTTGGTTAATGTAGGGCAGATGAAGAGACTAGTAAATGCAAGTAAAAAAATTGTGCTTCTCATGATCAAGAAAAAGAATGATATAGAATATGAATATTTTGAAGGCTGTGATGAAAAATTAAAATCTGATATTTTTGATGTGGTAAGTCAGTATGGCAAGATGTTCTAGGAGTCAAATGGGTTACCTCCCAAGAGGGGAATTCAACATGAGATACAGCTGCAGCAGGATGTTCCACTTCCAAACATTGGCATGCATCACATGAAAATAATGGAGAGCATGGAAATCAAGAAGTAAATTCAAGAATTGTTGAACAAAGGTGTCATACGCCCATCTACTTCGCCATGTGGGTTACCGATTGTCTTGGCACCAAAGAAGGACGGGACTTGATGCACATGTGTGGATTTCCATGCACTGAATAAAATCACAATAAAGAATCATTATCCACTCCTAAGAATTAATGGTTTTCTTGATAAATTAAGGTATGCAAATTATTTCACTAAGTTATACTTACAAAGTGGTTATCATCAAGTTAGAATAGTTGAAGAGGACATTTGGAAAACCGCATTTAAAACTAGACAAGGATTGTTTGAGTGGCTTGTTATGCCTTTTGGTCTTACCAATGTTCCAACTACTTTCATGAGAGTTATGAATGATGTTTTGAGACCATTTCTAGATGATTTTGTCATTTTTTACTTAGATGATATTTTTATATTCAACAAATCAAGAGAGGAACATGTCATGCATGTGAACAAAGTACTTGATGTCTTGAAATAATAACATTTGTTTTAAAACATGTCGAAGTGTGAATTTGGAAAAACTTCTTTAGTGTATTTGGGACATATTGTTGGAGGAGGTGAACTGAAGATAAACCCCTCTAAAGTTGAGTTCATTGTGAATTGGCCCAAGCCCAATATAGTTACGGAGGTAAGAAGCTTTCTAGGGGCAGCACAATATTGGAGGAAATTCATTGCTAATTTTTCTTCCATTGCAGCTCAGTTACATGCATTGACTAGTGTCAAGAAAGTATTCCATTGGGGATATATGCAAAAAAATGCATTTGATGCTTTAAAACAAAAGATCAATTCAACACCAGTATTGGCACTTCCAGATCTTAGACGGGCACATGAGATTCAAATAGGTTCAAGTGGTTACGCCATGGGAGCAGTTCTCATGCAGCATGGTAAGCCTATTTCATTTCATTCTAAAACTTTTAATGGAACTGTGACTAACTATCCCACTTATGAAAAAGATTTATATGGATTGGTACAAAGTGTAAAGAAATTGAAACAATATTTGATGGGGAAAGAGACCATTATCCATACCAACCATCAACCATAACATTACTTACAGTCACAATCAAAGTTACAAAAATCAAGACACTTCATATGGATGGGATTTCTACAACAATTTCATTTGGTTATCGGGTATAAAAATGGAATCTACAATAAGGTAGTTGATATTATTTCTAGGCCTATTGTAAATTCATCTATTATACTCAAGAAAAATTCTATTTTGAATGAAAGTTACATTGAGCAATATGCATATGATAATGACTTTGGAGATGTGTATGCAAGCTTGAGTCAAGGAAACCAAATTGAAGAGTTAGATTACCATGTACATAACAGTTTGTTGTATCACTTGGGAAAGTTATGTGTTCCACAGGGAGAAAGAAACAATATCATAAGGGAGGCGCACACTTTATTGATTTCTGGACATTTTGGTGTAGGCAAGACGATAGCGAATCTCCAAAGGTATTGTTATTGGCCACGCATGTTTGCTAGTGTATCTTGTTTCATTAGAGGATGTACTTTGTGTGAAATAAGTAAGCCTAGCAATATGAAACTAGGATTGGACACTCCACTTTTGGTACCTTTACTTCCATGGGAGAGTATCTCAATGGATTTTGTAGGAGGTCTTCCATTGTTAAGGAAAGGTCAGGATTAATTGTATGTAATTGTATATAGGTTCAGCAAAATGTGTATTTTGATGCCATGTAAAAAGAAAATTACAACTGAAAAAACAACTCATATTTTCTTTCAAAATTATTGGGTTCGTTTTGGTCTTCCTACTATTTTAAGTGATAAAGATTCTCGATTTCTTGGGAAATTTTGGTCAAAATTGTGGGACATGATGGACACGAAGTTGAATAAGAGTACAACCCTTCATCTGCAAACATATGGTTAGACCAAGGTGTTCAACAAGAAAATCATTCATCTTATTAGAGGGTATTGCAACAAAGATCCCAATTTGTGGGATGAACAGTTGCATTACATTCAACATGCATACAACAGGGCAAAGAATTCTTCCACAAATACATTGCCATTTGAGTCATGTCTTGGGTACTTTCCAAGATCACCATTGGACTTCATCTTTGGGAGAGATGTTGCTATTGATGGTCATAGTGACATAGATAAAGCAAAGAAGTTCATTGAGAAAATTCAATTGATACATCACACCGTGCAAGAACAACTTGAAAAGATTTAAAGCAACTACAAGGGAAGGCATGATAAAAACTGTGTCGATCATAAATTCCAAGTTGGTGACAAAGTTTTGTTATATATTAGTAAGGGGAGACTTCAAGGGAAAGGTAAAAATATTAAGCCAAACCGTTATGGTCCTTTTAAAATTTTGGAAAATATTGGTAACAATGCATTTAAGCTATATTTGCCTCTTTATGTGAAAAAATACTCTATTGTTAATGCCGAGAATTTGAGATTGTTTGAGCCTTCGTTGATTGATGATAAAGGATAGAATGTTCAACTTCCATCAATAGATGATTTCTTGCCAGAATATCTTGATGAACTTCAATAAGATATCATACTTGAAAGAAGAACCAAAACTTCAAGGAGAGGGAATGTCGAATAGCTTTGTGTGGGACTCAAAAATGGATGCAGATCGAGAAGGTGAGGGAGCTATACCCTCACTTGCTGAACAATTGATAGTATCTTTTGGGGTCCAAAAGGCTTCTAGTGGGGATGAATGATTAGGTATTTAGTGTTAAGCTTGAAAATGTAAGTGCTTAGAATCATTCAGAACCTGAATGACCGTGAAGCGCTCGTCACAAGGAATCCGACGCACTTTGTTTCATCGAAAATTGACTCCGTATGTGAAAGTTAGAACGTGTTGTTCATTTTCATAATGAGCTAAAAGTTCTATAGAAATGACATAATGATGACATGGAAGCCTAGTCAGCAAAAAAAGAATATTCCTAGAATATTTCTTCAATTTTATCATTGACACTATGACAAGTGTCACTTCGTGGTTGGTTGCTGAGTTGGGTGACTTGTTGCATTTTCATTGGTTGTGGGATGAGCCAATGAGAAGGGGACACGTGGTGTAGCTAGGGGCCACCACGTGCCCCCTCCTAAAGGCCAAAATGTGGGTAAGTCAAAGGTCGAAGTTATACATATATGGTGGAAAAATTTATCACGGAGGATGGGCAGAGGTCAGGGTCGACACCACGACCTCCCCCACAAAACCATAAGTCATACTAATAGACCACACCAAATTTTCTTAACATTCTATGCCATCATATTATATTTGTTTCAATATGGTTGAACTGGTGGGCGGAGTTGGGGGCCAACCCCCTCACAATAAGACCATTGGCTATGAACACGGTGGAAGTGCTCCAACTAAACGCGTATTTAGCCATAACACCAATGCTTGTCACTAATTAAACCACACTTATCTATAATTAAACAGTGCTTATCTTAGTGGCCGAATTGACGGAGTCCACCATTTGCAGTGGAACTCAAAAATTAGCGGAGTTAACTGGAGTTCTCTCAAGTTTTGGAGGGGTTTTGCTAGGCCAAATTGATTGAGCCATAAATTTTGTAAAATTCGACCATTTTTGGCTCAAAAAGAGTCAATCCTAGTATATTTTGATATTCTGATCATGTTGGAGTAAGTTTCAGGAGCAATAGAGGATTGTAAATAGAAATTTTTTCCATTTTGAGCTTATACAAAGGCTCAAGCCATGGAATCTGGACCAAAGAGATGTAGCCCAGGAGGGGTGAACTCATTCATCAAAACACTGTGTTAATGGATAATTTGATGGGTTTCTATAAATTTTATTGTTGCTATTCAATAATTTTTTTTATATGTTAAAATGCTCATGAATTTAACATAAAACATGTCACAATTACCTGTTTAACACTCACATAAACCATAAGGAAACCTATGCACATGAAGAAAATGATCGGCAATTGTTTAAAATTCTGAAGATGAAATTAGCACAACAAAACTAACATTTAGATTCAAATCAGTTCGAATAGTATGCAGGATGTTGATGTTGTAGAAGTTGATATTATGATGAAAGGCCATCATGAAGAGGTATTTATATTTTTTAATTTCACTTTTTTATTTGTGAAAGTAAGAATTTGGTTGGGTTGGAATAGGGCTACTAAAAGAGACATATGGATGGATAAATTTGGATGGATCATGACTTGGAAGAGGTATCAGTATGAAGGATAGTTGGATGATGATGAAGAAGGTCACTTTTCGATGAAAAGAATATGACATGACTAGAATTACCTAGTGTAACACTATAAATAGGAAAGGGAAAGTGATGTAGAAGATAGCCATCACCCTACTAAGAATTTTGCTCCTTGATGAAGAAGTTGAATTTTTTCCATGGCATGATGATGTAGAAAGGAGGAGTCCTAGAAGATGCTGATAGTACCATGACCTCCCCCAAAGAGAAAATAGTCGTTGTTGGAAATAAATCCCTAATTAAGAGGGAGCTTGAGTATATTCCTTTTATAATAATGTGTACATCCTCCCTATTTGAGAGGGAGATATAAACACATCGTTCTTGTCTTCACATTACAAAGAAAGAATGGAGGACTAGGTAAGAACCTAAGACCAATATCGATACTCTCTGAGGATGAGGTAGGACATCCAATAGGTAAGAGTAATCAAAGAGGAAATTCCTTGAGGATGTGTAAATCCAAGACATGAATAGTCATAAAAGGACATACCTTGTGAACATTTGGATGGGGTATGTGCCTTGAGGGACAATGATGAAGGTGTCTATAAATAATTTTTCTCCCCAACATTATCTAGTGGAGAGATAGAGTTGTTAGTCAATGCATTGTTATATAAAAGTGTTGGTTGATATGATAAAGAAGCACTGATATAAGCTGGATAGATAGCTTATGAGATGGCTTACCGATATGACTCTTCTGATGAGAATTCTTCATTATGAGAATGTCCAAGTACCATATATTTATTATGAATACCTCCCTAGTTAAGAAGTAGTGTTGAAATATGTAACTAGGTTTAGTCATCATAATATTTTGTGTACTATTGATTTCATGTATTTGATGTAAAAGAGAAAGAAATTTTATTATTCTTATTTCTATTTCATGGTTTTCATTCTTAAAGTAATTTTTTTCTAGGTCAAAGCACCCATTGTGTATCGAATCTAGTGTTTTTCACAGAGTAAAGGAGTCAAAAGAGTCATTGTAATATGTAATAGACCCCATTTGGCATCTTGTATCAAGTCAAAAGAATTTATTATGAGACAAAAGTGCAAAAGTATCCATTCTAAACCAAGTAATCATACAAGAGAATAATTCAACCTACAGAGATGAATTTGGCCTCATTAAGGACTATTTGAGCCTCACATAAAGGGTATAATTAAGAATAATTCAACCTCACTTGGAGAGACAATCAATCAAGTTCATTAAAGCACACACAAGGACAACAAATATTAGCGAAGAAGAGGATAACAAAAGGAATAAATATCGAAGTTTTGAATACTTTTTTTGGGCTACATCCTCTCACACATTCGAAGGAATTAGGGAATCATTTCGTTGTAGGAAAATATAAATTGTGGTTATCTAAAAGATCTGAAGTTTAGAGTTAAATATATCAAGCATGAAAGCAGAATATCTAAGGAGAAAGAAGCACCCTAAGCAAAGGAAGAAGAAGAACAATTTTTCCATCTTTTCACCCACACATGTGAATTAGGGTTTTTGCAGTAATGTTGAAATCTGCAGCCAAAGGTTGCAGTTCCGAACTTGAGATCAGAAGTGAAGTTGCAACACTTTTTAAGTAATTTGAGTTGGGTTGATTTTGTGAAATATAAGCTCATCTGAAAGAAGGTTTACTTGGTCTTGGAAAGGTATTTTTATTGGGTATAAAGGCCTTGGAATTCATCATTTGAAGATCCTAAATAAAGAGAAGAATTACTTGTGGGTTTTCCTCTCTAGGAGAGGTTTTGGCCCTGGCTAACAACCTATATATTGTGCCTATTTGTGTTATTGATATTCATAGTTTGGTAGTTTTTTTATGATAAGAACACTATAATAATCAAAAGAATAAGAAGTTAATTATTAATATTACAATTTGAAGTAAATAACATCATAAACATTTATAAAAGTAAAGAGAAATCACTCTAATATAGTTGCCCTAGATTTCTCAATGTCATTAAGATTTCAACTGGATACAATGGATAGACTTTGAAAATAATACATTTACCTATTGTATCTTACATCAGACAGGGAACCCACAAAACACATGCTCTCAAGTGAAAAAAATGACTAAGAAAAGATTGTGAAAGCCAAGGTGATGGAAATTTTTAGATCCTCCTTATTTAGATGAGAAAGATGAAGAAATTGATGAGTCTTCAACAACTAGAAGCACATTATTAACAAGGCTCCCATGTGGAGAATGGAGAAGAGAAACAAAAGGATTATACTAAACATGTTGGAAAAGACATTGATTTAGTAGTGATCCAAACTTTGGGAAATCAGCATGAGGAAAATGGAAACATCTAAGGAGAAACAAACATTATAGTAGCAGAGCAGCGGAAGTTGGTCATACCTTTTCAAAAGGAAGTAATGGGCACAAAGCAAAACCATACATCTAAGAGTTTTGATTCAGACAAAGAAGTTTCCCTGATGGTGGAAGTCAACAAACTAGAATTTAGTATCAAACACTCCAAATCAAGGAGTTTGGTGAAAGGTGGAAAAAAAGAAAGGAAAAAAGGGTAAAACTATGTGATTATTATCACACTTAGCCCCAACAATTTTTTGTATTTTTAATTTTATTTTATCTTTTTTTTTCTCTCTTTTTGTGCATGGGCCAAAGGTTGATTTGATTGAATGATTTTCGACATCTACAAAATGTAATTTCGCTCCTTGTTTTTCAGGTTGAATAAAATTACAATTTTTCTAGTAAAAAAGTACAATTATTTAGATTTTATTTTTTTTGGTTAAAAGAAAACCACCTTATTGTAGTTTAGTGTGATGAAGAGTCTTGTCCAATAATATTATTTTTAAAGCTAATAAAATAATATTTACATTAACAGATAAAAAAATTTAAAATAAGAAAAAATATTTCAATCTCAACCTTAAATAAAATAATTTAATTTCCACTTTAATTTTACATCAACTTTATATAAAAAGATAAAGTAATTGAAAATAAAAAATTTCTAATTACATCTATAATTGCTTTTTACATTTTTAATATGAAGTAGATGTGTAATTACTTCATAACTAAGTATATAATTGACACATAGCATCTAAAAATCATATTGATACAAGAGTTGTGTAATTCATTTGATATTTAGTTGATAGGTATATTTAAAAATATCATATTGATTAAAAAATATTTTTGTATCAAACATAAATAAAATATTTCAAAACCTATATTTATTAACATCATTATATACTAAATTTAAATAAAGAGATAAAGTAATAAATATTATTATTATTATCCACTTTTCTTTGTGAGAGAAATGTGTAATTTATCCAAATTTAATATAGAGTTGGTATATATTATTTAAATTAAAAATAAAAAGGTCAATATAAATTATTAATAAGATATTTCAATATGAAGTAAAATATTTCAATATCAAATATATCTATCCACATGGAGAGAGGACAAGTTTTGTTATATTTTTTTTCATTTAATAGTATATTATAGAAATTTGATAATCCATTCATTATTTAATATGGATTTTACATGGAACATTTTTAAAAATATTAATAACAAAAAATATTCAATGTAATTATAAAGAGAGTGCATATATATTAG
This sequence comes from Pinus albicaulis, assembly GCA_034641835.2. Lineage (NCBI taxonomy): Eukaryota > Viridiplantae > Streptophyta > Pinopsida > Pinales > Pinaceae > Pinus > Pinus albicaulis. Next base: position 519,888,231 of record CM076583.1, on the reverse strand, counting down.
TCCCCAGGGTTAGTTCAATTGGTTGAGTTCACATCTGGGTGAACAACATTTCAAAAAAAAAGAGTATGCATATATTACATAAAGCAAATAAAAATAAAAACATTTCATTAGTGTGTTGCTCAAGATGAAGGAAATGTGTAATTCCTCCTATTAATCATGTATTTCCTAATGTTAGATATGTGTTTTTCAATTCAGTGTAGTTCTTTCAATAGTTAATATAGAGTTGACATGTACCATTTTTAAAAAATTATTAAAAACAAAAATAAATTCAATGTAAATCTCTATTTATTTTGGAGAGAGACTATGTATATATTATACCAATCTAGCTTCATATATTGTGGATATACTCACGGCCAAGAGGGATCAAATATAATCTCTCTAGAGATGAAAACATCTTTTAGAGTGAAAAGAGATTTGATCCACTAGGTAGCTAAGATGTATTTAGGCTAGTAAAATATATATGTAGTTGACAACGAAATATTTTATTTATATTTCAAGTTCTCACATTAAAATGTTAAAACACGCTCCTTCATATTTTTTTCCCATATGCATACATTCAATTATTTTTATTATTAATATTTTCTGAAATATTGGATAGTAAATCCACATGAAGTATTAAAATAATTACAAATATCCCTCATACATTGCATTAGAAAAAAAATGATTTGAGCCCTAAGGGATAGCTCAGTTGGTGGAGTTATTATTGCTAAGTACCCCCCCTATTGCTAAGTACCTCACCTATTGGGAGGTCATAGGGTAAAATATCCTTTACACCCTTTGGGTTGATCTACCTGGATTATGGTATAAATCCATTTGAGATTCAAAAAGAAGCTAGTGATTACGCCATGGGAGCATTTCTCATGCAACATGGTAAGCCCATTTCATTTCATTTTGAACTTTTTAATAAAGATGTGACTAACTATCCCACTTATGATAAAGAGTTATATGCATTGGTACAAAGTGTAAAGAAATGGAAACACTATTTGATGGGGTAAGAGACCATTATCCATACTGACCATCAACCATTGAAGTACTTTCATTCACAATCAAAGTTGCAGCAATCAAGACACTTCATATGGACGGGATTTCTACAACAATTTCATTTGGTTATCAGGTATAAAAAGTAAATCTACAATAAGGAAAAACTGATAGGCTTTCTAGGCCTATTGTAAATTCATCTCAAGCACAATTCTATTTTACATAAAGTTACATTGAGAAATATGCATATGATAATGACTTTTGAGATGTGTATGCAAGCTTGTGTCAAGGAAACCAAATTGAAGAGTTAGATTACCATGTACATAATAGTTTGTTGTATCACTTGGGAAAGTTATGTATTCCACGGGGAGAAAGAAACAATATCATAAGGGAGGCACACACTTCATTTATTTTTGGACATTTCGGTGTAGGCAAGATGATAGTGAATCTTCAAAAGTATTGTTATTGGCCACGGATGTTTGATAGTGTATCTAGTTTCATTAGAGGATGTTATTTGTGTGCAATAAGTAAGCCTAACAGTAGGAAACTAATATTGTACACTCCACTTCTAGTACCTTCACATCCATGGGAGAGTATCTCAATGGATTTTGTGGGAGGTCTTCCATTGTCAAGGAAAGGTCATGATTACTTGTATGTAGTTGTAGATAGGTCCAACAAAATGTGTATTTTGATGCCATGTAAAAAGAAAATTACAGCTGAACAAACAACTCATCTTTGCTTTCAAAATGTTTGGGTTCATTTTGGTCTTCCTACTTCTATTGTGAGTGAACGAGATTCTCAATTTGTTTGGATTTTTTTTGTCAAAATTGTGGGACAGATGGACACTAAGTTGAAGAAGAGTACAACCTTTCATCCACAAATAGATGGTCAGACAGAGGTGGTCAACACGGCAGTCATTCATCTTCCTGGAGGATATTGCAGCAAACATCCCAAGTTGTGGGGCGAATAGTTGCATTACATTCAGCATGCATACAATAAGGAAAAGAATTCTTCCACAAACACATCGCCATTTGAGGCGTGTCTTGGGTACTTGCCAAGATTTCCATTGGACTTCACCATTTGGAAAGATGTTGCTATTGATTGTCATAGTGACATAGATAAAGAAAATAAGTTCATTGAGCAGTTTCAGTTGATACATCACACAGTGCAAGAACAACTTGAAAAGACTCAAAGCAACTACAAGGCAAGGCATGATAAAGACCGTGTCGATCATAAATTCCAAGTTGGTGACAAAGTTTGGTTATATATTAGAAATGAGAGACTTCAAGGGGAAGGTAAAAAGCTTAAGCCAATGCATTATGGTCCTTTTTAAATTCTAGAAAATATTGGTAACAATGTATTTAAGCTAGATTTTCCTCCTTATATGCAAATATAATTTGTTGTTAATGTTGAGAATTTGAGATTGTTTGAGCCTCCGTTGATTGATGATCAAGGACAACATGTTCAACTGCCATCAATAGATGATTTCTCGCCAGAAAATCTTGATGAACTTTAGCATGATCTCATACTTGACAGAAGAACCAGAAATTCAAGGAGAGGGAATGTTGAATACCTTTCTGTGGGACTAAAGGGACAAAATCCTTCTAAGGCCAAATGGATGGATATTGAGAAGGTGAGGGAACTATACCCTCCCCTGCTAAACAATTAATAGTATCTTTTGGGGTCCAAAAGGCTTCTAGTGGGGAGGAATGATTAGGTGCTCAATGCTAAGCTTAAAACTGGAAGTGCTCAAAAACATTCAAAACATGAAAAAACATGAAGTTCTCTTTACCAGGAATCCGGCACACTTCGTTTCATCGAAAACCGACTCCATATGTGAAAGTTAGAGCCCGTTGTTCGTTTTCCTAAACAACTAAAATTTTTGCAGAAATGACAAAATGATGACATGGCATCCTAGTCAGCAAAAATATGAATATTCCTGGAATATTTATTTAATTCTCCTAGTGACACTATGACAAGTGTCACTTCGTGGTTGGTTGTTGCGTTGGGTGACTTGTTGCATTTTCATTGGTTGTGGGATGAGGCAATGGGAAGAGGACACGTAGTGCAGCCAGGGGCTGCCATGTGCCCCCTCCCAAAGGTTGAAATGTGGCTAAGTACAAGGTCAAAGTTATACATATATGGTGGAAAAAATTATTACGGAGGACGGGCAGATGTCAGGGTCGACCCTGCGACCTCCCCCACACAAACCACAAGTCATACCAATAGACTGCACCAAATTTTCTTAACAGTATATGCCATCAGATTATATTTGTTTCCATATGGTTTAATTGGTGGGAGGAAGAGGGGGCCAACCCCCTCACAATAAGACCATTGGCTATGACCACGACGGAAGTGCTCTAACTAAACACACGTTTAGCGCTAACACCAATGCTTACCACTAATTAAACCACACTTATCCATAATTAACTGCGCTTATCTTAGCGGTGGAGTTGATGGAGTCCGCAATTTGTGGTGGAAATCCAAAATTAGTGGAGTTAAGTTGAGTTATATCCAGTTTTGCAGGAGTTTTCCTAGGCCAAATTGATTGAGCCATAACTTTTGAAAAATTTGACCATTTTTGGCTCAAAAAGAGTCTATCCTAGTAGATTTGGACATTATGAGCATGTTGGAGCAGGTTTCAGGAGTAGCAGAGGGTTGTAAACATCATTGTTTTCCATTTTTAGCTAATACATAGGCCTAAGCCATGGAAGCTAGACCAAGGAGATGTAGCCCAGGAGGGGTGAACTCCTTCATCAAAACACTATGTTAATGGATCATTTGATGGTTTGTTGTACATTTTTTTTTCTTTTCAACACTTTGTTTTAATGTTAAAATATTCATGAATTTAACATAAAACTTGTCACAATTACCTGTTTAACCCTCACATACACCATAAGGAAACCTATGCACATGAAGCAAATGATCAATAATTGTTTATAATTCTGAAGATGAATTTATCACGGCAAAAATAACATTCAGATTCAGATCAGTTCGAATAGTATGCAAGATGTTGATGTTGCAGAAGCTGATATTATGAAAATATGCCATCATGAAGAGGTAATTATATTTTTTAATTTCACCTTTTTATCTTTGAAAGTAAGCATATAGTTGGGTTGGATCAAGGCTACTAAAAGAGACATATGGATGGATAACTTTGGAAGGAACATGAATTGGAAGAGGTAGCAGTATGAAGGATAGTTGGATGATGATGAAGAATGTCACTTCACAATGAAAAGAAGATGGCATGACTAGCATTATCCGGTTCAACACTATGAAGAGGAAAGGGAAAGTGATGTAGAAGATAGTCATAGCCCTACGCAGATTTTGGCTCCTTGATGAAGAAGTTGAAGTTTGTCCGTGACATGATGATGCAAAAAGGAGGAGCCCTACAAGATGTTGATAGTACCATGACCTCCACCAAAGAGAAAATAGTCATTGTTGGAAACAAATCCCTAATTAAGAGGGAGCTTGAGTATATTCCTTTTATAGGAATGGGTAGATCCTCCCTAGTTGAGAGGGAGATATAAACACATTGTTATTTTCTTCACATTACAAAGAAAGAATGGAGGATCAGGTAAGAATATAATACCAATATTGGTACTCTTTGAGGATGAGGTAGGACATCCAATAGGTAAGAGTAGTAGAAGAGGAAATTCCTCGAGGATGTGTAAATCCAAGACATGAATAGTCCTAAAAGGACATAACTTGTGAACATCTGGATGGGGTATGTGCCTTGAGGGACAATGATGAAGGTGTCTATAAATCATTTTTTTCCCCAACATTGTGCTCTAATCTAGTGGATAGATAGAGTTTTTAGTCAATTCATTGCTATATAAAAGTGTTGGTTGATATGATAAAGATGCACTGATATAAGCTAGATAGATAACTTATTAGATGGTTTACTGATATGACTATTCTTATGATAATTCTTCATTATGAGAATGTCCAAGTACCATATATTTATTATGAATACCTCCCTAGTTAAGAAGAAGTGGTGAAATATGTAACTAGATTCAGTCTTTATAATATCATGTGTACTATTGATTTCATATTTGATGTAAAAGATAAAGAAAAAATATTATTCTAATTTTTATAACATGCGTTTCATGCTTAAAGTAAAATTTTTCTAGGTCAAAGCACCCATTGTGTATTGAATCTAGTGTTTGTCATAGAGTCAAAGAGTCAAAAGAGTCATTGTAATATGTAATATACCCTATTGGGCATCTTGTATCAAGTCAAAATAATTTATTGTGAGACAAAAGTGAAAAAGTCTCCCTTCTAAACCAGGTAAGCCTACAAGAGAACAATTCAACTTGAAGAGATGAATTTGGCCTCATTAAGGGCTATTTAAGCCTCACATAAAGGGCATAAATAAGAAGAATTCAACCTCACTTGAAGAGACAATCAATCAAGTTCATTAAATCACACACAAGGACAAAAATATTAGCGAAGAAGAGGATAACAAAAGGAATAAATATTGAAGTTTTAAAGAATGTTTTTGGGCTACATCCTCTCACACATTCGAAGGAATTAGGGAATCATTTCGTTGTAGGAAAATATAAATTGCGGTTATCTAAAAGAGCCAAATTTTAGAGTTAAAAATATCAAGCTTGAAAGTTGAATATCTAAGGAGAAAGAAGCATCCTAAGCAAAGGAAGAAGAATACCAATTTTTCCATCTTTTCACCCACACATGCGAATTATGGTTTTTGCGGTAAGGCTAAAATCTGCAATCAAAGGTTGCGGGTCTGAACTTGAGATCATAAGTGAAGTTGCAGCAGTTTTTAAGAAATTTTACTTGGGTTGATTTTGTGAAAGATAAGCTCAACTAAAATAAGGTTCACTTGGCCTTGGGGGGGGGACCTTTGGCTTGGGTCTAAAGGTCTTGGAATTCATCATTTGAAGATCCTATATGAAGAGAAGAATTACTTCTGGGTTTTCCTCTCTAGGTGAGGTTTTGGCCCTCTTTAACAACCTATATCTTGTGTCTATTTGTGTTATTGATGTTCATAGTTTGGTATTTGTTTGATGATAAGACACTATAATAATCAAAAGAATAAGAAGTTAATTATTAATATTACAAGTTAAAGTAAATAACATCACAAACATTTATCAAAGTAAAGAGAAATCACTCTAATATAGTTGCCCTAGATTTCTCAACGTCATTAAAATTTCAACTTGACACGATTGATAGATTTTGAAAATACTACATTTACATGTTGTATCTTCCATCAGACAGGGAACCTACAAAACACATGCTCTCAAGTGAAGAAAATGACAGAAATTAACTTGAAAGCCAAGGTGATGGAAATTTTCATATCCTCCTTATTTAGATGAAAAAGATGAAGAAATTGATGAGTCATCAACAATAAGAAGCACATAATCAACAAGGCTCCCAAGTGGAGAAGGGAGAAGAGAAAGAGAAGGATTCTACTAAACATGTTAGAAAAGACATCGATTTAGAAGTGATCCAAACTTTGGTAAATCAACATGAGGAAAATGGAAACATCTAAGGAGAAAAAAATATCATAGTAGCAAAGCAACAAAAGGTGGTCATACTTTTTCAAAAGGAAGTAGGGGGCACAAAGAAAACCCATACATCTAAGAGTTATGACTCATAAAAAGAAGTTCCCCTGAAGGTGGAAGCTAAGCACATAATCAACAAGGCTCCCAAGTGGAGAAGGGAGAAGAGAAAGAGAAGGATTCTACTAAACATGTTAGAAAAGACATCGATTTAGTAGTGATCCAAACTTTGGTAAATCAACATGAGGAAAATGGAAACATCTAAGGAGAAACAAATATCATAGTAGCAAAGCAACAGAAGGTGGTCATACTTTTTCAAAAGGAAGTAGGGGGCACAAAGAAAACCCATACATCTATGAGTTATGACTCATAAAAAGAAGTTCCCCTGAAGGTGGAAGCTAACCAACTGGAATTTAGTATCAAACACTCCAAATCAAGGAGTTTGGCTAAAGGTGGAAAAAAAAAAGGAAAAAAGGGTAAAACTATGTGATTATTATCGCACTTAGCCCCAACAATTTGATGTATTTTTTTAATTTAATTTTATCTTTTATTTTTTTATTTTTTTCTGCATTAGCTGAAAGGCTGATTTGATCAAAGCCAATGCTTTCGGGCATCTACAAAATGCCAATGCTTTGGGCATCTGTAAACTGCAATTTAGTTCCTTGTTTTTGAGGTTGAATAAAATTACAATTTTTCTTGTAAAAAAATACAATTATTTATATATATATATATATTTTGGTTAAAAGAAAATCACGTGAGTGTAGTTTAGTGTGATGAAGAATCTTGTCCAATAAAATTATTTTTAAAGCTAATAAAATAATATTTACATTGACAAATTAAAAAAACAGAAAATATTTCAATCTTAACCATAAATAAAATAATTTAATTTCCACTTTAATTTTACATCAATTTTATATAAAAAGATAAAGTAATTGAAAATAAAAAAATTCCAATTACATCTATAATTGCTTTCTACCTTTTTAATATGAAGTAGATGTGTAATTCCTTCATAACTAAGTATATAATTGACACACAACATCTAAAAATAATATTGATATGAGAGTTGTGTTATTCATTTGATATTTAATTGACATGTATATTAAAAAATATTATATTGATTAAAGAACATTTTTGTGTCAACCCTAAATAAAATATTTCAAAACTTATATTTAATAACATCATTATATATCAAATTTATATACAGAGATAAAGCAATTATTATTATTATTATCCACTTTTCTTTGTGAGAGAAATGTATAATTTATCCAAATTTAATATGGAATTTGTATGTGTTAATTAAAAAAAATCAATATAAATTATTTAATAAAATATGTCAATATCAAATATATCTATTTACATGGAGAGAGGAGAAGTTTTGTTATTTTTTTTCATTTAATAGTATATTAGAGAAATTTGATAATCCATTCATTATTTAATATGAATTTTACATGGAGCATTTAAAAAAAATATTAATAACAAAAAATACTCAATGTAAATATAAAGAGAATGATATATATATTAGTTCAATTGGTTGAGTTAACATCTGGGTGAACAACATTTCAAAAAATGAGAGTATACATCTATTACATAAAGCAAATAAAAATAAAAACATTTCATTAGTGTGTTGCTCAAGATGAAGGAAATGTGTAATTCCTCCTGTTAATAATGTATTTCCTAATTTGTTAGATGGTGTTTTTCAATTCACTGTAGTTCTTTCAATAGTTAATATAGACTTGACATGTAACATTTTTAAAAATTTATTAATAACAAAAATAAATTCAATGCAAATCTCTATTTATTTTGGAGAGAAAATATGTATATATTATACCAATCTAAATTCATCTTAACTATGGATCTACTCAGGCCAAGAGGGATGAAATCTAATATCTCTACACATACAAACATCTTTTAGAGTGAAAAGAGATTTGATCCACTAGGTAGTTAAGATGGATTTAGGCTAGTATAATATATATGTAGTTGAAAAACAAATTTTTTATTTATATTTCACGTTCTCACATTAAAATGTTAAAACATGCTCCATATTTTTTTCCTATATGCATACATTCAATTATTTTTATTATTAATATTTTCTAAAATATTGGATAGTAAATCCACATGAAGTATTAAAATAATTACAAATATCCTGCATACATTGCATTAGAAAAACAATGATTTCGGCCTTAAGGATAGCTCAGTTGGTCCAGTTTTTATTGCTAAGTACCTCCCCCTATTGCTAAGTACCTCACCTATTGGGAGGTCATAGGGTAAAATATCCTTTACACCCTTTGGGTTGATCTACCTAGATTATGTATTAGGGGTTGATCCCACTTGGTTATTGGAATATTTTATTTATAACCTACATTACAGTTATTGCAATTTTTAAATTTAGGTTGATCTACCCTTTTGGGTTGACCTACCTGGATTTTGTAGCACGGGTACATCCCACTTGCTTATTAGAATATTTTATTTATAACCTACATTACACTTATTGATATTTTTAGCAGGGTAGATCCCACCTGCTTATTGGAATATTTTATTTATAACCTACATTTCACTTATTTATATTTTTAAAATCTTACAAATTAGAAATAAAATAAATTACACATATTCCTAGTTATGGAAAGCTACCTAGATTTAGGGTTGATCTACCTGGATTATGTAGAGGGGGTAGATCCCATGTGCTTATTGGAACAAATTACATATATCCCTAGTGATGGAAAGCTATCTAGATTTTCCATTGTTATGGAAAGTGAAAATATAAGAATATTTTTTTAATTTAAATTACTTTTTTTTTTCTATATAAAGTAGATATAAAATTATGTTATTTAATATGGACATCGAAATAGTTTACTTATGGTTGACACTAAAATATTTTTTTTGTTTTAAATATCACATGTAAGTTGAACCTAGAATTAATTACACATCATAATATCAATAATATTATTTCTTGTCCTCATAGTAAATTAAGTTTTTTTACTCATCTCCATATTAAGTAGTGGAGAAGTCACATTCTTCCTCATACTAAAAGGAGTATATATATATATATATATATATATATATATATATATATATATATATATATATATATATATATATATATATATATATATATATATATATATATATAATTTTATGTTACCTTATATTTCTATATAAAGTTATGTAAAATTAAGATGCAAATTGAAGTATTTTAACTATGGTGGACATTAATTTCTTTTGTTATTACTATTTTTAATTTGTTAATTTTTAAATGTAATGTTAAGTGGAAACATCTCTCCCATACATGCAAAGTTACTTAAAATTAAGATGCAAATTGAAGTATTTTAATTATGGCCGACATTAATATTTTTGTGATTATCATTTTTAATTTAGATATTATTTTTTTTGGGATTCAACTGCGTTAAGTAAGTCATCCGCAATAAAAAATAAATAAAACTTTAAAAATATATGGTTGAAACATTTTATTAATTTGTTTCTCAACATAAGGAGATGTGTAATTCTATTTATTTATAAAGAGACTATGTATATATTATATAAAGCAAATGAAACATTAAAAAAATGCATAGTTGAAACATTTTATTAGTTTGTTTTTCAACATAAGGATATGTATGATTCTTTTCATGAGTAATATGGAGTTGACATATATACACACATATCTAGCACGCTAGATCTATCAAGGGTCTAGTGAGATCAAATCTCTTAAATTGCAAATTATTCTTTAAGTTTTGTACTCTAAAAGAGATTTATTTGTCAATAAATTGATCCATTTCCATTTTGGATAATGTTAATATGAATTAATATTAGTTTTAAATAATATAGTAATAATAATAATTATATATTTAATATTTATCATTTTCAATTTTTAAAAATAGTACGAATAAATAAAAATATTAATAAAATATATGAAAATCACTTTCTCTTAGAGTACCCCATGTACAATCACATTAGAGCTCAATTTCATAATGTTTGTTGCAATATTGACCTTCCTAGCCTTTTAAGATGTCAAAATTATAGTGAGTTTGGAGGCTTCTCTCCAAGCATTTTGAGTATAGAAATAAAATCTTAAATCAAATTAAATAACTCTTTTCTTTAAGTCCAATAGACCAAAAATTGGTCTTAGTGGACATTAGCCATCATCATCATATAAAAAAATTAAAAATATTTAAAGTAGTTTTAAGAGTGAATGAGTTAAATAATTTTAATTTACCTCATTTTAGTGAACAAATAGTTCACCAATTATATGAGTTCAAAAACATGTTATAATTAATTAATTTATATTTGAAAACAAAAACTATAAATGAAAACATAGAAAAAATATCTGCTCAACCTTATAAATTATATTAAAATTTTATATATTAAATTTTAAAAAAATTATATATAAAAAAATTAAAAATATATTTAATATCTTTAAAGTAATTTTAAGTCCGAATAAAAAAATATACCATCAATATTTATAAATATATTTGGTTTTTATAATTACTTTTGTTATATTTATATATTTATATATTTTAATTTTTTAAGTTCAAAAATAAATATATGAATCGAAAGCAAATATATCGAATTAGGATTTCACATTACGCAAGTAAAATTTTATTAAAAATGTTTGTTATTTTTTAAAGAAAAAATTATGAAAAAAAATATTAAAAAATCAATATTTCAATAATATTTATAATTATAATTTATTTCTTTATATTTATTTATTTTTGTGATTTTCTCAAATATTATTTATAATTATAATTAGTTTGTGCATATTTATAATATATATGATTTTTAAAAATTTCAATTTCAAAATCAAAATTTATAATAAACAAAAAAATAAACAAAACATAATCTTAATAAATATTAACTACTATTATTATAATATAACTAATTATTTTATATTTTTTGGATTAATTATATCATTAGGATTTGGTTGACTAACCATCTAATATGATTCACTACTCTATTTTGAGAATAAATTACATTAGATAATTCCATACTTCGACCAAATCTTAATAATGTAATTAATCTAAAAAACTTTTTATCTATATTATAGATCACAAAAATCTTAAATCTACATAAATATTATAATTATATTATCGCTTAATAATAGTTATATTAAATTATAAATCTTCCGGGAAATCACTTATACACTAAAGAGAAAAATTATATTATCACTAATCATAAATTATAAACCATACTGTATGATCATTAGCGTCATGAAGCATTCACCGTTTTTTTTTTAAGTATTTAACATTTAGCACACGTATTTATGAGGACAAAACAAGATGTTCTTAGCTTCTAGTGTGATAACTTCAATAGATGATAATAATTTTTCAATTATATTCCAATGACATGAAAGATGTTCATGATCTGTGATATTTGATTAATACCTTCATAATTAAATATAAGCATAAGAATGAGATCTGGAGATGTTCATTTATTGAAAAGAAGTATCACTGTCTCCATCTGAACACCACCAGAAAACATTCATTCATTAAATATTTTCCCTTTTTATTGAAATGGTTGCCAACCAAAGATTCGTTATGTCCGAATATTTTATAATGTAAGGCTATCATTGGTGTCATATCAACAGTAATTATATTCCTAAACAAACATCCATCCATTATAGGTTACTTAAAATAGGTCGGTTTAGTTTTTAATTCCAATACATATTCAAAATTAATATTATAAACCCATGCATCACTTCCCAAATATTTTATAGAACTTTAATAATAATGAAATGAAAAATTCGATGGATGTACAATGCCTAAACATGTGGTCATTGCAACAAAGTAAATGTGGTGAAGCGATTGAGTGACCCAATTGGTCATTCATGACTATGGTTGTTGTGGTAGTTATTAATCCCACTATTCTGGTATGATAAATATTATTTTTTATTCAATCTTTTTGTTGTACATTAATGGCTAAACAAGTATTATATAACAAGTATGTTAGAATATTTCTTTTTATCCACTATATTTTGTATGGATTGGGTATTGAAAAACTGTTAGATTATAAAAAAGTGTGACTCGTAGCATCCTTTCTCCCACGTAGAGAAGTTGTTAGGGGAGCTTATATTCCTTGGCCCATACTATTGGGTCCTTGCAGTGATTACTTATGTTATAATACAAATGCTAGTGGGCACCAATAATATGGGTTTTGTTTATCCAAAAATAACATTATTTTAATAATTGGTTGGAAATGTGGTGGAAGAAGGTAAAAATGAGCATCTATATAGAATAGAATTGTGGTAAAAATGAGTATCTATATAGAATATAATTGTTGTGGAGTTATTATATGTCTTTTCGTATTGAAATGACTTGGTTAATTTTTTTGGTTGTAATTATTGGTCACAAAGCTAGTGAAGGTATTATGTATTTATTCAAGTTTTAAAATGTCTTTACTTACTCTAATTCGAGAAACTTATTGGCTCAGAGAACAATATGATGGTGTGTAAATTTCTTTATAAGCAAATTTATATTTATTTTCTCTAATTCGAGAAATTTATTGGCTTAGAGAGCAATATGATGGTGTGCAAATTTCTTTATAAGTAAATTTATAAAGGCTTAAAATAAAGCCACCATCTCTTCTTGATATTGATTTTTTGAATGAATATGATTATTTATGTAATTAATCTAGGGCTAGTTTCATTTTAGAATATTTTGTTGGGAATATATGTTTATTATCTAAGGATGGATCGTAGTTGTGGGAACCATAAGGTTAGAACTAAATTCATACATATAGGTGGACCAAGTGCTTCTTTTCATTTCAATTCCATGACTCGATCCCTCTAACAAAGACCATGTTGAGGTCCATGGGACAACAAGAATAATCTAATTGTTTCCTTTATCTAGTTTATGATTTTTTAATTGATATAGCCACTCAATTATCATTTTTTACTTATGTCGAATTTCTTGACTTTAGGGTTCAACTTGTTGAATCCCTATACCATATTTATGCCCCCTTAGGGGACTTCATTTTCCATGGAAATGTATGATTCTTCAACTGTAGATCTTAGCATAAGGGATGAGTTTATTCTACATTTGGTCTATTACAACGATATGCATCATCCATGCTTTAAGTGGCGAATCTTAGATTACCATACCTATCACTATGTAATCATGTAGCAAGTTGAAGCTATGATAAGCTAGTGCATGCAAACCCCACTAGTTTCTAAGCATCCTTATGGTTGAACTATGGGTGAACATGATAGACCTTAGGTGATAAAGAAGAGCACAATGTTGGGTACAATAAAAATGAAATATTGAAATCTTTTATTTGAAAGTCTAGTTGATCAAGGTGAATAATTAGCTATAGTGACGACTAATCCTTCCACTCCCTTAACTTAGCATGGGAATAATAATCATTATACCTACTCCCTATCATTTCTTCTACATGCTTAGAAAAAGGAATGTTTGAATGAGGATGAAAATCAAAATAAATGGTTGAAACAAATTGTTCTTAGTAATCATTGTTTTGATCATTGAATATTGCAAGCCATTTTTAGGTAATCCTTTTAGCGCAATATGGAAACTTGGAGATAATGAGGTGGAGGTGCATCAAGTCATTGGTTTTATAATGTCCCTTTTCGAGAACAAGAGATAGGAGATAATTAATTTAATTATTAAATGTCATCTTAAAGATGATAGTGAGTAATTAAATTAAAAATGGGAATATTAAGTGAATTTGATTTAATTAAGAAATAAAACTCATAAACTCACATTTTATTAAAGTGACCCATGGTATTTAGATGAGGAAAATTATAAAAAGGAAAATACGAGAGCACATTCGGGGAGATTATGGAGTATTGGTATTTTGATATTTGTTCTGCGAGTTCTAGTAGCTTACAATATGAGGGAGAAACCTTTGTTATATTCCCTAGGTTTGATGCTGAAATATATACGCTAGCTGGTGTTGGTTGGTTTCAGTGGTTGTAAAAGCCACCCTAGCTAGCCATTTTGATCCTTGCAAATAATTGAGTTGAATCAATCCGAAGGTAAAATTTATAATGAAGGGGATAGAATTCTTGAACATTAGTGAATTGATTTACAGCCGGGTGGAGGCCGAATTGCATATTTTCCAAGAACAAATTTGTGGTGCTTCATGGGGTTGAGTTTTCAAGAAGATCAAGTGCAAGTAGTTTCAATAGTCAATCCCCTAGGTTTTGATTTCAATATTTATGTACATTTTCTCTTGAAATTCCCATTAATAAAATATTTCTTAAGCTGCAAAAATTCATTTAATTTCTAGGTTTTATATTGAAATTTTAATGGTGTGAGATTGTGCAACTTTTATGGTGTTTTTGGAATAGAAATGCATGGTATAATTTCCTGAAGAAAATTTATAAGAAATTTAGTCAAATTATTTTTTGGGATATTATAGTTGTATTAGAGTTGGTTTTCCTACTAGCTTGAAGTGTTTATTTAAAAATTCTTTCGAATCAGTAGGAGAAACTGTTTGCAAAAGTATTTCTAAAAATTGAATATTTTAACAAAAAATGTAAAGATTATAACAAAAATATTGAAGATTTTAATAAACAATTTATTGAATACTATAACTAAAAGATTGAAGAATCTAACATGAATCTCAAAAGAATGGTAGATCAAATTGAAGCGTGGGAATAATTAATGGTGGTGAAAGAAAAAAATATATTATAGATCTGAAGCAATAACTAACGACTACAAAGAAGAGATTGAAGTGATCAATGATTCAAATAAAAATATGGAATTTGTGGCAACATAGGGAAACATAGTAGTGATGGGAACATTATTTCATAATTTTTGGAAGTATCATTAAAAGGGAATGATGCAAAGGATGAAAATGCTAAAGAAAAGGTAGATGTATCTAGCCTTCTTATAAGGATTGTTCCCCATGATTAGGATACAGGAGGTATTTTTACTAAGCAACGTAAATGAAATAAAGCATAGAGGAATCACATGATACTTTTGAAAATTATTGCCTTTTATCGAGGCAAGGGTAACGATACATTTGAAATGGATGATTTTTACTCTACTTAGCCTATGGATGGAGAAATCCTTGTAGTAAGGTTGTTGATTAGAGGCTTAGTATTTAGCTCCAAAATAAAAGTGCTTAGAAATGCTCCAAACCAGAATGACTGCGTAGAGCTCATAGCCAGGATTTCGGCGCAATTCATTTCGTCAAAATCTTACTCCGGATGAAGAAGTTATGACCTGATGTCTGTTTTCCCAAACAAGTAAAAAATGTGTAGAGCAGTGACAAACTGATGACATGGCAATCCAGTCAGCACTTCAGGAATATCCAAGGAATATTCTCCAATTTTAGCCCAATGACACTGTGACAAGTGTCGTAGTCATATTCGCCAGTGAAATTTGAAAGTGAAATTTTTTTACCTCTAATTCTAAGGTTGAATGAGATTTTTTTTTAGGTTGGAGTAGTCCAACCAGAGCTGGACACGTGTTGTATCCAGGGGCCGCCACATGCCCCCTATGGTGTGGACGCATCCAACCTTGGATAATTGAAATTTATGCAATGTCCAAAGTTCTGGATATATATATGGTCACATATCTTTTTCTCTAGACCTAAGGTCTAAACCTTAGACATCTATTTATGGCAGAAAAACATATATTATGGCTTGAATATATTCTATATCCCTAAGTTCTAAACCTTATGCTAATCTGGCGGATGGACAAACTATATGGCGGAGCTACTATCTACGGTGGACATGTTAACTACATGTGGTAGAGGCTCTAATCTAGTGGGAGGCCTCTAAACTAGTGGACATGTGTATGAAAATGGTGGGTTGCATACATTAATGTTAAACCATAAGTGTTCAAACCATGGGTTTTGTATTATATGGCGGAATAAAATTTTGGTGCGGGGGTCAGGGTCAAACCCACGACCACCCCCGTGCTATGCCTGTGCCTTACCACTATACTCCTCCGATGGATCTTAACCCTATTGGATCCTCGCTGCTATTTGAATTGCATCGATGTCGACGACAGGGGTCCGAAGTGGGCCAACCCCGCATGCCAGCCCCCTCCCATGTGATCTTAATGCTGGAACCGTGGTGTGAGGGCTCAACAACTAGCAGGATTTAAGAACCTAAACATGTTTATTTAAACATTAATTCGATGGTTAGTACTAATCTATTTCACTATTAACCCGGTTGGATAAAGCACAGTTAATGAAATGCTTATCTAACTAAGCCATCATTAAATGTGTGTTAATTCAAAATTAGAGTAGGGTCAACTTGGCGGAGGTGCCTTTTTAGGCGGGGTTTCTAAATTTAGCAGGGCTATATGGATATTTTCCATATTTGGAGGAGAAATAGTAGAAAATTGGGTTTTTCCATAACTGAGCCAATTTTCGACCAATTTTGGCTTAGGAAGAGTCATTCTTGGTATGTTTTGATGTTTTGGAGCCATTAGTGCCGGTTGTAGAGGCAACAAGAGCATGCAAACAACACTTTTTCAAAATTGAATCTAATACAAAGGCCCATGCCATGGAAGCTGGACCAAGGAGATGTAGCCTAGGAGGGGTGAACTCCTTCATCAAACAATATGTTATTGATTCAATTTTCATGGTTTGATGTGTGTTTATATGCATTTGTTCAACATTTAGTTTCCATGCTTTTATATTCATAAAATCAACTTAATCTCCATAAGTTTATTTGTTTATCAATCATAAGCACTTCCATAAACCATTGTACAATAAGAAAACATAAGAAATTTTATTATAAATCTGAAACTGATATTAGCATTGCAATAAATAACAATCAAATTTAGATCAAGATGGTATCAGAGTAAAGGTTACTTTATTTCTTTTCTTGAGATTGTGAAAGAAGGGTTTTAATAGTTTCAATTTTGTGATGCTTACAAGGTTGAAGTTGCAGAGAGGAGAAGGGAAGCTATTGTTTTCTAGTCTTGAAGTTAGGAGCAGAAGGAGAGTCGAGAGAGCATCATATTCACCCAGAGTTCCACTCATAGCTACACTTGAAGCACCTCAAGTTATATCTCTAGAAGTTGGGATTGAAGAGGTACAAATTGCATAAGAAGCTGAGTTGATTGAAAAGGTACAAGCATCATAAGTTGAGCTTGAATCCTTATCCATCATGTCAGGTGTTGGAGAGACTCAAGTACATTCAGAAGAGGAATATGTCAAGAGAGACTTCAATGACATTAAGAGAATGGTTAAAATCATGTTTGATGCATTCATTGTTGAAAGGGCGGGAGAAGGTTCTAAGCCTCCACATGGAGAAGGAACTTCAGATGATAAGAAGGATGAAGAGAAGAGTTCGAAGGGTAGTGGAGGAAAGCCACCTCCATCTCCACCATCCTCATCCTCATCATCTTCATCAGCATCATCTTCCACTTCCATCACAAAAGCCACCCACACTCATTCAAAAACCCCAAAAGGAAAAACTCCATTACTAAAATTGGACATTAAGTTTGAACTTCCCATGTACAATGGTGAGGTAAATGCAGAGAAGTTGGACAATTGGATCCGTCAATTGGAGGTATATTGTAGAATTTAGAATCTACAAGAGGACAACATAAAGATCCAGTTGGCTTCATTGAGGCTAGAGGGAGCAACACTAGTCTGGTGGGAAGCAAAGACTCAAGAGGAAATGCGAATCCATGGTAAAATATCCATTTATTGGGTTCAATTTATTTCTTCCATTAAAAGAAAATTTTATCCATTAGCCTATATGAATAAATAAATTATGAGTTGGAAAAACTTTAGGAAACTCAAGGGCCAAAC
Source organism: Pinus albicaulis (assembly GCA_034641835.2). NCBI lineage: Eukaryota > Viridiplantae > Streptophyta > Pinopsida > Pinales > Pinaceae > Pinus > Pinus albicaulis. The sequence goes on along the minus strand of CM076583.1, from coordinate 519,870,004 downwards.
AATTCAAGAGTATACCAAGGATTTTAGAAAGAGGGCTTTGTTGTTAGGAGTAAACTTGAATTCCCAAGACACACTCTTCAAATACATTGGGGGTTTACATTCCTATTTGAAACATACTATCCTTATGTTTAATCCAAGAAATTTAGATGAAGTATGTGTGAAAGCCCTGCATCTTGAAGCAAGGGGAAAGAACATTCAAGAAGAGGGTATTAAGAAGAATCCATTCAAGGGTAAGGGAAAAGAGAAGGGAGAAAAATGGAAGGGAAGGAAGAATGCAAGCATTAAGAAATAAGGGGAGAAAACTGCATGCAAAAATTGTTCCAAAGAGGGGCATGATGAAGCCCACTGTTGGAAACTACATCCTGAACTAAGGCCTAAGAAACCAAATAACAAGGGGAAACAAAAGATGATTGCCACCACACAACATGATCTTGGATCTGATTCCGGTGATGAGACCAAGATCATAGCCATGGTAAAAAATGGAAAGGAATCCATAACAATTACTAGTTCCTAAAATATTCACAACAACACTCCAATGAAGACACAAGGATATAATTGTTCCATGTAAGGGTGATTTCAAATCATACAAATATTGATGCATTGTTTGATAGTGGGTCGCAAGAAAACCTGATTTCAGAATACTTGGTCAACAATATTAACCTTCAAATCATACCACATCATAAACCATACCCTTTTGGTTGGATAGTTAAGAATTCCAATTTACAGGTTACAAGGAAATGCATATTTCAATTTTCCATTATTGCAAACTATGTTGATGAAGTCGAGTTAGATGTGGTTCCACTTGATATTTCCGAGATTATCTTGGGAATTCCATATATGTATGATAGGAAAGTAGTATTTTATCACCATGAGAACAAATATAATTTGATTAAGGATGGGGTGGCGTATATTGTGAGAGCTCATCGCAAAAATCTAAATATTTCTTTAGTTAATGTCGGGCAAATGAAGAGACTAGTTAATGCAAGTAAAAATTTTGTGCTTCTCATGATCAAGAAAAAGGATGATGTTGGCTATGAATATTTTGAAGGATGTGATGAAAAATTAAAATCTGATTTGTTTGATGTGGTAAGTCAGCATGGCGAGATGTTTCAAGAACCAAGTGGGTTACCTCCCAAGAGGGGAATTCGGCATGAGATTCAAGTGCAGCAGGATGTTCCACTTCCAAACATTGGTATGTATTGCATGTCAATTATGGAGAGTTTGGATATCAAGAAAAAAATCAAAGAATTGCTGAACAAAGGTATCATATGCCCATCTACTTTTCCATGTGGTTCACTGATTTTTTTGGTACCAAAGAAGGATGAGACTTGGCACATGTGCATAGATTTCCGTGCACTGAATATAATCACGGTAAAGAATCTCTATCCACTCCCACGAATTGATCATTTGCTTGATCAGTTAAGGTATGAAAAGTATTTCACTAAGTTATACTTATGAAGTGGTTATCATCAAGTTAGAATAGCTAAGGAGGACATTTGGAAAACTACATTTAAAACTAGACAAGGATTGTTTGAGTGGCTAGTTATGCCATTCAGTCTAACAAATGCTCCAACTAATTTCATGAGAGTTATGAATGATGTTCTAAGACCATTTCTAGATGAATTCATAATTTTTTAATTAGATGATATTTTGATATTCAACAAATCAAGATATGAACATGTCATGCATGTGAACAAGGTACTTGATGTCTTGAAAAAAGAGCAGTTATTTTTAAAGATGTCAAAGTGTGCGATTGGCAAGACTTATTTAGTGTATTTGGGACACATTGTTGGAGGAGGTGAGTCGAAGATAGACCCTTCCAAAGTAGAGGTCATTCTGAATTGGCCCAAGCCCAATACAGTTACGGAGGTAAGAATATTTCTTGGGGCAACACAGTAGTGGAGGAAATTCATTGCTCCATTACATGCATTGACAAGTGTCAAGAAAGTATTCCATTAGGGAGATATGCAGAAAAATTCATTTGATGCTTTAAAACAAAAGATCAGTTCAACACCGGTATTGTCTCTTCCCGATCTTAGACAACCATTTGAGATCCAAACATATGCAAGTGATTACACCATGGGAGCATTTCTCATGCAGCATGGTAAGCCTATTTCGTTTCATTTTGAAATTTTTAATGGAGCTATGACTAACTATCCCACCTATGACAAAGAGTTATATGCATTGGTACAAAGTGTAAAGAAATGGAAGCACTATTTGATGGGGATATTATCCATGCCAACCATTATCCATTGCAGTACTTACAATCACAGTCAAAGTTGCAGCAATCAAGACATTTAAGATGGATGGGATTTGTACAACACTTTAATTTGGTTATCAGATATAAAAAGGGAATCTACAATAAGGTAGCTGATATTCTCTCTAGGCCTATTGTAAATTCATCTATTATACTTAAGCAAAATTCAGTTATGCATGAAAGTTACATTGAAAAATATGTATATGATAGTGGTTTTCAAGGTGTATATGAAAGCTTGAGTCAAGGAAACCAAATTGAAGAGTTAGATTATCATGTGCATAACAGTTTTTTGTATCACTTGGGCAAGTTATGTATACCACAGGGAGAAAGAAACAATATCATAAGGGAGGCGCACACTTCATTGATTGTTGGACATTTCGGTGTAGGCAAGATGGTAGTGAATCTCAAAAGGTATTGTTATTGGCCACACATGATTGATAGTGTATCTCATTTTATTAGAAGATGTTCTTTATGTGCAATAAGTAAGCTTGGTAATAGGAAACTTCGATTGTACACTCCACTTCTGGTTCCTTCACATCCTTGGGAGAGTATCTCAATGGATTTTGTAGGAGGTCTTCCAATGTCAAGGAAAGGTCATGATTAATTGTATGTTGTTGTAGATAGGTTCAGAAAAATGTGTCTTTTGATTCCACATATAAAAAAAAATTACAGTTGAATTTTCTTTCAAAATGTATGGGTTCATTATGGTCTTCCTACTTATATTGCAAGTGATCGAGATTCCCGGTTTGTTGGGAATTTTTGGTCAAAATTGTGGGACATGATGGACACAAAGTTGAAGAAGAGTGCAAACTTTCATCCACAAACAGATGGTTATCTAGACCGAGGTGGTTAATAGGAAAACAATTCATCTTCTTAGAGGTTATTACAGCAACCATCCCAAGTTTTGGGATGAATAGTTGCATTACATTCAACATGCATACATCAGGGCAAAGCATTCTTCCACAAACATATTGCCATTTGAGGCATGTCGTAGGTACTTTCCAAGATCGCCTTGGACTTCATCTTTGAGAAAGATGTCACTATAGATGGTCATAGTGACATAGATAAGGCAAGGAAGTTCATTGAGAAAATTCAGTTGGTACATCACACAGTGCAAGAACAACTTGAAAAGAGTCAAAGAAACTACAAGGCAAAACTTGATAAACACCGTGTTGATCACAAATTCTAGGTTGGAGATGAAGTTTGGTTATATATCATAAAATAAAGATTGCAAGGGGAAGGTAAAAAGCTTAAGACAATATGTTATGGTCCATTTAAAATTCTGGAAAAGATTGGTAGCAATGCATTTAAGCTAGACTTGCCTCCTTATATGCAAATATATTCTGTCGTTATTGTTGAGAATTTGAGGTTGTTTGAGCCTCCTTTGATTGATGATCAAGGAGAGAATTTTCAGCTACCATCAATAGATGATTTATCACCAGAATATCTTGATGAACTTCACCAAGATCTCATAGTTGATAGAAGAACGAGAACTTCAAGGAGAGAGTGTTGGAAATATTGTCATTGATGGCAAAGGAGATAGCATAGAAGCAAAGAGAGATAGAAAAAGAGGCAGCAAATATGTAGAAAGGTAGAAGAGAGGTAGTAGAGACCTGCATAGAGCTAAAGAGATCTGAAGAGCTATAGAGGGTCGAGCAGCTGTGAAAAGGGTCATTTGAAGAAGCAAGGCAGCAAAAAGAAGCAGCCCAGGTAGCAGAATATACAGTGAATGCAAAGAAACGGTCCTGCACTGACATGCACTGACATGCACTGCCTGTGCACTGTCATGCACAGTAACTAAATTCAGAGAAACAGTCATGCCGAATAGGGTTGGAATGGTAGTGTGGTAGTCAAGTCACAGGCAGAGAATTGTAAAACGAACTGCCTTCTGTGTGGATTGTGTTAAAATTGGATATAAAACAAAGGCGAAGATGAAACCCTGAGAAATGGAACTCTGATTTAATGAGCAATGAAAGAAATGGTGAGGCGAGTTAATTATTGGGCCCAAACATGATTATATGTTGGCGTTTGTCTTTTATTAAATCCCAGGTTATATATGGATGAATATTCATAGGTGGTGGCGTTAAATAATGTGTGAAGGTTTCAATAAGAATATAGGCAATTTCGATGACGCGGAACCATGTATGAACCGGAACCACGAGCCAATGGGCGGTGTATAGTAAAGGCGGTTTGGAAGGGCAAACTGGTAGTATCACACAACAGTGAAAATGGTAAGTGGTATTACGAAAAATAATGCGATATGGGTCTTTACTCGCCACGTGTCCTAAGGTGGTATTCTAAAATCATGTCCATCGCGTAATTTTGGAGAATTATGTGCCATGCATCTAATTTGCATGATATTGCATGACTGCTGTCGGATTGAGGTTTGGGCCGCGATAAGTTATTCGCCATCGGATGCGAAGGGTAGTTTAACTACCGGGACCCGCTTTGATCGTGCGAGTTAGATGTGATAAGGCCCGAGCGTTTTCATAACGTGAAAACAGTCGGATTGGTTGATTGGAGGGCGATGAGTTATTGACCGTCGATTCACGAGGTAAGGTAGTGGCTGGGCTCCACTCTTAATTTGTGTTGACAGAGGATATAATACATGTTAACATATTATCATTGATATGAATTATCACAAGGTGCACGTATAAAATTGGTATATGTGAGTATGAAAGCTGTGGACAACTATATAAGGACCTCTTATAATAAAGCGAAGATTCAATTGAAATAACCATTGAATATGTGGGGCCCGAGGATATATATATATATATATATACATATATGTTATCTGTTGGGGTTTGAGTCCGAGTTATGGTTTAAACCAAGGTTGAAGATCTTATGATATTTGAATGCGGACCTTACAAAAGGGAGTTTGAAAGTTACGGAATACTATAATAATGTGCTTGGCATTATTATATGAGGAAAGGTGCGGTTAAATGGCAAACCTTAAATATGGGGTTTGATTAGGTTTTGATAAAGGAGCACATTATATGCATTGTGGGTTTCTTATAACCCTTTGAAGAAGTAGGTTCCGCACAATAGTTAAATTACCAGCTCAGGAATTAAACATTGGAGGTTGCTAGATTGTGGATTTGTATTGGAGGAAATTTCTGGGATGCATTTTATATGCACAGAGAGAGTTTAATGTGAGAATGTGAGTTGATAGTGTTGTGACCGAATATATATATATATATATATATATATATATATATATATATATATTCGATAATCATATGTGAGAGCCCAAGGTGGTGCAGGATTTCGAATAATGATTTTGAAGATTGAAAATTAAGTTAGCCTTCGATTAAGAGTTGAAGAAATGAAATTGACTATGGCTTGAACCATCAAATACAGGTAAAAGCTCTACATGTAAAGATTGTCATATTTTGGATTTATTTGGGACTAATCCTGAGAATCAATTATACAATTTGTATGAACAGTGAATATGCATAGGAAATGAAAATGTGGGTTTGCCAGGTTACATGCAATAAGTGGCATTGCCAAATTTGCAGAACAATGTAGTATGCAAATAGATAATAACAAAGAAATAGTAAAAGACAAACTGAAGAAAGCCAAAGGCCAGAAAAAGGGCTGAGTGAAATTGATATATGTAACTAAAAAAGTGAATGTAAATGTTTTAAATGTTTATATTGTTTTTGATGCAAAGGCAAGTCTCCGATAGGAAAACAAAAACTCCACTGTAAAACAAAAACTTGTATAAATTGCTATATTTTTCTGAATGAGCTGGGAAAATAAATGAGAAGGTAGAAAGAAAAAAGTTAGGGATATTCACTTCGAATTCACTTCAAATTCCCTGGGTAATACAAATAGTCATGTGATGAACTCTATAAATTATATGACATTAATATGCATAGAGAGGTTAGAGAATGCATAATTGAGGCAGAGAAGATAAGAAGAAGGAGGAGCAGAAAGAGATGCCATGAAAAGTCAAAGATGATATAAGATGGATAAGAAAGCTGGAGGACAGCAGTGAAGAAGGTATAGAACAGAGCTGATATCCAAGGTAAATTAGCAAGTGTTTTCTTTTGAAAGAGTGAGGAAATTGGAGCTTCCCTATCAAGTTATAGCTTGATAGATGCCAGTTGTAACTGACTGAGGTAGGAGCCTCCTGTAGGTTGTAGCCTGTAGAAAATAGAGGAAGTTGGTGCTTCCATATCAAGTTTTAGCTTGATAGAAGTCAGTTGTAGCTGGCTGAGGTTGGAGCCTCTTGTAGGTTGGTGCCTGCAGAAAATTGATGGGAGTTGGAGCTTCCTTGCAGTTGTAGCTTGCAGAATTCAGGTAGGAGCCTCCTGTGGGTTGGAGCCTACAGAAAATCAGTGGTGAGAGGGAGTTGGAGCTTGCCTTTGCATCACAACAATAATAAGATGTGGTTTTCTCCCTTATGGGTTTCCACTTATATCTGTTGTCCATATGCATGATGATTATGTGTTGATACTCTGTATTTATTCTGCTTAATACCCGCTGCTCATTTATTAAGATTGTTGTTCCATTGTATATAAAGAAGACAGATTCTATTTCCATTAAAATAAAGTATAATAAGAACATGATTGCATTAAACTGATTCACCCCCCCTCTCAGTTTAACCAAGGGTCCAACAATTGTTATCAAATCAGGTTCCTTCTGTATCATTTTAACAACTGAAAGGAGATCCTAGGTCCCCAGGATGGCTAGTCAAGAAGGATGCTCAGCCAATAAAGCCCCTTTTTTCAACGGTGCAAATTATGCCTTCTGGAAAATCAGAATGAGGACATACATAATGTCTCTAGGAATAGAAGTTTGGGCTACTGTGGAATTTGGATATGCCCCAAAGGCGACTGACTCAGAGAAAGAAGCCAAACAATATTTTGTAGCTAATGCAAAGGCCATGAATGCAATCTTAAATGGACCGTGTGAGGCAGAATTTATCAAAGTAATGCACAACAAGACTGCCAAAGAAATATGGGATACACTAGAAAACATCCATGAGGGAGAAAAAAAGGTGAAGACAGTCAAACTTCAATTCTATAGAGCTTAGTTTAAAAATATAAAAATGAATGATGATGAAGACATTGCCAACTTCTTTTTAAGGGTTGCAGAAATTGTGAATAACATGAAAGCTCTAGGAGAAACCATAAAAGAAGCTGTAATTTTTCAAAAGATTCTAAGATCTCTTCCACCCAGCTTTAACCCCAAGGTTTCTGCCATAGAAGAAACAACTGATTGGGAAACCTTGACCATGAACCAATTACTTGGAAATTTAACAGTCTATGAGATGAGACTGCCACAGAGGAAGTCAAATGTGAGGGAGGCAACCTTTAAGACAGAGAAGAAGAAAGAAGAAAAGGAAGATATATGCTCTTGCTCTGATGAAGAAGAGGCCAAATTTATCAGGAAATTGGATAGAGGTTCAGGTAAATATAAAGGTAAACTTCCATGTAAATGCTTTAACTGTGGAAGAGTTGGACACTATGCTGCTAAGTTTCCTCATAAGAAAACAAATAATCAGAGAAAATCATATCAAAGTACTGGCAGAAAGGGAAGAGATTCAATAGAAAGTCTTTCTATGCTCAGCGAGATAGCATTGCATCTGAAGACTCAGATGAATCCTCAAGTGAAGAAGGAACCTCTGAATTTATATTGATGGCTATAGACGAGCTTGAAGGATTCCTTCTAGAAGATGAGGAAGAAGGTGAAGTTGATATTGAGGGGGAGCTAAGAAGTGCCCTGGAGGAAATTGACAGACTCAAACTGAAGTGCAGAAAATAGAAAGACATTCTCCTCAAATATGTAAGAGAAGAACAAAATTCAGAAGTCCTCATTCAGTTGAAAGTTGAGCTTGAAGAAGCCAAGAAGGTAGAAGACATTTTACTTAAGCAAATTAAGGATAAAATTTAGGGAACAAGAGAAATTGGAAGAAGAAGTAGTATGCTTGAGGAATAAATTAGAAAATGGCCAAAGGAAAGTGTCAATAAACACTCCTCAAATGACAAGCTCTGATAATTTGAATGAAATTCTAGATGCTCAAAGATCTCCTTTGATAAAAACTGGGATAGGCTATGAAGGAGAATCAAGCAAAGGAAAAGAAAAGGAAAAAAAAAAATTCATTTTTGTAAAAGCTGATAAGGATAATGAAGCGGCTCAGAAGTTTCCTACAGAAGAAGAAACCTGCAATGATGTAAACAGAAACCAGATGAGACCTCAAATGACAAAGAATGAAACAAATAAACAGTCAACTGAAAAAGGCTCATATACTCTTGAAATGTCAAATTTGGAAGCCATCAAAGGAGATTCTTCCCCCCTATGAAAAATGTCACTTGTTATGCCTACCACAAACTGGGACATATTGCTGCATACTGTCATACAAGGAGAATCGAGTCAAACCAGCAAAGGATGAAAACAGTGAAAAGACTACCTCAAGCAAACAAATGGAGAAGACAACCCTTCATCAGGTATGCAAATTGTTTTTATGGATACTGTTTTTACTGTAAGGAATTTTTCCATCAAATCATAGAATGCAGAACATATGGACAAATACTGATGTTCAAAACCTCAAGGAGGTTTATGAATCATGGAGATTTTACTCGTACTTATAATTCTGCTAAAAATATGATCAAATGCTGTGTATGCCATAAAATTGGACATATGTCTTCCAAATGTCCTCTCAGAGAATGTGGTCCATCATCTCATAAAAGGTACCAAACAAAAGGATGCATGCAGTGGAAAAAGAAGGTGAATAAATGTGACCTAGCTCTAATAGCTCAAGACCTGAAAAACTAATGGTATTTGGATAGTGGATGCTCAAAGCATATGACTGGAGATAGAAGCAAGTTTATAACCTTTGATGAAAAGAAATATGGAAATGTTACTTTTGGCAATGATAAAGAAGGGAAAATCAAAGGAAAAGGCTCAGTTAGTCTAGATAATGGCAGAGGAAAGGCCCAAGATGTACTATTTGTGGATGGGCTAAAAGCAAATCTGCTGAGTGTTAGTCAAATGTGTGATAAAGGCTGTGAAGTTATTTTTAGAGCACAAGACTGTGAAGTAAGATCAAGCACAACAGGAAAGACCCTGATCAAAGGTGTTCGAACATAAAGTAATGTCTACATAGTGAAAGAAGAGAATGAAGCATGCCACCTTAGCAAACTTGAGGAGTCATGGTTATGGCATAGAAGATTGGGACACCTAAACTTCGACCATATCATAAGTCTAAGCAAGAAGAATGTAGTCAGAGATATGCCAGTCATAAAGAAGCCTTCAAATACCATATGTAAATCCTGTCAACAAGGTAAGCAGACCCGCACATCCTTCAAGACCAAAGAGAAACTATCTACAAGCAGACCTCTTCAGCTTGTTCACATGGACCTGTGTGGACCTTCAAGAACTAAAACACCAAGTGGAGAATCCTATTTCATGCTGATAATAGATGATTTTTCCAGAACGACATGGGTTGCATTTCTCAAATATAAATCAGAAGAACTTGAGAAGTTAAAGATGTTTAAGGCATTAGCAGAAAATCAAACAGGATGCAAGCTAAAGTGCATCAGATCAGACAGAGGAGGTGAATTCACAGACTATGATTTTGCAGACCTATGCAATGAGCATGGGATAAAACAACAGTTTACAATTGTAGGTACACCTCAACAGAATGGAGTGGAAGAGAGACAAAACAGGTCAGTACAATAGATTGCCAGAGCTATGATGCAAGAAAGTAACATTCCCCAAATCTTCTAGGCAGAAGCAGTACACACAGTTGTTCACATTCTTAACAAAGTACATCTAAGACCAAACTGTGACAAGACTCGTTATGAACTATGGCATGGTAAACCAACATCAATCAAGCAATTTAGAGTCTTTGGAAGCAAGTATTTCATAAAAAATAATGATGAAAATCTGGGAAAGTTTGATGCAAGAGCAGATGAAGGAATCTTTCTAGGATATGCATCCAAGAGCAAGGGTTACATGTGCTACAACAAAACACTACATAAAATTGTGGAAAGCATTGATGTAAGATTTGATGAAGATCTACCAAACAAAACAAGAAGTACAAGTTTCAGAAAACCTCCAAAAGATCATGAAGAAGAGAACCAAGATGATGATGAAATAAGCAAGACAACAGAAGATACTGAACTGAACTCAAAAGGTCCCTCAAGACACACTCAAAAGAATCATCCAGAAGATCAAATCATTGGGGACAAGAGTGTGGGAGTCCAGACAAGAAGACAGCTAGCTGAAAAAACAGAAGAAGTATACATGGCTATGTTGTCTCAAATAGAACCAAAGAAGTTTGAAGAAGCCACCAAAGACAAATATTGGGTGAAAGCTATGAATGAAGAACTAGACCAGATTAAGACGAATAATACATGGGAGTTAATTCCAAGACCCACAGGGAAAAATGTCATAGGCTCAAAATGGGTATTCAAGAATAAGATGAATGAACAACGACAGGTAATCAGAAATAAAGCCAGACTTGTATGCAAGGGATATTCACAAATTGAAGGTCTTGATTATGATGAAACCTTTGCCCCTGTAGCCATAATGGAAGCAATCAGAATTTTTTTGGCCTTTGCATGTTATCATGATTTCAAGGTATATCAAATGGATGTGAAGTCTGCCTTCCTGAATGGAGATTTAGAGGAAGAAGTCTACATGGAACAACCCGAAGGATTCTCCTCAACAGATAAACTAGAATATGTGTGCAGATTAAAGAAAGCATTATATGGGCTGAAACAAGCTCCTCGAGCATGGTATTCAAGGCTGGAAAAATACTTGCAAAAACAAGGGTTCAAGAAAGGAGGAGTAGACAACAATTTTTACATAAAGGCCAATGAAGGTGAACTCCTAATTGTAGTAGTGTATGTAGATGATATCATGTTTGGAAGAAACAAAGATGAGTTAGCAAAAGGATTTGCTGAGGAAATGAAATAAGAATTCGAGTTGTCTATGATTGGAGAGCTCACCTTCTATTTAGGACTTCAAATTCAACAAAAGAACACAGGCTCATTCATCTCACAAGATAAATACTTAAGAGAGATGCTAAAAAGGTTCAAAATGGAAGACTGCAAACCTGTGTCAACTCCCATGATCACTGGATGCAAACTTTGTGCAGATGATGGATCAACAGATGTAGATAAAAAAATTTACAGATCCATGGTTGGAAGTCTGTTATACCTAAGAGCTTCTAGACCATACATTGTGTTGGCTGGAGGACTAGTGGCAAGATATCAAGCAACACCAGAACAAAATCACTTACTAGAAATCAAGAGAATATTTAGATATCTACAAGGAACTGCACATCATGGGCTATGGTATCCAAAGGAAAAAACTTCACTTTGACAACATATACAGATGCAGATTGGGCCAGCTGTGTGGATGACAGGAAAAGAACAAGTGGAGGAGCATTCTATTTGGGAAAAAGTCTGGTGGCATGGCTAAGCAAGAAGCAAATTTCCATCTCTCTATCTACAAAAGAAGCATAATACATAGCAGTAGCAGTTTGTTGCACACAAGTAATGTGGATGAAAAAAACCCTCCAAGACATGAAGGTAAGCATTGATGAACCTATTTCTATAAATGTGACAATACAAGTGCAATAAGTATATCAAAAAATCATGTACTTCATTTAAAAAAAAAGCACATCCCAATAAATTACCACTTCCTCAGAGAACAAGTAGCACAGAAAGTAGTAAAGCTGGAATATGTACCAACAAAGGAACAAGCAGCAGGAATATTCAAAAAACCCCTTGCTAAAGAACCATTCAAATATCTAAGAGACAAACTAGGAGTAGTGTCTGCAGATGTTACTCTCTGACATGAAAAGAAAGCATCATTCCAGGGGGAGATCAGAAAAGAAAACATCATTCCAGGGGGAGATCAGTCACCAAATATTGTCACAAAAGAACCAGAACAAGTGAGTAGAGCATGGAACAGGTCCTCAAGATCAGAATATTATGGACAAGATTTGGAAAACACACTAGGAAAAGTGCAACCCTTTGCCATTGATGTCAAAGGGGGAGGAAAAGCAAGTAACAGAAGAAAGGGTCTTCTAAAAGGCAAGCAGAGGAAGTGTATTGCCATCAATGCCAAAGGGGGAGACTGTTGGAAATATTGTCATTGATGGCAAAGGAGATAGCATAGAAGCAAAAAGAGATAGCAAAAGAGGTAGCAAATATGTAGAAAGGTAGCAAAGAGGCAGCAAAGACCTGCATAGAGCTAGAGAGATCTGAAGAGTTGCAGAGGGTCGAGCAGTTGTGAAATGGGTCATTTGAAGAAGCAGGGCAGCAAAAAGAAGCAGCCTAGGAAACAAAATATACAGTGAATCCAGAGAAACGGTCCTGCACTGACATGCATTGATATGCACTGCCTGTGCACTGTCATGCACAGTAAATGAATGCAGAGAAACGGTCATGTCAAATAGGGTTGGAATGGTAGTGTGGTAGTCAAGTCACAGGCAGAGAATTGTAAAACGAACTGCCTTCTGTGTGGATTGTGTTAAAATTGGATATAAAACAAAGGCGAAGGTGGAACCCTGAGAAATGGAACTCTGATTTAATGAACAGTGAAAGAAATGGCGAGGAGAGTTAATTGCTGGGGCCCAAACATGATTATATGTTGGCGTTTGTCTTTTATTAAAGCCTAGGTTATATATGGATGAATATTCATATGTGGTGGCGTTAAATAATGTGTGAAGGTTTCAATAAGAATATAGGCAATTTCGATGATGCGGAACCATGTATGAACTGGAACCACGAGCCAATGAGCGGTGTACAGTAAAGGCGGTTTGGAAGGGCAAAACGGTAGTATCGCGCGACAGTGCGAATGGTAAGTGGTATTATGAAAAATAACGCGATATGGGTCTTCACTTGCCACGTGTCCTAAGGTGGTATTCTAAAACCATGTCCATCGCGTAATTTTGGAGAATTATGTGCCGTGCATCTAATTTGCGCAATATTGTGTGATTTCTGTCGGATTGAGGTTTGGGGCGCGATAAGTTATGCGTCGTCAGATGCGAAGGGTAGTTTGACTACCGGGACCCACTTTGATCGCACGAGTTAGATGTGATAAGGCTCGAGCATTTGCATAACGCGACAACCGTCAGATTGGTTGATTGGAGGGCGATGAGTTATTGACCGTCGATTCACGAGGTAAGGTATTGGCTGGGCTCCACTCTTAATTTGTGTTGACGGAGGATATAATACATGTTAACATATTATCATTGATACGAATTATTATTTTTTTGAATGTAACATTTTCATTTCTCTAGTTGTTTGCATAAATATATATTTTATTTATTTACTTACTTATATATACATATATCATGGTAGTAATTATTATGTACCGTAATTTTGAACAATTAGGTAAGTACCAGGTCAAAGATATGAATGTATATGTTGAGCCTCTTATCGATGAGCTAATACAGTTATGGCATGGCATCACTATGTGTGACATCACTAAACCAATCAAGCAGAAGAGATTTCAATGTCGTGGAATGCTTGTATGGACAATTCATGATGCCCCAAGACTAACACATGTTTGTGGTATGTAATATTTCGTTGCACTTTAATATAATACATAATTATCTAAATTATATATACCATATTGCATGTTTTAAAAATGATCTCATAGTATATTAATTGTTATTGATCCATCTATTGCAGGTCTTCAAACAAAGGGTAGATTTGCATGTCTAGTTTGTGGCCCTAAGATGAAGTATCGTCATTCGCCAGACTTAAGAAAGATGGTGTTTGATGATTTTAGGCACTTCCTCTCTAGGAACCATAAGTATCGTACTACTGAAAAACATCTTTTCAATGATAAAGAAGAAACTAGATTAAAACCACGAAGAATGACACCTCAGTTGTGGATGTTGGAATATAACAGAATTAATAATCGTCAAGCAGCTGGTACGTAATTTGTGTGTGTATATATATATATATATATATATAATTTGTTTATGTAATGTTTGGAATTTTTTTTTTAACTAATGAATTTATTTTATTGTATTTTATAATTAACATTGTTCTGATTTATTTTATTCTTTGATATCAAGGTCATCGTTGCGGTGAAGGTACTTATATTGTACTTCCACCTGGAATGAAATGTTATCCTTCTCAACTCGCGAGGTTGCCCTGCTATGAGGACCTAAAAATAGCTCATTTGTTTGATACAATGCATGTTGGGAAGAATGTGACAGAAACATTATGGCGAACCATAGATGGTGCACATGATAGAGATAAAATTGAAAAAATTTGTGTTGACGTTGAGAAATCGAATCATGCAATGAAAAGTGTGATCTATAGATAAAATAACAATGGAGGTCAAAATTATAATAATATTCCATGGTTATTAACAGAACAACAAAGCAATGATGTAAAAGAGGTCGTTAGAAGAATTAAATTTCCAACAGGTTTGGCTTCAAACATAAATAATATCTTAATGAAGAAAGGTGACTTCAGTGGGGTGAAAACACATGATTGGCCTACCTTTGTTAAGGTAATTTTTTTGGTATATGTTTTTGTATGTTATTGCTTGAATACATATTTTAAATTTTCCTTTTTCTGTTTAATTTGGAAAGCAATAACGATTAATTTTTTATTGTTATAGTATGTTCTACCTGTATCTCTCCCAAATGACTTCGACAACAATGTCAAACAAGTTATATATGGTCTTAGTAAATACATGAGGTAATTAGTTTTGATTTATATGCAAAATCTAATTGATACAATTTCTTTTCATACTTAATGAAATGATGTATTAATTTACTTGTAATGAAATATATATTATGTTTCATTGAAATAACCTTGTGTAATGATTTGCAGATGGTTGTCATTGAAAGAAATCCATCAAGATGAAATAAAGTATTGGAAGAGAGAAATTCCTAGGCTAATGTGTGAAATGCAAAAGTATCTACCTCCAACATTTTTCAATGCACAATAACATTACTTGATACACCAAGTTGAGGAGATTGAAATGTGTGGACCAGTAAACACAAGGTCAATGTGGATGGTCGAGAGGCACCTGAAATCCTTGAAGGCTTTGGTTAGACAAAGAGCACGACCTGAGGGTTCTATGGTGGAGGGATATGTGGTATATCAATCCATGGTGTATATTAGTCATTATCTTCCTATATTAGCTGCACTAGCCATGAAGGTGGTGGATTGCATTTGGGATGTGAACTCCATCAAAAAATTTGAAGTGGAGCACCTGTTGGGAAAAGGTAGAATGAAGAAAGTGAGAGGTAAAATATTTATTATGTATAATACATATAATGTTTCATTTTTTTACATCATGTATATGATCATTGTATTCATTTAGGTCTTATTCTTTCATAGTTTATTAATTAATATAATTTACCATGGTTATAAGTAATATTTATTAATATTGGTGAATTATTGTTTTTTTATTTAGGTGTTCAAGATTATGAGACACTACTTTTATACATTGCAAACAATCTTGAGTGGATGAGTGAATGGATTGAAACATGTAAAGCACGTAACGATGGTAGGTTATCATGGAAACTATTGTGTGAATTGATTAGAGAAGCGTATTGTAGTGGAGATGGAAACGTTACAGACAAGGAAATCGATTTAGCATATGGTTAGAAGGATAGAAAGGTAAGCAATTAATTCACCTATTTTATTCATTACTTATTTTATAATATATTTATAATGTGACAACAATTTTGATTTTTCAGTTAATTTTCATGTTGTGTAAATTATATGATTAATTATTAATTGAGAATGCATCTTTTTCATGTTTGGCATATTGCAGTTGAAACACCACAAGGCTATGTGGTGCAATGGTCGTAAATTTTGCGTTAAACAGTTGGATGATAACAGGAAAACTTATGATAGTGGGATAACTGCAGTATTCCAGGTCACTAATGTTTCCTCCAGGAGTGACATACATCCTCAAGAATATGAAAATAGATATTATGGGTTCTTAGATGATATAGTTGAGTGTGACTTTAATTCCTTCAAAATAGTTTTGTTCGACATAAAATGGTATAGGCTACGAATGAATGTCCGTGATGATGATAGAACACTTATTCAACATGACAATGGATTTCCAATGGTTAAAACATCGCAGTTTGAAGCAGGAAAAGATCGCTATGTTTTTCCAAGCCAATGCGAATAAGTCTTTTACTCAGAGGTTCCAGGTGAGAACAAATGGTCATTTGATATTAGATATGATCCAAGAGGAAGGCCAGTAGAGTATACTGTAGAGGAAGAAGATGATATTGATCTAGAAGAAGATGATGCAGTGGCAGATGAACAGGAATATGCATTGACAGACAAAGAAGATATCTTAGAAGATGAACCAAGCATAGGAGATGAGGCAACAATTATTGATGATGATGTCGATGAGGATATTATTGAAAATGACATAATTGATGATGATGATGACATGGTCGATCATTTCAACACCATTTCTGAATCAAATGTTGATATAGATGCCGATCAGTTGGATGAAGATCAAGAAGATACAGAAGAAGAATATTAATATGGTATCTACTGCTAGTGCCCAAAATTGGTGGTACAGGCCATGTGGGCCTCTTATGGTATCTACTACCAGTGCCCAAAAGACAGTTAATATTTATGATATTCGTGATGGAGATCCTATGATTTCAATGTGTTTGTTTTGAAAGTTTAGGTTTCATAGTAAATCATCAATGGGCTCTGAAATAAGGCACATTGAAATCTTGGATACATGTTTAATGCCAAAATCAGTTGTATCTTCCATAAATACACAATATTGGACCACTCTGTATAAATCTGCTTCTCAGACAATATTACATCTCCCTCGTTATATAGGTGGTGTTCTTACATGCATAGCAAATGCATTGTTTTGGCAATCATTTTTTAAGTCACTAGATATTGTGGGTGCAAGGATCTAAGGTCTCCACATGTAACTGTGTTGCCCGAAGACTCACTCTGCCTGTCCTTAAATTTGTAAACACAGTAGTATGCCAATGCTTCTTTCATTTTGTATGCATAAGAAGATTTTTCGTCAAAGTCCATAATTTTTTTTAAGTTTTATCCATCACAGTTTTGTTGTGAATGCACAGGTTTTTGGCTCAACACAGATCTGTTATATCTTTGTACTTTTCCTTTATTAACTATTTGAAATTTCTAGTTATATTTAGAGGTGTCTTTTAAGGGATGAGGGGAATTACTTGGATTTAGTGCTGCCCACTCTCAATAGAGGCTTACAGTAAACTATGACACATTGTGATGTATATCGGTGGTAGTTGGGGCAGCAAAAAAATCAGTTTCATGCTTCAGTAGATTTATTCTTCTTGGAAAGCTTTTAGCTGAAAAAAAAAGGGAATGAAACACGCAACCAGTCCCCTTCCTTTTATTGGACCATCTGCTTTCTTTTTATGAGAGCATCTACAGGCTAAATTTACTAGAAGTGGTCAAAAGTGAGTTTCGTTAGTTGGCAAAGTCCAACTATTCTTAGCCCTCAACAATGTTTAAATACTTCATAGGCATGTTAACCCCTCCTAGACTGTGTTGCGTAAGTAGGTTTTGCAGAATTTTATGCACTTAGGGTTAGACTCAAATTTTGAAATTTGATGTAATTAGGATTATATTCAAGTGCTAGCCAAATTGGTAAAATTGATACTCAGCCATAGCTAAAAGGCAGTAATATGCAGTGGAGTCATTCTATGAAATGTTTCAATTTGGCATGTGAATCTCACATCTAAGGGCCATTAAAATCCCATGGATGGAGACTGATCAGGATTCAACATTGCTGTTACTATTAGTGGAGGTGGGTATGGCACAAGTACAATAAAAATACTGGCAACAATAGTAACATCATAGATTCATAATCTTAATCTCTATATTAAATGAGCATTAGAATGTAACTTGATTTCAGTGAAATCTCTAACATGTTTGTTCTAAATCGGACTTGAAATGCTCACTTGTAAAGATGTTTGAGGCTTGAGGTTGTATGACACTGCAACAATTGACTTGTTGAGTACATGATGACATTAGGTCATTGTGAAATTGAATATATGCTACTTTGGTATGAAGATTGATTGCTTTTAGGTAGGCTTTCACTTGTGTAGAGTGTCTTGATTTTTATCTAGTCATGCATGTATGCTTGTCCTTTAGAGTGTTTTTTCTTAACCTGAAAACAAAAATTTTCCGTCCATTCATTGGTTTCAAAGAAGTTTGACTGGTACAAAAGGAGCCTAGACGTGTAAGCACAGTCTAAATTTTGAGTATTCATTGATAAATTAAGCTTAAAATGACAACTTGGATCTTAATTTATGTGTCAAGTTTTTATAAATGCTTGTTTGCTATTGAAGCAGAGTATATTTTGTTTATTTATTGATAGATAGAAACTCAAATTATTTTAACGACGTCTAATGAAATTTTGGCGATCTTGTGAGCTTTGCAGCCTGGTGGAGAACCTCTAGTGTTATGTTTTGTTGGTTTTTCTGATGCAAGATGTGCCGCAACTGCCTTAAAATTGATGTTGGTTGCACAAGGATTCGTTCCTGTTTTACTGTCAAATTTGCTCTTTATGGTAGCTTTCTCTTACTACCATTACCTGAACTTTCTAGGCTATGATGGTAAGTCTCTTTTGATAAAATTTATTAGATCTGAACTGAATTAAGGTTTCATTTTTTAAGTTGTTTCTATACGTTTATCTTTAATACTTCAGATATTTCTGTGCATGTGCTACATTGTTACCCTTCTTGGATAAGACAACATTTTTCCTCTACCCTATTGGATTTATTATTATTCTCTTTCCATTCTGTAAGTGATTCAGAGAGCCTAGAAATGTATATTTCTTTCAGTCTTTTCAAATTTGGTTTTGAACTTTCAAGTTTTCTGTTCTGCTAACTATACAATGTTTGTTATGTGTTAGTTTTTCGATCTAACATGAACAGTATATGTTTTTGAATTGTATTTTTAGTGGTACTTACTAGCTTCAATCCTACACGATATGTTTTGAGTTTCTACTATGGCTAGAAGCATTCAAAGGGAACCATTTTTATAAATCACCACTACTAGGGCTGGAATTGTAGCTGATATGGGAATGACCAATGGGTGGTATGAAAATTTAGCCACGTGTAGCTCTTTGTAAAGGTGCTAATTTGCATCTCAATCACCTGCATTAGTTAGCAGAATTGTGTATAAACCGAATGGATACTTGGTAGTTTTTTGAGTTTGGTTTTTCATTTTGCTGGAGTCCATTCTTGTAAATTAATAGATTATTTTTTCCATCTTCTGTGGAAAGCTCTCTCTTTCTATGACCTGCCATTTTCTGCCTTTTTCATTACTGAATTCCGTGTGAAAATTCTCAAGTTGATTGAAAAGAAATGGATGTGGATTTGCTAGTGAAATCAACAATTGGAGACATTTAACTTTCTATCGAGATCCATTTTAAACACTAACGAAATGTGATATACAGATGATACCCCATGTTTAATTTTTTTTTAAAATTGTTTGGCAGCCATTCCAGTCCAAAAACACTGTGGACATGATCTAGAAGCTTAAGAACGAAATTTTCTAAATCCACATACATCAGCCATTTAGTTTTTGCAGATTGCGACAAAGAAATATAGTGTAGCTGATGTTGGACAGTTAGGGATCAAAAGAGAGTGAATATGGAGTCTGAAATAGCATATGAGGATATCCAAAACTATGACAGTAGAGTATTTATAAACCTTTTCATCAGCTAGTGCATTAAAGAGTCCAGCTAACATAACCATTATTAAACAAATTACAAAGCACTCTTCCAACTAGCCAGTGAATATGACCTAGGGAATCTCAGAAAAGATGTCATCAAGTTTACAGCTGATCAAAAATACCACCATGGTTGTGCATTGCATGGTTGATATGTTGTACATGTGGTTTGCGTCCAGTTGCTTGCTTCAGGAGATTATAAAGTATGAAATTTAAACAATAGGGATGACAATGTTATTGATGCATGGGCATTAGACCCAAGACAACTTTTGTACATAAATAAATGTAAAGGGGGGTCTCATGTTTTATTTCCCTATGAAATTATCCATAGTTGAGATAATTTAGTTAATTTGTAGAGGAAAATGTAACTGGCCGAATGATTAGTGGGCATAGGAAGAGGCAGTCCGTCTCTGTCTGTCAGAGCGTTAGTCTAATTTGGAACTGTAGGAATTTGAAGAGTTTGTGAGTCATCGAGAAATTCAAATCAATTCATTGTAATTGATATAAAAATAAACCTCTGTGACCGAGTCGAGAGACCTGCATAGAGAACTGCATAGGCTGCATAGAACTGTAGAGGAGACATGGTAGAAGAGAAGGGCCAATCGATTGAAGATCTGGCTAGCTAAAAGATTGTAATTTTGGTCACTGTATAAATGAGGAATTTGTCTCAGTATAACTATGCATTCGTTGTTTAACTCTGTGGGAGAATACCTTGAGTATTTGTGTATTGATTGATTTAAATTTTGTGTGGAATGCCTTGAATCTCTGTGTGAATAATCTCTGTAGTTGAGTTGAATGATGTCATGTGTAACTGGAGGGCTTGAATGGTACTCGGTATCTGATGAGGTGTTGATTTGTTTATGAGTCTCGGTGCTTAACTGCATGATAAACCTGTGTTAAACTAATATATGAATTGTGTGTGTAAGTTCCGCGAGGGCGTGCATAGATAGTACAGTTCGAAGTCCTGTATTAATCGATGTTGGATTTTTTATAGAAGCCACACCCCGCAACTTGTTGACAATCGAATCCCGAATATGCTCTAACCTCGTGTGAATAGACCAACGGGAATCGATGAGGGTTCATGAAGGATGCAGGTAATTTTTATTCTTGGTTGCCGAGCGAGAATTGAGGGAGAGTAGATATTGAACTGTATTCTGTGGGCAAGATTCAGTTTTGAAGTCAGGTGGAACCCTTAGCAAGAGTAGTCAGAACCATGAGGGCTGCACAGTAAAGACGGGTTTCCGGCATATCGCACGGCCTTTATACAGTAAGCTGTATACCCCATTTGGACGCGATCAATGCCATGGGCTGACACGTGGCCTTAATTAGTTTTGGAAAACCACTCTCATCACGAGTTAATGATCGTGAAATTAACTCGCATGATATCCAGTTGGATCGTTGGATCATCGAAGCCGGTGTGACATATTATCCACCGTTGGATGTGGAAGGGTCATAGGCACTGGGCCCCACACACACACACACACACACACACACACACACACACACACACACACACACACACACACACACACACACACACACACATATATATATATATATATGTTTATTGTCGCTGTCCTAACTATGGTTTATAGTTTTAACCACGGTATGAGCCATGGCATGTTGGTCGCATTGACACAAGTTTAATAATATATGTGTAGCCCAAACATTATATAAAGCCCCTTGTTATAAAATGAATGGTATCACTAAATGCTAGTGTGGTCCGCCTTGTTATATGTTTGTTGTGGTCAAGCACTATTGTAATAAGGACCATGTTCCAATCCCAGCCAACCATTAACATAACAAGTTTATGTATGTATCGGCCAAGGGTGATGGGTTTATATGAAATATGGGGTTTTAACCAAAAGAGGATATTTAATTAATATCTCAATCTGAGATTGAGATATTAATATACACAGGTGTATTTAATTTGTCAGTTAAAAGGAAGCAGAGTAGGTTGAGAGTAGAGCTCCCCTAAAAGAAGAATGAATATGATGGTATTGCATGAGATATTACATGCACATAATAAACCTTGAAATTAATATCTCAAATCTCTGAGATTTGAGATATTAAAGCTCTCAGAATTATTTGTTTAATTTTCCAGTCCCCGACATAAGAATAGGTTGAGATTGAAGTAATGAGAAAACCGGGACTGTGGGTTTACCCCGCCATCAATTATATTCTATATTTCCATTTTAAACACTAATGAAATGTGATATACAGATGATATTGATTGCAGATAGTGTTTCATTGTACTCAAAGGGCCTCTAACAGTCGTCAACCTTAGTAACAGTATTCTTCATTAGAAATTTCAGTATGAAACCACCTAACTTTCTAACATCACAACTATCAAGTCAATTTGTTATGACTTTAGCTTCATTTCTTGCAAATACTGGAGAATTAAAAAAAAAAAATGTTACTCATATTTAACTGTCTCTAAGTAATCGACCGTGAAATTTATGTTAAAGAAACTTAGCACAGAATGCAATTGCAGTATACAAATCTCAAAATTGGAAGATTGCATTACCTACAAGGACTGGAATCATCTTGGCACACTGCAAAACAAAAGTAGGCAATAAATCAGCAGTTGTTTAATTTTTTTTTAATTTTTTTATCAAAGCGTCGGAAGAGCGACACCTTCAAAGCATCTATAGAGCTACACCTACAAAGCGTCGGTAGATCGACACATTCAAAGCATCGGAAGAGCGACACATTCAATTCGTCGGTAGAGTGACACCTGCAAAGCGTCGGTAGAGCGACACCTTCAAAGTGTTGGTTTTGTGATGCTTTAAAAGCGTGGTTAGACGTCGGAAGAGCGAAAGTTTAGAAACGTCGAAAGAGCGACGTTCAAAACGTCGGAACGCATGTTGTCGGAATTGTGATAGTTACAAACGTCGCACGAGCGACGGTTTTGAAAACGTCAGAAGAGCGACGATTGTTTGGAAACCTCGGTTAAAGTGTCGGTATTGCGACACTTTATAAAAGCGTTGGAATTGCGACGTAATGGCTAACCACGTTTTGTCCCGCCTCGAACTGTCGCTCTTGCGACGACTGTGTGTCGGAATAGCGACGAAGTGGCCGTCGGAAATTGGGCCAAATTTTATAGTGAGAACAACTAGTTAATAGCAACAGAAAAGACAAAACCAGCAAAGCCAAAGGCCAGAAAAAGGGCTGAGTGAAATTGATATATGTAACTGAAAATGTGAATGTAAATGTTTTAATTTTTTATATTGTTTGTGAAGCGAAGGCAATTCTCCAATAGGAAAACAAAAAATCCACTGTAAAACAGAAATTTGTATAAATTGCTACATTTTTTTCTGAATGAGCTGGACAAAGAAATGAGAAGGCAGAAGGCAAAGGGTTAGGGCTATTCACTTCGAATTCCCTGTGGAATACAAACAGTCATGTGATGAACTCTATAAATTATATCACATTGATATGCATAGAGAGGTTAGAGAATGCAGAATTGAGGTAGAGAAGATATGAAGAAGGAGGAGCAGAAAGAGATGTTGTGAAAAGTTAGAGATGATATAAGACAGATAAGAAATCTGGAGGACAACAGTGAATAAGGTACAGAATAGATTTGATATCCAAGGTAAATCAGCAAGTGGTTTCTTTTGAAAGAATGAGGAAGTTGGAGCTTCCCTATCAAGTTGTAGTTTGATAGATGTCAGTTGTAGCTGACTGAGGTAAGAGCCTCCTGTAGGTTGTAGCCTGCAGAAAATAGAGGAATTTGGTGCTTCCATATCAAGTTGTAGCTTGATAGAAGTTAGTTGTAGCTGGCTGAGGTTGGAGCCTCCTATAGGTTGGTGCCTGCAGAAAATTGATGGAAGTTGGAGGTTCCTTGCAAGTATTAGCTTGCAGAATTGAGGTAGGAGCCTCCTATGGGTTGGAGCCTACATAAAATTAGTGGTGAGAGGGAGTTGGAGCTTGCCTTTGCATCACAACAATAATAAGATGTGGTTTTCTCCCTTATGGGTTTCCACTTATATCTGTTGTCCATATGCATGATGATTATGTGTTGATCCTTTCTATTTATTCTGCTTAATACCTGCTGCTTATTTATTAAGATTGCTGTTCCATTGTATATAAAGAAGAAATATTCTATTTCCATTAAAATAAAGTATAAAAAGAACATGATTGCATTAAACTGATTCACACCCCCCTCTCAGTTTAACCAAGGGTCCAACAGAGAGAATGTCGAATACCTTAGAGTGGGACTCAAGGGACAAAATCCTTCCAAGGCCAAATGGATGGAGATTGAAAGGGTGATGGAGTTGTACCCTCACCTGCTAACCAATTGATAGTATATTTTGGGGTCCAAAAGGCTTCTAGTGGGGAGGAATAATCAGAGGTTCAATATTTAGCTCAAAACTTAAAGTTCCTAGAAATGCTCCAAACCAGAACAACCAAGTAGAGCTCGTTGTTAGGATTTCAACATAATTCGTTTTGTCAAAATCCAAATTGGATGAAGAAGTTATGACCTGCTGTCTGTTTTCCCAAACAGGTAAAAAATGTGCAGAATAGTGACAGACTGATGACATGGAAGTCCAATCAACACTTCAAGAATATCTAGGGAAGATTCTTCAATTTTAGCCCAATAACATTGTGACAAGTGTCATAGTTAGATTCCCTCTGGTGTGGACCCATCCAACCTTGGATAATTCAAATTTATTTTATGTCCAAAGTTCTGGATATATATATGGTCGCATATCGTTTTTTCGGGACCTAGGGTCTAAACCTTAGACTTCTATTTATGGAAGACAGACATATATTATGGCTTGAATATATTCTATATCCCTAAGTTCTAAACCTTATGCCACTTTGGCGACTGGAAATCCTATATGGCGAAGCTACTATCTACGGTGGACAGGTTAACTACATGTGGCGGAGGCTCTAATCTAGCGGAAAGGATTAACTCTGGCAGGATGCCTCTAAAATGGCGGACAGGTGTATGGCAATGGTGGGTTGCATATATTAATGTTAAAACATAAGTCTTCTAACCATGGGTTTTGTATTGTATGGCAAAAAAAAAATTTGGTGTGGGGGTCGGGGTCCAACCCACGACCACCCCCGTGATATGCCCGTGCCTTACCACTATACTCCTCTGATGGGTCTTAACCCTATTGGATCAACGCTACTATTTTAATTTCATCAATGCTGACAATGGGGGTCTGGAGGGGGCCAACTCCCTCCCATGTGATCTTAACACTATAACCATAGCGCGAGGGCTCAGCAACCGACAAGATTTAAGAACCTAAATACTTTTATTTAAACATTAATATGAAGGTTAGCACTAATCTAATCCACTATTAACTTGGTTGTATAACACACAGTTAAGGATGTTCTTATCCAACTAAGTCATCATTAACTCTGTGTTAATCCACAATTAGTCTCACAGTCAACTTGGCGGAGGCGCCTTTTTAGGCGGGTTTTCTAAATTTAGCAGGGTTAGTTGGATATTTTCTAGATTTGGAGGAGAAATCAATTTTCGACCAACGTTGGCTCAGGATGAGTCATTCTTGGTAAATTTTTGATATTTTGGAGCCATTTTGCAGGTTTCAGAGGAAAAAGGAGATTGTAAACAACATTTTTGCACAATGAAATCTAATACAAGGGCCCATGCCATGGAAGTTGGACCCAGGAGGGGTGAACTCCTTCATCAAAAAAATGTGCTATTGATTCAGTTGTCATGGTTTGCTGTGTGTTTATATTTTGTTGTTCAAAATTTAGTTTCCATGCTTTTATGTTCATGAAATCAACTTAATCTCCACAAGTTTGTTTGTTTATCAATAATAAGCACTTCCATAAACCCTTGTACAAGAAGAAGCATAAGCACTTTTATTATAAATCTGAAACTGATATTAGCAGAACAATAAATAAAAATCAAATTCAGATCAGTTGTAGTTTTTAGGAGGATATATTTACAAAATCTTAGAATTTATGGAGCCTATCAATGTTGAACTCTTTTCATTCATGCAAATTTTCTATAAAATAATCCCTTATTTCAAATTTTGGTATATGGTTTTGAATGTTGTAAATGATAAATACAGTGTGCACATAATTGAGTTTCAGATCCTCCAAGGGAATCAATGGGCACTAATGATCCAACCATTTGCAGAGATACAAGATGGATCACCTCATGTTCGCATTACTAGAGTGGATAACCCTATATCGGTGTTTGTTCAGGGTCAAGGAGTACAATTGATTGGCCAAATATTATCAAATATTATTGGGATCCTTTCAAATTTCATGTTTTTCCTGTGTATGCATCTGACGATCATGCTGACATGCTTGATATTTGACTCAATGAAGCACTGGGTTTAAATTTCCATTTATTGCTCCATCATATACATGATAAGAGCGTGAGTACAAACAACCATCAAGATTAACTTTTAAGGATGGTCAAAAACATGGCTCCAACTTTGAAAACGTTGGGAATGTTAGAAATACTAAGAGGGAGGAGTGAATAAGTATTCCAAGCATTTAATATTTTTACTTTTATTTTTCAGTGTTAATGAATAACTGAGTTACATGTTACCAGATAACATAATAAGAGAATATAATCACAAATCACATCAATAAATCAATAGACACATCCTCACATGGGACACTTGATTTTTAGGTGGAAAACCCAACTTGGAAAAACCACCATTGTTGTTGTATTCTCTGTCTTCAATTATTTTTAAGGAAACAAAAATTACATGTTGCAATGGTGTAGGATTTTGCAAATCTGGAATCTCCTACAGATTGGAGGCTACTACCTCCACTTAATTTTCTAGCTTCTACTCGAAGAAAGCAACCACTTCATCTGACCTCTCATGATCCACGTTCCACAATATTTCATACCAGGACAACCTTTAACAATCACTGATTTGGTAGGCCACTTTTTAGAATGTTTCAAACTAGACCCATGCATACCATTCTTCTCAACTAAGATATCAAAGCCTCTCTACATGAAGTCTCAAATAAGAAAATATTCTTATTAGACTCTGAAACCCTAGCTCATCAAACTGAATACAAAAACAAAATTTTCAATAACCAATATCATCATCAAGCCATCCTTCACAATCAACAACAAAAACATAAATAATGCCAAAACCCTCTCTATAAAAAATATGGTCAAGCCCTAACTCATCAATTTTTCTCAAAGATCAACCTTATATCAATTCCAAACCCTAATAAATCAACCAATACACTACAACTTTCTTAATGAGTGAAGGCCTTCATTGCAATCACCATATATTTTCAAATCATATCTCAATAGAAACCATCTCAAGTTAGCATTATCCTAGGCACTTGCAACCATAAGTTTTCAATACTGTCATCGCAAAAAAGGAACAAAATCATTTGTTCTAGAATCATATGACAAATAAGAACTTGAAAAATTCTAACCAAATTGGGAAACATTCAATACATGGATTGTTGGCTCCAATGCAGACTCAAAAGACAAACATAGGAATCACATCAAATTCATTCAATCAGAGTTATAAACATTTGAATTGCGCACTCAAAATCTGCAATAAAAAACAATGAAATCCAGCTTCAATCCTGTAGCAAGCCTTTTAGTATATAATATTTTTCATACAATAGTATATCAACATATAAGGTCATAAATTGAAATCATTAAATTACTATACTCTAAAAAAATGCTCATAATTGTCTCTGTAATTCCAAATAAATTCAAACATAGTAATCATTCAAACAAATTCCCTTTCTGCAAAAAACCCAATGACAACCTCATAGGGTAGTTGTATGTGTTAGTGTCAATATGTCACTGATCAAACATACTCTTTCAGTCAATTTGCTAATGGTATAGGTCAAAAGTTTTAGTTTTTCAAACAAGTTTTCAAAATAATTTTTTCCATTGAAGGAGTCTAGGTCAAAATTGGTGCTCCCTCATCTCATCCATGGTCATCATCACTGTAAAGGTCATTTCAGTCCATCTCATCTAGGTATACTGTCTAGGTGTCATCATCTGCCTTTGAAAACAGTCTAATTTGTCATCAAAACAAGGCAATCATCCTTCATTTCACTCATTAGCCTTTAAAAGGGAGCTAGCATACTTACGAGGTAAAGTAAGACAAGTTGTCTTATTTAAAAATGTGTGTTTGACCTCCAAAATATCTTCAAAATGTCATACAATTTCACCTTCATTCTCATTTTTATTACCTCATTTCATCACTTTGTCATTACATTACCCTACGCTTTCATTACCATATGGGTTGATATTTGGATTTTCCAAAGTTATTAATTTCATGTATTTAGAGTGAATTTATGATTAAAATTTAGAAAAATAACATGTATTTGCTTATACTTAAAAGTGGCTTGAGTTTGATGACATGCGTAGGTAATTTGGAAGCTTCCAAGGCAACCTTATGTGGCCTCCAATACAAAAATTCGAATTTCAACTCAAGAGCTGGACCATATTCCAAGGAGAAAGATCATGGAGATCTTGATATCTTCATGGGATTTGTATCTAGTATGCAGGGATAAGTTGAGACAAGTATCGATCTAGTAGATATTTAAGGGATTTAAATTTATTGAGAAGATATCCCTAATTCATGTATAAATAAGAGGAGCATCCTTCAAAGGAAGCTAAAAAGTTGTAAATTATTCATTAGCATCAGATTTATGATTGTTCATTCAACATGAGTAATATCATTTTCTCCAAATGATGAGTTATGAGTGTTGTTTGATTCTTAAGATGTGACAGTTTTTCATGTGTGCTCATTGAGAAATGGACAAATCCCCATCAACCACAATTCACATACATCTGTAACATAGTTTAATTTATGTTATTTCCTTTCATGCAAGTGTGCTTTAATTTCCGCAAGTTTGTTTTGTTATGTTAAGATTGATTTCCTTTCCGTATTAGCATAGTTTTGATTCAGTATTCTTGTTTTAGTTACTTAGATGTGTTATGATTTATGAATGATTTTGGATGATTTTGGTTTAAAATCTAATTTGCGGATGAAAGGACAACCAAGGATTTAAGTTAAATTCTCTTTCTATCAAGTTATGGATCACAACTAAAAATCATCCTTTTGCATTTCTTGAATTGTTTCTTAAATTCTAGTTTATGATTTGATGCAATGTTAATGTTGTTGGAGTAGAGCTATGAGGGAGGACAACCAGGACATCCTAATTTAGGAGTCTCTTCTCTTTCTTTCTACACATCACAAACTGTTTCTCTTAATTTTCTCTTCTTTTGGACAATACTGTGGGGAAGGAAAACTAGGACCTCCTAAGTTAGGAGCCTCTTCCTATGCTTACTACATCTTGAATTAGAGACATTTTAGTTAGAACTTATATTTGTAATATGCATTTCCATTATTTGCATGTAAACAACTACTTCCTACACTAGTTTAATCTAAGGTTCCATATACTTTGGTTTGCTTCTAAGTTTACTAACCCAGATTGATAAATAAATGAATGCTCTAATTCACAGGAATAAATTAGACCAACAATGTTTTTTAATGCCAAAAATTTTCAGAAGGCAGAATTGTCTTATTGTTTCATTACAGGACAAAAAAGGCCATTTGAAGGGTATAAAAGACAAAAGCAAGCTCATCCAAACTCATTATTATCCTTTGTTTTGTGGTAGAGATCCTTTCTTACCTCATTTTCACTCCTTAGGTGGTCAAAGGTTCGAAACCAAGGTGAAGAATTACTCCAAGAACACATTGCTACACTTCGAGCTTCCTTTGTTACACTTCTGTAGGTTCCTGCTACACTTTTGGAGAGGTAGTTGTTACATTTCTGAGCAGTTGTCACACTTTCAGACCTTGTTGTTATGCTTATATAGCCTTCTGATGCACTTTTGGAGAGGTAGTTGTTACATTTCTGAGTAGTTGTTACACTTTCATACCCTGTTGTTACGCATTTGTAGCCTTCTGCTACGCTTTCAGAACAATTGTTACGCTTCTGTAACTTGGTGTTATGCTTCTAGAAAGGATCCCAAGTTAGGTTGTTTTGGCTCCCAAGTTATTCAAACAAGATCAAGGCTTGTGGTGATCATTCCTTAGACCTCTCACAATAGTAAGTTAACATTGTTATAACCTCCCATGGTCAAATTATCAAGTTTATTATTGATTTTCATGTTCACTCCATACTTCTCTATATCTTCACTTCTTCATGTTATTTAAATACATCAGTGAAATAAACCCTAACCTCCCATATAAAAACTATCCTACACTTCCCACATACATCATACTCTCACTCCCCATCATCCATATCCTCCCTAATAGCCATTTTCGTGAAACCCTAATTTCTAGCTAGTTTTCACAGTGATAAATTGGAAATTTACTATGTTTCCCTCGTTTTACTACATTCCTCACATCCATTTCGCTTAATTTCACTCAAAATATGGAGCTAACATGTAAGCCTATCTCTTTATTTTTTTGTAGAATTTTCCTTAGCTCCATAACCCTTCAACTCACCCTCTAAATCTACCCCATCCCTACATTCTGTTTTTCCCAAATTTCACTACATAGTACCCATCCCATCAACACACTAGGGTTTTATCCTTTCACTCATAAACACAATGAATAGTGATAAGAAGAACTTCAAGGGAGGGTGACACATTAGGTTAGAACCCTTCACCATGCATGAAATAAATGTTTCACCCTTATCCAAAAGATGTTTTGAGAGGACTAGATGTTTGAGGTTCTGTGACAGGATCATGGAGGTAGGATATCATCTTCAACTAACAAGCTTATTTGCCACAAGTTTCAGCATAGGAAAGGTCATCATTGCAGGTGTAGATTTTAAACTATTAGCAGACCTGATTTCTTTAGCAACATGTATTCCTTTTCATGGAGAGAAGTGGTTCAAGGGCATGGAATTAGACATTGAAGATTACAAAAAATTTCTCAAACCTCATTCTAGAGAGGAACCATATTAGCTCTACCCTTTCAGACACCTTCGTAAAAAATATGCTCCTTTGATGATTTTTATAATGAAGTATTTCACGTGTGAAGGAATATTTTCCAATTTTTATAGGTACCATATCAAGTTGTTGATTAATTTCAGCGCTATCAAAACACTTGATTTTCCACATTAGTTGTATAAGAGTTTGATTAAGATGACTGAGAAGGTTCAGAGAAAAAAAAATATCATTAACCTAGTATTTTTCATCATGTTATAGTCAAACTAATTGTGTTTCATCACCTTTCATCCATCAACATGACTTGGGGAACCTTCATGGAAAGAGTAGCATCATCGCCTACCACTAGCCCTCCTGTCATGCGTAGCACATCATCACCATCGATGTTCGCACAATCAATGGAGGTTGGATATTCTAGCATGAAAACTAAGATTTCAAAGGCTCCTAGGGTTTTTGAGTTTAATCATACCTATGAGAAGGGGAAAAGGCAGGTATTTGCGCCTAAATCTATCAAATGTGTACTCACACTTGACATTATTGTTGAACAAAGTGAAATAGAGGAGCAACCTCTTATGCATCAAGATGAAACACCTTTGCACCAACATAGTGAACTAGCAATGTTAGAGGTTGAGGTAGCATATGAGGTTGAGATCAAATTAGCTAAGAAGATCATTAGAGATAAGGATGAGGAAATAGTAGATTTGAGGAGGATCTTCTCCATTGCTAATTCTCAAATCACTTTTCTACAGCAAGAGAATTTTCATTTGAAGGTAAAGTAGTTGTTATAAAGAAAACCCAAGCCATACCTAGAGGTAGATAAAGGTAAAGGTAAGAAGGTCATAGGTTTTGATCAAATGCAAGACAAGGAGACTAAAACATAGCCAAGAAAGCCAAAGACAAGAGGCCTCAAAAGGGCGCTGGAGCTAGAAAGACAGTCAGCTCATCCACCTGAAGAGTTGACCTTTGATGAGCTAATAGCAATGGAGATAAATAGAGACATAGAACTTTGGTTGGAAAGGGTAAATGAACATTTGGAGAAGCTCTTGAAGAGAGATAAGAGGGACAATAACCTCCAAAGACACATGGAAAATCACTATTGCACCATGAACACACTTTCTCAAATAAGGCTAAAATAGATGATAAAAAGGCTAAAAGAAGCTCAAATGAAGCTGAAAGAGAAGGATAGCTTAGATTTTTTGGCTAAAGCTTCCTTGGATGTTTAACACATCACTCACAGGTGCTACAGAACCAATTTTGAGAAGTTTTAATAATATTGGTACTTTTTTGTGATTTTTGCACAATTCTAGAAATTCCTCCTGATAAGCATAGCAAATTTTTTCTACACTTATTTTAGGGGAATCCAAATGATGATTTATTTACATGTTTGGATGAATTTTGATGAGTACATCACATATTAGGAATCCTCTTTGCATGAAAATTTAATTTTGCAGAAAAGGCCAGAAAACCACTCATTTTCTATTCTTCTGCCACCTTTTTGGAGGCCTTGCTACGCTTCTGGAGTAACCTTGGGAGAATGATGTTTTGGAGGCCTTCCCATGGGTAATTTTTCAAAATTCAAGATGTTCTGGAAACTAGACACATAGGTCTAGTTGAAAATTCTTTCAGAATTTTATTTGGACTCCTGAAAGTGCCTAAAAAATGGCAGCAAACTTCTGCTATGCTTCTGTAAAATTATGCTACGCTTCTATTAGAAATGTTACATATCTCCATTGGATTCCTCAGGACACTTGTCAAACTCAGAAAATGTAAAATTTTTGAGGTTTTTCTGTCTTATGAGTTGGAATTAGAGTAGCTGAGTTGGTTTTTGTGTCTTATCATGAGGGAAAATGTAATGTAATGTAAGGGACAAACACTCCTAGTTCATAGCTGAATTTTAGGGAATGGTTTCTAACCTCCCTAGAATCTAGAAAATGACTCCTCTTGTGTATTTATGATGCGTTTTGGATGTGATTTTGACTTGATGAGGTGTCATGGTTCATATTTTCTATAAGTATACTCTCTTTAGTATTTTGTTGGGTTGGATAGTGTTATTTTGCAGTGGATATATTGTAATAGCATTTTTAAATGAAATCAAAGACAAATTTGCTGAACTTGTGTTGAGAATATTGTGGTATGTATTGGAGAATTTTTTCTTGCTATGTATGCTTATCTATTCTTGCTAAATGATATATTTTCCTCTTTTAGATACATCTTTCCATGTGTTTATCTTGTAATTTTATAAGCAGAAATCATGTATGTTCATGCTTTGTTTTGGATAAGGTTTACATGATATGTCTATTTACTTCTAAATGAATGAATTCAGCTTAGTGCTCATTCAGAAATCATTTATGTTCTTGCTTTGTTTTGGATAAGGTTTACATGATATGTCTATTTACTTACAAATGAATGAATTCAACTCAATGCTCATTCAATCTCCTTATTACTTCATCTTGTACTCAATTACCAATTAAGCACGCTCTCAAACTACATATCTAGCCTCACACATTACCTAAAATTTGACTTTGAAATTTAGACCTAAAAACCCTAGACCTAGCCTTCTCACTGAGCCTTCGATCCAACACTTATAATATCAAACAAAATCCTATTTACTGAGCTTACATACCTAGCCTAAGATAAATATATATTATGTCAATCCATTGACTACAAAGTGACATGAGAGAGCCCTCTATGGTCCTGGTAGGGTTAGCTACCTAACCTAAAGCCTGGTCTATGGTTACCTTCCTTCAATCCCACTTTCAGCCTTAAGAAGTTGGTGGGAGTGATAAAATTATTCGTGCCATTACCGTGGAGTGATTGCAAAAATTTCCCTGGGAATATTTCTTTAGTCCTATGAAGGTTAGACTTGTAGGAGACAAACTCTAGCATTCGAAATAGGTTGAACTCTTAAATTTGAGCCAAAGTGCAAAATTCCTATCTTAAGTTGGCTCCTACAAGACATACTAGGTCAAATACAGACCCAAATCCCTCACCAATTGTGAATGACCATGAGAGTCTTTTAAGAAAGCATAAAACCAAGTTTTTGAAGGTTGGAAGAGATATTCCTCCACTTTTCAAATCAAATTCCTTGCCTACGATATTTTCTTTAGAACATTTGTTCTATAATTCATAATTTGAAAGATATTTGTTTAGGTCTAAGTCTGAAACCTTTCTTTCAGAAACTATCTTTGATCCTTTTGATTTTGAGACCTTTGCACCATTTTTTGAGTCTTTTTATTCTGAAGTTGATAGTGAAGTATGGTCTGATTTCTATGAACTTAAAGGCTTGGTGGATAAGTTTCAAGAAACTTAAAAAAGAGATTATTTCCAATATCAACATCAGGCTTTTTCTTCACCACATATTATTACACCTTCTCATACTACTACATCATCATCTCTTCATGTCATTCCATCATTACCTCTACAAGTTTTCACTCCTTTAGCACCTCCACCACCTCCTCCATTAGTCATGGCCATATTTTCGTCGTTGATCCTACCTCAAAAAATCACTACAATACCTTAGAACTGTGGTCAGAGACTCCCCCGATGGAAGATATTGATGATGACGATGCCAATATGTGCATCATTGTACAGAGTTTCTAAGGAGATGTTAATAAATGGTTTCACTCTCTCGCAGTTGGTTCAATAGGTACTTAAATAGCAGTCAATTGACTTGTTTATGGTGAAATGGGAAGAGAAGAAGAATCCATTGCAGATTCTAGCTGAGTATAATGCCTTGAAAAGGAATCCCAATGAGTTTGTATAAGACTTTACAGCTAGATTCAATAAAATATATGTTTCAATTCCTGAGAATATTAAGCCTCCTCCAGGCCTTGCTTTACTTCATTAACCTGATGGTTTCGATCTTGACATGTCCTATCAACTGAGGGAAAGAAACCCATCAAATCTTGAAAAAATGTAGAGAAACGCAGTATGCGTGGAAGCTAATTTGATCATCAAAAAGTCTAAAATCAAGACAGAGAGAATACTCACTATCAAAGAGGAAACATCTAATTCATCAGAGGGTAAACTAGACACCTTGATCAAGACCATGGAGAAGATGATGGATAAAATGTTCATCATTGATAGACAAGATGAAACATCCATTAGAAATCCCAATTTTAAGGGTCAAAATTAGCACCCTCAGTAAAGGATCAAGAAGAAGGAACAGAGGGGTCATGATCCATAAATTCAGCAACAAATTCACACTCCATTTAAACAGAAATACATTGAAGGCCCTGATGAAGAAGATGAAGAAGATAGTCTAGCGAGAATCATTTATTTGAGGAAAATCATAAACTTATTTTCCTTAATAAAGAAGATAAATTTTATGTAGAAATTTGTGCACCATACGATCAAAAATATGTCTTGTAAAATGATGGCATGCTATCAGTGTGGATGGAATATTATCATAGGGGATATCAGAATGCTCTTTCTCAAGTGCAAAGAAAGTATGGTTTGAGGAGTAGGAATGTTCCTATAACCTCCAATCAGAAAAAATAGAACACTCAAGTACATGTTCATCATAATGAAACTGTTGCTCAAAATCAAAGTAAAGATGAAGGACCTGTTGTTCCTAATCATGATAAAAGCAATGAAGCTTCCTCTAGTGGTCAAAGAAAGGATAAATAATTCCAATATGGAGGAAATAAGAAGGACACTTCACACAAAGATCAACCCAAAAAGAAATATGCACCATTGAAAGAGTTAGAAAATCATTATGTTCTTTTTAGTCTTGAAAATGAAATTTCCAAATTGAAAGTCTGCATTCCTCTTACTAAAATAGTCAATAATGATCAGTACAAAGTTCAAGTAGCTAAGTTGCTTAGAGTGGATCAAATGTACAACATGGTCAATGTGAGTGATGATCACCATGAGCTTCTATTTGGTCCTGTTGTTGATGGTGATCTAGAATATATTAAGGTCCATCCATTTTATCTAAGCCTCAAAATCCATGATTTTATCCTCCATAATGTCATGATATATTCCAGAGCCTCTTGCAACCTCATTCCCAAGGCCATTAAGGACATTTTAAGATTGGATATCACAAGACCTTATCATGATCGTTATTCATTTGATTCAGGGAGAGTATAATTTCTTGGCCTCATTAAGGACCTATTGGTGTTATTAGAGAAAATACTAGCAAAGAATGTGCTCATGGATGTTGTTGTGGTTGATATCCCTCCCAGATATGGAATTTTTCTATCCCGGTCATCGGGAGCGAAGCTTAGAGGTACCTTACAACTTGAATTTTCATATGATACTATTCCCGTCTTTGGCCAACTCACAAAACTATACCAGGAGAGTAAAAATAAATACATGATAAACAATTGAGAAAATCCAAATTATAATCCCATAAATGCTGTCCACACAGATTTAAAGTCCTTTATATTATTTAATGATGAATTTTCAGCATCTTCTAAAGTTTTTATTGAAGACAAAGCATAAAATTTTGAGTTTTCAAATACTTTTTTAGAAATGGAAAATGCAGAAATTCATGAAAAGATGCCAAGTAGTTTGGAACCAAGCACATAATCCCAAAAAAGAGATGAAATAGTGAAAGAAAAAAAAAAATTGGTACAACAGAACTCTCTCAAGCAGCAAGTAAAGTTCAGTCATTCGATTTGTAGCTTCCTAATGAGGAAATTAGTTTGTGAACGATGGACTTCAATGGAGCTTTGGGTAAAGAAGGGGCTAGAATTGGAGTGTGGATTAAAAACCATATAAATCATTCACTAAACATTCTTCCCAATGTTCGAATGTCCTCTTATAAGCTGGTTTTCAACTGTTCAAACAATGAAGCTGAGTATGAGGCTTTGAATTCTGCTCTGAAAATTCTCAAGAAGTTAGGTGAAAAGAAGATTTATGTGTATGGAAAATCTGAGCTAGTAATAAAGCAATTCAAAGGGGAATACTAGGCCAAGCATCCAAGGATGCAAGCTTACCGAAATTTAGTGTTAGACATCCTCAAGACCTTCACCGAGTATACTTTGTCATTGATCCCAAGGGACAACAATGTTATTGCTGATTCTCTTGCTACTTCGATCAACATGTTCAAAATTCCTTTGTATCCTAATAAGAAGTATGAGTTAACGTCAAACACCACCATGTTGTCCTAGATAATGTTCAGTATTGGTAGGTCTTTCAATATGATAAACAGATCAACAACTTCTTGCATAAAGAAGAGGAATTTGTGAATTCACAAATGGATAACCAGTGCTATGAAGATGACCAAAAATTCCATGCAGTAGAGATGAAAGTGCTTTAGCTGAAAGACAACTCTATTCCAAGATGTTTAGTATCTTTGGAGGATTTTTTTGATAAATATGAAATTTCATTCAAACCGATTGTTGTACCAACAAAAGTGGGAGTGGAAGATCTAAATATTGGCACTCCGGAAAATCCAAAGATGATCCAAATTTCAAAATCCTTGAGTGAAGAAATGAAAGGTAAATATGCAGCGCTTATGTCTCAATTTTCTGATGTAGTTTCTTGGGAATATTCTGATTTGAAAGTGTATGATAAGAGTATAATTCAACATACAATTCTCTTAAAGACGGATCAAAAACATTTCTGCCAGAAGTTAAGGAGAATGAATCCCAAGTTGCTGTCGTCCATTCAAAAGGAGATAAATAGACTATTTACTATTGGTATTATAGTTCCTATTCAATTTTAAAATTGGATGTCTTATCTAGTGCCAGTGAGAAAGAATACATGAGAGATTCACTTGTGTATAGATTTCAGAAATATGAATAAAGTGTCATTGAAAGAAAGTTACCCACTACCAAAGATGGACCATATTCTGCAAAGGGTAGTTGGATATTCCATACTTTCATTGTTGGATAGATACACCATGTGTAATAATACTTTAGTCCATCCATATGATCAGGAAAATACAACCTTTACAACACCATGGGGCACCATCATGATGTAAAAAATAAATTTCCACTTTAAATTTTCGTATGGAAAAAATAATTCAATTTTAGTAAGTCCCAGATTCACTCTCCAATGATGGAAATGATTCATTCCTCACCACTTAATGTGCAACTCTAATTTCCATACCAGTTAAAACATATAACAATGATCCTTATTGCAGCTCTATTTAATTATACAAACATCATTCCAAAAACCAACAGAATCCTTAAGGGATTATTGGTTTATACATAACAATGGGAATCAAAATTCATTGCATTATCAAATGTGGAATCCATTTCAAAAATAAATAAACATTGCCTTTTTGTTTGAGCCCACGATCCATACAAATCAACACCTAGCCATCAAGCAAATGTGACCAAGTAGTATCATTTCAGACTAGTTGTGTTCATGTTGTATATAACATATACCATACCCCACGATTACATAACTCGGTTAACGCAGATGCGGTTCGCTGATGCCACGGATCCATTGATTATATCATACTCGTGATATCATATGGCGTCGTTCACCCATGTGTCACACTTGTAATATATATTACAACATACCTGTTATATCATATGAACCTGTGATATCGATGCCTGTGTCCACTGCTTGATGTCGCTCCTTCACACAGTGCGTTAAGGCTGTGACCTTTGACAATCACACCACCCTTTCACCTATGTCGTTGCTTCACGCAGACTCCACGAACCAAAAGCTGCACACCCAAATTATAAGTATGTGGTCTTACATTTGTTGTTCTTACTTCAAACACACCATCATTCTTGCATTCACATACTCACATATACAACACATATATATATAATTTGTGGACTCAACAAGAAACATATAACGGCAACCGCAAACTGTATTACTAATGCATGGACTAAATATCTCATTAATTGCCCTTTGCATTTGCAATCTACACACTGGAAATCTTGGTGTTTTCCTCCATATTCCCTATTATTTATACTTGATATATGAAACTGTTCCTTTTAGAATAGGTTTCTTCTCGAATTTTCTCAACAAACCAATACCTCCCTGTTGGCTCCATGCAGGGAAAGAAACCAATTCCTAATTTTATTCCTAATTGATTAAAAATACGAAACAAACAAACTATTCTCATAAATAAATAATATTAAAACTAAAATAAAATAAAATACTACTACTAATGTTTATTTCTTTTGGATTAGCCACAACATGTGAACAAAACATCACATTGCTGGCTAAGTCCCGATGCTCCTACATCAGACTTCCGAGGAAGAAACCTGATCTTGTAATGCTTCAGAATCTACGGCCAACTTCTGTAGCTTAGCTATAGTCATCCAACTAGTTTCTTACACTAGTTGTCCTTTCCATTTGACTAAATACTGATAATAGGTTTGGCTCCTAGTTTTCTTTGACACTCTCTTCTCCAAAATGGGTCTGACTTCCTTCTTTCCTGTTTTGGGCATCTACTCTTCCAAATTTACTGTTGGGTTTTCTTTTGCTGTGGAGTCCCCTTGTGGTTCTTCGTTTGGTTCTCAGTATAGATACAAATCTGCAACATTGAAGAATGGCAATATTCCAATTCCTGTTGGCAATTTAACTTCATATGCATTTGAAGAAAATTTCCTTACAATTTTACGTGGCCCTATCTTCTTCAGTTTTAATTTGTTATAAGTTTTAACAAGAAATCTTTCTTTTCTTAAATATACCACAACCAAATCACCCACTTGGAATTATTTTTCTCACTTCCTCATATCTGCTCTTTGATTGTATTTGCTACTGCTTTCCTGCAATCTTCTTTTGACATCTACCTGTAGTTCCTGCATCTATTCTACAAATTCTTCAGCCTTTGTGCTCCTTACCTCCTATTTTCCCAGATCTCTGAGTTCATACACACCTCTTGGATGGTTTCAAAAAACAATCTGGAATGAACTCATACCAGTACTTTGATTTGGAGTATCATTGTAAGCAAACTCAGCCTAAGCAAGGGCTAAATCCCATCGTTTAGGATTTTTATACACAGCTTCTCAATATGTTTCCTAGACTTTTATTCACTACCTCGGTCTGTCCATTCATTTGAGCATGATACGCTGAATTGAAACTAAGGTTGGTACCTAGTTTCTTCCACAGAGTTCTCCAGAAATGTCCCACAAACTTAGTATCCCTGTTAGACACAATGCTTACAGGTAATCCATGTAATCTTACAACTTCTAAAAAAATTAGATTAGCAATATGTGTTGCATCACTTGTTTTCTTGCATGCAATAAAATGAGCCATTTTAGAAAACCTATCCACAACAACATAAATGGAATCATTTCCCCTTTGAGTTTTTAGAAAACCCAAAACAAAATCCATACTAACTGCATCCCACGGTCGGTCGGGTATTGGTAATTGCTGATACAATCCTCTATTATGAATTTTCCCCTTAGCATGCTGACAAATCCTGCATTTTTCCACAAAATTTTTAACATCAGTTTGCATCTTCAGCCAGTAATAAAAAGTATTTACCTGAGAAAAGGTTTTGTCTTGTCTGAAATGTCTGGATAGGCCTCCACTATGCTTCTCCTTGATTATGTTTTCTACTTGATTATCCCCCTTAGATAAGATAATCCAACCACTGTCTTTTGTTATGGACTGCTGGATTTTCCACAGTTGCATAAATTTCTTTAAACTTTGCATCATCTTTATACATGTCAACCATCTCCTCGAACCCTACAACACCAAATTATAATTCCTGCATAATTAAGTTCACCCTGCTCAAAGCATCAACAACTTTTTCCAATTTACCACACATATGTTTGATTACAAAAGTGAAACTTTGCAAATATTCTACCCATTTGGCATGTTTCTGATTTAACTTTGGTTGGTTGTTTATAAATTGTAATGCATGATTATCAGAATATAACACAAACTCTTTTGGCAACAAATAATGTCTCCATTTTTTAAAGCCTGTACAACAACATAAAATTGCTTGGCATAAGATGAATATTTCTTCTTTGCTTCATTTAATTTTTCACTGAAATATGATATTGGTTTCTAATCTTGGCTCAAAATGGCTCCAATTGCAATTCCACTAGCATCAGTTTCAACCTGGAAAACTTTCTCAAAATTTGTTAAAGCCAAGACTGGTTTTTCAGTAATATTTTCCTTTAGAAATTTAAATTTTCGATCTGCTACATCTGTCCATTTGAATGGCTGATTAGTTTCTCTGATTGTTTCAATAATGGGCGCACAAATCTGACTAAAACTTCGGATAAATTTTCGGTAGAAACTTGCAAGACCATGGAAGCTTCTTACCTCAAATATGCTTCTAGGAGTTGGCCAATTCACAATTGCTTGGATTTTCTCCAGATCCATTTTTAACCCTTCCTTAGAGACTACAAACCCCAAATAAATTAGTTCTTCCTTCATAAAGCTGCACTTCTTCAAATTTATTAGTAGTTTTTCTTTTTGCAAAGTTTTTAGAACTAATTTAAGGTGTTCTAGATGCTCCTTTTTACTTCGACTGAAAATGAGAATATCATCAAGATAAAAAATTACAAATTTACACGTATATTCCTTCAAAACTTCATTCATTAACATCATGAAAGTACTAGGTGCATTAGTAAGTCTGAAAGGAATTACTAACCATTCATACAAACCATTATTTGTTTTGAATGCGGTTTTCCACTCACCCCCCTCTCTCATTCTTATATGATGATACCCACTCTTAAAATCTATCTTAGAAAAATAATTCGACCCATTCAAACAATCCATTAAATCATCCATTCGTGGTAAAGGGAAATGATACCTGATGGTGATTTTATTTACGGCTCTAGAATCTGTGCACATGCGCCATTCAACTCCTTTCTTTGGACTGAGTACTGTTGGTACAACACACAGACCGAGGCTTTCTCTGATCAATAATTTATCCATTAACTCTTGGACTCGTTTTCCAACTTTGGCATTTTCCTACATCGTTAACCTATAGGCTGCTTTACTTGGAAAACTGGCTCCAGGGATTAGATCAATGTGGTGACTAATACTCTTGATGGGTGGTAACTCATTTGGCAACTCATCCACAATAATATCAGCAAAATCATTCAAAATATTTCAAATTTATTCGGGTAAATATTCTAAATTTGTAGAAGTTAAAATTACCTTGGGTTTCCCAACAATAGCAAAATGCATCTCCTCACCCTTCTCAACTTCTTGCAACAGGGTTTTTCCACTCATTAACGTAATGTTGTTTCCAAGTGCTTCCTCATCTGCTTAATCTTTTAATGGCAGTAGTGTATGCTTGTTCCCATCTTTCTCAAGAGTATAAGTGTTTCTTCTACCATCATGTATGGCTTTTCGATCAAACTGCGAGGGTCTTCCTAGCAATATGTGGCATACATCCATCGGCATTACATCACATAAAATAACATCCTTATAAGTACCAATCTAGATTTCGACTTTACATTGTTGAGTTACAATAATTTGATGGCCTTTTTGGAGCCACGATACTTTATAAGGAGTGGGGTGTACAGTTTTCTCCAACTTCAATTTGTCCACCATCTCTGTAGAAACAAGGTTATTAGTACTACCTCTATCAATTACCAATTTACAACACTTACCCTTTGAATTACATACAGTTTTGAACATATTCTTTCTCTGAGATGGTTCTCTGGCTTCCTTAGCTGCTTTAAGCAATATCCTTTTCAACAACACGGATTCTCCGGCTTCAGGTGGTTCCTCTTTGGCTACAGTCTAAGGAATTTATTCCTTTGTTTCAGCAACGTTCACATTCCGCTGGGTTGCTGGTATATTGTGAGGAAAATTCCATTGCATATGTCCCCACTCACCACATGTAAAACACTGAATATCTCTTCCTCAGCCTATACCTCTGGGTACAAACCTTCCGCGACCAGAGTCTCCTCTTTGTGGTGATCTATTACTTGAACTCCCTGCCTCATTCTGGGAGTGTTGAAATCTAGATTTAAATTTCCCCCTTCCTTTTGCCGAACTCTTGCCTCTATTTATATGATTTTGTTTGCGCAACATATTTTCTTCTGCCCTCAAAGCTGCTTGATAGGCATCTTCAATCATCTTCAGATTTAATAAGATGATCTCATCTTGTATTTCATATGTCAAACCATTTCTATATCTAGCTACCTTTTCTATGTAATTTTCAATATGACCCGCTCTAATACTCAGCTTATAAAATTCTTCATTATATTCTTTGATAGTCATCCTTTTTTCTTAAAATTTTTCAATTGTCTAAAAATATTTAATTGATAATATTTTGGCATGAACTTACCTTTCATTTTAATCACCAGCTTATCCCATTTCTTGATTTTGAGTTTCCCTTTTCGTTCCCTGGACAACTGCAATTCATCCCACCACAGGGCTGCATGACCTTTCAATCTCGTGGCTGCAAACTTCACTTTCTTCTTGTCATCGACTTACTCATAGTCGAAATATTTGTCTAATGAACTGATCCAGTCCATTAGTACTTCCACACTAAGATTTCCATCATATAAAGGTACTTCTACCTTTTATTTTCTATAGGCTTTTACTAGCATCTTTATAAATTTAGCTTCCTCGCTTTCTTCCTCTCTTTCTTCTTCAATGGTGTCTTCTTCATCGGCACTAGCAATCCCATCATCTGTCGCCCTCCTTTGAATAGTTTCTATTATGGCTATCCTTGTACGCAAGTGTCAGATTTCGTCTAGCAGAACTGCATTTTCTATAGGTATCCCTCTAACTATTCCAACTCCTCTTCTAGGCGGCATTCTCTACAATGCTTCAAGAACAACTCAATGGCTCCGATACCAAAATGATGTAGAAAAACAAATTTCCATTTTAAATTTTCATATGGAAAAAATTATTCAATTTTACTAAGTCCTAGATTCACTCTCCAATGATG
The DNA here is from genome assembly GCA_034641835.2 of Pinus albicaulis. NCBI lineage: Eukaryota > Viridiplantae > Streptophyta > Pinopsida > Pinales > Pinaceae > Pinus > Pinus albicaulis. Next base: position 519,826,364 of record CM076583.1, on the reverse strand, counting down.
GAACTGATTCATTCCTGACCACTTAATGTGCAACTCTAATTTCCATACTATTTAAAACATATAACAATGATCCTTATTGCAGCTCTATTTAATTGTACAAAATTCATTCCAAAAACTAACGGAATCCTTAAGGGATCATTGGTTTATACATAACAATGGGAATCAAAATTAGTTGCATTATCAAATGTGGAATCCATTTAAAAAAGAAATAAACACTGCCTTTTTGTTTGAGCCCACGGTCCATACAAATGATCACCCAGCCATCAAGCAAATGAGACCAAGTAATATAATTTTAGACTAGTTGTGTTCATGCTGTATATAACATATACCATACCCCACGGTTACATAACTCGGTTAACGTAGATGCGGTTCGCTGATGCCATGGATCCATTGATTATATCATACTCATGATATCATATGGCACTGTTCACCCATGTTCTGCACCTATAATATCTATTACAACATACTTGTGATATCATATGAACCTGTGATATCGATGCCTACGTCAACTACTTGATGTCACTCCTTCACACAGTGTGTTAAGGCTGTGTCCTTTAACAATCACGCCACCCTTTCACCTATGTTGTTGCTTCACATAGACTCCATGAACCAAAAGCCGCGCACCCAAATTATAAGTCTGTGGTCTTACATTTGTTGTTCTTACTTCGAACACACCATCATTCCTGCATTCACATACTCACACACACACACACACACACACATATATATATAATTTTCAGACTCAACAAAAAACATATAACGCCAACCACAAACTGTATTACTAACGCATGGACTAAATATCTCATTAATCGCCCTTTGCGTTTGCAATCTACACACTGGAAATCTTGGTGTTTTCCTCCATATTCCCTATTATTTATACTTGAAATATGGAACTGTTCCTCTTAGAATAGGTTTCTTCTCGAATTTTCTCAACAAATCAATACCTCACTATTTTTAAGTGCTTATCCCTATGTTGGCTCCATATCCACACAGGGAAAGAAACCAATTCCTAATTTTATTCCTAATTGATTAAAAATACAAAACTGACAAACTATTCTCATAAATAAATAATATTAAAACTGAAATAAATAAAATACTACTACTAATGTTTATTTCTTTTGGATTAGCCACAACATGTGAACAAAACATCACATTGCTGGCTAAGTCCCGATGCTCCTGCATCATATCATGTATGCAAAAATGCCTTTTGGATTGAAGAATGCAGGGAGAATTTTCAATGAGAAATGGATATTGCTTTCGCCAATGAAAAGGATGTGTTTTTAGTCATCTATCTTGATGACATCACTATTTTTTCCAAGACATATGAGCAACACTTACAACACTTGGAAACAATTTTTCAGAGATGTAGAAAGTTTGGCATATCACTGAACCCAAAGAAGAGCCTTTTTTCTATAGAGGAAGGTAAATTGATGGGCCATATCATATCAAAATATGGAATTAGGATAGATTCTTCAATTATTGAAGCAATTTAGACCTTGGACTATCATAGGAGAGAAAAGGAAATTCAATCGTTTAATGGAAAAATCAATTTTTTGAGAAGGTTTGTCCCCAATCTTGCTGAACATTTAAGGAAAATTACTGACATGCTGAAGAAAGATAGTGAAGTAAAATGGTTTGAAGAGGTGAAGAAGTCATTCAATCAAGTTAAATTGGGTTTATCTCATTCTCCTATTCTTATTAGTCAATATTACACAATTGATTTTATCATTTTTTAAATTTTCCTCGGAGCACACTCTAGCTGTTGTTCTTGTGAAAAAAATCACAACACGAAGTAGCCCATCACATTCTTCAGTAGAACCATAAGAGACGTAGCCTTGAAGTACAACATTATTGATAAGTAGGCCTTGGTGTTAGTCAAATCATTGAAGGACTTTTGGATCTATATTCTACACTCTCATGTCATTGCATATGTCCCAAAATATGTTGTCAAAGATGTGCTTACATAGAATGATCCTGAAGGGCAGCGAGGTAAATGGATCACTGCTATGTTGAAGTATGACTTGGAGATCAAGCCTACAAATCTGATCAAAGGACAAGGCCTGAAAAAAACTTATGGAACATTCAAATCTCCGTGCTTTCGACATTAGTTTTATTGTTGCATTATCTGAGGAGCAAGGGGCTGAAACATTACCTGAGGTATCTAAAAAAATTTCTTCATTGCCTTGGTATGCTGATATAGTTCTTGTTTTGCAACACTTGAATCCTCCTCCAGACTTTATAAGTAGTAAGGCTATATATTTTAAATTGAGATCCCTTAAGTACTGCATCATTAACAGTTTCTTGTACTAGAAAGATCCAGGTGGCGTGTTGTTGAATTGCTTGGTTGAAGGAGATGTTGAAAAAGTGATGACTGACTTTCATAAAGGTGACTCTGGTGGTCATCTTTATTGGAATACTACAGCTAACAAGAACTTGAGGGTGGGTTTCTATTAGCCAAGTCTATTTTTTGATGTTTATAAAATGGTCACGAGCTATCATGAATGTTGAATATTTCAAAGAAAAAGGAAGCTCTTTCCTTTTCCCTTAAAACCAATTGAAGTGCAAGCGCCATTCCAACAATGGGGACATGAATTCATTGGTGAGATCCATCCTACATCATAAACCCAGCATAAATGGATACTCACTGCCATAGATTACTTCACTAAATGGATCAAAGCCATCCCCACGAGGCAAGCTACTGACACTATCATTATTCAGTTTTTAGAGAACAATATTCTATCTCGTTTTGGCTGTCCATACAAAATAATTACTGAAAATGAAACTGCCTTTAAGTGCGAGAAAATTATTGACTTTTGCGATAAATATCACATTAGGCTTGGTCATTCTACATCATACTATCCTCAAGGCAACGAACTGGTTGAATCGTCAAATAAATCTTTAGTGAACATAATCAAGAAGATGTTGCAAGAAAACAAGAGAAATTGGCACAAAAATATCACCAATGCTCTATGGAAATATAGAGTTAGCATGAAGAGATCAATCATCATGTCACCTTTCCATCTTGTGTATGGTGTTGACATGGTGTTCCCTACTTCTTTAGCTGTACCAATGATGAAAATTCTCCAAGAGATCGACAGTGAACCAAATGATATCCTATAAAGAATTAGTCAAATGATCCATCTACATTATTCAAGAAATGAAGTCTTCATTCATGGTTCAAAGCGTCACAAGGAAATAAAAATATTTATGATAAGAAGACCAACGTTGATGATTTTAAGCTTGGATGTGTTGTTCTTCGCTGGGATGCTTGGAGTGAAGACAAAGGTAAGCACATAAATTTTGATAATATATGGAAAATTCCTTATAAGATCACTCCATTTAGAGGTAATAAAGCATTTTTATTAGAGGATTTTAAGGGCAAGAAGTTCTGGGAGGACCAATCAATGGTAGGTTCCTCAAACATTATCTTACTTGATCATTGAAGATGAACTCCACTTTCATTGTACCTATCATTTTAATTTGATGTCCAAACAATAAGGAAGTTGTTGTAGAAGTTTGAAGCCTAAGGAGAAGGCCATGAGACTTCTACATTCAGCTCATGTTTTCTTTCAAAATTTCAAAAAGTTTCAATTAGTTGTCAAGTGAGATTCAAGTCACTTTTTTATAGTCAAAGTCATTTCCAGATTTATTTCATCATTTGAAGTTTTTCAAAGTTTTTTCAATATCCATTTTTTACTCCATTGCCCAATGGTAAGGATACTTGATCTACGGTGTTCTTGAAACCTCTTGAAGTAGCTAACATAACTAGCTGGAGCCAATGTTAGTGTCAATATGTCAGTGATCAAACATACTCTTTTAGTCAATTTTCTAATGTCATAGGTCAAAATTTTTAGTTTTTCAAACAATTCAAAATAATATTGGTCACTGAAAGAGCCTAGGTCAAAAATTTTGCTCCCTCATTTCATCCATGGCCATCATCACTTTAAAGGTCATCTCATTCATTATCATTTAAATTTTTTAGGTCATTTCACTGCATCTCATCTAGGTCTACTATATAGGTGTCATCATCTTCCTTTGAAAATAGTATAATTTGTCATCAAAACAAGGAAATCATCCTTCATTTCAATCATAAGCCTTTAAACGGGAGCTAGCATACTTAGGAGGTAAAGTAATAAAATTTGTCTTATTTAAAAATGTGTTTTAATTTCAAAAAAAATCAAAAGGAAAATTTGTCTTATTGTTTCACTATAGATTAAAAGAAGGTAATTTCAAGGGTATAAAAGACAAAAGCAAGCTCATCCAAACTCATTATTCTTCTTTGTTGTGTGGTAGAGCTCTTGTATTACCTCATTTTCACTCATTATGTGGTCAAAGGTTCGAAACCAAGGCGAAAAATTACTCCAAGAACACAATGCTACACTTATGGTTGCCTTTGTTACGCTTCTGTAGCCTCCTGCTACACTTTTGGACAGGTATTTGTTATGTTTTTGGGCAGTTGTTACGATTTCAGACCCTGTTGTTACACTTCTGTAGCCTCTTGCTACTCTTTTAGAGTAGCAATTGTTACATTTCTGAGCATTTTTTACGCTTTCAAACTCGATTGATACACTTTTGTAGCCTCCTGCTACGCTTTCAGAACAGTTGTTACGCTCTTGTAACTTCATGTTACACTTCTGGAAAGGATCCCAAGTTATGGTTTTTTGGCTCACAAATTATTCAAACAATCTCAAGGCTTGTGGACATCATTTCTTGGACCTCTCACAACAGTAAGTTAACATTTTTATAACCTCCTATGGTCAAATTATCAAGTTTATTATTGATTTTCATGTTCACTCCATACTTGTCTATGTTTTCACTTCTTAATTTCATTCAAAGACTCCAATGAAATAAACCCTAACATCCCATATAGACACTATCCTACACCTCCAACATACCTCATACTCTCATTCCCCATCATCCATATCCTCCCTAATAGCCATTTTCATGAAACCCTACTTTCTAGCTAGTTTTCATAGTGTTAAATTGGAAATTTCCCGTGTTTCCCTCATTTGACAACCTTCCTCACATCCATTTCACTTGATTTCACTCAAAATATGGAGCTAATATGTAAGCCTATCTCTTTAAATTTTTGTAAAATTTTCCTTAGATCCATAACACTTCATCTCACCCTTTAAACCTACCCCATTCGTACACTTTTCTTTTCCCAAATTTCACTACACATACCCATGCCATCAAGAAACTAGGGTTTAATCCTTTCACTGATAAACAAGATGGAGAGTGAGAAGAAGAAATTCAAGGGAGGGCACCACCTTAGGTTAGAACCCTTCACCATGCATGAAATCAATTCTTCACCCTTGGTCGAAAGATGTTTTCAGAGGACTAGATGTTTGAGGTTCTGTGAGAGGCTCATGGAGGAAGGATATCATCTTCAACTGACAAACTTATTTTCCACAAGTTTGAGCAAGGGAAAGGTCATCATTGCAGGTGTGGAGTTTAACCTATCAGCAAACTTGATTTATTCAACAACAGGTATTCCTTGTCATGGAGAGAAGTGGTTCAAGTGCACGGACTTAGACATTGAAGATTAAAAACAATTTCTCAAACCTCATGCTAGAGAGGAACCATATTACCTCTTCCCTTTCAGATACCTCCATAACAAATATGATACTTTGATGTTAATAATGAAGTATTTCACATGCGAAGGAATATTTTCTAGTTTTTATAGGTACCATATCAGGTTGTTGATGCATTTCACCTCTATCAAAACACTTGAATTGACACATTACTTGTACAGGAGTTTGATTAAGATGACTGAGAAGGTTCAGAGCAGAAAAAAGATCATTACCCTAGTATTTTTCATCATGGTCTGGTCAAAATCATTGTGTTGCATCACCTTTCATCCATGAACATGAATTGGGAAACCTTCATGGAAAGAGTAGCAATAGCGCCTACCACTAGCCCTGCTGTTATGCATAACACATCATCACCATCACTATCAACAAAACCAATGGAGGTTGGATCTTCTAACATGCAAAATCAGATTTTAGAGGCTCCTAGGGTTGTTGAGTTTAATCATACATGTGAGAAGGGGAAGAGGTAGGTATTTGCGTCGAAATATATCAAAGGTGTACTCACACTTGACACTATTGTTGAATAAAGTAAAATAGAGGAGCATCCTCTTATGCATCAAGATGAAACACCTTTGCACCAAAATAGTGAACCTACGCCATTGGAGGTTGAGGTAGCAGAGCATGTTGATATAAAATCAGCTGAGGATATAATTAGAGAAAAGGATGAGGAAATATTAGAGTTGAGGAGGATCTTCTCCATTGCTAATTCTCAAGTCACATTCCTACAAAAGGAGAATTTTCAATTAAAGGTAAAGCATTTGTTACAAAGAAAACCCAAGCCAGAACTAGAGGTAGATAAAGGTAAAGTTAAGTAGGTCATATATTTTGATCAAATGTAGGACATGGAGACTGAAACACAACCAAGAAGGCCAAGGAAAATAGGCCTCAAAAGGGCGTTGGAGCTAGAAAGACAGTAAGCTCATCCACTTGAAGAGTCGACCTTCGATGAGCTAATAGCCATGGATATCAATAAAGACAAAGAAATTTGGTTGTAAAGGGTAAATGAACATTTTAAGAAGCTATTGAAGAGAGCTAAGAGGGACAATAACCTCCAAAGACACATGGAAAATCACTATTGCACCAAGAACACAATTTCTCAAATAAGGCTAAAACAACTAAAGAAAAGGCTAAAAGAAACTCAAATGAAGCTTAAAGAGAATGATAGCTTATATTTTTTGGCTGAAGCTACCTTGGTTGTTTATCTCATAACTCACATGTGATATAGAACCAAGGTTTAGAATTTTTGAAGAATTTTTGTATTTTTGTGATTTTTGCATAATTCTGGAAATTCCTCCTCACAGAAGCATAGAAAAATTTTGCTACCTTTATTTTAGGGGCATCCCAATGATGATTTATTTATATGGTTGGATGCATTTTGGTGATTAAATTACAGGTCAGGAATTCTCATTGCATGGAAGGCTTTGATTTTGCAAAAAAGGCCAAAAACCCACTTTTCTATGCTTCTACCACCTTTTTGGAGGCCTTGTAATGCTTCTGGAGTAACCTTGGGAGAATTAATTTTTTGAGGCCTTAGCATGGCTCATTTTGAAAAATTCAAATTTTTTTGGAAACTAGACACATAGGTCTAGTTGACCATTCTTTAATAATTGGATTTGGACTCCTAAAAGTGCCTAAAAAATGGCTGGAAATTTATGCTATGCTTTAGTAAAATTACGCTATGCTTCTATCAGAAATGTTACATATGTTGGAAATATTGTCATTGATGGAAAAGGAGCACAAAGGAGCAGCATCTGAACTATCACTAAGGCAAAGAAGCATGTCAGACAATAATGCAATAAGAAAGCATAAAAGAGAGGCAAAGGAGTAGCATTAGACCATCAGCAAAGGAAAAGGAGGAGAGAGGAGAAAATTTAGAATCAAAGGGGTAAAGGAAGAAAAGGCATAAAATAAGCAAAGGCAATAGAGAAGCAGTTAAGGAAAAAAATGAGAAAAGTTATCAAAACAACAAATGTCGAGTCGACAACGCTAAGCGGGTCAAGTCGTGAACACAGGGCAAGTCGTGAATGTGGGAAAAGTAGTGAGAAATGCGTGCAACAAGCGAGATAATCCCAAGTCTGAGTGAATAAAAAATAGAAGAAAAATATTAGGCGAGATCAACGCTTTTAAAAACCTAAATAAATCTCAGGAAGGATAGAAAAGATCCATAGTAGCGGTGGTCGTAGAAAGTAGAGAAATCGACTAAGGCAAAAAAGAATTAGAAGAATTCCAAAGGAGGAATCAGACGACGAGGATCGAATCGCAGAATTGAAGTTTAAATATTAAATGACAGATATGTGGATGCGTGTTGTGCGGAGAATGAAAGCACACATTGCAAATAAAAAATTATAGTGTTTATGTGTTAAGGATTGAAGACCTATCGGATTTGCAAGTTGCAATGAGGTTTGTTAGATTAGGCACATATCAATGGTGGGGATCATCTCGCAAACCCTTGAAGACTTCACACATTGCAAGATTTAGTGGATAGCGTTTATATTTTGCACGGTAATTTATTTAACCTGTGATGCGAATTTGATCAACGAAACAAGTGTGGACCGTCCGATCCTTCAAAGACCAAAGACAAAGATCGAATCACACCGAGAGAAATTTTGCAAATCAAAACTTTTAGAGCTTAGCGTTAAGGCATCACATGGTAAGTTAATTTGTTTGTGATGCGAAGTTGATCAGCGAAACAAGTGTGGACCATATGATCCTTCAAAGACCAATGAAAAAGATCTAATTACACCGGGAGCGATTTCACAAATCACAACTTTTAGAGTTTATCATTAAGGAATCGCATGGTAAGTTAAGTTGTTTGCGATGTGAAGTGGAGAAGGCACGTTTCGGCATTGCACAATATCACAGATCGCAAGGAATAAGGTTTAACCACTAATTTAAATCATAAAGGTTGTGAAGTGTGATCACCTGTGATTGTTCACCATGTTGTGGGACCCTACAACCGAATTTAAGTGTGGATGCATAGCCTTTTCTTTGTTAAATCGCATCGGAGGAGGAAAAGGTGAGTACAACGTAAAATATAAGGAACGCAAAGTGCGAAGTGCGATTTTTGAAGCAAACGCGATGCGGTTCAAAGGTGAATACTAATACATTCGAGGTCGAAGGTTTAATGTGTTTGCGTTGGTTTTATGAAGAAAACCATGGAAGCGGAGGTCGATTCGAGTTATAAAGGAAAGGCCTGAATGCATGGAAAAAGGACCCAGAGCCCATGTGGAATAGTGTTGTGGTAGTGAGTTAAACAAAAAAGTTAACACAAGAGAATGGACTCGGATAGAGAGACCAGACAGTGCGTGCAGAGAATTTGAACGTTGCATTTAAATATAATAGGCAGAGTCGGGAAAAAGAAGGGAATAGTAGGAACTGTTGGAAACACAATAGAATGGGTTGAGTCAGGCAAAAAGGCGGTTATGCAGCACAGTTGGAAATATAACTGCAGAAACATAAAATACAAAGGGACAACAAGCAGAAGAGGAAAACACACAACAAAACTAAGAAGATGAAAGGGCTGAGTGAAATATTTGATTGTAACTGTAAATGTATTAATTATTTTATATTGTTTGTGATGCAAAGGCAAGTCTCCGTAGGCATAGGAAAAAGTCCATGATTATGGGGTATGATTACTTCTGATGTAATATCTTGAACTGAAGAATGAGGAATCAAATGGGTGGTAGGAAGAGAGTCATGCCTGTTCACTCCATATTCCCTATAGAATGCAAACAATCATAAATTTATCTCTATAAAACAGGTAATATCAGTATGTAGAAGGTTACAAAAACAGAGGAAGAGAGAGAGAGAGAGGGTGTAGCAGATTTGAAGAGTGCAGAAGAGGTTAGAAAACTACATAATTGAAAAGAGCAGAATAATGTAAGAGAGCTGCAGAAGGTTGGAGAGTAGAAGAATAAGAGAGAGAGTTGTTGTGAAGTAAAGGCTGAAGAGGCAGTAGTGGAGAAGGAGTATAATAGTGCTGATATCTTGGTAAATCTAAATTTTTGTTTCATGACGAGAGAGGGATTTGTAGTCTCGTTTCAAGTAGTAGCTTGAAAAAATTGCATTTGTAGCTTGTTGAGGTAGGAGCCTCCTGTGGGTTGTAGCTTGCAGAAAAATACATGGGAGTTGGTGCTTCCGTTTCAAGTTGTAGCTTGATAGATGTCTAGTTGGAGCTGGTTGAGATAGGAGCCTCCTGTGGGTTGTAGCTTGTAGGAAATAGATTAGAGTTGGAGCTTCCTTGCAAGTTGTAGCTTGAAAATTTTAGTAGTCTCCTGTAGGCTAGAGCCTATAGAAAATCAGTGGTGAGAGGGAGTTGGAGCTTGCCTTTTCATCTCAACAATAATAAGATGTGGTTTTCTCCCTTATGGGTTTCCACTTATATCTGTTGTCTATGTTCTTGATGCTTATGTGTTGATGTGATGTTTTAATCTACTTAATTACTTTCTCTACACACATTAAGTTTGTTGATTCATTATGAATTAATTTTCTTATAAACTGAAGGTGTAATTGAGTTGAATGAAAATAATTTTAAATTTCCATGAATGTACTAAACTGATTCACCTTCCCCTCTCAGTTTAGCTAAGATTTCATCAATTGGTATCAGAGCCAATTCCTTTTGTATCAGTTTAACAACTGGAAGGAGATCCTAGGTCCCCAAAATGGCTAGCCTAGAAGGATGCTCAACAAATAAAGCCCCATTGTTTACTGGAAAAAGCTATACCTTCTGGAAAATAAGAATGAAAGCCTATCTGATGTCTCTTGGATTATAAGTCTAGATTGCATTAGAAGTAAAATATGAACCAAAGGATACTGATATAGAGAAAGAAGCCAAAAAATATTTCATAACTAATGCAAAAGCAATGAATGCACTCTTGAGCGATCTGTGTGAGTCAAAATTTATCAAAGTAAAAAATGCACAGTAAGACTGCCAAAGATATATGGGATACCTTAGAAAATATCCATGAGGGAGGTAAAAAGGTGAAGATGGCCAAACTGCAAGCCTATATAACTCAGTTTGAGTATTTAAAAATGAATGAAGATGCAGATGTAGCCAATTTCTTCTTAAAGGTTGTAGAAGTTGTGAATAACATGTTAGATTTAGGAGAAACCATTAAGGAATGTGTGACAGTGCAAAAGATATTGAGATCTTTAACATCTAGGTTTAACCTTAAGGTTTCTTCCATAGAAGAAAAAACAAACTGGGGAACCCTGACCATGAACCAATTACTTGGAAACTTGACAGCTTATGAGATTAGACTTCCAAAGGGGAAGTCAAATGTGAGAGAGGAAGCCTTTAAGGCAGACAAGTGCATAAAAGATAAGGAAGATGCATGCTCATGCTCATATGAAGAAGAGGCCAAATCAGTTAGAAGATTTGATAGAGGAACGAGTAAGTACAAAGGTAAACTTCCATTTAAGTGATTTAATTTTGGAAGGGTGGGGCACTATGCTTAAAAATGTCCCCATAAGAGAGCAGAGAACCAACCACAAGAGATAGAGAAAAAAAAAAAAAAAACTGGAAGAAAGGGAAGAGGTTTAATAGAAAATAATTTTATGCTCAGTAAGATAGCAATGCATCTGAAAGCTCAGATAAATCATCAAATGAAGAAGGAACCTATGAATTGTGTTGATGGCCAAGGAAGAGCTTGAAGGATACCTTCTAAATCTAGAAGAAGGGGAGGTAGATCTTGAGGTGGAGATAATTAGTTCCCTGGAGGAAATAGATAGGCTTAAACTCAAGTGCAGAAAACAGAAAGACATTCTCCTGAAATATGTAAAGGAAGATCCAAGTTTGGAAAACCTCATTCAGTTGAAAGTAGAACTTGAAGAAGCTAAGAAGGTGGAAGACATTTTGATAAAGAAAATAAAAGATAAAAATCAGGAGCAAGATAAATTGGAAGAAGAAGTAGTATGCCTGAGAAAGAAATTAGAAAAGGCCTAAAGGGAATTATCTATGAATACTCCATGGATGAAAATCTCTGAATAGTTGGAAAAAATACTAAATGCTAAAATATCTCCTCTTATAAAGACCGGGATAGGTTATGAAGGAGAAAACAGTAAGTCCAAGGTTGAAGATTACAAGAATATCACTTTTGTGAAAGATGTAATAAAAGAAAATGATAACTCTCAACAATCTGAGATTATTGCAGCTAGAAGAGTGATAGAAGAAAGGAGAAGGTTGTGTAAACAGCCTGGGGATGATATTACCTCCATGGAAAAAGCAAAGAAGGCGGACATTGAGAAAGATGATGAAGCAACCCAAAAGTGATTCAAAGAACTAGAAGGCAGCAAGACCTTGATGGGTAATGAAGTAAACAGAAACAAGTAGCAACCTAAAATGACAAAGAACAAAATGAAGAGACAGTCAGCTGTAAAAAGCTCATACACTCTTGAATATGAATTGAATAAATTTGGAAGCTATCAAAGGAGGTTCTTTCCTCCTATGATAAGTATCACTTATTATTCCTGCCACAAACCTGGACATACTGCGGCATCCTGTAAGACAAAGAAAATCGAGTCCAACCAACTAAAGATACAACTAATGAAAAGAATACCTCAAGCAAAAAAATGGAGAAGACAATTTAGCACTAGGTACACAAATCATTTCCATGGCTACTATTATGCATGCAATGATTTTGGACATAAACTTGTTGAATGTAAATTATGTTCAAAAGGGAGCACAAAATATTATACAGAAGCTCAAATGTACCTTGGTGTTACACAGTAATTTGTCACCGTCCCTGCAATTCCCATCTCGCCCATTGGAGGGTCGTTTCTGTGACCAATAAGCAGTGTCATGCCTTGCAAATACCATCATTTCATCCCTTTCCATGAGGACAACATTCCTTCTATAGATCATTTCCTGGAGGATACCCCTCCCACCTTCGAGATGGAGGTCGTGGAGGATGCTCCTTCTTCTTCCGTAACACCAGGGGAAGACCATCTCGGTTTGATGGTAGCCCCTCCAAGTAGTTTGGTCGCTTCCTTCGATTGGAGTCGATTTGCAGGATACCGCCTTCCGTCTTATGTGCCTTTCGAGATCACAGTACAGGCTTTTGGTCTGGTCGTACCCAGCACCATTATAGACGAAGGCGCGTCTGTTAGTATTCTATCCTCAACTACTTGGAAAGCTTTTGGTTCACCGCCGCTTGCGCCTGTTACGCAGAATCTGTTGGCATTTAACAGAAGAACGAGTCAACCGTTGGGGATCCTTCCAAGGTTACCTGTTACTTTGGGAGGTAAAACCGTCCATATGGACGTGATGGTTGTTCCAGGCCCCTTGGATTTCAATCTGCTTTTGGGGCGCGATTACACCTATGCCATGGGTGCGCTCGTCTCCTCCCTCTTTCGCGTGATGTGCTTTCCACATGAAGGACGGATCGTGACCATTGATCAGCTTTCGTTATTTGGTCCTAATGTGGCATCTGGCCCGCCATCACCCCCTCCTGGTTTCTATCCGCCCGTTGTATCTCCCTCACCGCAGGTCAACTATGTGGCCACCTACCCCGTGCCTGTACTCAGTGAAGACGCCGTCGTGCATAGTGTGCTAGGGGCATTGGGTCCTGACTTCCAGGATGTTCTCCTTCCATCGGGAGTGGAACTCTTGGAAGCGATGACTTCTTGTTCATTATGATGAGGCTGTCGGAGCATAGTTCCTTTTCTTGTGTCAAGCTCCTTAAAAAATGAAACAAGTTGTTCGGAGCAGAGTTCCTTGTCTTATGTCAAGCTCCTTTAAAAATGAAACAAGGTTTTCGAAGCAGAGTTCCTTGTCTTGTGTCAAGCTCCTTAAAAAATGAAACAAGGATGTCTAAGGATAGTTCTTGTAATGTGTCAACCTCGTTAAAACAATGAAACACGTTCCTGTTCAATTCGAGTCTTTGTTTAGATCTCGTAAAATCTCAGTCGAGTCTTTCTCTTGATCTCGTAACTTGAACCTTCACTCCATCTGCCTTTCATATGGATTGAAGCTTGGGGGGCATGTACCTCGAATTGAGTCACCATGTTGGGGGCATGCTTACTTTTTCAAGCATAGTTTGTTTCCGTTTCAAGCTTGTGTAAAAATGAAACCGGTTTCAAGCATAGTTTATCTTTGTTTCAAGCTTGTGTAAAAATGAAACCAACTTCAAGAAGAGTTTCCTGATTTCAAGCTTGTGTAAAAATGAAACCTTTCCCATTTTACCTCTTGTGATGGCCATTTTATCAGCCTATTTTTGCCAGATGAGCCTTGGTTTTCTCACTCCATCGTCATTATCTGCTTGGCCGATCATATGCCTTCACTTGATTGTTTTACCCAATCCTGAGGAACCGCTGCGATGAGTGGTTTTGCTAGCCAACCTCTTGACCTTTATCTTGTTTTGAGCAGTTCCATCATTACCGGAACCAGTTGCTACCCTTTATGCCACTCGTTCCTCCAGGAGGAGTCAACTTTTAGCTCTTTTCTGACTCTCTAAACATGAAAATATTGCCGAGGCCCTTGTCGTTTCGATCTTGTTAAAGTGGACACGAATCGACATCTACCCAGTATACGTTTACCCCTTTTTCGGGCTGGGATAGATTGATTACGAAAAAGGAATACCCTAGCCTATCGCGACTAGGAGGTTTTCTCAGATATTGTTTTCTACCTTTTCGGATCTGAGAAACTATTTACAAAAAGGGACCTTTGGAGTTTACTTTTCTGCTATCTTTTCAAACTCTCTAAACATGAAAATATGTCGAGTTATTCCTTTGTCAGACTCGTTAAACCCTGATGACATCGGACTTAGTCGAAATGACGTTCTCCGAGTTCCTCCTTCCTAGGACTCGTTAAATGCACTAGGATGGATTCGCCCGAAAGGCGGACTTATATTGCAAGCATATGCTATCCCCCTCAAGCTTGTTATAAAAAATAATTGGGGTACTCACCAGAAATGGTGGGGGAAAAATGGAACCATCGTCGTTGTCGTCGGCAGTATGTCGCTCTTGAACATGGCACTTGTCTGCATTCGTGTCGGGTTGGGGACATCTCATCTCGTTTCTTCACTTTGCCTCCATGGGTTTGGATAATCCCTTTTGACCTCTCATCTTCTCATTGCCTCGTCACCATGACCTCTGATCTGTTGATGTCAAATACTGCCAAGTCCACTGTCGTGCCGTTTATATGTTCAAGAAAAGTTGGCCTCTGCAAATATCAACCTTCCTCTGATTCTCATACGATCCTGATTCACAAAAAAACATCATGTTCCTCTGTCTCGTGTCGATGATGTGGGAAACATTATGGCCCACCTTCGATCAAGGTCACTTCCTGTCGACTTCAGCTCATTATCCAGGAAGTTGATCTAGAGACTCCTTTATGGTACCTTGGAGCATGCATGCCTCAATGGCAGGTTCGTCGCATTCGACGTGGGGTTTTCATCATTGGCCTCCGATTGAGTGATTCTACGGGTGTTCGACACCAGCTCATTGATTCACACGCCGTAGATTGTACCTGTAGTACCTTGAGGGCCATTGTCATTATTGGTGGTTCCTCTCGCGTCTGTTAACATCTTTCATCATTGGCTGGTAATCAGACGATGTTCCTGCATGTTCGACTTCAGCTCACATATTCACATGCTCGAACTTGTACTTTGTTTGGGTCGAGATGGAGCACAAGACCCTGGATTGTGTCTGTTGTAATCCAGGCTGCGATTGTGGATTATTATCGTTATGTATATGACTCATTGATTGGATGGCTGCGACCATACCTGAGTCTATTTATCGATCCTTACTGGATGGCTGCGTCCATACCTTGGGTCTGGATTATTGTATACTCTGTTTTGGGTGGCTGCGTCCATACCACATATACATCATGTACTTGAGATATCAGTTTTATTTTTCCACGCAGGTTTTCCGACGGCGGGGCTTCAGTTGAACATGTTCTCGTAAAGCATTTCACCCCTCTCTCTCTCTCGGGCCTCATGCTTTAGGGGGCATCTGTTACACAGTAATTTGTCAACGTCCCTGCAATTCCCATCTCGCCCATTGGAGGGTCGTTTATGTGACCAATAAGCAGTGTCATGCCTTGCAAATACCATCATTTCATCCCTTTCCATGAGGACAACATTCCTTCTGTAGATCATTTCCTGAGCAGACCCATAAAAACACCTGTTTTTGCCTTGGCGCTGGTAGCCCTTTATGTACTTGCGCCAATGGGGGAAAATTAACACTGAGCCCGCGCCAATTGGCGCTCTGTCCCTGTGTTGCACCCGCGCCACTCTGTTTATGGAAAGTTTTTTAAAAAAGGAGGTGAAGTTTCGATTACAACAACTTCGTGGATGAGTCATCAGGAGTGGTTTCGACTGAATAACCACGACCTTCCTCCTTTGGCCTCTTGTTTCCACCATATGGGGAACCTCCCAAAGGATAAGGCCTCCCTTCCACTATTGTAGGGATCCCAACCTCCTCCTCTCCTCGATAAATATAGCCTTCATCCATTGATGAAGGGGCTGAAAGGCTGATAGTCTTGAAGTGCCTAAGCTTTGAATCTCCAAATTCCCAAGAGCCTTTGTGCTGTAAGAGCCCTCTTTCCTCCCTTAAGGCCGACTCAAGTAAGGAGACTATTGTCGAGAGACTCAGGAGAGGTTTTCCCTTTCCCTGGCGAGCTTTGTGAGACGTGAACGACTGGAGACCCATCCGAAGGATACCACGACGTCAGAACTTTGGTTGTAATCTCTTTCGATCGTTATTTAATGAATGATTACGATTATGGTTCCACTCTGTTTTCAATGATGTTAATATGAGTAATATCTTTTCTGACTAATATTGAGTTACGTATGCCGGATTTTATGCTTGTATCTGTTTGTTTCTTGCATGTGCAGGTGTCCACCCACGGAGATCGTTGGAGGATCGTGATCTGCCGAGGCTAAGGAACGGGAACGCTCTCTTCTTCAGATCGTAGCATTGGAATCCAGGTAGGCTTCTATCTCTAGTCTTTTCATTCGTAACTAGGGACTTGCGTCGTAGCATTTCTGATTGTTGCTAGACCCCTTCTGGGCTAGTAGGGATCACCTCTGTCCGCAGAGGGGATTTACCTCCTCAACACTTGGTAAAATAAGATGTTATATATGCCACAAGCTTGGTCACAAATAAAAATACTGTAAGCTACCATATACATTAAAGAACTCTAGACTGATGATGGAATCCAATCAAATCAGACAAAAATGTGAATAAAAAATAAGTGCAGAAATTATGAAGAACCCCAATAAAGTATGGAAGGAAAAGAGATAGGGGGAGCGTGTTACTTCAATAACATAATGAATCCATCATGGTCTCAGGGGGAACTACTCTAGGAAGCAATGAAAATATCTAGCCAGTAATAGATAAGAAGCAACATCCCAAGGGAGAATAAATCATAAAAAGTCCCCATAAAAGTAGTCTAAGAATAGATCCTTGGAATAAGAACAGCTAAAAGATCAGGAAGGGAAAGGACAATTCCTCTGATAGAGAACTATAGAGGAAGAAGGATACTTGAAGCATTCAATAGCCAACAGGTTTATGGAAGGAGAGAAGGCAGCAAGCAACCATGGTGGTAGAGGGAACTTCAGCCATGAACATGTAAGCTAAGAAGGCAACAACACAGTAAGTGATGAATGGTTAAAATCACAAAAAATTATGTTTCGAGCTATAGAACTGGAAATATCCATAGAGGATGATCACACTGTGCATCACATTGCAAGTGTTAAAAATGAAGCAAAATTAAGAAGGATGAGTAATACAAATGTTTATCATCATTATATCATTACATCATTCATCAATAGAAGGTCCCCTTGGAGGAAAGCAGTTAAATGAGTGATAAAAATATGAGTTGTCTACCCTTTTAGATTCCAAGTAAAGAAATTGAAGATGTCTTCCTGAAGATCATTATGTTAGAACAGTTGATGTGTATATAGAGTAGCAACGATTCTGGAGCAATATTAGAAAGGAATATGCAGTGATATTCTTTTAAAACAGAATGACAGAATAAGAAAAAGGTTAATGATGCCAGGATCAGATTCAATATATTGATGATTGTTGTTGAGAATAGTGGAGAGCTCAATAATAGAAGCCATGAAGGTTGTCTTAACAATGGCTGTATGTGAGAACTGAAGTGAAATTACTGCATGGATTATCAAATTAGTGTCAATTGGTATTTTGAACAAGCAGCCTACCTATCAGTAGAATACCAAGTGTTATCAGTGGAGCAGTGCTATGGTACAGGTTCTTAGGATCAGAGTATTATGGAAGAAGGAGATCAAGGTAGCATTCCCAGCGTTATCAACATTACAGTATATGTGGATTAAGCTCTGGTTGCTCTGATTATTGCAAAGTATTTTCTGATTGTGAATACTGGAGAATGTCGAGTTGCATTATTAAAGCATGAAAAGGTAAATAAAAGTGCTAAAGGATCATTATATTATTTATATTTGAAGTATTATATTAAGAATTGAAGCAGTATCTATTTATAGATATAACGACATGCCTTCCTCAATTCAGTACAGATATATCTTCAAGGCCTCTTTCTTAAGATCATTCATAAAACTGTGTGAAGTCTGTTTGCTTAGATTTCAATTAAACAACTTGAAGATGTTTTGATGAAGATCATTATGATAGAACAGTTAAAGTATCTGAAGTATGAAGGATTAGTTGTATTAATATAACTATTTGAAGCTCAAGAGTCTTTTATTGATTCATCTAAAGCCCACTTCAGCAGAAAGGAATTGTCGGTATTTCACCATTACATAGGGTATTAAAGTCATTAGGTCCTTTTGATTGAAAGACGGTCTAGTTTTACACCAAGTTGTAAGGATTCTTGATATTCATTGTTCACATCAGTATCAAGGGCATTTCGGTTGTTAGTGTAATATCCCTGTTCGAAGTCTATCACATATCACCAACAATAGGTAGTAAAGGTGAACCTCAGCTACAAAAGGTATATTGGCATCATCATATTTGAATAGATGTGTACTGCAGATGTGTATTCTAGAAGAAGACATATTCCATCTACAACCTTCCTCAATAGATATGCATCTCAGATGAAGATCATAATATACAATGAAGTATATTTGGAGCAGACTTTATATGTCATATGGAGCATTCTCAGTATTTTAGTATTATTCCAATGATGCATCTATGATTATATAAATCTGGTATAGTTTTTTTAATGAATTTTCCTTATCATCACTTTCAGCTTTATACAAGTGCAAGGAGTCTGTGCTTAGGGATGGTATCAGCTTAGTGTGTATATACATACAAGTTCAATGATTCTCAAAGTGTTCTCCCAACAATCCTTGTACACTAGTCTAGAGAAGAAAGGTATAAAGTCAAAAGAAGAAGGCCTATACACAACTCAGAGAGAAATAATGCAAATATGGAAAATACAGTGGGAAATGTGAAACCCTTTGCCATTGATGTCAAAGGGGGAGGAAAAAAAAGCAGAATAAGAAAGGTTCTTCTGAAAAGCAAGCAAAGGAAGATGGACACTTCTTAGAATGAAAGGGGGAGGAAGTATTGAAGTATTGGTGGATGTGTTTCCATAAATTCCAAAGGGGGAGACTGTTGGAAATATTTTCATTGATGGCAATGGAGCACAGAGGAGAAACACCCGAACCATCATTAAGGAAAAGGAGAAGATAAGCAACAACAACAAGGCAAAGAAGCAGATCAGGAAATAATGTAGTAAGAAAGCTTAAAAAAGAGGCAAAGGAGCAACAAAGAGGCAAGGAGCAACATTAGACCATCAGCAAAGGAAAAGGAGAAAATTTAGAATCAAAGGACCAAAGGCAACAAAGGCAGCAAAGAAGCAACGGTAGCATAGAAGCAGTTAAGGAAAAAAAGGAACAAATGCAACAAAACAACAAAGGTCGAGTTGTGAACACTAAGAGGGTCAAGTCGTGAACGTGGGGAAAGTCATGAAAATGGGAAAAGTAGTGAGTAAGGTGTGAAGAAAGCGTGATAATCCTAACTTGGAGTGAATAAATAGCTCAGGAGAGATCAGTGCTTTTAAAAACCTGAATAAATTTCAGGAAGGATAGCGGAGATTCACAGTAGCGGTGGTCATAGAAAGCAGAGAAATCGACAAAGGCAGAAAAGACTTAGAAAAATTCCAAAGGAGGAATCAGACAGCGAGGATTGAATCACAGAATTGAATTTTTAATATTAAGTAGCAGAGATGTGGACGCATGTCGGGCAGAGAATGAAAGCACACATCGCAAATCAACAATTATAGTGTTAATGTGTTAAGGATCAAAGACCAATCGGATTTGCAAGCAACAATGAGGTTCATTAGATTAGGCACAAATCAATGGTGGAGATCATCTCGCAAACCCCTGAAGACTTTGCACATCACAGGATTTAGCAGATAGTGTTAAGATTTCACACAGTAAGATATTTAACCTGTGATGCGAAGTTGATCAGCAAAACAAGTGTGGACCGTCTGATCCTTCAAAGACCAATGGCGGAGATCGAATTGCACCAGGAGCCATTTCACAAATAAAATTTCTTATAGTTTAGCCTTAAGGTGTCACATGGTAATTTAAGTTGTTTTCGATGCGAATTTGATCAGTGAAACAAGTGTGGACCACCCAATCCTTCAAAGACCAACGACAGAGATCGAATCACACTGGGAGCGATTTTGCAAATCAAAAATTTTAGAGTTTAGCTAAAAGGCGTCGCATGGTAAGTTAAGTTGTTTGTGATGCTAAGTGGAGAAGGCACGTATCTGCACTGCGCAATATTGCAGATTGCAAGGAATAAGGTTTAACCACTAAGTTAAATCATAAAGGTTGCGAAGTGCAATCTCCTCTGATTGGTCACCGTGTTGTGGGACCCTACAACCAAAGTTAAGCATGTATGCAGAGCCTTTTCTATGTTAAATCACATCGGAGGAGGAAAAGGAGAGTACAAAATAAAATCTAAGGAACACGAAGTGCGAAGTGTGATTTTTGAAGTGGACGTGATGCGGTTCAAAGGTGAATACTAATATCTTTTAGGTCCAAGGTTTAATGCGTTTGCGTTTGTTTTATGAAAAAAACCATGGAAGAGAAGGTCGACTTGGGTTACAAAGGAAAGGCCTGAATGCATGGGAAAGGGACCCAGAGCCTGTGCATTATAGTGTTGTGGCAGTGAGTTAAATGAAAAGATGAGCACAAGAGAATGGACTCGGGTAGAGAGACCAGAAAATGCATGCAGAGAAGTTGAACGTTGTGTTTAAATATAATAGGCAAATTCGGGAAAAAGAAGGGAATAGTAGGCATTTTTGGAAACGCAAAAACATGGGTCGAGTCGAGAAAAAATGTGGTTATGCAACAAAATTGGAAATATAACTGCAGAAACATAAAAGACAAAGGGAAAACAAGCAGAAGAGGACAAACACACATCAAAACTAAGAAGCTGAAAGGGCTAAGTGAAATATTTGATTGTAACCAGAAATGTATTAATTATTTTATATTGTTTGTGATGCAAAGACAAGTCTCCGTAGGCATAGGAAAAAATCCATGAGTATTGTAATGGTTACTTCTAATGTAATATCTTCAACTGAAGAATGATGAATCAAATGGGTGGAAGGTAGAGAGTCAGGCCTGTTCACTCCATATTCCCTGTAGAATGCAAAAATTCATGAACTTATCTATATAAAATAGGTAATATCAGTATGCAGAAGGTTACAAAAAAAGAGGAAGAGAGAGGGAGGGTGCAACAGATTTGAAGAGTGCCGAAGATGTTAGAAAGCTATAGAATTAAAAAGAATAGAAGAATGTAAGAGAGCTACAGAAGGTTGGAGAGTAGAAGAATAAGAGAGAGAGCTAATATGAAGTAAAGGCTAAAGAGGAAACAGTGGAGAAGGAGCATAACAGAGCTGATATCTAGGTAAATAAGTATTTTAGTTTCATGATGAGTGAGGGGATTGTAGTCTCCTTTCAAGTAGTAGCTTGACAAATTTCCAGCTGTAGCTCGTTGAGGTAGGGGCCTCCTGTGGGTTGTAGCCTGCAGAAAAATACCTGGGAGTTGGTGATTCTGTTTCAAGTTGTAGCTTGATATATTTCCAGTTGGAGCTGGTTGAGGTAGCAGCCTCTTGTGGGTTGTAGCCTGTAGAAAATAAATGGGAGTTGGAGCTTCCTTTCAAGTTGTAGCTTGCAAAATTTGAGGTAGTAGCCTCCTGTAGGTTGGAGCCTACAGAAAATTAGCGGTGACAGGGAGTTGGAGCTTTCCTTTGAATCTCAACAATAATAAGATGTGGTTTTCTCCCTTATGAGTTTCCACTTATATATGTTTTCTATGTGCTTGATGATTATGTGTTGATGTGATGTTTTAATTTTCTTAATTACTTGCTCCATGCAAATTAAGTTTGTTGATTCATTATGTATTAAGCTGCTTATGAACTGAAGGTGTAATTGAGTTGAATGAAAAGAGTTTTAAATGTCCATGAATGTACTAAACTGATTCACCCCCCCCTCCCTCTCAGTTTAGCTAAGAGTTCATTAACATATCTGCATTGGATTCCTCAGGACACTTTTCAAACTCAGAAAATGTCAAAATTTTGAGGTTTTTTGTCCTATGAGTTGGAATTAGAGTTTTTGAGTTGGTTTTTTCCTCTTATCATGAGGGAACATGTAATTTAATGTAAGGGACAAGCACTCCTACTTCATAGATGAATTTTAGGGAATGGTTTCTAACCTCCCTAGAATCTAGGAAATGACTCATCTTGTGTATTTATGATGCATTTTGTATGGGATTTAGACCTGATGAGGTGTCATCATTCATATTTTCTATAAGTAGACTCTCTTTAGTCTTTTGTTGGGTTGGATAGTCTTATTTTGTAGTGGAGCTATTGTAATAACATTTTGGAATGAAATCAAAGACAGATTTGCAGAACTTGTGTTGAGAATATTTTTGTATGCATTGGAGCATTTGTTCTTCCTATGTATGTTTATCTATTCATGCTAAATGATATATTTTTCGATTTTAGATAAATCTTTCCATGTGTTTATCTTGTACGTTTATAAGCATAAATCATGATTATTCATGCTCTATTTTAGACAAGGTTTACATGATATGTCTATTTACTTCTAAATGAATGAATTTTCCTTAGTGCTCATTCAAACTCTCTATTAATTCATCTTGTACTCAATGAAAAATTAATCATGCTTTCAAACTACCTATCTAGCCTCACACATTAACTACAAATTGGCCTTGAAATTTAGACCTAAAAGCCCTAAACCTAACCTTCTCACTGACCCTTCTATCCAACACTTATAACATCAAACAAAACCCTAGTTACTGATCTGACATACCTAGCCTAAGATCAATAGATAGTCAGTCAATCCATTAACTGCAAAGTGACAACGAGAGATCCCTCTCTGGTCCTGGTAGGGCTAGCTACCCGACCTAAATCCTGGTCCGTGGTTACCTTCCTTCAATCCAAATTTCAGCCTTGGGAAGTTGGGGGGAGTGATAAAATTATGGTGGAGATAAGTCTGCATAGACCGGAGTAAACCTCTATTGATTAGAACAAGCTTGGATCTCAATGCATAAGAGGAAAGTGAAGTCATTATGGTGCACATATAGTAGAAGAACCTTTACACAATGTCATAATGTTGATCTCTATCTTTCACATTTAGTTTCTAGGTCTTTTCTTAAACTATCACAACAAAAAAATATGAAGCAAAACCACACAAGAATAATGCACTAAATAGAACATATGAGGTAAATGAAGGATACTTTCGCAGATTATGGCACATCTACATGATGCATCTCTTTCACACCTACGTGGGTCACCTATGCAAATAAATGAAAACATATATACAAATATAATTTATTCCAAATATTCCAACAATGAAACACATAGATCACATCAATACTTTCTTATATAGATTGATTCATAGACAAGTGATATTCATATGTGTATATCCCTGCAAATAAACGTCAAATGAACATTGTTCATTTAACAGTGAGGAACCTATAGGCTTGTCATAAAATTTAAGAACGATTTTCACACTGAATAGAAAAAATATTGATTCTATGGTGTGCATAGGTTAAATTTATCTCCAGCATAATGTATAAAACTTGAGCCTTCAATGATTAAGATTGTATACAATTCATATTATCTCCATAATCGTTAAACTTAGATACCATATCAATGCATGTCTTGTGCACTGGTGAAAATAAAATCACTGCTTACCATATCAAATTACTGAACCCGAAGCTTGCTTAAGATATGCCCACTGGTTTAAATACCTTTTCTAAGAAAAAGAAAAAAAGACTCAACCAAATTACACAACTTGTTGATCAATCCCTTGGGTTTTTATAGCCTTTTTTACTTGCGAATACCACAAAAAAATCCATGGGATTCATTGATGGTTTTTTTGACCACTTAAATTGTATGTTTGATCAACCTCGTGTGCAAAAATTCCAAGGGATCATCAATTGCGAAATTCAATTGTTTTCCCAGCCCACCCCTTCGAACTCGATCAATTTTAATAAAATATTTAATCACAAACTGTCGATGATCATGGGATAATGCACGTAATAATTTTGGACCCAATCCTATCCAACAACATCAATATTGGGACATGATAATTTCAAGAAAATTACAAAATAAGCTTTGTGTGAAATGCTTGGACCATATTAAATGACTAAGATATGCCAGTCTTTGATCTGTTAATTATATTTTCACGATGAACCATATGATGGCCAAGATATGCTAGAATTTCAATAGTTAATTATATTTTTAGCATGGAGGATAGAATCGAGCCAAGATAATGTAACAACTTCACTAAGAACCTGTCAACCATCCTATAACTCCTTGGTAAACATCACAAGTTGATTGACTTGTTGGCATAGATGCCAATCATTGTTAGGTGCCTATATTACTAGTGTAGTCCCTTATTGTTGTTAGTGTAGCCCCCTTATTGCTATTTTTGTACCCCTGTAGTCCCCATATTGTTATTATTGTGCCTCATTAAACCCCACTATTATTATTATTTTTTTCCCTTACATTATTATTGTTAGGTCGGCTAGGATTATATTGTGATCCCATGGACTCCTATATATATAAAGGAGGTTTTTTCATTTGAATCATCCAAGAATTGTTCATTTATGTAATGAAAAAGAGGTTGCCCCGTCGAAGTGGCTAATTTCTAAGGTGTTTATCTCTCTTTTCTTCTATTTTTGGAGATGGTTTCACAACATTTGGTATCTGAGCTTTGGATTCTAGGGTTTCATTGCTTCAAATAGGTGATCGTGGAATTTACGCTATAAATTTGTTTCTACAAAGGTTCATAAGCTAAAACAAAAAAAAATTATAAGAAATCCTGATGAACGTTGTATGCAAACTTTAGATCTTATTTTGTAATATTTTCGGAGATATGATCTGTGGAAGTTAGGGTTTTTTGCAGGCTCGCAAATTTCATCTCAAAGAGGTGACCTTGGGAAAATTTATAACTCTCTCTCTGAGCATCGGATTGGAATTTTGTAAAATTGGACGAAATTAAACAAACTGTAGTTTCCTGTGTATCAATTTCAGAGCCAAAGGAGGAAAAATTTACACGTGGCATGCCGTACAAGTTTTCTCTACTGAACGAGTCCATAATTAGGTCATTGCGGGATATTAGGGATAACTTTGCCTTGAAGAATCCAATTCAGGTCAATCCTATGGCATTGGAAAGAAGATTTAGAGGGATACTAAAGTACCGAAGCTAAAATCTCAGGGATCCAAAATACCAGATATACATCAGTTTCAATATAGAGCTCCTCAAAAGCAAGAAAAAAGCGTGTATTGTTTTTCAAATTCTTGTTTGAAAAATGTGTTTAAAGTGATTCCAAGGGCATATTGAAGCATAGATATCAATATCTTTAGGGGAATTTTGAGGTCTAAAATGGTCCTCCTTAAGAAATTATAAAATAATAGTGGAAATAATAAAATAAGATTTGATTACATCATCAAATTTTAGAGGGAAAAAAGAGAAAAACTACTTTTTCAACTCATATTTTCAACTTATCTCCCAAATTTTTTACTCAAATTTTGA
The DNA here is from genome assembly GCA_034641835.2 of Pinus albicaulis. Classification (NCBI taxonomy): domain Eukaryota; kingdom Viridiplantae; phylum Streptophyta; class Pinopsida; order Pinales; family Pinaceae; genus Pinus; species Pinus albicaulis. The sequence continues at coordinate 519,800,758 of CM076583.1, read as the reverse complement.
GCAGGAGTACTCATTGGATGGAAAATTTAATTCCTTATCCAAGGAGTACCCATATTGCATACCGTTGATGGATCCTTCTACACGAAAAGTTAGAAATACATGAAAAATGTGATTGCAATCACGTTTTTTCATGATCACGTTTTTTCATGTATTTCTCATTTTCCATGTAGCAAAGTGAATTGAAAGTATGCAACATGGGTACTCCTTGGATGAGGAGTTAAATTTTGCATCCAACGAATACTCCTGCTCGAAATTTGAGTAAATAATTTTGGAGATAAGTTGAAAATACTATTTGAAAAAGTAGTTTTATTATTTTATTATTTTTTAATCTTTTTACCCTTTTAATTAAAAAATGGTGAATCATCCCCCATGGTTGACATCATCATCTTGAATCCTATTGGTTTTTATAAATTTTATTTTGGTTGTACATTTTTGTTAGAAGGCCCATTTTAGACCTCAAAATTACCCTAATGTGGGTTCTAAAATGGCTCCTAAAAATAATTCAACACCCATTAATTCCTCATAATGCTATACTATGACTCATGAAGAGGAATAAGTGAAATATGATATATCAAAAAATACACCAAGTACACCAAATTTCGCTCTCGCCAAGAGCATCAAAAAATGAAATGGAAGTTTTGAAGAAAGGCGTGGAAGCCAAGACAGATTGTTTGAAGAAAGGCATGGAAGCCAAGACGGATTGTTTGAAGAAAGGCATGGAAGATAATATGGATGGTATGAAGAAAGGTGTGGAAGCTAAGATGGATGGCATGGAAGCTAAAATGGATGACATGGAAGCTAAGATAGATGAAAAAATGAAAGACAACATGGAAGGTTTGAAGGAAGGTTTGACAAATTTGATACAAGAAATGATTCCTTATGGAAAAAAGGTAGTACAGGATACTCATAATGAGAAAAAATAAAATTTTAATCGTGATTTTAGAAACTCTAATGTTGGATTGAAGACCCACCATATTCCAAAGATCGATATGAGGAATTTTGATGGCAAGGATCCTATAACATGGATACTACAGATGGAGCAATATTTTGATCTCCATAATGTGAAAAACACACAAAATGTATGCATTGCAACTTTACATTTAGAAAAAAATACATTTGTATGGTATCGATGGCTTTTCTCTCATAAAAAAATTGTCACTTGGTCAGTTTTTACGGAGGAAATGATAGAAAATTATGAGGATAGAAAAGAGCAACACGTTCTTTAGCCAATTGATAAATCTAAAAAAAAAGGGTTCAATGGTGGAGCACATTGAGGACTTCCAAAAATTGAATATAAGGGTAACTGATATTCAAGAGGAACACATGATTGATGTCTCCATAGGGAATTTAAAGGATAACATCCAACATGAGGGTCACCTTTGGGAACCTGATTCATTGGAGAAGGCATTCAGATTGGCAATAAAAATTCAGAGTAAATTTATGGTGACAAGGAATCCTACCACTCACATCTATAAAGATGGAAGTGTTGTTGCTCCTAAAATTCCACAACCTACAAGGTTGACACCAGAGCAATTGGAAGAAAAAGGAGCAAAAGGGCTTTGCTATAGTTGTGATAGAAAATAAACTAAAGGTCATAAGTGCGTTGAGAAGAATTTATTTTACATAGATTGTGAAGAGGAGGAAGAAAATGAACAAGAAACTTTAAAAGAAGAGGATATACACCAGGAACCAACCCTAGAGAAAGAATAAATGAGTCTAACCATATCCTGTAATGCATTGGCATGAATTACCACCCAAAATCTCAAGATAGAAGGAAATATCAAGAAGAAAATGAAATAGTGTTGGTTTAGTAAGGTAGTACCCATAATTTTATTCATTGTAAGGTAGCCAAGGAATTGAATTGTTTCCTATACCCAACACCAGAGTGTTAAGTGATGGTTGCAAATGGAGGGACTAAAATTTCTCTGGAAAATGCCATAATATCAAGATAACCATGGGGGAATATGTATTGAATAGTCCAATTTATCCATTCCAATGGGAGGTGCTGATGTTGTACTAGGAGTACAATGGTTACAATATTTGGGGACGATAGCTTTTAATTTTCAAGAAATTTTCTTGAAATGTTTTTAGATGGAAAGGAAGTTGAATTATTGGGTATCACAGGGAAGCTAGGAAATATAATAAGCTCTAATGTCATGACAAATCTTCTAAAGAAAGAAAAACGAGGCGTAATTGCACAATTATGCTCACTATAAGTTCCAACATCAAAATCATCTATTTCTGCAGATCTGCAAAAAGCCTTGGAGAAACATTCCAAGGTTTTTGAAACTCCCAAAGGACTCCCAACTATTTTTGATCATGATCATGCTATTCATTTTATTCCAGGAAGTGTTCCTCCAAACATCAAGCCTTACAGATATCCTTATGTCCAAAAGAGCGAAGTTTAACGTATAATTGTGGAAATGTTAGAGGCTAGTATAATTCAACCTAGTCAAAGTTCTTTCTTTGCTCCGTTATTATTGGTGCACGAGAAGGATGGATCATGGCACATGTGTCTAGATTATAGGGAGCTCAATAAGCTCACTATTAAAGATAAATTTCCCATTCCTGTGATTGATGAATTATTGGATGAATTACACAGGGCAATTTATTTTACCAAGTTGGCTTTTCATTCAGGATATCATCAAATTAGAATGAAAAATGAAGATATTCCAAAAATAGCATTTTGAACTGATGAGGGTCATTATGAAATTTTGGCCATGCCTTTTGGCCTTACCAATGAACCTTATACATTTCAAGGGTTGATGAATTCCATTTTTAAACCCCTCCTTAGAAATTTTGTTTTAGTGTTTTTTGATGATATACTAATCTACATCAGGTCTTGGAAGGATCATGTTCAACATGTTGACATGGTGCTCAAACTATTGGAGGAGAAACAATTATATGCAAAAATCTCCAAATTTTTTTTTGGAGTACAAGAGGTGGAATATCTGGGTCATATTGTATCTTAGGAGGGTGTTAAGGTAGACCCTAACAAAAGTAAAGCCATTAAGGAATGGAAAGTCCCCACAACCATAAAGAAGTTGCGAGGATTTATTAGGTTCATAGGGTATTATCGCAAGTTTGTTAAGAATTATGGGAGAATAGTAAAATCAATATCAACATTATTGAATAAATATGCATTTTCATGGATTCCTGAAGAAACTAAGGCCTTTGAACATCTTAAAGAGTCAATGTGCCTAGCACCACTCTTAGCTATGCCAGAATTCACAAAAACCTTTATTGTGGAATGTGATGCCTCAGGAAATGGAATTGGTGTTGTTTTAATGCAATAAGGAAGACTCATTGCTTTTGAAATTCATCTAATCAAAGGAAAGTATTTACACAAAGCTATTTATGAGAAGGAAATGTTGGCACTACTACATGCACTAAAGAAATGGTGACCTTACTTAATGGGAAGACGCTTCAAGGTAAAAACTGATCATGATAGTCTTAAATACTTTTTGGAACAAAGACTATCTTCATAAGAGAAGAAAAAATGGGTCACAAAGATGTTGGGTTATGACTTTGAAATCATCTACAAAAAATGGAAGCTAAATGTTGTTACAGATTCACTCTCAAGAAAGGATGAGGAGGTGGAAGCATTTCTTTGTGTCATTTATGTTATCCAACTAGAATGGATAACTGAATCAAGGGAGGAATGGAAGAATGTTGAATAAGTGTGGAAACTCATTCAAAAGTTGTGGCAATATCCCAATGCATCTGATACATTTAGTTGGAAAAATGATTCCTTATGGTACAAAAATCGCTTATATATTTTTAATAATTCCAAACTAAAACGAAATATTCTTTTGGAATTGCACACCTCTCCAGTAGGAGGACACTCGGGATTTTTAAAATTTTACCACTGGCTGAAGAAATAATTTTTTTGGATGGCCTTAAATCTGATATTCAAAATTTTGTGGAAATTTTTTTGGTTTGCCAAAAAAATAAAGTTGAGACAATTAAGATCCCGAGTCTGCTACAACCTTTACCCATTCCAAGTCAATGTTGGGAGGAGGTTTCAATGGATTTTATCATAGGTTTAGCTAAGTCCTAAGGAAATAGTTTCATCATGGTGGTAGTTGATAGAGTTACCAAGTATGCACACTTTTGTGCATTATCTCATCCATTTAAAGCAAGAACAATTTCTACTAAATTTATGGAAACAATTCAAAAGCTACATGGAAACCCAAATATTATTGTAAGCGAAAAAGATCCCATTTTCAATGGAAATTTTTGGACATAATTATTTTCTTTTTTAGATACTCAACCAACCTGTAGCTTATCTTTGGAAGGATATCTTTGTTGCTTTGTATCTGATAAAAAAACACAATGGGTCAAGTGGTTACCTCTAGTTGAATTGTGGTATAACACTTCCTTCCATATTGTAGCAAAAATGACCCCATTTATGGTACTTTATGGATATCATCCACCGTCCATCAGATCGTATTTAAGAGAAAATTCGAATTTTGAAGTCGAAGATCACATCGAGCATCAACAACAAGTTCTCCAACTCTTAAAGGATAACCTAAATTTGGCACAAAATCGATGAAACAACATGAAAATCAACATCACAGTGAGAGACGTTTTGATGTAGGAGACTGTGTATTTTTATGGCTAAAACCATACAAAAAAATGTCCCTCAATCAAGCTACGAAGGATAATAAATTATCTCCAAAGTACTATGGTCCTTACAAGGTGTTGCAATAGATTTGTAATATGGCATACAAATTTGAGCTTCCTGCTTCTTCTTGAGTGCACCCAGTTTTCGATGTTTCATGCTTAAAGAAGGTTATAGGTGAAAAAATTCCACTTCAAACAATAATTCGAGAACTTGATAAGGAAGGAAAAATCATATTGGAACCTGAAGCAGTTGTTAGAGTCGGTCTTTTCATCCCTCCGTCAGAGATCAAAATCTCTTTTGTTGCATTTCATTTTAGGTGTCTCATTCAGTTTAGTCAGCTGCATTCCATTAGGAGCATGGATCATCTGACGGAAGGGTCTTTTCGCTCATATTCCTCATGTCATGTACCTGCTGGTCTAATTCTGATTCACCGAAATCATGTACAGTCTTGTTTGGTCTCAAAATTGACAAAGATTCTTTTTAGGGTTTTCAGTCTCATTAGGTCTAGGGTTTCGCAAATTTATTCTTCAAAGTGTCTAATAATGCCAACAAGCACATGAGGGAGGTTCGAATAAAGTTTCACTGCAAAAATTTCATCGTTATAATGTAAGATCTTGAATTTTCTTCAAAACTCTGTTTTGAAGAAAAATCATCAATTTTGTCTTTTGTAATGAATGCCATGTAATTTTCAAAGTTTTTCAGTTATGAAGATCTTCAGGCGCAGCCCTGGTCGCATTTTCCAAATCCAATGCCATCCATCCCTGCAAAAAATAGCCAAGAGTCTCGTCATTCAGCAAAAAATCAAAGTGGAAGCAAAAAAAAGTTTATATTAAAAGTGCAAAGTGCCAAAGTCTACAACATTAGAAAATGGGTTTGTCAAAAGAAAATCAAATTCCTTTGTGTATATAAGATATCTTCATATTCAAACAATTCATTTGCACCAAGAGACATCATTAAGCAGAGTCAAACTTTGGAGGAGAGCAAAAGTCAGTGTGAAAACCAAGACTGTGTGTGAAATCACATGCGTGGCGCATTGAAGGGAGGTCGCGGCACATATAAAGTGTGCGGCACATAGAGCCATTCTACACAGTGTAAAATTGAACGTGCGCGGCGAATACAGTGTGCGCAGCGCACTGGGTCGTGCACGCGGCGCACAGAGCCGACACACAAAAAATTTTCCACTGCTCCATAAATTTTAAATTAACTCCACCTCCTATGCACCATGTAAGTTCGAGTGAGACTTTGAATTGCTATTGAATAATGTTTGGTGTGGTTGGAGATTGGATATGAGAGTTGAATGTCAAAAGCCAAACCCTACCATCTTGTTGAAGAAATGCCTCTTTAGGGTTTTGAAGTTGGAGTTTCAAAATTTGTTTTGGTGCCAAAATTTTTCTTCCCTCACTTGGTTTATTCCTCCTTCTCACTGTTATCCTATTATTGCAGTCTATTCCCTTATCTCCCTATATCCCTAAAGTCACTCAATACTTATTTCATCCCTTATCCCTTTCATATTCAAAGTGACCTATTCCTAAGCCCCATTTTCCTGTCCCTACACCTTTTATATCCCTTGATTGAAGTTCATTATCCCCACTATCTTATTTTCCCACAGTCCCTCCCATATCACCACTTATTTGGCAACAAAAGTCAAAGACATCAAACTCTTCATATTTACCTCAGGCAACGTAGATGAAGAAGGCATCGAGGAGGCGTGAAAAGGCATAATTTTGGCTGAAGCTTCTTTGGCCTAGCGTAGTGCATGATGGAGGACACTCAGCCCAAATTTCAAGGAATTTGGGACACAGTTTTTCAATTTTGAATTTCTTGGTCACAAAACAGGTTTTTCTACCTAACGTGTAGCGCCACTTGGCGCGCGCTTATAATTGGTAGCACTTAAGGGGGAAAACTTTGCATTTTTGGATTTTTTATCAAAATGTATGCATGCTCATGGATTACCTAAGGATTTCATCAAGTTCTGGGTTGCCTAAAGGGTCAAAAACACTCTAAAAATGGCCTTTCTGCCACCTTTTGCACACACAGGAAGCAGTGTTGGGAGATTGAACTTTTGGAGGGGCAAATGGCAACCAAATCCAAAACTTCCACTTGGGTTGGAAAGTAGACAGGTAGGGCTTTCCAACGAGCTATCATGTGCTCAATTTGAACTTCGGGAAGGGTCTAAAAATCAGCTCTAAAATTGTGCTACGCATAGAGATTTTGGGCGTGGCGCATAGAGAATTTTGGCCTATTTTTCACTCAGCAACTTAGATTTTCGCCTAGTTTTGGATAGTTTGACTTTTTCATGTAAATCTTGATGTACCTTGATGTAATTTGATGAGAATGATGTAATTTTGGCACATTTTTACTCATTCTAGAAGATTCATTCACCAAAAGGTGAAATGTAAGTGAATGGATCAGTTTCCTAGCATATAGAGACAAGTTGTTTCATTGCCTATTTTCTAGTCCCTAGTTTAGATATGGTTGAAATAGCTCCTAGAATGATGAGATCGACCCCTAGAGGCATGGGAATGGGTTAGGCTTTTCTATATGATGTATTTTCTCAGTCATTTTCAGGGTTGGACACTTGGGATTGCTTGGCACGTCATTGTACATTTCATCTTTGCACTTTTGGCAAAGGAATAGACCAGGGTTTGCAGCACTTTTTGGGATCCATGTGGCTCTGTGTTTTGATTGTGTGTTTCTCTATGTAACTGTAAGTTCAATGATGTTTATTTGTATCATTTTCTCTCTCCTTTCTTCATAGATTAAACAAATCATTGTTAAAGGTGGAATTAATTGGATTGCTCTGCTCTGCCTTTAGTTTTGTTTAATTTTTCTATGTTTTCATCTGTTTAAGGAGGACTCTTGACACCCTCTTTCCCTCTTCAGATCCTCACCAGTATGATCCATCCATTCACTCAATCTAAAGCATCAAAACAACTGCCTTCCTTGCCCCGGTCAGAACTTTGCAAAAACTAGGCCTAATCCCCGCACCCAAAACTGCCTTTCCCTTTGATCCAACAAAAACCCTCAAAATCAAAATCAAACTCCTTCACTTATATACCTAGCCTAAAATTAGCTTCTATTTCAAGTCATCTCAATCCCTATAGATTATTTTTGCTGAGATTGACCTGGAGAGAGCCCTCCCCTGTTCTGGTAGGGCTAGCTACCAGACTGAGCGTGGTTTGATGTTACCCTGAACTCTGCCTTTTTCAGCCTGAGGTAGATTTAGGCAATAACATAGTGGCGACCATACTGGGGAAGAAAAGGGTTTGCTAGTTGGTGTTATTTGTTTTATAAGCTACAGACGGAGCCTGAAGTTATGCCAGCTAGCCTTCGAAACGCTCTTGCTTTGCATTAGCGAAAGTAGATAAACACTGCTTTAGTAAATCTCCAGTCTAGTTTGTAAACGTAACATCTAACTTATAAATTACCCCAATACATGTATCAAGTTAGATATGATGGTTGATGGTGGACAATGATCAGACATAAGAAGGCTGAAAAAAATTCACCTGGTGACTCCAACTCAATGTAGAGACTCCACTGGAGGAATAACTCTTTCTCTGAGAAAATGGAAGGATCTTACACAAAGTTCAGGTATCCAAAGTGGAATGGTATTCAGGAACTAGTCTGCTTTCTTGAAAATTACTTCTTTGCTGTTCTTGAAGCTGTCCTAAAAGTTTTTCAGAATTTGTTGTATGATAAAGGTGATCAAAATCTCCACTCGACCCATTCAAAAAGTGTAAATACTGAGTTTCCCTTTGATCCTGGCCTCCTTACTTTTCCCACATCTTATGATGACTCTCTTCAGAGTGATGAGCCTAAAGAAAAAAAAACTGATCCCGTAGCTCTTGTATATACTCCTACACCTTTTATAGTCCCAGATAGGTATAAACCTCTTGTTTTACCTTCTGTTCTCCATGCTTTCCCTGCAAATTATTACCTATATTTGCCGAGATTTGACGGTGAATGTAACAATGTCAACGCTGAGCAACATGTGCAGATTGTTGAGACTTTTCTAGACCTTTTTGAAGTTGATGAAGAATATGTTAGTATTAGAATTTTTGCACTTTCTTTGCAAGGCAAAGTCAAGAGTTGGTTCAAAGCCATGCCTGATGCGAGCATCTCAGATTTCCAGTAGTTCGTCAAAGTTTTCCTTGACAGGTGGGTGATCGGACAGAACCCTTTCCTTATTTTAGACGAGTATGCCTAGCTTAAAAGACAGTCAGGGGAGACAGTACAACAGTTTTCCGCTAGATTCAATCGAGTCTATTATTCGATACCTATCGATATAAGACCCCCTCCTGGCTCGGCGCTTTTACATTACCGAGGTGCTTTTGATCCGGAAATGGAGTTTCAGCTAAGAGAAAGGAATGTTACAACACTTGAAAAGATACAGAATAGTGCAGTAAATGTAGAAGCTAATATGTTGATCAAAAGAGCAAGGCTGAAGGAAGAAGAAAAGAAGAATGTTGCAGAGCACCTGACACCTTCAGAGGAAAAGATTGACCTTTTGGTAAATGCAGTAGAAGAGATGGTGCGGAAAATGACTGCAAAAAATGAGTATAATGTTCAAACCCATGGCTCGCTGATTGAAGAAGAACAAGTGGCTGACCCAAAGCATTTTCTTTCTTATCCCAGTTGTCATAATGATTATTTTGTAGATCATCTTGGAGAAGAGATATCTGTTGATTTGACATGTATGCTCGATGATGTGTTGTGTACTAATGATTTGCCTCAGTTTGATCAGTATGATGATGATTATGTTCTCCAAACAGAAGCCAATCTTGCAGACAAATCAGCAGCTAGTTTGTGGGAGGAAGAAGTTCACTTTCAATAGCTCGAGTACAGTGATCAACCGATGCATATCATCTATGGAAATGATGAGGAAAGTGCAACAAATTTTGAAGTAAGTGAAGGATATTTGCCTTTTTGTTTTTATTCGTTTCAGTTCATCAGAGACAACTTCCATGCAATCAGAAATCAACTCTCAATGAGTCTTGATTTGGACCATCTTGAGGGCAATGAAAACCTTGTTCAAGACTTCTCATGTTCAGATTTGCAGCCCTCGAAAGCCATTGATTGTCAAGTTGCAGATGAAGACATGGAAACTGGCACATATGATCAAATGATACAAGATGACTCTGTACCATTTTGTTTTGAATCATTCCAGTTTTTGAAGGGTAAATTGCATAGTAAATCTTCAATTGAGCAGCCTGTAGGAAATAAAAAATCTCTCAGTTTTAATGTTGAGGATGAGACAAATAGCGAAATTCTTGAGCAAGTTGTTAATGAGAAATCTTCTCCTGAAACGACTGATAAAATCATTTCTGATACAAAACCCTCCCTAGATCCAGATTTGCAGTCACCAAACGCAATGGAAGGTTAGATTACAGATGAAGGCGTGGAAGCTTAAATACATGATTTAATGATGCAAGAGGATTTTGTACCCTTTTGTTTCGAAGCATTTCAGTTTATAAAGCAGAATCTTCGTAATATCTCTAAAGAAAAAGATGAACAGCCATTAGGATGTCATAGAGTTTCAATGGATACATCGCAATAGTCTTCTCAAGTTTTTCATGATCCTATTGCTCGTGTGTTGGATGATGTTTGATGTAAAAGTTCTTCTCCATTGGCTAACCATGTGCCAGAAAAGAATGTTGATAATAATCTTATTCAAAAGTCGCCTTCATTGTCTTGTTTAACAGATTTTTCATTACAAAGCCCATATCAGGGTTTGCAGTCATATGAGGAGATTGATAAAGGAGACTTTTGTTCTGTTTGGAATCAACAACAGAGTTTGGTTATTCACGAAATTCAGGATCCTTTTGACAGCCTGCTACTGTCACCAAAGAAAGACATCACAGATGTGAGGAAAATATTAATATCTAGCTATGAAGATTACCTGGATCAAAGCAGTAATGTGTTAATGGAAATCATTAGCTATGTTCATGAAGATCCTTTCGCAGTATTCTTGAAGTCATCCAGTCAATTCATGTTTTGCAAGTTTATCAGCAGTCAACTTGGTTCCAAGTTTCCAAGGGAGTTGCCTTTCGATTCTCCCCTTTTCCTGCGTATCAGAAAGCATTTGGGAAGAAATCAAATAGCAGCCAGGATGCTTACATGGTTGCATTGGCTGTTCCATTTCACTTGATCAGGTGGTGAAAAGAACAATTAGAGTAGGTTTGATGAATAAGCTCAATTATGAGCATCTTTCCAGTTTGTTAGTTATGTTTTAGTAATGTTTGATTTTATTATGGTTTTCAGTTTTAGCCTTGAGTTAGAGTCAGTCTGCATAATGTCAGTTTTCGTGTTTTGACTCCATTTCCCAATGGATGAAGGCACTGTCTACTTTCCCAGAGATCTGTAGTTCTTGGCACCTCCAAGTAGCTACCATCCCCATTGGAGCCAATGTTAGAGTCAGTCTTTTCATCCCTCCGTCAGAGATCAAAATCTCTTTTATTGCATTTCATTTTAGGTGTTTCATTCAGTTTAGTCAGCTGCATTCCATTAGGATCATGGATCATCTGACGGAAGGGTCTTTTCGCTCATATCCCTCATGTCATGTACCTGCTGGTCTAATTCTGATTCACCGAAATCATGTACAGTCTTGTTTGGTCTCAAAATTGACAAAGAGTCTTTTTAGGGTTTTGAGTCTCATTAGGTCTAGGGTTTCGCAAATTTGGTCTTCAAAGTGTCTAATAATTCCAACAAGCACATGAGGGAGGTTTGAATAAAGTTTCACTGCAAAAATTTCATCGTTATAATGTAAGATCTTGACTTTTCTTCAAAACTATATTTTGAAGAAAAATCATCAATTTTGTCTTTTGTAATGAATGCCATGTAATTTTAAAAGTTTTTCAGTTATGAAGATCTTCAGGCGCAGCCCTGGTCGCCTTTTCCAAATCCAATGCCAGCCATCCCTGCAAAAAATAGCCAAGAGTCTCGTCATTCAGCCAAAAATCAAAGTGGAAGCAAAACAGAGTTTATATTAAAAGTACAAAGTGCCAAAGTATACAACATTAGAAAATGGGTTTGTCAAAAGAAAATCAAATTCCTTTGTGTATATAAGATATCTTCATATTCAAACAATTCATTTTCACCAAGAGGCATCATTAAGCAGAGTCAAACTTTGGAGCAGAGCAAAGGTCAGTGTGAAAACCGATACTGTGTGTGAAATCACCTGCGCGACGCATTGAAGGGAGGTCGCGACACATATAAAGTGCGCGACGCACAGAGCCGTTCTACACAGTGTAAAATTGAACATGCGCGGCACATACAGTGTGAGCGACGCACTGGGTTGTGCGTGCGGTGCACAGAGCCGACACACAAAAACTTTGCCACTGCTCCATAAATTTTAAATTAAATCCACCTCCTATGCACCATGTAAGTTCGAGTGAGACTTTGAATTGCTATTGAATAATGTTTGGTGTGGTTGGAGATTGGATATGAGAGTTGAATGTCAAAAGCCAAACCCTACCATCTTGTTGAAGAAATGCCTCTTTAGGGTTTTGAAGTTGGAGTTTCAAAATTTGTTTTGGTGCCAAAATTTTTCTTCCCTCACTTGGTTTATTCCTCCTTCTCACTGTTATCCTATTATTGCAGTCTATTCCCTTATCTCCCTATATCCCTAAAGTCACTCAATACTTATTTCATCCCTTATCCCTTTCATATTCAAAGTGACTTATTCCTAAGCCCCATTTTCCTATCCCTACACCTTTGATATCCCTTGATTGAAGTTCATTATCCCCACTGTCTTATTTTCCCACAGTCCCTCCCATATCACCACTTATTTGGCAACAAAAGTCAAAGACATCAAACTCTTCATATTTACCTCAGGCAACGTAGATGAAGAAGGCATCGAGGAGGCGTGAAAAGGCATAATTTTGGCCGAAGCTTCTTTGGCCCAATGTAGTGCATGATGGAGGACACTTAGCCCAAATTTCAAGGAATTTGGGACACATTTTGTCAATTTTGAATTTCTTGTCACAAAACAGGTTTTTCTGCCCAACGCGCTTATAATTGGCAGCACTTAAGGGGGAAAACTTTGCATTTTGGATTTTTTATCAAAATTTATGCATGCTCATGGATTACCTAAGGATTTCATCAAGTTCTGGGTTGCCTAAAGGGTCAAAAACACTCTAAAAATGGCCTTTCTGCCACCTTTTGCACACACAAGAAGAAGTGTTGGGAGATTGAACTTTTGGAGGGGAAAATGACAACCAAATCCAAAAATTCCACTTGGGTTGGGAATTAGACAGGCAGGGCTTTCCAACGAGCTATCATGAGCTCAATTTGGACTTCAGGAAGGGTCTCAAAATCAGCTCCAAACTTCTGCTACGCATAGAGATTTTGGGTGCGGCGCATAGAGAATTTTGGCCTATTTTTCACTCAGCAGCTCAGATTTTCGCCTAGTTTTGGATAGTTTTACTTTTTCATGTAACTCTTGATGTACCTTGATGTAATTTCATGACCATGATGTAATTTTGACACATTTTTACTCATTCTAGAAGATTCATTTGCCAAAAGGTGAAATGTAAGTGAATGGATCAGTTTCCTAGCATATAGAGGCAAGTTGTTTCATTGCCTATTTTCTAGTCCCTAGTTTAGATATGGTTGAAACAGCTCCTATAATGATGCGCTCGACCTGTAGAGGCATGGGAATGGGTTAGGATTGTCTATATGATGTATTTTCTCAGTCATTTTCAGGGTTGGACACTTGGGATTGCTTGGCACGTCATTGTACATTTCATCTTTACACTTTTGGCAAAGGAATAGACCAGGGTTTGCAGCACTTTTTGGGATCCATGTGGCTCTGTGTTTTGATGGTGTGTTTCTCTATGTAACTGTAAGTTCACTAATGTTTATGTGTATCATTTCCTCTCTCCTTTCTTCTTAGATTAAGCAAATCAGTGTTAAAGGTGGAATTCATTGGATTGCTCTGCTCTGCCTTTAGTTTTGTTTAATTTTTCTATGTTTTCATTTGTTTGAAGAGGAATCTTGACACCCTCTTGCCCTCTTCAGCTCCTCACCGGTCTGATCCATCCATTCACTCAATATAAAGCATCAAAACAACTTCCTTCCTTGCTCCAATTAGAACTCTGCAAAAACTAGGCCTAATCCCCGCACCCAAAACTGCCTTTCCCTTTGATCCAACAAAAACCCTCAAAATCAAAATCAAACTCCTTCACTTATATACCTAGCCTAAAATTAGCTTCTGTTTCAAGTCATCTCAAGCCCTATAGATTATTTTTGCTGAGATTGACCCGGAGAGAGCCCTCTCCTGTTCTGGTAGGGCTAGCTACCAGACTGAGCGTGGGTTGATGTTACCCTGAACTCTGCCTTCTTCATCCTGAGGTAGATTTAGGCAATAATAGCAGTCATGGAAACAAAAACTTGACGGCTACAAAATCAATCAATTTCAGAGTATCTCATCAAGTGGAAGATCTTACCCACTGAATATTCCACATGGGAGGATGAGAATTTTATATAGAAGCATCCAAAGATACTCAAGTGCTGAGGACAACACTTTTTTGAAGCAGAGGGGCATGTTAGGTACCAATATTACTAGTGTAGTCCCTTATTGCTGTTAGTGTAGCCCCCTTATTGCTATTTTTGTACCGTTGTAGTCCCCATATTGTTATTATTGTGCCCCAAAAAACCCCACTATTGCTATTGTTGTGCCATTACATTATTATTGTTAGTTCGGCTAGGATTATATAGTGACCCCATGGACTCCAATATATAGAAAGGAGTTTTTTTCATTTCAATCATCCAAGAATTGTTCATTTATGTAATGTAAAGGAGGTTTCCCCCTCGAACTGGCTAATTTCTAAGGTGTTGATATCTCTTTTCTTCTATTTTTGGAGCTTGTTTCATAAAAGTCATGCTACCAAAATTCTCCCCCTTTGTCTTTCTGTAAACATATCCTTTTTCTTTGCATACCAACTTAATTGTGATTACTAAAATGCTGTCATCCCCCTTTGACATCGAGGGAAAAGGGTACATAAACTATAAAAGTAGCATGCAGATGAACGAATATGTAGATGGCATGAAAATATGAGAAAGGTGCTACATATATCAATATGGATACATGCCTACATGAAGGGATACTCATCCAATGCTGGTCAAATATTCATAGTGAATGATGGTAACATATCATTCATAACTAATAAACTGACGCAATAGAGAGAATAACATGGTATAGGGGGATATGACTACACACATATGTGCTTGAAATGACATATTTACTTACTGAATCTCATATCAAAGAGATGCATGAAGAAGACATCATCATATAACCACCTTGCACTGCAACCATACCCCCCCTTGTTTTTCTAGAGAATATTAGGAGAGGTAAGAAGTAGAGATCATCCCCAATTATTGTCAAAGGTATTCAAAAGAATCAACGGGAAGAGGTTTGGTAAATAGATCCGCATGTTTTTCTTGTGAAGGAATGTACTCCAACATTACTTTCTGCACCAAGCCTTGCTCTTTGAGAAAATGATTTTTTAATGGAATGTGCATAGTCTTCGAATGCATAACCAATTTTTTAGATACATTGATGACACTCCTGTTTTCACAAAGAATAGACACAAGTTGTGAACAATTGACTTGTATATCTTGCAATATTTGAATAATCCAAAATAATTGAGTACAACGAACTACAGTTACAACATATTTTGATTTAGCGGTTGATAGAGAAATAGAGCTATGATTTTTTTGAACCAGGAAATTAAGAATTGTCCCAAGAAGAAGGCTCCTCCACTAATACTTTTGCGATTTCCAATTCTTCTGATGCAAACTACATCAATGTATGTTTGAAGCATAAAATATGTATTCTTTGGATAAAAAAGTCCAAATTTTAGAGTTTCCTATAAATACTTGAAAAATATTTTGACTTCCTTGAGGTGAGTTTCCTTAGGATTTGCTTTAAAGTGTCCAATATTATCTGGTCAAGTACCAATAAGATAGAGTAAAATACCAATCATAAATTTTTATTTTATATTGATTAACTCTTAGGGAGTCATCATCTTTGTTGAGATTATATCTTGTTACAATAGGTGTGAAAACAATTTTACAATCTTCTAATCCAGATTTCTTCATGATATCCTTAAGATATTTAGTTTGAGAAAGAAATATGCCATCCTTAGTTTGATGTACCTATAATCCAAAAAAAATTGTTAGCTCACCTAGTAGGGTATTTTTAAATTCTTGATGCATTCCTACTTCACCCTTAACTCGTTGAGTCAACATTGCGACCAAATATGATATCATTAACATAAAAAACTACCAACAACAGTTAGTTTTAGTTTTCTTTGATATATAAGTTGTTGTCTGATGATTCTTTCTTAAAGCCCTGTTTCTAAAGATGTCTTTCAAGATGATAGTATCGAGCTTAAGGATATTTTTTTAACTGATAAAAAGCCTTTTTGGTTTGCAAATGAGATGATTTTAATTACCAAGTATAAATCCTTCAAGTTTTTCAATGTAGACCTATTCCTCTAGATCCCTATTAAAAAAGGTGGATTTAAAATCCATGGATTTAAAATCCATGTGATATACTTTAAATTTGCGGAAGTTGCCAAATGCTATGGGAATTTTGATGGCTTCAAGGTGAGTCACAAGTGAAAATGTTTCTTCAAAATATATTCCTTCCCATTTAGCATATCCTTTGTAGAAAGGTCATGCCTTATTCCTAACTACTTCTCCATTTTCCTTTAGTTTTTTCTTGAATACACATTTGGTACCAATTACATTTTTATTTTGTGGCATTGGAATTAGATCCCAAGTATGTTTCTTTTCAATTTGATTAAGATTTTCATTCGTGATCTTAATCGTACATTCATATTGGCTTGCTTGATGCACATTTTGAGTTCAATTGTCGATAGAAAAGTGAAATTACTAGAGGATCCAATAAATTTATTGCTAGTTTGTACTTCGGCCACTTTATCACTTATTATTTAGGTTTCAGGATGATTTTTATACACATACCTAGATGGGTATTTTTAGGCTCACTTCCTTCCCTCTTCATCTTCGGATGCCTTTCCTTCTTCTTCTCCTACAAATTATTTGATCTTAATATTGGGTTGTTCATAATCAAATTGTATTTTCTTTTTGGGGCATATAGATCCTTCATCTATTATAAAATATATACATTCAATAATTTTATGAAGCCTCTTATTATAACATTTTAACCCTTTACTTCTAGAGGAGTACCCAAGAATAATTCCTTCATCTTCCCTTGGTTCAAATTTCAAACTTTATCATCATTTCTTTTTATAAAACATTTCTTCCAAATATCTTAAAGTACTAAAGAGTTTCGGGTTTTCCATACCATAGTTTAAGTGGTGTTTTGTCACCGTAACTCTTACATGGGATTTGTTGAGGATATTGATCATTGTTTGTAATGCTTCTCCTGGAAAGGTATGAGACACTCCAGATTCATCAAGCATTGCATGAGCCATTTTCTAAACAATTATGTTCATTCTTTCTACAAGTTCGTTTTGTTGACGAGTTTTGGCTATAGATAATTTCCCTTTGATACCATGTTGATCACATAAATCAAGAATTCATCTGATATGAATTCTCCCCCTCTATCATATTTGAGACATTTTATTTTTAATTTTGTTCATTTTCGACCATAGCCTTGAATATTTCAAATTTCTCAAAAAGGCTCATCTTTAAATTCTAGCAGAACAACCCGACACATTCTAGTGTAGTCATAAATTAATAGCACAATATTACTCACCTCCATGATATTTCCTCTTCATTGTTCCACATAATTTTGTATGAATGAGTTCAAGATATTTTTCTGAATAGAATTCTTTTTCCTTGAATTGAACTCTTGACTACTTACCGAATTGATATCTAGTATGTGATATGAAACTCCGTTGGTTATTTTTTTATATAGTTGGCTGAAACTAATATGTACCTACCTATTATGCCATATCCAACTTTATTCAGTCTTTCTCAAGTAGTAGTGTTAATTTTCACAATCTAAGATGTATACATTATCTAGAGTTTTGGTTACTTTGATTATAGTATTCCTTGTGTCCAATTATTTGACTACACAAACTTTATATCTAAAAATGAATTCATTCCCCTAGTCACACATTTGAATGAGACTCAATAAATTATATTTTAAACCATCTATAAACAATACGTTGTGAGATTTGGTTTTATATTTTATGATCTCAAATCTGTTTCCTTTAATAGTAGCAGGAGAATTATTACCAAAATAAACATTATTTTCTTCCTTACCTTTATTAAGAGATACATTTGTTTTTTTCACATGTCATGTGTCTCAAGCATCCACTGTTGACCTACCACAAATTCTATTTATCCCTTGCATTTAGAGTTAAGCCACATCTTTCTGAAGAGGGAGTTTTTTTTTTTTTCAGACTTTGGGAGGCTTTGCCTTTTGTTCATCTTAATAAAAAGGATCATCATGTTTTTTCATTCACTCTCCTCATGCCAAAATTTTTTCCTTATATAAAATTCAATTATTCGTAAGAGGAGATAAAGAATTATTAAAGGAATTTTTTGGCTTGTTTCAATTGTACTTGTCTCTTACATCTCTAATCTTGATAGTTTCATAAGCTACCCAATGAATTTCCTTGTGACAAAAGTTATGACAAGAAAATTAGTAACCATGTAAATACGAGTACCTAGTAGTGAAGAAATTTCTTGAATAACTTGGCTCTTGATTATAGAAAGGAAGCCTCTCAGGTCTTGGTTTACTCCATTGTTTTAGGTTTGCAAGCCTTGATCCTTATTTCTTTTGTTGAGCCTTACTTCCTTGATCATTGATTATCTTTATAACATTGACATAACTTGTTGGACCTAATCCAATAGACATTATAGGTTCTGATACTTTTTTATTATTATCTACATTTCATCCAAGACAAGCCTTGATTGATGGGGAACATTGAACCTTAATGATCTCTAATGTTTCAAATCCCTTTGTAAACCTGAGATTTAGAATTAACAGAGATTTGTTTTCTCAAATTATTTCCTTAGTCCCATGATTTTAGATTATTATTTCTTGCAGAGTATTTCATTTCTTGAAGTTGTTTCCTTAGAACTTCCTCTACTCTTTTAGCCTCCTCTAGAAAAAACTTTAACTGCATCATTTCTTAACCCAAGCTCTTTTCTTTATACATTCTAACTTCCTTTTCTTGATTCTTGTTTATATTTATGATCCTATCAATCTATTTCAATTCATCCATTAACTCATCAAAATTATCAAATTCATTTAGTAATTGATCTTTAAAGGCCATGATAATTTTGTATTGTTGATTAGATTCAGAGTCATTATCTTCATTATCACAAGAACATTCACTATCTTCATGGGTCTAAAAGCTCTTCTTTTTAGTGAAATTAATTTTATCATTCTTCATACAAGTGTCCTTTCCTTTTGCAACATTGTACTTGTATAGACATTTAGCAACATAGTGTGGTACCATTCCACACTATGTTGAATTATCTAATCCCTTCCGCAACTTCCTGACAATTTTTTCCTCTTCTTCATCTGAATCATTAGGTTATTGATTTTTTTCCTTTTCTTTTAGCTTTGAAGGAAGCTTCTCCGATTTCTGATTGGTCCCATTTTTTCCTCATTTCATAAGTTGTAAAAATAACATGGAGTCTTTCTATAGATAACTGTCTCAAATATTACATTTCCTTAATTGTTGAAACTTTGGTATTGAACGCAGGAGTTAGAAATCTTAATATCTTCTCAATAATCGTAGAATCCTCAATCTTATCACCAAGACCCTTCATAGTATTTACTACTCCATCTACCCTAAGGAAAAATCTTGCAATACTTGAATCTTCATGCATTATAAGAGACTCATATTGAAATCTATATGACTGTAACATATCACATTTTACTTGTGTAGTACCTTCATAGTTGTTGATCAATTTTTCCCACATTTTTTTTCTATGCAACCAGCTCAAATAATAGAAGAAAATATAGATCAACGACTTTAAAAATGTCCTCTTTGAGGGGGAAACCTCCTTTAAATTACATAAATGAGCAATTTTTGTATGATGCAAAAGATAATACCTCCTTGGTATAAATATGAGTCTAAGGGGTCAGAATATAATCAGAGTCTGCATAACAATACTAGTGTAAGGGAAAAACAATAAAAATAATGGGCTTTTATGGGGCACAATGATAACAGTAGGAGGATACAGTAACAATAAAAAGAAGTGGAATACACTAGTATTATAGGGACCTAACATGCCCCTATCCTTCAAAAAAGCGTTGTCCTTAATGCTTGAGTAGTTATGGATGCTTCTGTATAAAATTCTCATCCTCCCATGTGGAATCTTCATCGAGTAAGTTCTTCCACTTAATGAGATGCTCTAAAATCATTCGATTATGTAGTTGTCGGGTTCTTGTTTCCATGATTTCTTCAGGCTCAAATATGATTTTTACTTCTTCGTCAAGTTCTAGAAACAATATTTGAATTGAGAGCTTGTCACAAATAACCTTCTTTAAGCATGAAACATGGAGAATTTGGTGTACTCGGGAAGATGCATGCTTCTCCAATTCTATGCCATAGTAGAAATGTTTTACAACACCTTGTAAGGACCATAGTAATTGGGTGATGATTTGTTATCCTTCCTAGCTTGCGTGAGGCAAGTTTGTTTGTATGGTTGTATCCGTAAAAAAATACCCAGTCGCCTACATAAAAACTTATGTCACTATGACGGTGATATTCCTATTGTTTCATTTTATTTTACACTAGAGTAAGGTTATCCATTAAGAGTTGAAGAAATTATTATTGATGATTGATGTCATGGTCCACTACTTGAACCTTAGAATTCTATGTTAAAGATGATGTGATGGATGGTGGATGATATCCATAAAGTGCCATAAATAGGGTCATTTTTGTTGTAGTATGGAAGGAAGTGTTATATTTCCATTCAACTAGAGGTAACCACTTGACCCATTGTGATTGTTTATTAGGTAGAAATAAACGAATATATCCTTCCAAACATTTCTTCACTATCTTAGTCTTCCCGTCAGATTGAGGATGATAATATAAGCTATAAGATAATTGAGTACAAAGACAAGAAATAATTTCATCCAAACTAGTGAAAATGGGATCTCTGTGACTTACAATAATCTTTGGGTTTCCATGTAACTTTCTAATTATTTCCATAAGTGAAGTAGCAATTGCACTAGCTTTAGAAGGGTGAGATAATGCACAAAAGTGTGCATACTTGGTAATCTATCAACTACCACCAGGATGACACTCTTTCCTGAAGAATTAGGTAAAAATATGATAAAATCCATTGATACTTCCTACCAACACTGACTTGGAATGGATAATGGTTGTAACTACCCTGAGGTCTTAATTGTCTCAACTTCTAAATATAAGATTTGATGCAGGAGCATCTAACTCAAAGTAGACAAAAAGACGGGTTTATTTGTCTCACTGTTACACTTGTTTGTGGACAGGTTATTGGACCTGTGATTTGTTTTTTTTTTTAATTATTTATTATTTGGGAAAGGACATTAGGATTAGGGAAGTAAATTAATTTCTGTAGACTTAATTAGATTTTTTTTTTTTAAATCTGGAAAAGTAGTTAAAGTGGAGCGATTGTTAGTTTCAACCGAAAAAAAAAAACAGTAACTATTACCTACAGTAGTATATAAAGAAGAAAAAACATGCTATAAGGTTCGATTTCCATCAACGAAAGAATAACAAAGAAGAATAGAACGGAAGTTGAGAACCATTTGTAACCAATCAGTTTTTCAGCCAGTTTATTATTTTATTTCTTCTTACTGTGAAGTAATCTTTCATCATCCTACTGTTATGTGCACAACATTTTAGATTGAGAATGTAAACAAAATTGAAATTGGAGAAAGAAAAACTGTATCCAAGTGTAGGAAGATCCTTCACGTTACCAACAGAGTTCAAAGATCTATAACAAAGTTTACACAGGCAGAAAGTTTGGAGTCACTTTCTCAACGATGCAGAACCAATAATTATTAGCGAACAATGCCAGGTAAGTTCAACATTCACAAAAGCAAATTTAAAAATGTTTGTTTCTTGTATTTCTGGAATAAACACACGGAGAGACTACAAAAGGTTCAGGAATTGTCCAAAATAAAAATAGAAGACTGATCATAAAGCCGAACGTGGGTTCATATCCAAAAAAAAACCAACGAAACAAACCAAACCCCGAGGGTGTGAAACTGTCAAACTAAAGAGAGGCCGACAAGAACTACTTAACTTAATGCTACATTGGTACTCAAAACATACAGGAAATAAGACCTTCCTTTCCTTTTACAAAATAAATCGAAAAAGTCCATCAGAAGACCAGTTATTGATAAGAGAAAGACAAACCCTAATGCTACAGAAGCACTACTAAGGAATCGACCCTACCCTTAGGGTTTCGTTGCTGAAGGAAGGAGTGGCCAGGCGTTGCAAATTGGAAAGGGCCTGCAAAACCAAGATGTTTTTCAACATTAGAACCCCGAAGCAATTTGTATTCGTGCGATTAAAATGACAGAGAACGAGCATGGAAGTTGAAAAAAAAGAGTTACAGCTGGACTTACCAAGAAGGTCGAGTGATGAGTGGAGACGAAAACTTCTGTTTAGAATCGACAAGGCCTACTCACGAAGGAGCCGAAGCGATTAGTGCCTTCATATAAAAGCAGAAGGAGTTTAAAACATAGAAGGAGTAGTCACCTATGATTTTTTTTCAAGTTGAAGGTGGCCATAGGAGTCCTTGACGGTCCAAACCTGGAGAAGAAACGATAACAGTCAGCCACATAGTTAAAGGATAGAAGCAAAAAACCGTCAGTGTAGTTGTTCACACAATGTGAACGAGTAGCTCGAAAGTCGGGATAAGGATCGGCTACCGCGCCATATCACAAGGACAGACTTGTATCTACGGAGGTGTTATAACACGTCACTCAAAAAAATATGCAAGTACTCCGAATAAACACCATCAAATCCGCTGTATCACATTACATTTATTTTTTTTCATTAATACCATAGTGACTTGGCAGGCTGTCAGTCATTTTTAATTTGCACATTTAATTTTGGTTTAAAATTTGTGCGATGCCACTTGTGATTGAGGGATGGGTCCCATCATTTTTGGTATCAGAGTAGGATTGTGAACAATGAAAATGGAGGTTAGTAGGCGAGGGAGAGGAAGAGCCATATGCAGGGTAGCAGATGAGGGATTGAGGGAAGAGATTTGAATTTGGATTGCTTGATTAGCAGAAGTAGAGGCTGGAAGGAGAAGAGATCCTGAAGGGGGAGACGATAGTGATGAGGAGGTTGCAGAAACGACAGATGGTTCAGAAGGAGAAGGACCTAAAATTAGATTATTGAGGTCAGTTTTGTTTTCAAGTAGTAAGCCGAAGCATGAGCTTTCTACTTATGATGGAAATTTATCAGCAGATGTGTTGCTGGATTGGCTCAGTGAGCTAAACAAGTATTTTGATTATGAATAAATCAGCAAAGATAAGCGGGTAAAATTCGCTGCCACCAAGTTGAAGGGACATGTGTCCTTGTGGTGGGATAACGTTCAAGCGGAAAGGAAAAGGCTGAATAAACAACCTATAAAGAAGTGGGCCAGGATGGAGGCCAAACTGAAGAATAAATTCCTGCCCAAATATTACGAGATCATGCTATACAGGTAGGTACAAAATCTGAGGCAAAGGGGGTTAACTGTTAAAGAGTACACGGAAGAATTCTCTAGACTGAATTTAATAGCTGGGTATGTAAAGACACCCCCGAAAAGACAACAAGGTTCGTAAATGGCTTGAGAGGGGAAATACTGGATGAAATCAATATTCTCTCACCCAGAACTATAGATGAGGCATATCAGTGTGCCTTAAAGGCTGAAGAGAAAATAAATAGGAAGCCGAATGCCAGAAGAGGAGGAGGATCTGGCAGAGGTAAAGGAAAGGATTTTGGAAGAGGTAGAGGCAGAAATTCTGGTGAAGAAGGCAGTAGTTCCAAAACTCCAGGAACAACAGAAAAAAACAATAATACTATAGGGGGATGACCATACCAGTGAGGAAGAGGTAATGGTAGGGGCAGAGGAGCTGTCCAATGTTATATGTGCCACAAGTGGGGGCACAAGTCTTATGAATGTCCTAAGGGTGAACCTACAGGAGGTAGGGGAACATATGTTGCTCAGATGGAGGAAGCAAACGCACCACCCTAAGAGGTAGAAAATTCACCCAAAACAGGGGAAGCCTTGGTGCTGAATAAGGTGTTGTTGAAACCAGCAAAAGAAGTTGTTGAACCAGACCAGAGAAAAGCCTTATTCCAGACAGTTTGCAAATCACATGGTAAGTGCTGCAAACTGATAATATATAGTGGAAGTACAAACAATTTGGTAGCCACAGAAATGGTGGAAAATTTGGGGTTGAAGAGGTTGAAGCACCCCACTCCCTATAAAGTGTCGTGGCTGCAAAAGGGACATCAGATGTTAGTTGATGAACAGTACGAAGTGGAGTTTCATATTGGCAGGTATAAGGAAAAGATTATTTGCGATATCATGCCAATGGACGTGTGTCATATACTGTTAGGGAGACCTTGGAAGTATGACAGGAAGGTGGTACACGATGGAAAGACAAACTATTACAAGTTTTTCAAGGATGGGATTAAGCATACGCTTGTGACCATCAAGGAAGAAGAGACAGTCGAGACCAGTGGAGTCAAAGCATTGTTGGTGGGAGGAAAAGAATTCCTGAAATAGATCAAGGATAGCGAAATTAAGTTTTCTATTCTAAGGAGGCCAAATATGGTGATACTGTATAAAAAAATTGCGGATTTACCAGAGGAAATTCAGGAAATGTTGCAAGATTTTGGTGATATCATAGTGGATGATTTACCGGACGAGCTGCCTCCTAAGAGAAGCATAATTCTTTGCATTGATTTTATGCCAGGAGCTAGTTTTCCAAACAAGGAATCTTACTGTATGAGTCCTAAGGACAACGAAGAAATTAGGAAGCAGGTGCAGGAATTACTAGACAAAGGGCTGATCAGGGAAAGTATGAGCCCCTGTGCAGTTCCGACAGTTTTAGCTCCTAAAAAGGGTGGAGAGTGGCGGATGTGTACGGATTCGATAGCTATCAACAAAATTACTATCAGGTATAGGTTTCCATTGCCACGAATGGATGACATGATGGACTGCTTGAGTGGAGCAGCGTATTTTTCGAAGATCGATCTGAAGAGTGGTTACCACCAGATTCGAATCTGGGAAGGGGATGAATGGAAAACAACATTTAAGACAAATTAAGGGCTGTATGAATGGTTGGTAATGCCATTCGGTTTGAGTAATGCCCCTAGTACGTTTATGCGCCTAATGAACGAAGTGCTGATGGAGTTCATTGGGAAGTCTGTAATTGTTTATTTGGATGATATTTTGATTTTCAGCAAGACGAAGGAAGAACACTTTCGACATGTTCAAAGTGTATTGAGGAAATTATAGTAGAATAAGCTATTGATAAACCTAAAGAAGTGTACCTTTTTCCAGAAGGAATTAGTTTACCTGGGTTTTGTGATTGCAAAAAATGAGCTGAAGATGACCCAGAAAAGGTTGCAGCTATAGTTAGCTGGCCATCCTCGAAGAATCTGTTTGAGGTTCGAAGCTTTCATGGATTGGAAAGTTTTTACAGGAAATTCATCAGGGATTTTAGTGGGATCTGCGCACCCATGTTGGACACTATAAAGAAGGAAAATCAGCCTTTTTGTTGGACAGAAGTAGCTGAGAGAAGTTTTCAGACTTTGAAGAAAAAAATCACTGAGAGACTGATTTTAAGATTGCCTGATTTCAACAAAAATTTTCAAGTTCATTGTGATGCCAGCGGTACAGCCATTGGGGCAGTACTTAGCCAGGAGGACAGGCTGGTCACTTATTTTAGTGAAAAGCTAAATGAAAGTAGGCAGAAATACTCATCCTATGACAAGGAATTTTATGCGGTCATCCAAGCATTGAAGCATTGCAAACATTATCTGTTAGGTAATGAATTTGTTTTATTCTCTGATAATTCTGCATTACACTATATTATGCAATAGCATAAGTTGAACCATAAGCATGCAGAGTGGGTTGAGTATCTGCAGAGTTTTACATTTGTGCTGAAACATATTAGCGAGCAAGCCAACAAGGTGGTAGATGCGTTGAGTAGAAGAGCTTTTCTCTTACAGGAAAGCACGGTACAAGTGCTGGGTTTTGAGCATTTGAAGGATTTGTACCAAATAGATACAGATTTTAAGGAGGCCTATGAGGCTTGTCAAAACCCTTTGCTGAGAAACAATAGTCCATGGTTGGACTATAATTTGTAGGAAAGATTATTCTTCAGGGGAGGATAGTTATGCATTCCCGACTATTCGATGAGGAAGAACATTATTCGGGAAAAGCACAGTGGAGGTCTAGCCAGAAATTTCGGCATAGACAATACGTTATCACAAATTGAACATTTTTATTACTGGACGAAGTTACGACGGGACATGCAGAGGTATGTAAGAAGATGTAAAATGTGTCAGTTAGCGAAAGGTTGCAGTCAGAATGCGGGACTTTATACACCACTGCCTATTCCGAGTAGACCATGGGACTTAGTCAGGTTGGAATTTGTCCTGGGTCTGCCTAGAACACATCGGGGTTTTGATTCAGTGATGGTGGTAGTGGATCGGTTCTCAAAGATGGAACATTTTATACCCTGCTGAAAAACCAGTGATGCCACTCACGTAGCACACTTGTTTTTCACAGAGATCGTCAGACTGAATGGCTTGCCGAGGTCCATTATTTCTGATAGGGATGTGAGGTTCACTGGACATTTTTTGCATACCCTGTGGAAAACGTTGGACACTCAGTTGCATTTCAGCTCCGCTTATCACCCATCGATCGATGGACAAACGGAGGTGGTGAACAGGAGCTTAGGAAACCTGCTACGAAGTTTTATTGGTGAAAATTCTCGGATGTGGGATCGTGTACTTGCTCAAGCGGAATTTGCTTATAACGACTCACCGAATCACAACACAGGTTACAGTCTTTTTCAGGTCTTGTATGGAATGCATCCTCGCTGAGTGCATGAGCTGCGGGATTTGGAGAAGCTTGAAAAAAGAAGTGCTGATGGGGAAGATTTCGCCCAAGCAATGAGCGATTTACATGAGCAGGTGAAATCAAAATTGTAGGACAACAGTCAAAATTACAAACAACAGGCAGATTTGAAAAGGTGAGAGGTTCAGTTTAATGTTGGAGGCGAAGTTCTTGCACACTTGTGCAAGGAATGTTTTCCTAAAGGGGAATATAACAAAATGAAGTTTAAGAAGATTGGCCCCTGCAAAATTATTCGCAAGTTTTTCGCAAATGCTTACGAATTATAGTTGCCACTGGGGATAGGCATTTCACCCATCTTTAATGTGGCAAATCTATTTCCATATACTACCAGTCCTGAAGACGATAGGGTAGCATGGCCAGAACGGGAAACCCAACTTGACGAAGGTTCTTGGATGAGGCAGATGCCTACGGCACAACCCCTTGAGATTGAGGGCATCCTCGACACACAGGTAGCCAAGCGCACACGTAGGAAGGAGTATTTACAGTACTTGGTCAAGTGGAAGAACCATCCCACTGAGGATAGTTCATGGCTTGATGCAGTGCAAATACAGAAGGTTGGCTATTCGGTTGAAGATCTCATGGAATGGAGCCATGACTTTTTGTTACCCCGGGAGCCTAATGTAGGAGAATCTAACTCGGAGTAGACAAAAAGATGGGTTTATTTGTCTCACTGTTACACTTGTTTATGGATAGGTTATTGGACCTGTGATTTGTTTCTTTATTATTATTTATTATTTGGGAAAGGACATTAGGATTAGGGAAGTAAATTAATTTCTGTAGACTTAATTAGAGGTTTTTTTTTTTTAATCTAGAAAAGTAGTTAAAGTGGAGCGGCTGTTAGTTTCAACCGAAAAACAATAACAGTAACTATTACCTACAGTAGTATATAAAGAAGAAAAAAACATGATGTAAGGTTCGATTTCCATCAAAGAAAGAATAACAAATAAGAACAAAATGGAAGTTGAGAACCATCTGTAACCAATCCGTTTTTCAACCAGTTTATTGTTCTATTTCTTCTTACTGTAAAGTAATATATCATCATCCTACTGTTATGTGCACAACATTTTAGATTGAGAATGTAAATAGAATTGAAATTGGGGAAAGAAAAACTGTATCCAGGTGTAGGAAGATCCTTCACGTTACCAACAGAGTTCGAAGATCTATAACAAAGTTTACACAGGCAGAAAGTTTGGAGTCGCTTTCTCAACAATGCAGAACCAATAAGTATTAACGAACAGTGCCAGGTAATTTCGACATTCACAGAAGAAAATTTAAAACTTTTCGTTTCTTGTATTTATGTAATAAACACACGAAGAGACTACAAAAGGTTCAGGAATTGTCCAAAAGAAAAATAGAATACTGAGCATACAGCCGAATGTGGGTTCGAGTCCAAAAAAAACCCAACGGAGCAAACCAAACCCCGAGGGTGTGAAACAGTCAAACTGAAGAGAGGCCAAAAAGAACTACTTAACTTAACGCTACATTGGTACTCAAAACATATAGGAAATAAGACCTCCCTTTCCTTTTACAAAATACAACGACAAAGTCCATCAGTAGACCAGTGATTGATAACAGAAAGACAAACCCTAATGCTACAGAAGCACTACAAAGGAATCGACCCTACCCTTAGGGTTTCGTTGCTGAATGAAGGAGTGGCCAGGCGCTGCAAACTGGCAAGGGCCTACAAAACCAAGAAGTTTTTCGGCATTAGAACCCCGAAGCAATTTGTCTTCGTGCGATTAAACTGACAGAGAACGAGCGTGAAAATTGAAAAAAAGAGTTACAGCTGGACTTACCAAGAAGGTCGAGTGCTGAGTGGAGACGAAAACTTCTGTTTAGAACCAACAAGGCCTGCTCATGAAGGAGCCGGAGCGATTAGTGGCCTCATACAAAAGAAGAAGGAGTTTAAAACGTAGAAGGAGTAGTTACCTGTGATTTTTTTTCAAGTTGAAGGCGGCCACAGGAGTCCTTGATGGTCCAAACCTGGAGAAGAAATGATAACAGTTAGCCACATAGTTAAAGGACAGAAGCAAAAAACCTTAGCTGTGAAAAAAATTGGAATGACAAGAATCTAACACCGAAGAGATTACCAAACAGACAGGAGGTAATGAACTGCCATTTCAGGGTTTTCTGAAACCCTTGTTCGAAGAGACTGCGCAATGGAAACAGATAAGGACCCTCTTGATAGAGGAAGGGATACACTTTCACTGCACAGAAACACAGAGATACGCTAGTAAAAACCTCGTGAAACTCTGAGAAACAAATGGAGTTTGAAAACCCTCTCTCCAAGCTCAGCTAGCGAGAAAACAAGCACAGTCAGTGTAGTTGTTCGCACAACGCGAAGGAGTAGCTCAAAAGTCGGGATAAGGATCGGTTACCGTGCCAGATCACGAGGACAGACTCGTATCTATGGAGGTGTTATAACAAATCACTCAAAAAAATCTGCAAGTACTCCGAATAAACACCATCAAATCCGCTGTATCACATTACATTTTATTTGTTTTCATTAATACCACAGTGACTTTGTAGGCTGTCAGTCATTTTTAATTTGCACATTTAAGTTTGGTTTAAAATCTGTATGATGCCACTTGTGATTGAGGGCTGGGTCCCATCAAGATTTAAGGCCATCCCAAAAAAAATCCTTCTTGAGCTTGTGGTAATTTTTAAAAAATCATGAGTTCCCTCCTAAGGGTTAGGTGTGAAATTTCAAAATAATATTTTGCTTGAGTTGGGAATTCTTACAAAGATATAAGCGATATTTGTACCACAATGAATAAATTTTCCAACTAAATGTATCATATGTAATGGGATCTTGCTACAAAATTTGAATGAGCATCCACACCTCATTCTTCCATTAATACCTTTCTTCGACTATCCAATCAGGTTGGATAATAGAAATGGCACAAAGTAATGCTTCCACATCCTCATCCTTTCTTGGGAGTGCATCTGCAACAAGATTTCGCTTCCATTTTTTGTAGATTTTTATCACAAAATCTAACCTGATAGGCTGCTCATCAAGTGGACTTTGTGTAACTGTTTCAGACCAATCTTTTGGCTGAGGCTTAGCCTCCTCAACCTGAGAGGGCTCTCTCAAGGGTTTATGATTTTTAATAAACAAGTAGATGGATAACTCTAAGGTAAATTAGATAGATGATATAACTGGTTGCAAAACACATTAGAAAACATTCATTGGGCCATGGAGTCAAGATAACTTGAGCAAAAACATCACAGTCTATCTAGCATGAATATCAAGGCATTTGGAGTTCAAGTCAGGAGTAAAACATGTAAAAAAATGATACACACAGTCAGTTTGTATATGAAGGAAGTTAGAGCATTATGAATGAATTCTAAGTATCATATACAAACACCACTACAAATAGAAATATTGGAGAATTCCATTAGATCAATAATACACAGGAACTCCTCATGAATCTTGAGTTGTCAAAATAGAACTCTGTATTAAGCTAAAAAAAATAGTGAGATACAATAAGACAGTCTTTGCTAATAAAAATGTCCAACCCTTTGTATTTCGACCTCATGCTCTTTATAGATCATTTAAAATATAGGATTCTCTTATCCTCCACTAGAGACATCGAATTCATAGTGTTTGACACCTTTCCTAATCATGAAACATGATATTTATTACAAATTGACATCTAGAACCCTAATGACTAAAACTCTTTGACTTAACTCCTAACAACCTTATGTTTAATTAATTACATTACATGCCACTTTTCATTTCAATAGGGTCGAATTCTGATGATGTCCTTCAAGTTGTTGAGACCATGAAACTGATGATGTTGTTCTCTTGAAAACTTGGAAATTGTCTCCTTCCATTTAGGCCTTTGATACAATTTACTTATCTGATACATTCTGACCCTTTATACACCATAATTTGGATGCCATCTATTGTGTAAAATTATAGCATATACCTATATCCTCTTCTTGTGCCAGCTATACAAAAATTTAGTTTCGAGTTGTGTAGAAAACTGAAAACAGACCTACGCTACGAAAGCAGCACAGTTTCGTAGCGCTTTTCATAGCATAGGGTTTTAGCTCCTTTCTTCAACAATTTTTGATCTTTTTATTTCATGATAGCCTTTATATTCACTTGAAAAATTCCCACAAGAAGTTTCAAAACCAAACTAACAAAAATTCCTTCAAAATTTGCTGTGAAAAATGATGAAAAGACTGCTTCAGCAGTTTCATAGCGCATTTCATCAAATTTTCACTATCTGCACTATGAAACTGTTGTGTAAGCAGTTTTGTTGAAATTTTTTCAAAATCTGTAACAAGGAGGCCCTTAAACTCAAGAAATTTTTCATTGTTTCAAAAAATACAGCGAAATAACCCTGCAAATATATCCATCATCAAATTTGACCTTCATTTTTCATCTATGAATTTGTCATTTTGCCTTACTGTTTTCATCTGGAAAATAGGTGTTGAGACAGAGCTTGTATCTCCTCATCCATAATGTATTTTGAGAAAATGAAGGAGGTGTTTGTAGTCCATTCGTCTTGAATAAAAACCTCTCTTGGTTTTTTGAAATACCTCTCCTATTGTCCAGAAACTGTCTTTGAAAAACATGTGTAAAACAGGAAAACATTGTTTTCTGAAAATAGGGCTTCAAGGAAAGCCTTGTATCTCCCAACTGATAACACTTGTGAGAAACATGAGAGATTTTATTGTAGCTGGTGATGGGATGAAGACAAACCTCTTTAATAATTTCAAAATATATTTTCATGTGGCAAGAAATTGATCTTGAAATTCACTGCTAAACAGTCATGTACAGGACATTTTCTAACAACAGCTTTGTAGCGCAATTTAAGTTATCAATTTCTCCCACGTAATAATTAATTTAAGGAAACTAAGATATTTTTGTGTAGATAGGTATGTTAGGAAGAGAAACCTCTTTCAGTTATCAAAAATTCATTTTCAGTTGCTCTGAAACCCCCTTGGAAGTTGACTACTAAAATCAGAAAACAAAGTTTTTTTCTTCATAGTGAAAAAACTGCTACAACAGTTTTGTAGAGCACTTAGTGTAAATTTTTCGTTTTGCGCTACGAAAGTAGCAACTATTTCGTAGTGCATTTCATCATTTTTGAACTGGAGGTGCTACGAAAGTGTGGATTCATGGCTAAATGTTGAATTTCGACTCGAAGCTTAATGACATGACCCCTAAGTGAAAAATATGACTTTTTAATCATGGGATGAACTTAAAGGACTTTATTTGGGCTTTAAAAATGACCCTCAAAACTTATAAAAATATGACCTACCCTTTATCAAGACTTAAAATGACTTTAGACCTACTTGAAACCATGATAAAAAACATATTTGACACAATGATGTTTTGAGAATTTTTGGGTGATAACATAGATGATTTCAAATTCATAACTCAACAACTTTGCGACCCATTTTTGCTTCTCTTCTAAAGATCATCTTTGTTCCAAAAATTATTTAAGACTATCATGATCTTCTTTTACCTTGAAGTGTATTCCCATTAGGTAAAGTCTCCATTACTTTAGTGCATGTAGTATTTCCAACATTTTCTTCTCATAAATAGGTTTGTGTAAATACTTTCCTTTGATTAGACGACTTTCAAAATAAATGGGTCTTCCTATTTGCATTAAAATAGCACCAATTCCATTTCCCGAGGAATCAAATTCCACAATAAAGGATTTTATGAAGTCAGGCGTAGCTAAGTCCAGTGCTTAGCATATTTCCGCTTTAAGATGTTAAAAGGCCTTAGTTGCTTCTGGAGTCCAAGAAAATGCATATTTCTTTAATAATGTTGTTAGAGGCACTGCTATTCTCCCATAATTATTAACATACTTGTGATAATACCCTCTCAACCCAAGAAATCCTTGAAGATGCTTGATGTTTGTGAGGATTTTCCATTCCTTAATGGATTTAATTATATTAGGGTCTACCTTAAGACCCTCATGATATACAATATGACCCAGATATTCCACCTTCTGTACTCTAAAGAAACATTTGGAGTTTTTTTCATATAATTGTATCTCCTCCAATAGTTTAAGGACCCTGCCAACATTTTGAACATGATCCTTCCAAGACTTTTTGTATATTAGTATATCTTCAAAAAATGCTAACACAAATTTTCTAAGGAAGGGTGAAAATGGAATTCATCAAACCTTTAAATGTTGAAGGTGCATTAGTAAGGCCAAAAGGCATGACTAAAAAATCATAATGACCCTCATGAGTTCTGAATTTTGTTTTCGGAATGTCTTCAACCTCAATTCAAATTTAATGATATTCTGAATGAAGATCTAGCCCGGTGAGGTAAATTTCTCCATGTAATTCATGCAACAATTCATCAATGACATGAATGGGGAATTTATCTTTAATAGTGAGTTTTTTTATCTCTCTATAATATGGAAAAATATGCCATGATCCATCCTTCTTGTGCATCATACTACTAGAGAAGAGAAATAAATTTGACTAGCTTGAATTATACCAACATCTATCATTTCTGTGACCATACGTTCAATTTCACTCTTTTGGGCATAGGGGTATTTGTAAGGTCTGATGTTTGGAGGAACACTTCCTGGAATCAAATGAATAGCATGATGATGATCACGAATAGGTGGGATGCCTTTGTGAGTCTACCTTGTAATGATTGTCTAAGACTTTTTGGAGATATGGAGAAATATATGATTTTGATGTTTGAAACTCTAGTGAGCATAATTGTGAACTGATTCCCATTGTTATTTCTTTAGAATTTTTTCATTTTTTTAGATCTGATTATATTTCTTGGTTTCCATGTGATACCCCTTAATTTAAATTCCTTTCCTTCCCAAAAAATTTCAATAAAAGTTCTTGAAAATTAAAAACTATCATCCCAAAAGATTGTAAGCATTGGAATCCTAGTACAAATTCATCACCACCCATTGGAATGGAAAGAATTAGACTATTCAATTCATATTACCCTATGGTTAGATTTATATTATGAAACTTTCTAGATAAATTTATAATTCCTCCATTTTGAACCATCACTTGACACTCTAGTCCTGGATATATGAAGCAATTCAATTCCTTGGCTACTTTCAATGAACAAAATTATGAGTATTACCTAAAGAAATCAACACTATTACATTTTTCTTCTTGATATATAATTCTATCTTGAGCATTTCAGAAGTGGTAATTCCCGCTAATACATTACAAGATATGGTTGGATTCATTTCTCCTTTCTCAAGGGTTGGTTCCTCGTATATATCCTCCTCTTTTGATGTTTTTTGTTCTTTTTCTTCCTCCTCTTCACAATATATTTAGAATAATTTCTTCTCAACACACTTATGACCTTTGGTGAAAATGTGACAAATACCTTTTCCTCTTTTTTCCTCCAATTGTTGTGGAAGAAACCTTGTAGGCTATTGAATACTAGGAGAAGAAACAGTTCCATCTTTATAGTTGTGAGTGGTAGACTTCCTTGTCGCCATAATTTTTATCTCAAGAAAAGTTGAACATGTTGGATGTTATCCTTCAAAAGTGAACATGTTGGATGTTATCCTTCAAATTCCCTATGAAAAAATCAATCCTATGGTCCTATGGAATTTCAGTTACCCTGATATTCAATTTTTAGAAGTTCCCAACGTGTTCCACCATTGAACCCTTTTGTTTGATATTTATCAATTGGATAAATAAGGTGTTTCTCTTTGTATCCTCATAATGTGCTATCATTTCCTTTGTAAAAATCGACCAAGTGACAAGTGGTTTACGAGAATAGATACATTGATACCATACAAACTTCTTAGGTTCTAAATATAAAGTTGCAATGTGTACCTTTTGTGTATGCTTCACATTATGGAGATAAAAATATTGCTCCATCTATAGTATCAATGTTACCAGAGCCTTGCCATCAAACTTCCTCATATCGATTGTTGGAATGTGGTGGTTCTTAAAATCAACATTAGATTCTCTAAAATAATAATTCATATTCCTTTTGTCCTCATCATGATTTTCATGGATTACCTTATCAACACATAGAATCATTTCTTCTAGCAACTTTGCAAAACATTCCTTCAATCCCTTTCTCTTGACATTCATCATTGCTTCCATTTCTTCTTTTAAACCATCACTAACTACAATGTCCCTTTTTATACCATCTATATTAAATACCATGTCCATTTTTATATCATCTATCTTAACATTCGTCATGGCTTCCAATTCATTTTTTTTTACCTTTTGCGAGAGAGAAATTTGTTGCACTTGCTCTCGTAATTTTGATATATCATGTTGCATTTCTTACTCTTCTTCATGGATCATAGAAGAGATTTCTGGTTGCTTACTAGGTGTGTCCATTTTTTTTTGAGTCATTTTAGAATAAATCAATGATATCTATGCTTCACTATGCCTTCTTAATCACTTGAAACCGTTTTTTCAAACAAAAGTTATGCTACATTTAAAACAAATACACACCTTTTTCTTTCTTTTTAGGAGCTTGACATTGAAATTGTTGTATCTCTGTAATTTTAGATCTCCAATATCTTAAATTTCATCTTTAGGTATCTCTTTGAGTCTTATTTCCATCTCCACATGTCAAACTGAGATTGGATTCTTGAAGAAAGGGTTATGGCCAATATCCTACAATGTATTGATTATAGATTGGTTATGTATAGTGAACTTGTACGGAGTGCCACGTGTCACTGTTTCGACCTTCAACCTTGAAAATGATGCCCAAAAAATTACATTCCATCCAATTTCATTCAAATCTTATGAAATTCAAATTTGATTCTTGGAGATAAAGCTATGATGACTTTCCCTAGGTCACCTTTTTGAGATGGAATTATGAACCTATAAAATCCCTAACTTCCTCGGATCATATCTCTGAAAACATAGCGAACCAAGATCTAAAATTATTACACGAGGTTCACCAATATTTTAGCTCAACATGGTTGTAATTTATTCTTCTAAAGCTTCATATAAAAAAAGTTATAATGAAAATTCCAGGATGACCTGTTTGAAGAAGTGAAACCCTAGAATGCAAAGCTCTAATACCAAATGTTATGCAACCAGCACAAAGAACATAAGAAAATATAGATCAACGAATTCAAATTTTTTTCTTTGAGGTGGAAAACTCCTTTAAATTACATAAATGAACAATTCTCGTATGATACAAATGATAATACCTCCTTGGTATATATAGGAGTCTAAGGGGTGACAATTGCAACAACCCTAGTAAAAACATTCATGGAATATATATATATATATATATATATATGACCATGGTAGATGGGACACGTATTCCAAGATGAATGGTGGTAAAAACATCCTAGTGAGTGTTCATTCAGTTTATTATGGCTAAGGAATGGGAAAAGGAAATAGAAAAGGATTTGGAAAACACATGAGACATTAATTGGCATTTTATTTATGAAAATAATGGAAATTGAAGAAAATAGAGGCCCTATTAATAAAAAGGAATCTGAGGATCAGTTGGTAGGATTTTTCTCAGTTTAGTTTTGGAGCTCTCTTCTATTCTCTCCCTCTCTCATACTCTTGAGCACTTAGAGTGTTCTTGGAGCATTGTTAGAGAGTGAGGCATACTTGGAGACTTTGATCAAGAAGGTAAAGGAAAAGTAAGAAAGTGAAAGAGGACATTGGGATCAAAATCTACATCAGGTTCTGAGTGCTGATACCAAGTTGCATGTATTATGTCCTAACTAGTTTTGGCATGCATGGTGTATGCATGTGGATTTCCTAGCCTTCTCATTTCCTGGATAGCCATGGTGATTGTGGGTTTATTTCCATTTATTAATTTTTGGTTGGTTCTCATGATTTCTTTAGCTATTTGGTTGATTTATTAGTTTCTGGAGCCTTGGTTGGAGAAACACTCTGGAGCCTGACAGACAACTGTTGGGTTGAGTTACCAATCCCGGAGCCTTTGTTGGAAAAATGATTTGGAGCCCTAGGTGGGTTGAGTTAATAGTCATGGATCCTTGTTTGTACAAATTATTTGGATCCTAAGAAAAATTGGGGTTGAGTTACTAGTCCTGGAGCCTTGGTAGGAACAAATACTCTATAGCCCTAGAGCAACTTGGATCGAGACTAATCCGTGACGGGTAGTGATGTCTGACCATGAGGTGGAATCACTAGTTTGGGGTTGAGACAATTTGGTCTCTAGAGCCCTGGTTTGGTGTTGATTTATGTGTTTGATAAAGTCCCACATTCATACTTGGACTATGGCACGAGGGCGATTAGCTGAAGTGAGGCTTGGCGCAACCAATCTATGGTCAGGTGGAACATGGAAGCCCCATCTCCAGTTGGTTTTTACATTCAGTAATGAAGAGTTCATTCCTTCGATATTAGGTATGAAAATATACTAATTTATGTATGGATTTCATTGCTATTGTATCCATGGTATTTCCATTGTTAATATGCTGGTTATGAATATGTATTTGATCAATGATGATGTATGGCTCTATTCATGCTTTTTCCTATAAATGACTATCCCATGTATCTATGGTAAAATTGATTGTATGATATCTTATGATGTAGGGGAGCAATTATTCTTAGCCATTCTCAGATAAGAAAGAGACCCATTTGTTTAAAATTGTTTTTCATATATGTAGACGCTATGTTTGTGATATGTTTGATGAAATTCATGTCATGGTTGGGTGGGGTCGGATGAGTTCTCATTGATATGATTGCTGCCATATGTTGTTTTTTAATTTTATTTACCCTCTCCTTAGGCTACAGGAAGTTCTGAGAAGTGCCCCTAGCTTTAGGGGCTGAAAATGTGGCACAAATCCCAGAGTCAGGAACATAATTTTTTTTTTTGGGGCCTGAGCCGCTAGCTTGACAAGGCTATCCCACGTCTCTAGGGTCTATAGCTGCTCCCTTGCCCTCATAAGCCCGTGGCTCGACCTCAAGGGGGAAGAAAATTTGTCCCCCATCATGGAACAGGGCCCTGGGAGGTTGGGTTACCCTCTCGGGATGTCAATGATGTAGTCAAGGCCGTGTTTTTGGTGTTTCCATTGGTTCCAATTCCTTAAGGTCATCTAGGAGGTTTAATATCATATTAGTAGTCTCTCGTCACATATTTACCCCAGTTGGCCTGTTACTGGGGTAGATGTGGGTAGAGGGTGTTACAAAGTGTTATCAGAGCCAAGTTTCACTCTCCTTGGGTTTTTTGTGTTTGTCGTGCATACATGTAAATTGCATATATGTTCCTCATCCTTATGTTCTATGTGCTTGTTTTTTATGCATAATGGTGGTGGTTGGGTTTTGTTCTCCTTCTGTCATATCTGATACCATCGAGCAGAGTGGTATCACAACATGGTTCAACCCTTGGACTGGATGGGCAATGTGTTGGTCATGCAATTATGTTTGTTGCATATGTGTTTGGTATGCGTGTGGTCTATATGTGCTTGTTGCATCTATGTTTTTTTGGACATGGTGGCAGTGGTGTCACCATGGAAGTGTTGATGATGTTGTTTTCAGCATGTTGTCATGAGTGTATGACTGGTTATGGCTTGTTCTTGCTTATGTATTGTCTACACACACTTGCGTACATGTTGCTACATATTGTACATGCAGCTATTGCTTATGCTAGGGTTACATATTGGTCATGCTTCGGTGTTATCCATGTATTTTTTCTTGTGAGATGTCATATGTTGAACATGCATTGGTCATTCATGATTGATTATACATGTCAAGTGGGTGCATATGGTCAAGTTTTCATTGGTTTGGTTGAGATTGTTGCGCATAAGGTCATTGTATGCAAGTAGGACATCATGCTGATATTCATATGTTATGATGCTAATGTGTTGGATGAGATAGAGTAGGAGATGCAGATCATCAAAGTGAAGTTGCATCATTGGACCTCAAGGAAAGAGAAAATCGTCATACAAGTTGTATGCTTGACATGTAGGTATGTGATCCATGAATTGTTATATGCATTAGGGTTACTTATATATATGTTTTTCATTTTATTATTTTTATGGTTACATACATAATATATGTTAATTAATGAGTTTAGTTATATGTACATGCATGAGTTAGTCATGCATGGTAGATGCTAGTTGATAATTTATATGCACATGTGTCGGATATTCATGTGTGATAGTAACTGTGGTTATATGAATTGCTATTGTTGTTTTATGATGAGATAACTTGATGATTATGTTATATGTGGTTGATGAGCATGACATATAACTTGTTTTTGTTATATTTTAGTAACTTGAAGATTTGGGTTATTGCATTAAGATCCTGATGTTATATGTATCCTTTTGATTTGGATTGGAATATGTAGTTGGTGAGGGTTAAGAAATTCAGGTATGATTCTACCTAATTATGATATTTTTTTGCACTAATCTAGATTAATTTTCCATATGTGATTTCTATGCATGCATGACATTTGTTTATGATTCTATGATTTGAACCTATTATCTAGTTACTATTATAGATATCATGACCTTATTTAGGTTGATTTTATGTGTCGTGAAGTCATATTGTGCTAATATAGATTGATTTTGTAGATAATATAGCCTCCCCTAAGATACATCAAGGTATGAGTTTTATTTATGTCGTGTACTTGATGCTTAGTTGTTTGACTATGTCATCTATTTGGTGTTTGAGTGATTTGGTGTCTATTACATCATCTAGTTGATTTATTTAGCATAGTATGTTTGTAAGTTGTTTGAATGTTGACTAATTTAATTATACAAGTATATGTGTCTATAAGATTGCATGAAGAAACGGTATGTTATGAAACCAACTCCAAAAATAGAAGAAAAGAGAGATCAATGCCTTAGAAATCAGCCACTTAGAGGGGGAAACCTCCAATACATTACATAAATGAACAGTTATTGGATGATTCAAATGACAAAACCTTCTTTCTATATATAGGATTCCATGGGGCCATAATGTAATCCTAGCCAACCTAACAATAATAATGTAAGGGAACAATAATAACAATATGGGGGTTACAGGGGTACAACAATAACAATAAGGGGGGATACACTAACATAATAAGGGACTACACTATTAATGTAGGGACTTACCATGCCCCTCTCCTTCAAACAAGTGTTGTCCTCAACGCTTGATTATTTCTTGATGATTGTGTATAAAATTCTCATCCTCCCATGTGCAATCTTCTACAGGAAAGTTCTTCCACTTGCTGATATACTCCGAAATTGATCGTACTTGTCAAGTTCTTGTTTCTATGACTGCTTCAGAACTTCTTTCGATGTGATGTTGATCTTCCCGTTGTTTCATTATATTCTGCACCAAAGTTAGGTTATCCTTTGAGAGTTGGAGAACTTGTTGTTGATGCTCGATGTTATCTTCCACTAATTTATCATCCATATTAGCTATTATTTGATTCTTCAAACCATCCAACTTAGCCTCCATTTCTACTTTTAAACCATCTATGTCATCCTCGGTTTCTCTTCGTAAGATCGAAATTTGTTGCACTTGGTACCGTAATTTTGATATCTCATACTGCAATTCTTCCTCTTCATGCATCATAGTATAGCTTTTTGAAGGCTTAATGGGCATGGAATTATTTTTTGGAGGAATTATAGAACCTAGTACTGATAAAAATTCTAAAATATTCACTTGGAATCACTTCAAACTAAATTTTCAAACAAACATGCAATTTTAAAAACCAAATAGACACCTTTTTCTTGCTTTTGAGGAGCTCGATATTGAAACTAAATTATCTCTGTGATTTCGGATCTTCGTTATCTGAAATTTTGCATTGAGGTAGCCCTCTGAATTCTCTTTCGAATGCCACAGATCTTACCTGATTTGGATTCTTGAAGAAAAATTTGTGCCCAATCTCCCACAATGACCTAATTATGGACTAGTTAAGTAGAGCGAACTTGTACGACTTGCCACGTGTCACTTTTTCCTCCTTCAGCACTGAAATTGATAGACAGGAAACTAAAATCCATGTAATTGTGGCCACTTTTTACAGAATCTCAATCAGACACTCAGAGAGAGAGAGTTATGATTTTTTTCCCATGGTCACCTCTTTGAGATGAAATTCGGGAGCCTGAAAAAATCCTAACTTCCACAGATCATATCTCCCAAAATATTGCAAACCAATCTTTGAAATTTTGCGATGATGTTCCTTAGGATTTTGGCTTCGTGCTCTAAACATTTTAGCTTTTGAACCTTTGTAGAAAAAAAGTTATAGCTCAAATTCCGCGATGACCTTTTTAAGTGAAATTGTGGAGCCTACAAAAAGCCCTAACTTCTACAGATCATATCTCCAAAAATATTGCAAACCAAGCTCTAAAATTTTGTGACGATGTTCCTCAGGATTTCATCTTCGCACTCTAAATATTTCAGCTTCTAAATCTTCGTAGAAAAAACCTTATAGCAAAAATTCCATGATGACCTATTTAGAGCAGTGAAACCCTAGAATCCAAAGCTCTGATACCAAATGTTGTGAAACCAACTCCAAAAATAGAAGAAAAGAGAGATAAACAGCTTAGAAATCAGCCACTTTGAGGGGGAAACCTCCAATACATTACATAAATGAAAAATTATTGGATGATTCAAATGAAAAAACCTCATTTCTATATATAGGAGTCCATGGGGCCATAATGTAATCCTAGTGGGGCCACAATGTAATCCTAGCCGACCTAACAATAATAATGTAAGGGCACAATAATAAAAATATAGGGGTTACAGGGGTACAACAATAAAAATAAGGGGGGCTACACTAACATAATAAGGGACTACACTATTAATGTAGGGACTTAACACGGTATTGTTTTAAGATGGTTGTACTAACACACATGTGTTGGGATGGATGATATATACCTGAGTGTACGTAGGTGGTAGTTGTAGCACTAGGTGTTATGAACGATGAATGTGAGTTGATCGATGGATTATGGCATGGTTTTTAGTCTTAATAAAAGTTTATTTAAAAATTATAGATATGTTGTCTTGATGTTGATACATATGGCTGAAATGTGTGTTTAGTTATAGGTCGGTGTGCTTGGCACAACAAAGTAAGATAACAAGTATATTGGTATATTTATTTATGCACTGAAAATTGTGTGGTTATGGAAATATAATGATGGGAATTGTATGGAAAAAGAGACTACCATGAAATCTTGATAAGGCTCGAGCTGAGCTTTCCTTGGAAGTATTAGGAACCATGGGGATTGAGTCATGGTGTTTGTTGTAAATTCTTGTGCTTTCGGTCTTTTGTGATTTGGTAGAAATTGATTTGTAGTGTTTATTGTGTCTAGTTCATGTCCATGCCACTTTGTTGCAGTGTAGTATTTATTTTGGTTCTCATGGTTTTCTTCTTGCTGTTTTTCGTTCTTTTCCTTGTCATTTATGTTTTGAGGATCATGGGAATTGGTTTGGAAAGATGGAAGTTAATGGAACTCAGTGCATGAGTAAGCAACGAAAGGTAAGAATATGACAACCAGTTGGATTGGTTGGGTCCATTTTGGTAAATGGATGGTGGTTTGACAATCATGAGAAAGGTGAAGTAAATGAGCTTAATGTAACATATGCCTTGTCTATGTTGGGAACTATTATTTTCAATGTTTTGCATGTTGTGCACGAATAAAGGAATTTCTCTCAAACTAGACCTTATGATATCTAGTAATCATGTTTTGATCATAATTATGATGATGTTTATATACATATATATGTATGTATGTATGTATGTATGTCATTGATTGACAGGGTCATCATGGATCTTGATTGTCTTATGTTGATGGTTTATATGCATATGTGTATGTATGTATGGCGATGTCTAACAAGATCATGATTTTTTATGCCAATGATTATATATGTATGTATGTATGTATGCATGTCATTTTATGACAAGGTTTTCAAGGATCATCCCTGTGGAGGAATGATTGCTTGTGCTGAAGAATTACATGAAGAGGTTCCTAGATATGAGGAATCAAGTGGTAGAGTAGCCTTGAAATATATACAAGGTTAGTATCAAGTGGGTGTGATTTGATATTATTATTCTTGTACTATTCCTATGTTTATGTTATGGTAGGAAATGTCGAGAGGTACATCAGAAAAGTGAAAGTGGTGTGATTTGAAACATGCTAGGATAATCAAGGATAATGGAAAGACACTAGAAGTAAGGTTGCTTGTGGTGTCAGTGTGTGATCTATGGATGTGCAATGATATTGTTGTGTATATGTTGTGCATGTTGAATATTCAACGAGTGTACCTATTGTGATGTGTAATGTTGTATATGTAGTATTGTGTACATATGATGTTGTATACACATTGTATATATGATGTTGCATATGGAATGCCAGGTATAGATGGTGCTATGTACATGTAAAATATCTGGTGTTGTGTGCATATGGTATTGTGCGCATGTTGTATATGTGGTGTTTTGTACGTATGGTGATATGTACATGTTGAATATGCAGTGCGATGTACATATGGTGTTGTGTGCGTGATGTACATATGGTGCTATGTGAACTTGGAGTTGTGTGCATGATTGTACACACGATGTTGTGTGCATGTGGTGCTATGTACAGGTTGTACATGTGTTGTTGTGTGTAGGTGGTGTCATGTACATTTCATGCATGTGCTACTATGTACATATGGCATCGTGCACATGTTGTGCATGTGGTGTTGTGTACATGTGGTATTGTGCACACATTGTTTAGGTGGTGCGGTGTCCATTTGGCGTGTGTACACATTTTGTAGGTGGTTCCATTTACATGTGATGCTATCCACACGTTGTGTAGGTAGTGTGTGTATAGATGGTACTGTGTAAATTTTGTGCATATGGTACTTGTATACACGTGGTATTGTGTGCATGTCATACATGTTGTGTTGTGGGCATGTGGTACTATGTATGTGCATGGTATAGTCGTGGTATCGTGACATATGTATTCATTGTGTTGTACTTTGTATATGTATATGTATTTGGTTGTGTTTTACACCAGGAATGGGTCTATCTATTATGCAGTGTTTCATACCTTGTGTGGATGTACGTTTTGAACATTGTGTTTGGGTGCTTGCTGAGTGTGGAAATCGATCCGGTATGTGTACTGAAAGAAAAAAGGAAAAATTAAGGACCGACGAAGGATAAGTATCGATATTTTATTACTCATGTG
Organism: Pinus albicaulis; assembly: GCA_034641835.2. Taxonomy (NCBI): domain Eukaryota; kingdom Viridiplantae; phylum Streptophyta; class Pinopsida; order Pinales; family Pinaceae; genus Pinus; species Pinus albicaulis. The sequence goes on along the minus strand of CM076583.1, from coordinate 519,756,952 downwards.
ATATGTGATTATGACTTATGAACATGTGATTTATGATCTTGATCTATGATTGTTTCCTTTTGAGCTAACTGGATATTATTTGTTTATACATGATGATTTTATGAAACAAATGGTTTGAATTATGTGACAGGAAGTGAACTTAATTAAAAGTGTACCTTATTGACGAGCTATCAATGAGGTATGATGTGAATTTTTTCTAATCTAATGGCAATTATGTGCTTGGTACAAGAACCACAGAAATAACCAGTTGGGTGGTTGAAACCTAATGCAAGAACTAGCAGCATTAACAAAATGAATTGAAATAGGAAATGAATACTATTGGTAAATCACTTCAGGAGCAGGGCCATTGTGGGACACTGGTGCCCAATAGTGTTCATTGATTTCCATGAGCATGCTATGACTAGTATGATGTTTTTGAGGTAGGTACAACAATAACAATAAGGGGTACAACAATAACAATAAGGGGGGCTACACTAACATAATAAGGGACCACACTATTAATATAGGGACTTAACATGCCCCTCTCCTTCAAACAAGTGTTGTCCTCAACGCTTGATTATTTCTTGATGCTTCTGTATAAAATTCTCATCCTCCCATGTGGAATCTTCTACAGAAATGTTATTCCACTTGCTGAGATACTCAGAAATTGATCGTACTTGTCGAGTTATTTTTTCTATGTCTACTTCATAACTTCTTTCAATGTGATTTTGATCTTCTTGTTGTTTCATTAGATTCTACACCAAAGTTAGGTTATCCTTTGAGAGTTGGAGAACTTGTTGTTGATGCTCGATTTGATATTCCACTAATTTATCATCCATGTTAGATATTATTTGATCCTTCAAACCATCCAACTTAGCCTTCATTTTTGCTTTTAAACCATCTATGTCATCTTCGGTTTCTCTTCGTAAGATCGAAGCTTGTTGCACTTGGTACCGTAGTTTTGATATCTCATACTGCAATTCTTGCTCTTCATGCGTCATAGTATAGATTTTTGAGGGCTTAATGGGTATGGAATTATTTTTTGGAGGCATTATAGAACCCAATACTGATAACAATTCTAAAATATTCCCTTGGAATTACTTCAAACTATTTTTTCAAACAAACATTATGCAATTTTAAAAACCAAATACACACCTTTTTCTTACTTTTTATGAATTTGATATTAAAACTGAATTATCTCTATGATTTCGGATCTTCAATATATGAAATTTGGCCCTAAGGTATCCCTCTGAATCCTCGTTCAAATTCCATAGGTGTAACCTGATTTGGATTCTTCAAGGCAAAGCTATGTCCAAACTCCCACAATGACCTAATTATGGACTAGTTCCATAGAGCGAACTTGTACGGATTTCCACATGTCACTGTTTGCTCCTTTGGCTCTGAAATTTATAGATAGAAAACTAAAGTCCGTGTAATTCTAGTCTATTTTTACAAAATTTCAATCCGATGCTCAGAGAGAGAGTTATGAATATTTTTCCACGATCACCTCTTTGAGATGAAATTCGGGAGCCTAAAAAATCCCTAACTTACATAGATCATATCTCTGAAAATATTGTGAACCAAGCTCCGAAATTTTGCGACAATGTGCCACAGGATTTCTGTTTCGTGCTCTAATAATTTCAAATTTTGAACCTTCGTCTAAACAAAGTTATAGCGATAATTCCACAATGACCTATTTGGAGCAGCGAAAACCAGAATCCAAACCTCTGATACCAAATGTTGTGAAACTAGCTCCAAAAATAAAATAAAAGAGATATCAAAGCATTAGAAATAAGTCACTTCGAGGGGGAAACTTCCAATACATTATATGAATGAACAATTCTCGGATGATACTAATGAAAAACCTCCTTTCTATATATAGGAGTCCAAGTGGCCACAATGTAATCCTAGTGGGGCCACAATGTAACCCTAGCCGACCTAACAATAATAATGTAAGGGCACAATAATAACAATATGGGGGTTACAGGGGTACAACAATAACAATAAGGGGGGATACACTAACATAATCAGGGACTACAATATTAATATAGGGACTTAACATTTGCTCAGTTTAGTTTTGGAGCTCTCTTCTATTCTCTCTCTCTCTCTCTCTCTCTCTCATACTCTTGAGCACTTAAAGTATTCTTAGAGCACTCTTGGAGAGTGATTCATACTTGGAGATTTGGAACAAGAAGGCAAAGGAAAATTAGGAAAGTAGAAGGGGACATCAGGATCAACATCTACAATGGGTTTTGAGTGAAGGTACCGAGTTGCATGTATGATTTCCTCACTATTTTTGGCATGCATGGTGTATGCATGTGGATTTACGTAGCCTTCCCATTTCCTGGATAGCCATGGTGATTGTGGGTTTATTTCCATTGATTGTTTTCTAGTTGGTTCTCATGATTCATTTATATATTGGGTTGAGTTATTAGTTCCTAGAGCCTTGGTTAGACAAACGCTTTGGAGCCCAATGAACATATATTGGGTTCAGTTACTAGTCCTGGAGCCTTGGTTGGAAAAATTCTTTGGAGCCTGAGAACAACTGGGGTTGAGTTACTAGTCCCGGAGCCTTGGTTGGAACAAACACTCTGGAGCCTTGTAGAAGCTTGGATAGATACTAATCCATGATGGTTAGTTATGTCTGACCATGATGTGTAATCATTGGTTTTGGGTTGAGACAGTTTGGTCTCTAGAGCCTTAGTTTGGTGTTGATTGATGTGTTTGATAAAGTCCCACATTAATGCTTGGAATATGGCACCAGGATTGGTTGAAGTGAGGCTTGGCTCAACCAATATATGGTCGAGTGAAACATGAAAGTCCCATCTACGGATGTTTTTTACATTCAATAATGAATATCTTATTCCTCTGGTATTCAATATGCAAATATAGTATTTTATGTATGGATTTCATTGTTATTGTATCCATGGTATTTATATTTTTATTATGCTAGTTATGAGAATGTATTCGATCAGTGATGATGTATGATTCTATTCATTTTTTTTTCCTATAAATGAATATCCCATGTATCTATGGTATAATTGATTGTATGATAGCTTATGGTGTAGGGGAGAAATGATTCTTATCGATTCTTAGATAAGAAAGATACCCCCTTGTTTAAATATGTTGTTCATACCTGTAGACGCTATGTTTGTGATATGTTTGACAAAATTATTGTCATGGCTGGGTGGGGATGGATGAGTTTTGGTTGATGTTATTGGTTCTATATTTTTTTTTAATGTTATTTAATCTCTCCTGAAGTTACAAGAAGTTATGGGCAGTGACCTGGGCTCAGGGGTTGTGTTTGGGCCTAAGGTGCTAGCTTGACAAGGATATCCCACGTATCTAGGGTCTATAGCCACTCAATTTCCCTTATAAGACCACAGCTCAGCCTCAAAGGGGCACAAAATCCATCCCCCATCAGGGAATAGGGCTCGGGGAAGTTGGATTACCCCTTGGGGTTGTCAATGATGAAGTGTAGGCCGTGTTTTTGGTGTTTCCGTTGGTTCCACTTAAGGTCATATAGGAGGTTGAATCTTATATTATTAACCTCTTGTCACATGTTTACCCTAGCTGGCTGGTTACTTGGGTAGATGTGGGAAGAGGGTGTTACAACAATATAATCAAATCCTACATAACAATACTAATGCAAGGGCACAAAATAACAATAGTGGGATTTTATGGGGAACAAAAATAACAGTATGGGTGATACATGGATTCAAAGATAAAAATAGAGGCTACAATAATAATAATAAAAATAATAATAAGGGGAATACACTAGTATTATAGGGACCTAACATTATTTTGTGGTGTTGAGTTGCATCACCTTTATGAATTTAGATTCTGCAAGTCCTCCCAGAATAGAATTGACTGATTTGGCATTGAATTTGTATTTATTCTTTCCTACATCATCTAATGTAATGGATCTTGTGTATTGATACCCCCTTTCGAAAACTTCCCATACATCTACTCCAAGATATTACGAGTAGGACCTCATTATGATCCTCCAAAATATGAAGTTTTTACCATTAAAAAATATGGATTTGATGGAAACACTTTTTCTTTCCCACTCATTTTTGTAGTATATTCCTTCTAGTGATCGAGCTACTTATATAAGGATTTGTATTTGAAGCCAATCATTAGAAATATTGGGAGGGGGGTGAATCAATATTTCATGAAATTAGTGTTTTTTCTTTTATTTTGGAATGTTAATGACTAACCAAGCTGCACATTTCTAGAAAAAATAATAAGAGCATATAATCACAAATGACATCAATAAATTAGCACACACATTATCACATGGGAAACTTGATTTTTAGGTGGAAAACCAAACTTGGAAAAACCTATTGGAGGCTACTACCTTCACTAAAATCTCTAGCTACTACTAGAAGTAAGAAACCACTCCATATAAACTCTTGTGATCCATGTTTCACAATATTTCAGACTGGGAACACTTTTAACAATGATTGATCTGGTAGGGAACTTTTTATATTGTTTCAAAATGAACCCACACATACCATTCTTCTCAAACAAGATATCAAGGCCTCTCTACAACAAGTCTTTGACAAGAAAACCTACTCATTTGACTACCAAACCCTAGCTCATCAAAATGAATACGAACCAACCTTTTCAATAGCCAATCTCACCATCAAACCATATTTGAAAATGAATAGCAAAAAAACTCTTAATAATGCCAAAACCCTATGTTTAAAAAATATGATCATGAAGCCCTAACTCATAAATTATGATCAAATATGAACTTCATACTCAATTCCAAACCCTAATGTTCAAACATGGAATGACTCTATATTAAATTCACTTACCATACATCCAAATTTAAGAAATAATTCATCATAAGCATTATCATCACTTTGACTAAAGTAGTTTAGGACAAAAACATTAATTAATGTCAAAATTTCTACCAAACCCTAATAACTCAATAAGTATACTACAGCTTTCTTAATGAGTGATCATGGACCCATGCTCAGATGACTTTCTAAATGATCATAGCCATCATACTTTGTAATCTTGTATGAATCTTGAAATCATATCCTAAATGGATGAAACTAGATTTGGGGCCTTCTACCTCGTTATTCGATAGTACGAGTCTAACCATGTGAATAAATGAGTTGGATTCGAACATGGTAAAGGTACGAAAATTCCCCAACCCATTGCAGTCATAGAGATGAAGTGAAAGAGTGTCATGTTCAAGAGAAAATCACTACCATTAATAGGTTTAATGTCTTGTTTTCCAAATTTCCCAACAGTTTCAGGATAGTAACTCTTTACTTTTGACAAGGTTGAGGAGTATAACATATCATTGATCTATATGTTCATCCTTCAAATGAATCCTTCTGATTATTTTTAATGAACCAAGGGAAGGAGTGTTTTGGTATCGTCATGCATGAGGATTCCAATTCTATTTAATAGTTTTACAAGTCCAAGGAATGTGTAACTTGACTTCTTTTTCATGTTTATATTGTTTGAAAAATAGGTGAAAACTAAAAATACAAGATGTTCCTTTTTGTAAATTTGTTCGTTGGGCTCAAAAATGCGTTAAATGATACCCATGAGAACCTTTTAGCCATGCTTGAATAAAGTATTCATTTTTCATAAATATTATATCTAGTCTTGAAAATGGTTAAACTTGTAATGGGAAGACATCTTTTAATTTACTTTAACGGGTTCGAAAAGACAATTTCTCAACAATCTTTTCATGTTTTAGGAGTATGCAAAGAGCTTAAAGAGGACTCCTCCTGGAGGAACGAGTTTTATAAAGGGTTGTGACTGGTTCCAATAATAATGGAACTGCTCAAAACACGTAGAGATTAAGAAGTTGGATAATAATATCACTCACTTCCGTGATTCCCCAGGAAAGGGTAAAAAACCAAGTGAATCACATTATCGACCAATTAGATGGTGATGATTGAATGAGAAAATCGTAAGGTTAATCTGGAAAAAACTAGCTGATAAAAAATGGCAATCACGAGCTGTAAAGTATGAAGATGGTTTCATTTTTACAAAAGCTTGAAACATGTGGAAACTATGCTTGGAATTGGTTTCATTTTTACACAAGCTTGAAGCAAATGAAAAAACTATGCTCGAAAGTGGTTTCATTTTTACACAAAATTGAAATAGAGAAAAAAACTATGCTTGAGAGTGGTTTCATTTTTACACAATATTGAAACATCGAGAAACTGTGTCTGAGATAAATACATTATCCCCAGCATAATGGTAGATTCAAGCTCCCCAGCTTCATTTCGTCTGAAAACTCTTCCCATGGACCCAAAATAAATCGATGGTTCACAAATATGTTCACCATGAAGGAAGAATGAGGAATATGGGTGTATGAAATGAAGCTAACATATTTGAGATCAAAATAGAGATCATAGTCAAAGAGTCAAATCAATAGGAGAGGATTTGTTTCATTTTTTAACAAGCTTAACACAATAAATAAATCTGCTCCGAAAATCTTGTTTCATTTTTTAACGACATTGGCATAAGAAAAATAACTATGCTCAGGGAACCTTGCTTCATTTTTTAATGAGCTTGAAAAAAGAAAATGAACTATGTTCAACGACCTTGTTCCATTTTTTAACGAGATTGACACAATAAAAGGAACTCTACTCAAGGACTTGTCTCATTTTTAATGAGCTTGACACAGGAAAAAGAACTCTACTATGATGTTATTTACCTTGATCATGGCCCCAAAGAGGAAATGGCTTCAAAGAGGTTCTCATCAAATGAGAGGACAATGCTCTGGAAGGGATACATATCAAGGGATTTAATAGAAATATTAGGCTCCAATTCCCCTAGTAAATGATTTACCATATCACCAATTGGATCCATGTCCAAATAAGGTGATAAAGTAGTGTAAGGTTATTCTTCAACAATAGATAGTGGCAGGGGACAAGTTTTCACATAATTAACCAGTGGCGGGGGAGACACCACTTACATATTTGGAACATTTAGGGAAGTTGGATGATTGGATGTCAAATCAGAACTGATGAATGAAAGTTGATCAATAGTCACATTTTTCCATCATGCGGGAAACACATCACTTGAAAGAGTGTGGAAATGATAGCTTTCATAGCATAAAGATAATATCGCTCCAAGAGAAAATTGAAATTTAACAGGCCCATAACTACCATAACATCAATACATACAATTTTTCCTTTCAAAGTAATAGGAAACTGAGGAAGGATCCCTAAAGGTTGAATGGTTCTTCTATTAAAAGCTAACATATTTGGAGCAAGTGAAACAAGTTGAGGGGAACCCAAAGCTTGCCAAGAAGTTGACGATAGAATTCCAATAGAGGCACCCTCATCAATAACAATGCAATATATATGGTTATCGCAAGACTTCACCCTGATTTGGAAGGGAATGTAAGAAGGATTATGAGGTTCTATCAATTGATTCCAATCAAAGGAAATAACCTCATTACTTCGACATGGTTCCATGGCAATAGGAGGAATTCCCCCTTGTTCAGTAGAATCAAAATAAATGAGAATAACTTAAGCAATATGATCTCCACTCTCGATGGGAAAAGTGCGATCAATTGAAGGTGGAATTAGGTTAACCACTTTCTAAAGGAATGGTTTGTTGGGAACAGGCTAATGGGATTCATTTTCAGTGATAATTGGATTGATCGCAGATGCATTCAACTCAATTACTTCATCAACTAGTGGAGGATTCAGGGAAATGTTTTGATAACTAGTTGGAAGTTGTTGTTAAGAAGTAGTAAGGGTTTCTAACAGTTTAGAGGCTTCATCCAAACAAGGGAAAAGGTGAATTATATGATTCCCTTCACATAACTTATAGGGAAAATTAAATTTACCCTTATTTCCGTGGACCTTATTAGTAATAGTCGATGGTTGGTCACGAGCATGATCTCTAGAGGCTAATGACAAGGGCTGATACGAGCCTGCATACCACACTTCGTTGGTTGGAAGAGTTGCTCTATTTTTTAACTCCTATCCTACTCTGAACTCACCACCTAAACCTCTGTTTTAACCTTGGAACCCATTTATTCATGCACTTATACTCATTCCTAAACTCTCTTTATGTTTTTCATATTAAAGGTTATACATAAAATTAATTATTAATTTAATAGATTTTATATCCTAAATAGATTTTTCAACTCATATATTTTCTTTCCTAAAGTAATTTGATGAGGCACCGTGTTAATCTACATGGAATATGGATTGGTGCAGGAACGATTCATGTACCAGCTAGTGGTTCCTGCACTTCCGAGGCAGCTGTCAACAATATGTTAGATTTTCCATACGTGCTCGACACAACTCAACAACCATGCAGATCTCTCGTCAAGAGGACCAGTTCATCATTTACTGAGCTCAGAGCGTAGAGAAGGAATAAAATATGAAGACCTATACTTAGGCCATGTGTCTTAGTTTAGCGTTTTGATAACAACCAAAATGCTTAAGTTAAACTACTGTTATATTTTTTGTTACGGCCATAGGCCAACACTATGTATTTAATTTAGTTTTTTGATAGAGGATAGCTAGCGATGTTGTAGAAAATTTTGTTGACGACTATAATAATTTTGGTATCACCTTTTTCTAGGCTGGATCATAGATCCACGATGTAAATTTTCTCTTTTGAAACTTAATACAAGGGAATGTGATAGTATGAAATTTTGTGTTTTCAATTTCATTGTGATGTGTCATTAAGTGACTGAGGTACCAGATCTCATAACACGGAAACGAGATGGTTGGCTAGGGCCCAGTCAACCCAAATCGTTCTCCCCTTATTTTCAGGTGAGTTTAACTTAGTTTATTTATGCAAAGCATGAAGCAAATCTTATTTAATTCTCTCATAAGTAACAGGCTTTAATTCTCTTGCAAATTGTGTGTCGCATATTTGAGGTGTGTGTGGGTTTTATTATGAATGATTCTTAACTTATATATTTTTCCTTTGATGCTTGTTTTATTTTTGTGAGAGGAGAGCAGTTAAGCTGGTTGCACCAGTACAATTTTATTTCTGCAAGTCAAAATTCCTTTGTTTATTTTTTAAAGTTCTTTTTATTTTCTTTCCTTCTATAAGATCTTCATTTATTTTCTGCAAATAGTGTTTATACCTGAAAAAAAGGATTCTTGATATTTCCAGCTCAGTTAAGAATTAATTTGCATTGATAAAATGGAAATGAAAACTTCACAATATGAAGGTCTATGCTTGCACTTAATATTTATGTGGAATAATTTAAATTAATGTTAAAATTCTTACATGAACTTTTGAGTTAAAACATTTTAAAGTGAAAATCTAATTCATATGATAAATACTCATCTAAGGAAAATCTTGCTGACACGTGGATCAATTCATTTCTTTATTTTCATGAAGGAAGTTCATTGTTTTATGAAGATTTAGTCTGAAATTTAAAATCATTTCTTATTTTTGAATCTAAGAGTGGTTGAAGAATGTTTTTTCTTATGAGGGTTTATTTTCGAGTTCTATTTTATTTGCAATTTATTTACTTTAGTTAAACACGCTCTTTATTTTCTGTAAGTGATTTGGAAACCAAGTACATGAATACTGGTTTTTTGGTACAACAACCTCTGTTCTGGTACAAGAACTAATATCATGGTACAGGTTCAAAGTGCTATAGTACATAGACTCATAGCTCCTATATGAAGGTTCAAATATTCAGCGCAGGTATAAAACACACTTCTAGTGCATAAAATTCATTCCCGTGCGGGAACAACATTCCTGTAGAGGAACACTGTTGCAGTACAGGAAAGACAATTTAGTGTAGGAAGGAATATCTTTGAAGAAGACATATATCCTGAATAGCCTAATTAGCATTCTGTCTCATAACTACATTGTAGTTAATCTTAAATGTTAATTTATTAATCAATATTGTTCACAATGAGTTGAGAGTTCCTTTTATTTCGAGTTTCTGCAAAGTACTTTCCTTTTATCTTCCAGCACTACAATTTCTTTGGTATTAATTGTCGTGTGATCATTTTCTTTCGATCCTGCAAATTGTAATTAAATAAGTAGGAATAGAATTAGGAAATGTTCAAATCATTATTGGCATTTCCTGTGCTACGCCTCTAAGATCATGAAGCCCCGGGGTTGACAATTAAGTGTTGAAGGAGTTTGTTAAATTCCAATTCATACACCCAACATTTTGGAAATGTTATCGGGGAGGCGTTTTAAGATTGGTAGGAACATTCCCTTTTTTTGCAATAGGGGTAAGTCTGCTATTATTTTTTCTGCAATGTGCTTCTATTTTTTGAAGGAATTTATAAGTGTTGGTTTCTTATTTTAATTGTAGCATTTGATTGAGATTTTTCATGTTTTGTCATTGTTTTTTTTAGATGAATGCCTAAAACGGGTAGGGGTTTGAAGCCCAATAGGGGCTGAGGAAACACTGATTAATCTAAAACTTTTTTTCATATTGGGCCTTCTCTTGCAGGAAAAAAGTATAAATAGACACAAACCCATCATGTAGGAACTGTCCACTTGGACTTTGGTGATAGTAGTTCGGGTGTGATACAACCAAAGAAGGGGAAGAAAGAGACCGTTGGAATTCAAAGAAATTTAACCCGCACTATATAGTCGACCTTCTCAGCTTGTTGAGAGTGGTTCACTTGGAGGTACAAAAATGGAAGAACATGAAGACCATGCTGAGGGAAGTGGAGAAAACCAGGTAAATAAGGAACAATCCACCTTCGAATTTCTGATTTTGGATCCAGATATAGTTGTGCAAGTTAAGAATATTCCTCCATCATATCTTCCTCATTTCCATGGTAAGGTACATGAGGACCCAGATTATTTCTTATTTGATTTCAAAATATTATGTAGAAGTTATGATTACTCCACGGATTCTCATAAGTTAAAGTTGTTTCCTGCAACTCTCAAGGATTCAACACTACACTGGTTCATAGGATTAAGAGGAAATACTATAGCTTCTTGGGAGCAAATGAAGAGATTGTTTTTGTTGAAATATTAGGAATATTGTAAAACTAGAGAAATGCAGGATGAAAACTTCACCATTGTGCAAGGTGATGATGAGACCTTGGAAGATTATCTAGAAAGATTTTTGTATATCTTCCAAAGGTCAAAACACAAATTTTATCTAAGTACTATTAGAAACTTGTACTTACGTGGGCTTACTGATGATGCTAGAAATAATTTTAATTTTTTAGGAAAACAGGATATTGCTCAAAAACCTTTTGATCAAATTTGTGACTTGTGCAGGAAATTCTCACAGAATCAATCTAGATCTGGTAAAGGAATATGTAGTAAAAATAAAAAACTTGGATCTACAAATTCTATGAGTATTGGCTTGGAGAATAAAATTGAAAATATGAAAACTGAAATAGTGAATATTGTTAGAAAGCAAATAGACTCTTTGAAATTTTAGCAAAAAATTGTAGAAGAACAAGAGTCATTATATATTTTTTGTCCAAAGTGTAGGAAAAAAAATGTTTTAAGAGAATGTCCTAATAATGTTAAAGGAACTAATAAATGTGTGATATGTGCAGAGAACCATACCAGTGAAAAATTCCCTTCCATACCTGAATTGAAAGAAGTATTTAAAAGAGGGAATTCTGTACCTGAGCCATTGCATGCTATGGGAGGACAAAGAAATTAGCCTCAGGTATGGTTCCAGAATCTCCACCACATTTTTTTGGTTTTAATACACATCCATATTCCTATCTTAACACTAATCACTCTCAACATTGGCAGCATGGTAACCATTTTCAGTATGGACAACCCTCCCAATCTTGGAAACAAGTATGGAGAGGACCAAACCATTCACATCCTTCCTATCATGCACCTATGCAATCATAACCTCCTACATATTCATCTCACCCAATGCTGCAACCATCATTGCCCCAGGTAAGTCAGCATACGCCACCATTACCTTTACCTCCACCTTTTATACCACCTAAACTACATTATCAACCCATACCAAACCCTAATAATAAAGTGGTACAAATTCTTCATTCCATCAAACCGCTTCCTCCACCCAGTTATCAGTCCATGTCGGTTGGGTTCAATGACCTCCAACTGAGATCAGGTAAGGTAGTAACATCAGAAAAAAAATCAGTCTGTTAGAGTCCTATAAATTATAGGATCTCAAGGTGATTGAGTATTTTATAGTTGTAATTTCATTTTGTACATGATTTTCAATCTTCAAATGACCTCTAAAAAATGAAAAAAGAAAGGAGAGTGTGTGAAAGAAAAGAAAAATAAAACCCTACAATAGAATAACACTGAAAGTGTTGCAAGTCAAAATGCTACAACTGATAATTCAGTTTGTTCAATTCATACATTTTAAGCATGATTGAACAAGTTTGACTTTATGTTGAATAGGTTAGTGAATAAAGAGTTACCAAATAGTTTAATCTTGGTAAGTCAGTAGTTAGGTAGAAAAGAAATTGATTCAACAGTGTAATATGAACCAGTTGGAGAAATAAGGGATAGCATAGGATAGATTTTCATAAAAAAAAGAGATAATTTGGGTCTACTAGTTCAAATGCACCCTGAAAAGGAAAAGAAGAAAAATGTTAGGTTAGAAGAAAGGGTAGGTAGAGGAAGAGAAGGTGATTTTGGAAAAAGATATTAAAAACTTTGGGAAAATACATGAAATACTATATCCTAAGTTGTAGAACGATGACATTTTATATGTTGGAAAAATTAAAAGGATACATTTTTATATCCTAAGTTAGAAAGTGTTATTTATACAAATACAAATATAGTCAGGAATTATACTTTTATTTCCATATTTCCCTAAATTTTTTACTATCTATATATTCCTTTCCACACATTTCGGCTTCCCCGACCCCACCATTCATCTGTCACATCATATTATCATCCTGGCACCTTTCCCTTCATCTCACCTCATCCATCATAATCAGACGATTAATATTCTTCTTCGCCACCCTACACCATCTGAAATTTATCGTCAGGGAGGGGGGGTGTCCTGAAATTAGTGGTATCGGGATAGACCCCACATCACACGTGGCGGGTGTTGAGGTATAAAAGGTGTCTTTTTAATGTCTATTTATCCTACATTAATTATCAATCCAGGTGCGATTTTTTATTTCAAGAGTGTACTATGTCTGAGGCTACAATTCAATCTAAGAGTAATGCCTTGTAAGATGTAGTACAATGTTCTAAATACAAAAGTAAACGGATTCTTGGAAATGAAATCTAACTACAATAACATGAACTCAAATGCTCTAAAATCCAATCATTCACTCGGTAAACATCAATCGAGGATACAGTAGCAATAACTCATTCCTCTAGAAATTGATGCAATTGAAATCAAACTGGAAAAAGACAATCAATATGGGAACGAGGAAGCAATAACCAGTGTTTTCTACAGTTGACAGTCCCGCTTTAAAGTAATTAAAAGGAAATAGAAACTGAACTAAAGCTGCTATTGAAAGTAAACTAGGAAAACTCTTTAAAACCAAACTGTTTGCAATCTGTAAACTAATGAATTGGAAATGAACAACACACTGGAAATGAACAACAATGTAAATGGGTAGCAAATTGTAACTTAAAAGAATTGAACAACAAATACTAACTAATGAATCTATGGAACAACAAATCCCATTGAACAACAATCTGTAATTAAGAGAATTGAATAGAAATCAGAACAGAACAACAAATGGAATCAAATGCTAAACAACAAAGCTCTGTTAAAGCGTAACAAGATAAATGACACAGGCATGAGGATTCTTGTTAGAATGGAACATCGATGCGATTCATCAATGTAACACGCCAATATCCATAAAAAATTAAAAAAAAACCCGATTAACTTGCAAACTGTAATAAAATCAAATATTAACTATCTCACAAAAATAATGAAAAGATAGAGATACAAACAGGGTATCGATCCACCAGGGCCGGGCCCATAGCCACTAGTGAAATTCCATTGAGCTTTACTCCAGAGATAAGAAATTAATCGACAATGAACTCTTGTATTAATCAGACATAAATCATGTTTACAGCAGTCGCTCTCTGATCGCGAGAGTTAAGAAATTACATAGTTACAAAAGAAATTCCATAATCATCCCCCATCATACATAATACATGCTCTCCTTTTATAATAAAAAAGAGGAGAAATTAAATAGTAAATATGATCCCTCATAACAATATCAGATTGTCCCCAACAACTTTATCTACAAGAAAATATATTTCCATCAATATTTCAATAGGAACAAGTCGAATTTGGATTTGCAGCTGAAATAATTTGGAAGACAGTCGCAACAGTAAATCTAAGAAAATTGTGCTCAAAGAACCTTTTGTTTCTCTCAATACAGGCCTAATTTCGGCAAACCGTTCTTTGATAAAGTTAATTCGTTTCGTTCTAGACAAAACCCAAGTTCCGAATTTTCCATATTCTTATCCATTTGCCCAAAATATCAACCGCAAAATTGTCACTTCTTATTCCAGCGAATTTCTGAGTTGGAGTATTGAATGATGTGCTGGAGATCAAATCTGCAATCTAGCAAATATCTTGGAGGCTAAAATAGTGAGTGCTATTACAAAATATATTAATAAACCATCATTGATAAAATTATGCATAATAATCATCAATTTATTAAAAATAAAGGAGAAGAAATAATATTTATCCATAAGAGCATAAGTAATTATAAAATGGATTTATATGATAAATTATGATAAATTACATGATAAAGAAGAGTAGAAATGGATGAAATAAGTGTTAAAAAGTGGTCGTATTTGCGGCCCAACATACCCCCAAACTGAATATATTGGATGTCCTCATGCAACCCAGAACTGAATATATTGCATGTCCTCATGCAAGCCAAAGAAAAAAACCCATGTGTTAACTAAGCAAAAAATTGTTCATCCCAACTCATGAAATGGATGGAACAAATGAATTTTTCCTCAAATAATGAATATTAAATTTTAGCAATCTTGATGAAGGCGTAACAATTTTTACAGTTGACGTTCAACTATATGTATATGAAGTTATAGAAGAATGTGACATAAGTAACAACAAACTTCATTAACCATTTTATCAAAAATCAGATCGTTTTGATGCACGGATCATGAGATATAAACAAAATGGTTGTAGGTGATAGTGCATAATTTTTGAAATTTTATGAACTAATTTCGGGTTTGTGTATTTTAATGACACCTCTTTGTTATCTAGAAATCACAAGGATTCAGTTCATAGTTATAAAGATATATGCAAATCAATTTCTGCACTGTATAAAAATGAAATTGTATGCCTTAAATGAGAAAGAAAGTGGAAAACATCCATCATGTGTAGCAATTCCTCCCCCAAACTGAAGAATTAGCATGTCCTCATGCAATGCCAAAAGACAAAGAGAGGTGGTTGCTACAATCTGTTGAAATCTATGATTGGTGTAAAACAACATGGAATAAGGGAGGTGTTGAGAATGAATAAGAATATCAATGGATGATAAAGAATATTACTGACATGGTCAAACGAAAGAAATGAAAGAAATCAACACTCCCCCAAACTGAAAGATGAGATGTCTCTAAAAAAATGGTAAGTGGTAAAGATGTGGAATGAATGATGATAAATAATGCTCAATGGATTTTCATGAAATTCTCCTAAATTCATAATAAATCAGAAAATTATGCTATTTTACCTCAAGTGTTACCTCCGAAAAAATGAGAAATGAAATGTAGGGACTGGCCTTTGTTGAAGCTGATGTAGGCTGAGGAGATACTGAAAGCGATACAAAAGGTGGAAGCCATGCAAGCACATCATGTCTGAAGAATTATGAATGTTCGCGAGCCTTTGCTGTTAGTTGCAATAGTGTGGTCATGCTGTGAATAGAATTTCCCCCCATATTTGTTGTTCTCCTGTAAACAAATCACGATTCTGTATGCAATTTTCTTGAATCCACAGTTTTAGTTTTGAATGGAAACAGATAAGATGCATGTAAAAATTAAGCAAAAAAACTTCTATAGAAATGAAGTATGAATATTATGGCAAATAGAAGAGCAGCGTACTACATAGCAATTGTACAACATGGAAATGCATACATACTTATGATATGATCAACAAATTATCGCATTATTGAAATCAATGCATATTTTGAAATCGTGAATAGATATGGAAATGTTTATGTAATTATTCGAAAATAAGGGAAAATGACAGCTGATGTGAAAAAAGTACTTATGCGGTCATTATCCACATAAACCATTATGATCGATTTATAAATAAATTTCATGCATAAGAGGTTCTAAAAAAAGGGTTTAGGAGCATACTCTCATTTGATATTAGATAAAGAGATAAAAAAAGGGGTTTATCATTACTATTGATTTGTGAAAAATATGACTCCAATACCATCAGCAGAGCTCTGTTGCCCACAGGTGTCTATAACCTTGACAAAGTTGCTTTCTCACCCCTGGAGCCATTATCCTTTATTTATGCCTAGGGAAGTGCTGTGTGATGTCATTATGGAGGCCACTATGCTGGCTTGGGAACCAGATGAATCACAATGCCATTCACTAGGAAGGAGTGAAAGGTGGGCAGGCCGGCTCGTGATGAGACCTCCTGTTCCAAGGAATTTTCATTTTTCTGAGTTTTCCATTGGCTCATATCCCTGGTGTGGTGGCCATAATGGGAATGTCACTTCACTGCTCCCTTATGATCATGGTAGGATGGCTCTTGATGAGACCCCCTATCCTCCATCGGCCATATCATAGAATTGTTAGTAATCATATAGAGATTTTTTTCTTCTTTTTTCATGTAGCACTTCCCTATTTATGTATAGAGGATGGCTCAAAACTCCTTAAGAATAGGGATGGTGGAAGAAGTCTGAACATCTCATAGAAAAAGTATTCCCTTATTCTTATTCAATAAATAAAAATCAAAGAGAGTTATGAAGATTTAGGGAAGAACAAACATGATAAAGATAACCGATCATATTAATTTTAGTGAAAATAAAGACAACAAAGTGATATAGATGGTTGTGTACTTTCCTTTTCTTATCACTACGGAACAATTTCTTAAAAATTACAATTTCTCTTGATTTGTTGATTCCAGTAATCTCTAATTTTTGTGTCCTTGCATAAATTGTATGTTTGTATTTAGAAGAATTCACAAAAATCCTCAAAATGTTGTTTTAAAACAAGAAAAATGCACGCAAAAAGTGTTGTTACTTAGATGGAACAACTGTTGTTCCTTAAGAGGAACAACCAAAACAATCTGCGAAAATGTTGTTCCTTTCAAATGGAACAGCAGAAACATGCAGAAAAAGTGTTGTTCCTTTTGAAAGGAACAACAAAAATAAACACAAAAAACGTGCTATTCCTTTAGAGGAATGACTGTTGTTCCTTAAGAGGAACAACAAACAAATATAAGCACCCAAGGACGCTATTCCTTAAGAGGAACAATATGAAAAATAAAGGCACACAAAAAAGTGTTGTTCTCTATAAGGAACAACAAAAAAAATGCATGCAGAAATTGCTGTAGGGAACAGCAAAGGAAAAAAAATAGAGGAAAGAACAAAGCTAATGTGCAATCCATTGTCAAGCAAATCCAATCAAATAGAAAGGAAAATTTGTGTACAGGTTTCAAGAAAAAGTAATTTTTTACAGAATTGGTGCTACCGAAGAATTGACTTCTGCAATTGAAACTTGCATGGTGGGGTCCTTATTGTTCAATTTCCACTGGATTGGAAACTACAATTTGAAGGGATCAACACCTAAAACACAAAAACATAAAAGAAATCAGAAAATAAATAACACTTTATTAAGTTACAACAGCTATGATGTTATTTCCCAAGGGAATATCAATCTGTTAATGGAAGAAAAATGATATTTTTGAAAAATGTTTTGGCAGCAGTGACATGAATCTTGAAATGGAAACCAATTCTTCATTTCTTCTTGTTATGAATCTGTTAGGTAATGAACTGGATGAAATGCCCTTGTTTCACTAAAATTTCTTTCAAGAATCGCCCGTCCATAAATTGACCTTCTTTGTTCTCCTAAGACCTGCAAAAAAACAAGTGTTTACCTACAATAAAATATTAAATCATGGATAAAGAGAGGTGTACGGGCTCCCTTAATCCAATAATTATGCAAAAAACTAACAATTAGTTACTCTGTAGAACAAATCCATGGAAAAATAAAACAAATTTTATTTGTCACCTTCGGGAGAGCAGTGGTCAACTATACTAACCAGCAGTGTTTTAATAATACCTTCTTTGTTTTTCGTTTGATTTAAGTGATTCCAAAGCCAAATGAGAGATAATTCAAAGTTTTATCTCCAATAGAAACTTTTTTTAAAAATTCCATGTAATGGTATGTTAAATTTTCTTAGAAAAACCTGCATAATAGAGTCATTTTCGATTTTCCAGCTCAGACCAACAGTTGATATTTCAAGAATAAATTTTTCGTTTGATGGAGGATTGAACCGATTCAAATTGGAGACTAAAGTAGATTCATTTAGTGATCTGTAATAGAAACATTTTTTGAAGAAAAGAATAATTGATGGGTAAAATATGCTAGTGAACAACCGAGAAAACAGAGTTTCAAGAGTGCTGATTTATGATAGGCAGTCAGTATTTTGGTCATAAATTCCTCATATGATATCGAAATTGAGTGATTAAAATTTATTTCTAAAATATATTCATAGAGTAATCTACCATAGAAACATGTTTTAAAAATATAGTCATTTAGGCCTCCAAAAACTGACTGTCCCAACTATGTTGTTGAGCTGCCTAGTAGACAACCCTGTCAATGTTTTGGTTCTAACTTTTTCGTTTCAAATCCAAATGGAGTGATTCAAATTGGGTTGGAAAGTAGACATCAGGAGCTACTTATTATAGAAATAGGTTTTAAAAATATTCATTTTTGGTCCCCCAAAAAATTACTGTTTCAACTGTGTTTTCAGAAATTTCATCAAGCCCACAAGCCAAAAGATTTGATATTCAAGCAATTTTTCCATATTGGTGATAAGTGTTTGTAGAATTTTTATTTTCAATATAATTCATATACATACATAAATGAATTAAAATATTTATCATTGATTTTTATTTTCACATCTTGTTGCAACAAAACAACTACTTTTACAAAAATTAAAAAAAATGTGTTTATTTTATTTCCATATTTATTTTATTTTCTCGACTAACCTACTCTTATTTGAAAATCGAATATGCTTATGTATAAGAGTATCTCCAGTGGAGCCATTTTTGAAATAATGCCTGTAGTATGTACATACCCAAATTTGAAAAATGCATGTTGATAAATAGTAAGATATTAGAAGCCAACTTCCCTTGTAAAAAAAATTGGGCGAAAATTCTTAATTTCTTGGGAATCTTGTTCAGTCTCTTCTATTTGGCTATGTACCTCAGGAAAGGATACAGATGGTGACTCTATGGCCTGAAGGGAACTAGTAGGTTGTATAGAAATAACTTTCCTAGGTCCTACTGATGGCTGAGATTCAGTTTTCTTAAGAATTTCGCCAATAAAGGTCGTTCTCCCAAGGGTCACCGGTCCCTTAGGTTTTTCAGGTTTGGGAGGAATTTTGTCTTGTTTAGCTTTTCTATTCATTCAAAAAAACAAGCCTTCATTCCTACCTAAAGAAAGAAATTTACCCAATTTTGCTGTGAAGTAGGCTGTGAGCAAGTATGTTCCTTGCTCGGTGCGCAGGTTCTTACCTTCCGTCTTTAATACCCAATTCTTCCCAAGCAGAAAAAAAGTTCAAATGTGCATCACTCCTTCTAAATGGCATACACTCTCCCCGACAATGGCACCAAAATGTTGAGGTATAAAACGTGTCTTTTTAACACTTATTTATCCTACATTAATTATCAATCCAGGTACGATTTTTTATTTCAAGAGTGTACTCTGTCTAAGGCTGCAATTCAATCTAAGAGTAATGCCTTGTAAGATGTAGTACAATGTTCTAAATACAAAAGTAAACAGATGCTTGGAAATGAAATCTAATTACAATAACATGAAATCAAATTCTCTAAAATCCAATCATTCACTCGGCAAACATCAATCGAGGATACAGTAGCAATAACTCATTCTGCTAGAAATTGATGCAATTGAAATCAGACTGGAACAAGACAATTAATCTGGGAATGAGGAAGAAATAACCAGTGTTCTCTATAGTTGACAGTCCTGCTTTAAAGCAATTAAAAGGAAATAGAAACTGAACTAAAGCTGCTATTGAAAGTGAACTAGGAAAACTCTGTAAAACCAAACTCTTTGCAATTTGTAAACTAATGAATTGGAAATGAACAACACACTGGAATTGAACAACAATGTAAATGGGTAGCAAATTGTAACTTAAAATAATCGAATAGCAAATACTAACTAATGAATCTATGGAACAAAAAATCCCATTAAACAACAATCTGTAATTAAGAGAATTGAATAGCAATCAGAACGGAACAACAAATGGAATCAAATGCTGAACAACAAAGCTCTGTTAAAGCGTAACAAGATAAATGATATAGGCATGAGGATTCTTGTTAGAATGGAACAGCGATGCGATTCATCAATGTAACATGCCAACATCCATAAATAATTAAACAATAAACCGATTAACTTGCAAACTGTAATAAAAGAATATATGAACTATCTCACAATAATAATGAAAAGATAGAGATACAAACAGTGGATCGATCCACTAGGGCCGGGCCCGTAGCCACCATCGAAACGTCACTGGGCTTTACTCCAGAGTTAAGAAATTAAACGGTAATGAAATCTTGTATTAATCAGACATAAATCATGTTTACAACAGTCGCTCTCTGATCACGAGAGTTAAGAAATTACAGAGTTACAAAAGAAATTCCATAATCATCCCCCATCGTACATAATACATGCTCTCCTTTTCTAATCAGAAAGAGGAGAAATTAAATAGTAAATATGATCCCTCATAACAATATTGGATTGTCCCCAACAGCTTAATCAGCAAGAAAAGATATTTCCATCAATATTTCAACAGGAACAAGTCGAATTTGGTTGTAGTTGAGATAATTTGGAAGACGACAGCAACAGTAAATCTTAGAAAATTGTGCTCAAAGAACCTTTTGTTTCTCTCAATACAGGCCGAATTTGGGCAAACCAATCTTTGAAAAAGTTAATTCGGTCTGTTCTGGACAAAACCCATGTTCCAGATTTTCCAGATTCTTCTCCATTTGCCCAAAATATCAACCAAAATACTGTCACTTCTTATTCCAGCGAATTTATGAGTTGGAGTATTGAATGATGTGATGGAGATCAAATCTTCAATCTAGCAAATATCTTGGAGGCTAAAATGGTGAGTGTTGTTACAAAATATATTATTAAACCATCATTGATAAAATTATGCATAATAATCATCAATTTATTAAAAATAAAGGAGAAGAAATAATATTTATCCATAAGAGTATAAATAATTATAAAATGGATTTATATGATAAATTATGATAAATTACATGATAAAGAAGAGTAGAAATGGATGAAATAAGTGTTAAAATGTGGTCATATTCGCGAACCAACAGTGGGTGCATATGCTTTTTCAAACCTCCCTCACCAAGCCCGCTTACCATGTACTACCCCCTCCGAAAAGTTGTTTCTCTGCTACCATACGCCGCCTCTCCTGCCTGTGACTGTTATCCCTCCTCCTATCATATCCTGCTACCTCATCCATCTATTACACATCCAATCAGCTTCGCTCCTGCCCAAAATCAGTCTGTTAGTTAATTAATGTGTTTAACCGTTAACTAAGGGACTCATGCCATGGACAATGGGAAAACTAGAGAAATTATAAAATCCATCCCTCCCTCCTGGTTTCAAACTTTACTGATTCATCTCTGCTACATATTTCTTTGGATTTTATAGGTCAAAGCACAATGAATTCCCATTTTTTTCTAGGTTTTCTTCAATTCAATTCTCCTTCTACGACCTGCTAACCTGCAACTAAACCTAATTCAAGCATTCTGCAACCTAAATCAACCATGCCACCCAAGAAGAAAGGTCAGGAACCCCCCTTAAATCCCGTGATTCACCCTCTAATTGACCTTCATCATTTTAGATTAGCAGATAAATATTTCTAGCTTCATGAAACACTCTATGAATTTGACCTTTTCGATTTCTATTGTTGGTTAGAGGAAAAGCTCATAGATGGTGTGGATGAAATTTGTTTGTGGGACACAAACCTATCTTACTACATCTTCCCTAAAACCCACAGTGCCCCTGAGCTCATTAGAAGGTGTTTTGCATGATACATTCCTAACCAAATAGTTGTAATTGCTCCTACTGGTGAAGTTTTGTTTACCATTAATGCCCAATCCATCATCCAAATGATGCAGGGACCTTCAGCAGAAAATATTACCCCATTCTCTTGAGAATCCATCATAGACCTATACCAGAAGATTGATTTTGATAAGAGAGACTCAACCCTTGAGTTATTCTTCACTGAAAATACTCCTTTGCCTAAGAAACATACCCCATATCCCTCATATTTATTCCCAGAAAGAACCAAGCAAATAGACACATTCCTTGCATACCTCCTAGGGTACTATTCTGACCAATAGATAGATGAGCCAATTATAGGATTTTTTACTATATTGTCTATAGACTCCAAGCCCTCTGTCATGTTTGATTTTAGCCAATTTTTGGCTAATAACATCCATGGATAGTTTACAAAATTTAAAACCGAAGGAGTATTTAAATATACCTTTTTCATTGTGTAGATGTTCTTATATTTTCAGGCAGAGAAATTTCAGTTTGCAATAAAGAAAATGGATGAAGATGGACACCCACAGACTGTCATCTTTTGGAAAACCTTACTGATGAAGGAGAAAGAAGAATTCAGTTATAAACAATTTATTGATCTATTTCTACTTCCTGCAATGAGTATTATGAATGGCACAACTGAGCCCATAATAAGTGAAGAGATCAAAATAATAATGCAGCTTTCAGATCAGTCCAGAACAACAGATTGGTATTTATATCAAAATTATACTGAACTGAGAGTATATGAGTGTGAATTTCCTCCCTACAAGCTACCAAAACTTCTCCCTATAAGCTACCAAAATTCGTCCCAATGAGGATTTTTGCCCTCAAATATATTAGAAAAATGTTGAATTCAGATGAGGTTCATTTTTTCTCAGCGAAAAAGAAATCACAGTTCAAGATAAAGTCTGAGATAGGGCCATTTACATGTAAAAATAGGGTAGTAGGAGAGGAAGTTTATAAGATACTGAAAGGAATGAATTTTTCTCCCAACTTCACATGTTCTTATGATCACTTTGGGGCCATTTATAAACTCAGGGTGGAGAATAAGTCTACACCCTACATTCATACACAATGGTCGGACATAGAGAAATTCAAGAATAAACCAGAGTGGACAGAGAATACCTTACAGGAGGCATAGGAGTAGGCCATATCTACTTCGGGTTTACAAACTCCTATCCCACAACAGAGAAAAGAAGACAAACAAGAGGCTACAAGAAAGAGGAAAAGGGAAGATCAATCACCTTAAATGACTGATACTTCTAATAAAGAGTTCAAGATGAAGTATACAAAAAGGGACAAGATACATATGGAAATGGATGAAGGTAAAGAAACAGAGCAGGAGACCATAATTAACATCCCAAATACTCCAGGATAATCTTAAGTGGGAGGAAATCCTATCACTTCTCTTACTACTTCAACTTCTATCCTAAATCAGTAGCAGGCCCTCCAAACAACTTCATCTATTGCTGCTACATGAGAAAGGAAGAAAACCATATTTGATACTTTTAGAGAGATCAAGCTTAGGAATGAAATCTTGAAAAATATCACTTACACCCAATTTTGGAAGCAGAGCTCTAGCTCACAAAGCAGACTGTTATCTTCCTTTGATTCAGAGAAGGGGAAGATGCATATGGAATTTCTAGAAGATCAAATTACAAAACCCAATATGACAGTAGACTACAAGCATAGTTCCTTTGAATTCAACATCAAGGACATCCACCCCATCGACCAGATGGAAATGCACAAACAGACAGGAGAAATAATCTCTTCCACCTTCACTAACACAACCATGAATTTGTCTAGGTTGCATGTCTCCTTGGAAAATATACAATATCAGCTCAAGATGGAAAATATCTCTTCAATTTCCAAGGATACAAGGATAAAATCCTTGGAATATTTGGTTATGAAGATAGGATATGACCCATCAAATTTGCAGGCTGTAGAGGATATTACTAAGAAGAAAAATGCAGATATAGCAGCCTTGAAGAAGCAGCTAAAGATGTCAGCTATAGAGGACCCGCTTACAAAAGATATAAAAGGTACGGAGACACAGAAATATGATATGATGAAACTCATCATGGAGCAGACTACACAATTGAAAAAGATGGAGGTCAAAATAGAAAAATATGGTCAAATTAGAGAAAGAACAAGCTGCCAAAAATTCAATTGTTCCTTTAGAGGTTGTACCCCTTACAACCATTCTTGCATCAACGGCTTCAACAACTAGTAAAGGAGATGCTACAGATCAGCTTGCTAAATCAATGGAAAATATGTCATTGCAGAAAAAGGAAATCAAAATATTGCAGGCCCAACACAAGATTTTATAGGATTAGATGGTAAAGACTAAAATTTCTCATTCAACAGAGTCACAGAGATATCAGGAGCAGATAGAGACTATAGAAATCTATAAAGGAGTAATCTACTGGAAACACGTTGGGAAAAATCAAAGAAATCACATGGACCAGCATCACTGAGTCCATGAATGAAATCTGGCCTTATATCTTGATCAGTTTTTAGAAGAATGACCTAATCAATAAAGCTAACAAAGACATTTCAGATATAAATAAATATCTAGGAGACATGCCTGACATAGCTAATAAGACCATTAAGTTTTTGAATGCCAAAAACATATATGAGTTTGATGATCTGGGAGTTCATGACAGAACTGAAATAATTGTAGAGGTGAAGAAAGTACTTACACTAAGAAATTTAGTACAACAGCTGGAGGAAAAGTGTAATGAATTTGAAATTACAGTCAACAGGTTCTTCAACAGAATAGAGCCATTGACCAAAATGGGTTTTCCTTCTCTGTCTGTCATCAATGACAAACTAATGGCCAGAGAGGATTATATGAAGAAACTCAAGGAAATTGCACAAGATACAGTAAATTTTTCTAATATTACGGGTGCCATGACAAGAAGAGATTTCATGGAAGCTATGAGTAATGATGTTTACATACAGCATGAGATAAAACACATTTTTGTGGTCAAACCTACATTTTCTCAATACACGGAGGTTTATGAAATCTATCAGAAAGCAAACAAGATTCTACTTCCTGATGAGGATCAGTGGGAAAAGTTGTGCGAATACCAGGATAAGTGAAGAACAGTTACAACCAAGAGCTACAACCAACACAATGGGCCAATGTAGCAATGGTTAGATCATGCACAAAAATAGTTAGAACGTGCAACAACGGTTTCCCAGACAGAAGTGCCAGATGTCCAGAATTTCTCAAATTACTCCACCTTTTTGGAGCACGTTATTTTAACAGATTTATGTTGTAATTAATGAGGATATTTCCTGTTTTGATACGACATCCTTCATAGATTTAATTTAAATACTTTATGCATTCGAAGTATCAGGGGTTGGAATTTGATCATTGTAATTTTTATTTTTTAAGCTGTGTACTTTTGAGCTGCTGATACATCAATAAAGAAGACCTTTCAAAGGATACTTGTGCTATATGTTAATGGTGATGTCTTTCCTTTTGTGATATTTGTTTCCACTGTGTTTTAATCTAATTGTAAAACAAAAAGTGAAGAAGTAAGATTTGTTATTTGAAAACCTTATTTCTAACTGTGTTTGAAATATTTATGTTTTCTTTTGAAGTCTGATTGAGAAATTCTTGAATGCAAGCTTTTCAATCACTACTGAAACCACTCATGCTTCATTTCAAGTCTCATTTAGAATAAAAAATCTAGTAACTGTAACTAGCTTGCCTTGTGATTACTCTTTGAAAAATTTGATGCAGAACCTATCTTTTGTTTAACTCCATAGCCAAATGGAAAATAATTAACTCAAAAAGATCGCTTATCCAACCAACCAACCAAGCAACCAAGCAATCAAACAAACAAACAAATAAACAAACAAGCAATTTCAACAATCATCATAACTAGCCTAAAATCAATTAAGGAAACAAAGCTAAATTATACAGAGAGAACCCTCTATGAAACTGGTAGGGCTAGATCCCATCTTTAAAAGCAGTTTTATGTTGTCCTATATAAGTATTCTTTTGAATATTAAAATTATAGAACGATAACATAGTGGCAACCATACTGGGGAACTAACGAATTGAAAAAACTGTTATTTCTTTCAAATTCTGAAACCCTAGTTTATATAACTGTGTATGATAGAAATATTTCATAAAGATTGGTTTTATTTCATCTTTGTAAATAATCAGTGTGTGTGCTTTAGGTTTTAGGTCTGGCTCCAAAAAGAGCCTACACTAGATCTTATCCTGACACAAATCCCGCAACTATAGTGGATAATCCTGAAAGAATCTTAAGAAAAAAAATAAAATCAAAGAATCCAGGGAGAAATAACCCTCTTTCTAGGACAAATTCTCTTCCTGAAAAGTTTGACACTATAGAAGACTATGAATTTGACTTAAACTTTGAATAAGGTTTATTCAAGACTAAATTTGAGAGTTAGGTAGATAAGACAATACTTGATCCATCAATTTTACAAAAAGGTTACAAAAAAGTCCAGTAAGAGAAGTTTCTTCACGGACTGCATCAGACCTTCAGCTTCTATAGGATTTTTATGACCTTCAGGATTTGGTAACAAGCTTTAATTCAACAATCGAAGACGCTTATCTTCAACAATCAATTGAATTGTCTACTTTAAACTTAGATGCTTCTTCTATAGCTACTCATTCTTCACACCCTAAGTCAACTAGTCCTACTTCTTTGGTGATTCCCACAAATTCTCCTTTCTTTATTCATAACACTAACCAACCCCATCAAATTTACCTCTTTCCATTACCCACAATACTTCACCTACTGCTCAGCTTCCCCCACTAATTTTTAATCCCCCTCTACCTCCTCCTCCACCAATCATGGTAGCAAGGTATGCTCCATTGGTGCTACCTGCACCTCTCGCAAACATGCCACCTGATTATCAGTAAAATTTTCCACAATTTGATGGGACTGGTCCTTTAATAGCCCAACAACATATCGACAAGATGAATGACTATTTTGACCTTCAAGAAGTTGATGATGAGAGTGTTAAATTAAGAATGTTTGCTCAAAGTTTATGTGGAGAAGTAAGGAAATGGTTTAAAGGTTTGGCTGCCAAAAACAATAATGATCTTCTTGCATTTCATTAAACATTCCTTAATAGGTGGGAAGTTAAGAAAAACCCTCTTCAAATTTTATCTAAATATGAAATCATTAGGAGGGCTCCAACAGAAAGTGTTCAGGATTATTGCACTAGATTCAATAGTTTATACAATGAAATTCCTGCTCACATAAAACCACCCCAGGGATTAGCTTTGGTGAAATTCCAAGATGGTTTTGAGAAAAAAATTTCTTACCAACTCAAAGAGATAAATTCAGCAAAATTAGAAGAATGCAAATGGATGCAATAAGTGTAGAAGCCAATATGTTAGCAAAGAGAGAAAGGATGAGAAATGAGAGAAGAGTTTCCATAAGATATGAACCTTCAACTTCCTCAACTGATGCTAAATTTTATGCCTTGAAAAGAAAGAATGATGGAGAGTATTAGCTTGAATGAGAGGACTGATCCTAGAGAAAACTAGCTTACACCTCAAAATCATAATCAGAATCCCAGAAGAAATCCTCTCAGATGAGACAAAGAGAAAAGGGAGGTCCTAATTAGCAGATTAGGCCTCCATTTCAGGAGAATTATGTTGATGAAGATGGGGAAATAGTTGAAGAGGTAGAAGAAAACCAAATAAATAATTTAGTGGGTGTAAATCAAAATGATATTGTTTTTCTCACTTGGGAGGAACAAGAATAATTCTTGTTGACCCAAACTAAACTTGAAGCTAAAGAGGCTAAGGAATACAAACAAGGTTTTGAAAATTCCATCATGGAATTCCATAGGAAATACAATCTTAGGAGCAAGAGAAATTTAGAAACCTCTAGTAAAAAGAACACTGAAAAATCTGCCAAAAAAGGTCTTTGAATATGATCCTAAAACAAATACAGAAGCTCCTAAGAAAGGTTTAGAAAATTTAGGAAACAAGACCACATAAAGCCCTGCTAAAATAACAGTTGATGCTTCTTCTGAATCTGCAAAAAATGATGTCCCTACCAGTAGTCAATAAACAAAACCTGCGACAAAGGTATCTACTGAAAAATATGATTAAGAGCCAAACAACATTCGGTATTGAAAATGAACTTTCCAAACTAAAAATTTCTATCCCCTTAACTGAATTAATAAACAAAAATGCGTATAGGACTCAACTCATGAAATCATTAAACATAGGGGAAAGTATAGATACTTTCAATCTGAATGATGATAAACCTGAACTCTTTCTTGGACCAGAAGTTGATGGTAAACCACATGAAGGAGGTATCCATCCATTTTATGTCAGTCTTAATGTTCATTAAAATATTCTCCAAAATGCAATGTTGGATTCAGGTGCATCTCATAATTTAATGCCAAAAATTATTATGGAGAAACTCCGCCTTGAAATTACTAGACCTTACAAATAATTATATTCATTTGATTCTAGAAAAGTTAGATGTTTAGGTCTTATTAAATATATCTGTGTCACTTTAGCTCAAATCCCAGCTAAGAGTCTAAAAATGGACATAGTAGTACTAGACATCCCTCCCAAGTATGGCATGCTGTTGTCCTGCTCACGGGGATAAATGTTAAAAGGAACCCTTCAAATGGACATGTCTTATGCCACAATACCAGTATTTGGTCAAGAGAGAAGATTGTATAGTGAAACCTTGATGAAGTATATGGTGAGTAGCCAAGAGAAACCACATAAATACCACCCTTACTCTGTTCATTATGACCTTGACTCTTTCATTCTTTATAATGTTGGAGACATTGATGCATAAGTTACCAAGGTAGAAAACAACTCTTTTGAAAGAAAGGAAAAACCAAGGCAAATTGTACCACTAAAAAATGAAACTGATCCTTTTTGGATCCTGATTTTTGATGGCTCATGTGGCAAAGCAGGCTCAGGGGCTGGTGTTTGGGTGAGAAATACAGAGAATAATCACGTAGAAGGTCATTCCTACAAACTTAACTTTCAGTGCACTAATAATATAACAAAATATGAGGCACTTCTCTTAAGGTTAAAATTGTTGAAAAAGTTGGGAGCCAAAAGAATTTCTATTTAGGGAGATTCTAAATTAATCATAAAATAGATCAAAGGAGAATATGCTGCAAAACATCCTAGATTGAGAGCATACAGAAATGTTGTGCTTGAATTTCTAAGAACTTTTGATGAATATGATCTTGTTTTCATTCCACGAAATCAGAATATCCTAGCTAATGGTTTGACTTTTTTAGCAAGCACTTGTAAGTTGCCTCATCCAAATAAAGAATACACAATGAAAGTTAAACATCATCTAGTTGTTCCTGATAACATGAGATAGTGGCAAGTTTTTGCGAGTGATAAATAGATTTATAGTTTCTTATAGTCAAGGGATGAGTTTGAAGATAGTTTTATAGATTTAGATTGTGAATTGGAAAATAAAACTGATGTACAGGTTAATATAGATAAATTTTTTGTTGTTTCTGATGTAAATAATTCAAAAGATAAGAGTGTACATAAATCATAATTTCATGAAAAGGACCCCGAAAAAGAAGAATTTGAGTTACTTCAGTTAAGGATAATGGCCTACCTAGAGGACTTATTCCTTTAGAGGAACTTTTTGATTTCAATGATGTAGCAAAAAGGAAAAAAATAGAACCCATAAGAGCAAACATAGAAGAATATAACATAGGCAATGAACAAAATCCCAAAATGATAAAATTGTCAAAATAACTACCTATCATTACAAAACAACGGTACATATCCTTATTCAGAGAGTTCATAGATGTTTTTTCATGGAGTTATGAAGATCTGAAAGCCTATGACAGTAGTATCATACAACATAAAATACCATTCAACGAAGATAAAAAATGATTTAAACAAAAAATGCGTAGGATAAATCCTGTCATAATGCCTTTGGTTGAAAAAGAAGTAAAGAAAATGTATGATGCTAAAATCACAGTTCCTATTAGATATTCTAAATGGGTATCTAACATTGTATCTACAAGAAAGAAAACTGGAGAAATTAGATCATGCATTGATTTCAGGAATCTAAACAAGGTCTCCTTAAAAGATAACTACCCACTACCAAAAATGGATCACATATTACAAAGGGTAGTAGGATCTATTGGATTTATTTATTAGATGGTTTCTCAGGTTACAACTAAGTCTTAGTGCATCCCGATGATCAGCATAAAACTGTCTTCACTACACCATGGGGAACTTTCATGTATGTGAAAATTTGCTTTGGGTTGATGAATGCTCGAGCTACTTTCCAGAGAGCAATGGATATTGATTTTGCTGATGAAATTGGGCATTTTATTGTCATTTATCTTGATGACATTACTGCCTATTCAAGAACTGATGAAGAACATTTGGCACATCTAAGAAGAGGCTTTGAAAATGTAGAAATTTTGGCATCTCATTGAATCCTAAGAAAACACTTCTTGGTCTTGAAGAAGGAAAATTTATTGGTCATATTATTTCTAAGGATGGTACTAGGATTGATCCCAGTAGGATTGAATGTATACTTAAAATCAGTCACCCAAGAAACCTCAAAGAACT
Source organism: Pinus albicaulis (assembly GCA_034641835.2). Lineage (NCBI taxonomy): Eukaryota > Viridiplantae > Streptophyta > Pinopsida > Pinales > Pinaceae > Pinus > Pinus albicaulis. The sequence continues at coordinate 519,726,168 of CM076583.1, read as the reverse complement.
TCATTATTTTATTGGTAAAATCAATTTCCTAAGGAGATTCATTCTTAACCTTGTAGAACTTCTTAGAAACATAACCAACATGCTTAAGAAAGATTCAGAAATCAAGTGGAACATTGAAGCTAAAATATCTTTTGATTTAGTCAAACATGCATTAACAACAACTCCAGTGCTGATTAGCCCAGAGATTACCAAATATTTCATAATATTTTTCTTTTCTTTTGAACATACTATTGCAGTCGTCCTATTGCAAAAGAACAATGAAGTTTTGAACATCCTATTGCATTCTTTAGAAAAGATTTAAGGGATGCCTCTTTGAAATAAAACATCATGGAAAAATAGGCCTTTGCATTGGTTAAAGAAATAAAATATTTTAAAGTATATATTTTACATTCCCATATTATTGCTTATGTTCCTAATGTAATGGTCAAAGACATTTTAATGCAGAATGGCCCTGATGGAAAGCGAGGAAAATGGATTTCCATCATTATAGAATACGATTTAGAAATCAGACCCACCAAATTGATCAAAGGACAAGGACTGGCCAAATTGATGGATGAGTCCAATTTTTAGGCACTAGATATCAATATGATTTGTTCATTGGATGATCAAGAGGGACATGCAACCCCACAAATTGATGAAGCATTCCTAAACTCTCTCTGGTATGCAGAAATTCTATATGCTTTATTTAACTTAAATGCTCCTCTTGGTCTGACAAAGACAAAAGCAAGATTTATGAAGTTGAAAGAAATTAAATTTTTCATTATAGAAAATGTCTTATATTGGAAAGATGCTGGGGGTAATTTAATCAAATGTTTGTTAAAGGACGACGCAGAAAAATTTATGCAGGAGTTCCATGCAGGTGACTGTGGTGGACACCTTTACTGGAAAACCACTGCTAATAAAATCCTTAGAGCTAGTTTTTATTGGCCAACTCTATTCCCTGACATACATAGGATGGTAAATTCCTGTCATAAATGCAAAATATTTGAAGGAAAGAGAAAGTTGTTTCCCCTGCCATTAATTCCTATTTCCATGGAAAGTCCTTTCCAACAATGGGGATTATATTTGATTGGTGAAATTCATCCTCCCTCCTTTGCCCAACATAAGTGGATTCTTACTGCCACAGACTACTCTACCAAATGGATAGAAGCCACCTGTTAGGTCCCTATATCACTAGTATAGTCCTTTATTATGGTTAGTTTAACCCCCTTATTGTTATTATTGAACCCTTGTAACCCCCATTTTTTTATTATTGTGCCCTTAAATTATTATTGTTAGGTCGGCTAGGATTACATTGTGGCCCACTAGGACTACATTATGGCCCCATGGACTCCTATATATAGAAAGGAGGTTTTGTAAATTGTATCATCGAAGAATTGTTCATTTATGTAATGTATTGGAGGTTGCCCCCTCGAAGTGGCTTATTTCTAAGGCGTTCATATCTCTTTTCTTCTATTTTTGGAGCTGGTCACACAACATTTGGTATCAGAGCTTTGGATTCTAGGGTTTCGCTGCTCCAAACAGGTCATCGTGGCATTTTCGCTATAACTTTTTTTCTACGAAGCTTCAGAAGCTGAAATTTTTAGGGTGCGAAGCTGAAATCTTGAGGAAGTTTGTCTAAAAATTTCAGAGCTTGGTTCGCAATATTTTCGGAGATATGATCTGTGGAAGTTAGGTCTTTTTTCAGGCTCCTAAACAGGTCATCGTGGCATTTGCGCTATAAAAAATTTTCTACGAAGGTTCAGAATTTGAAATTCATATGTTACGAAGCTGAAATCCTGAGAAAATTCTTCAAAAAATTTCAGATCTTGGTTCGCAATATTTTTGGAGATATGATCTGTGGAAGGTAGTGCTTTTTCAGGCTCCTGAATTTCATCTCAAAGAGGTGATCGTGGGAAAAGTTCAATAACTCTCTCTCTGGGCATCGGATTGGAGTGCCGTAAAAATTGGTTGCAAGTACACAGACCGCAGTTTCTTGGCTATCAATTTCAGAGACGAAGGACAAAACAGTGACACGTGGAAAGCCGTACAAGTTTGCTCTACTGAACCAGTCCAAAGTTGGGTCATTGTGGGAGATTGGAAATAACTTTGTCTTAAAGAATCCAAATTAGATCATATCTATGGCATTTGAAAGACAGTTCAGAAGGCTACTACAGCAGTGAATTTCAGATATTGAATATTCTCAATTACAGATATAATTCAATTTCAATACAGAGCTCCTAAAAATCAAGTAAAAGGTGTGTATTTTTTTCCAATTGCATAAGTCTTGTTTGAAGAATCAAGTTGAATTGATTCCAAGGGAATATTGTAGAATAGATATCAGTATTGGATTCTAAAATGGCGCCTAAAAATAATTCAATTCCCATTAAGCCTTTAGAAGGCTCTACTATGACCCATGAAGATGAAGAATGGCAACATGACATATCAAAATTACAAGAGCAAGTGCAACAAATTTCGCTCTCGCAAAGAACAACAAAAAATGAAATGGAAGTTTTGAAGAAAGGCATGGAAACTAAGATGGATGGTTTGAAGAAAGGCGTGGAAGCTAATATGAATGGTTTGGAATCTAAGATGGATGGCATGGAAGTGGGCATGGAAGCTAAGATTGATGACATGGAAGCTAAGATCGATGAAAACATGAAAGACAACATGGAAAACATGAAAAATGATCTAAAAGCATACATGGAAGGCTTGATGACAAGCTTAAAACAAGAAACAATTCCTAATGGCGGAAATATAGTATAAGAACCTCATGATGAGAACAAAATAAATGTTAATCGTGATTTCATAACCTCTAATGTTGGCGGGAAGAACCACCATATTCCAAAAATGGATATGAGGAAGTTTGATGGAAAGGATCCTGTAACATGGATACTACAGATGGAGCAATATTTTGATCTCCATAACGTGCAAAACACACAAAAGGTACGCATTGCAACTTTACATTTAGAACAAAAATACATTTGTATGGTATCGATGGCTTTGTTCCCGTAAAAAAATTGTCACTTGGTCAATTTTTACGGAGGAAATGATAGCACATTATGAGGATACAAAGAGCAACACCTTCTTTACCCAATTGACAAATCTCAAACAAAAGGGTTTAGTGGGGCAGCACATTGAGGACTTCCAAAAATTGAATATAAGGGTAACTGATATTCCAGAGGAACACATGATTGATCTCTTCATAGGTACTCTAAAGGATAACATCCAACATGAAGTTCGTGTTTTGGAGCCTGATTCATTGGAGAAGGCATTCAGGTTGGCAAGAAAAGTTGAATGTAAAGTTATGGTGACAAGGAAGCCTACCACTCAATTCTATAAAGAAGGAAGTGTTGCTACACCTATATTTCCACAACCTACAAGGTTGACACCACAACAATTGGAAGAAAAAAGAGAAAAAGGGCTTTGCTACAGTTGTGATAGAAAATACACTAAAGGTCATAAGTGTGCTGAGAAGAAATTATTTTACATAGATTGTGAAGAGGAAGAAGAAAATGAACAATAAGAGGATATACATCAGGAACCAACCCAAGAAGCGGAACAAATGAGTCCAACAATATCATGTAATGCATTGGCAGGAATTACCACTCCTCAAACTCTCAAGATAGAAGGACATATCAAGAAGAAAAAGGTAATAGTGTTGATTGATTCAGGTAGTACCCATAATTTTATTCATTGTAAGGTAGCCAAGGAATTGAATTGTTTCCTATACCCAACATCAGAATGTCAAGTGATGGTTGCAAATGGAGGAACTATAAATTGCTCTGGAAAATGCCATAATATCAAGCTAACCATGGGGGAATATGTATTGACTAGTCCAATGCTTTCCATTCCCATGGGAGGTGCTGATGTTGTACTAGGAGTACAATGGTTACAATCTTTGGGGACGGTAGCTTTTAATTTTCAAGAACTTTTCTTGAATTTTTTTTCAGAAGGAAAATAAGTCGAATTGCGAGGTATTGAAGGGAAGCCGGGAAGGATAATAAGCTCTAATGTCATGACAAAGCTTCTAAAGAAACAACAACGCGGTGTAATTGCACAATTATGCTCACCAGAAGTTCCGACATCAAAATCATCTATTTCTGTAGATCTCCAACAAGTCTTGGACAATCATTCCAAGGTGTTTGAAACTCCGAAAGGACTCCCACCTATTCGTGATCATGATCATGCTATTCATTTGATTCCAGGAAGTGTTCCTCCAAACATCAGGCCTTATAGATATCCTTACTTCCAAAAGAGCTAAATTGAACGTATGATTGCAGAAATGTTAGAGGCGGGTATAATTCAACCTAGTCAAAGTTCTTTCTCTGCTCCTGTAGTATTGGTACACAAGAAGGATGGATCATGGCGAATGTGTCCGGATTATAGGGAGCTCAATAAGCTCACCATTAAAGATAAATTTCCCATTCCTGTGATCGATGAATTATTGGATGAATTACATGGAGCAATTTATTTTACCAAGTTGGATCTTCGTTCAGGATATCATCAAATTAGAATGAAGACTGAAGATATTCCAAAAACAGCATTTCGAACTCATGAGGGTCATTATGAATTTTTGGTCATGCCTTTTGGTCTTACCAATGTACCTTCTACATTTCAAGGGTTGATGAATTCCATTTTCAAACCCTTCCTTAGAAAATTTGTGCTAGTATTTTTTGATGATATACTAATCTACAGCAGGTCTTGGAAGGATCATGTTGAACATGTCGACAGGGTGCTCAAACTATTGCAGGAGAAACAATTATATGCAAAAACATCCAAATGTTTCTTTGGAGTACAAGAGGTGGAATATCTGGGTCATATTGTATCTCACGAGGGTGTTAAAGTAGACCCTAACAAAATTAAAGCTATTAAGGAATGGAAAGTCCCCACAACCATAAAGCAGTTGCGAGGATTTCTCAAGTTAACAAGGTATTATCGCAAGTTTGTTAAGAATTATGGGAGAATAGCAGCACCTCTAACAACATTATTGAAGAAAGATGCATTTTCATGGACTCCTGAAGCAACTAAGGCCTTGAACATCTTAAAGAGGCAATGTGCCTAGCACCGGTCTTAGCTACGCCAGACTTCACAAAAACCTTTATTGTGGAATGTGATGCCTCAGGAAATGGAATTGGTGCAGTTTTAATGCAGGAAGGAAGAGCCATTTCTTTTGAAAGTCGTCCAATCAAAGGAAAGTATTTACAAAAACCTGTTTATGAGAAGGAAATGTTAGCAATACTGCATGCACTAAAGAAATGGCGAACTTACCTAATGGGAAGACACTTCAAGGTAAAAACTGATCATGATAGTCTTAAACACTTTTTGGAACAAAGACTATCATCAAAAGAGCAGCAAAAATGGGTCACAAAGATGTTGGGTTATGACTTTGAAATAATCTACAAAAAAGGAAAGCTTAATGTTGTTGCAGATGCACTCTCAAGAAAGAATGAAGAGGTGGAAGCATTGCTTTGTGCTATTTCTATTATCCAACCAGATTGGATAACTGAAGCAAGAGATGAATGGAAGAAGGACAAAGATGTATGGACACTCATTCAAAAGTTGCAGCAAGATCCTAGTACATCCGATACATTTAGTTGGAAAAATGATTCCTTATGGTACAAAGATCGCTTATATCTTTGTAAGAATTCCCAACTAAAACAAAAGATTCTTCCGGAATTGCACACTTCTCCTTTAGGAGGACACTCAGGATTTTTAAAAACTTACCACAGGGTGAAGATTTTTTGGGATGGCCTTAAATCTGATATTCAAAAGTTTGTGGCGGAATGTTTGGTTTGCCAGCAGAATAAAGTGGAAACAATTAAGACCCCCGGACTTCTACAACCTTTATCCATTCCAAGTCAACGTTGGGAGGAGATTTCAATGGATTTTATCACAGGTTTACCTAAGTCCGAAGGAAAGAGTGTCATCATGGTGGTAGTTGATAGACTTACCAAGTATGCACACTTGTGTGCATTATCTCATCCATTTAAAGCAAGTACAGTTGCTACTACATTTATGGACAGAATTCAAAAGCTACATGGAAGCCCAAGGGTTATTGTGAGCGACAGAGATCCCATTTTTACTGGAAATTTTTGGACGGAGTTATTTTCTCGTTTGGGTACTCAATTAGCTCATAGCTCATCTTATCATCCTCAATCTGATGGTCAAACTGAGATCGTAAATAAATGTTTGGAAGGATATCTTCGTTGTTTTGTATCCGATAAACAAACACAATGGGTCAAGTGGTTACCTCTTGCTGAATGGTGGTATAACACTTCCTTCCATACTGCAGCAAAAATGACCCCATTTATGGCACTTTATGGATATTATCCACCATCCATCACATCATCTTTAAGGGAAAATTCGAAGGTTCAAGCAGTGGAAGATCACATCGAGCATCAGCAAGAAGTTCTCCAACTCTTAAAGGATAACCCGAATTTGGCACAAAATCGAATGAAACAACAGGCAGATCAACATCGTAGCGAGAGAAGTTTTGATGTAGGAGATTGGGTATTTTTACGGCTACAACCATACAAACAAATGTCCCTCAAGCAAGCTAAGAAGGATAATAAATTATCGCCAAAGTACTATGGTCTTTACAAGGTGTTGCAAAAGATTGGTACTATGGCATACAAATTGGAGCTTCCTGCTTCTTCGCGAGTACATCCAGTTTTCCATGTTTCGTGCTTAAAGAAGGTTATAGGTGAAAATCTTTCAGTTCAAACAATATTGCCAGAACTTGATGAGGAAGGAAAAATCATATTGGAACCGGAAGCGGTCACGGAAACAAGAACTCGACAACTACGGAATCGATCAATTTCAGAGTATCTCATCAAGTGGAAGTACTTACCCACTGAAGATTCTACATGGGAGGATGAGAATTTTATACAAAAGCACCCAGAGCTACTCAAGCGTTGAGGACAACACTTATTTTGAAGGAGAGGGGCATGTTAGGTCCCTATATTACTAGTATAGTCCCTTATTGTTGTTAGTGTAACCCCCTTATTGTTATTATTGTACCCTTGTAACCCCCATTTTGTTATTATTGTGCCCTTAAATTATTATTGTTAGGTCGGCTAGGATTACATTGTGGCCCACTAGGATTACATTATGGCCCCATGGACTCCTATATATAGAAAGGAGGTTTTGTAAATTGAATCATCCAAGAATTGTTCATTTATGTAATGTATTGGAGGTTTCCCCCTCGAAGTGGCTTATTTCTAAGGCGTTCATATCTATTTTCTTCTATTTTTGGAGCTGGTTACACAACACCACCCCTTCCAGAAATACCACTCATTCTTTCATTATTAAATTCCTTGAAACAAATATCCTTTTCAGATTTGGTTGTCCTACAAAAATTGTCATTGCTAATGCTCCAGCCTTCAAGTCCAATAAAATGGTTGATTTATGTCATAAGTACCACATTACTTTGGGACATTCAACAACTTATTACCCTCAGGGTAATGGGTTAGTTGAATCCTGAAATTAAAGTTTGGTGAGTATCATCAAAAAGCCCTTGGAAGACAATAAGAAATCTTGGCATAATAAGTTGGTCAATTCACTCTGGGGTGATAGAATTACTACCAAAAAATCAATTGGCATGTCTCCATACCAATTGTTCTATGGAATGGATGTAGTTTTTTCTTCCTCTTTAGGAGTTCTAGTCATGAAGATCATTCGGGAAATACATGTTGAACCAAATTATGTACAGAGGGGGAGCAATCAAACTATTCAATTACAACAGTCCAGAGAAGAGGTCTGTAATAGGACCCAAGTTGTTCAAGAAAATATCAAGAATATTTTTGATAGAAGAACAAAGGCTGATCATTTCAATATAGGTGACAAATTTTTGAAATTGGATTCTAGAAGAGAAGACAAATGTAAACATGGAAAATTTGACAACCTTTTCAAGGACCATACATTATTGATTCCTGGAGAGGAAATAATCCATATTTCCTTAAATATCTAGATGGAACATATATACCTAGAGGTCTCGTCAATGGCAGGATGCTGAAGCATTCCTTCTCTTAAAAATACAATTTTTTCTTCATCACTGTAAATACCATACTTTTGTAGTTTTTGATTTGGGTAACTCATTAACAAAGGTTGGAGCCCGTAGAGAAGGCCCTAAAAGCCTGGTTTGATGCGCTATCATAAAACAAAAAGAGAAATCAGATGAATACTTTGCAGAAAATGGAATACTCAAGGCTATTGATCTTATGTTCTTGACAGTTCACTTGGAGAAGTTCCATCCCCAGTTGGAGCCACTGTTAGAGTCCTATAAATTATAGGATCTCAAGGTGATTGAGTATTTTATAGTTTCAATTTCATTTTGTACATGATTTTCAATATTGAAATTATTTCCAAAAAACTAAAAAATAAAAGAGTGTATGTGAAAGAAAAGAAAAAGAAAAACCTACAAAAAAATAACATTGAAAGTGTTGCAATTCAACGTGCCACTATTGATAAATTAGTTTGTTCAATTCATACAGTTTAAGCATGATTGAACAATTTTTAACTTCTATTGAATATGTTAGTGAATAAAGACTTACCAAATAGTTTAATCTTGGTAAGTCAGTTGTTAGGTAGAAAAGAAATTGATTCAACAGTGTAATCTGAATCAATTGGAGAAATAAGGGATAGAATAGGATAGATTTTCATAAAAATAAGAAGAGATAATTTGGGCCTGCTAGTTCAAATTCATCCTGCAAAAGAAAAGAAGAAAACATGTTAGGTTAGAAGAAAGGGTAGGTAGAGGAAGAGAAGGTGATTTTGGAAAAAACATGAAAAACTTTGGGAAAAGACATGAAATACTATATCCTAAGTTGCAAAATGATGAAATTTTATATGTTTTAAAACTTAAAAGGATACATGTTTATATCCTAAGTTCAAAATTATTATTTATACGAAGATATTCGAGAATTATAATTTTATCTCCCTATTTCCCTAAGTTTTTCAATATCTATATATTCCTTTCCGCACATTTCAGTTTCCCCAACCCCACCATTCATCTGTCACATCATATTATCATCCTGACATATTTCCCTTCATCTCACATCATCCATCATAATCGGATGGTTAATATTTCTTCTTCGCCCTCGTGAACCATCTGAACTTTATCGTCGGGGGTGGGGGGGGGGGGGTCCGAAGTCAGTTGTATCTGGATAGGCCCCACGTCATACGTGGAGAGCGCATATGATTTCACACCCCCCCCTCACCAAACCCGCTTACCATGCACTTACCCCTATGAAAAGTTGTTTCTCCACTACCATAAACCACCTCTCCCAACTCTAACTGTTATCCCTCCTCCTATCATAAACTGCCACCTCATCCATCCATTGCACATCCAATCAGCTCTGATCTTGCCCAAAATAATTCGGTTAGTTAATTAATGTGTTTAACCATTAATCAACGGACCCGCACCATGGATAACGGGAAAACCAGAGAAATTATAAAATCCATCCCTCCTGCCTGGTTTAAAACTTTACTAATTCATCTCTGCTACAAATTTCTTTGGATTTTACAGGTCAAAGCACATCAAATTCTCATTTTTCTATAGGTTTTCTTCAATTCAACACCATTTATGCGCCCTTATAACCTACAATGACAACTAATTCAAGCATTATGCAACGTGAATCAACCATGCCACCCAAGAAGAAAGGTCAAGAACCCCCCTTTAATCCCATGATTCACCCTCTGATCGACCTCGATCATGTTATCTTAACAAATAAAGATTTTAGGATTCATGAAACACTCTGTGAATTTGACCTTTTTGATGTCTATTGTTGGTTAGAGGACAACTACATAGATGGTGTGGATGAAATTTTCATATGGGAGACAAACCTACCCTACTACATCTTCCCTAAAACCCACAGTGCCCCTGAGTTCATTAGAAGGTGTTGTGCATGCTACATTCCTAACCACATAGCTATAATTGCTCCTACTGGTGCATTTTTTTTTGCCATTAATGCCGAATCCATCATCCAAATGATGCAGGAACATTTAAGAGAAAATACTACCCCATTCTCTCGAGAAGCCCTCATAGACCTATACCAGAAGATTGATTTCTATAAGAGAGCCTCAAACCTTGACCTATTCCTCTCTCAAAATACTCCTTTGCCTGAAAAAAATTACCCATATCCCTCATCTTTATTCCATGAAGGAACCACGAAAATAGCCACAATCCTTTCATACCTCCTAGGGTACTATTCTGACGAATGGATAGATGAGGAAATTACAGGTTTTTTGACTATATTGTCTATAGACACCAAGCTCTCTGCCATGTTTGATTTTAGTCAATTCTTGGTTGATAACATCCATGACCAATTTACAAAATTTCATATTGAAGGATTATTTAAATCTACTTTTGTCATCGTGTACATTTTCTTATATTTTCAAGCAGAGAAATTTCAGTTTGCAATGAATAAAATGGATGAAGATGGACACCCACAGTTTGTCATTTTTTGGACAACCTTAATAATGAAGGGGCAAGAAGAATTCAGTTATAAACAAATTATTGAGCTATTTATACATCCTTCTATGAGTATTCTAAATGACATAACTGAGCCCAGAATAAGTGAAAATATCAAAAGAATAATTTAGCATTCAGATCAGGCCATAACAATAGATTGGTATTTATATCAAAATTATATTGAACTGAGAGTATATGGGTATGAATTTCCTCCCTATAAGCTACCAAAATTCCTCCCAATTAGGATTTTTTCCCTCGAATATATCAGACAAATGTTGAATACAGATGAGGTGCATTTTGTAGAAATTATATAAATTATGTGTTATATGTCCAATATTCTCCTGATCTCACACTATTCTAACTTCATACAAAATACATAATCTATTCCACCATTGATCATTTGCGGAAATTAAATCAATATTGAAATGCACACATGAAACAATAAAAATTCACACACATTAACAGTTGTTTAACGGGAAAGCCTGAAGCTGAAAAACTCAACTATCTGTATATAATATATGTCATAGAGATCATGTAACAATCCTCATACAAAGCTGATCATATCAATCTCTCAGTACAATACAATCGCTACACACTAATCAATCTCAATCTTGCAAAGCCATGCATTGATCTTTGCCACCTGCTAGCCTACCTCTACTGCACATTCCCTACTGAATAATGGCTCTAAATGAACTCAAATTGCTCCAGCCTTGCTCACACAATCCACATTGGCATCTCTACTGAATGTTGGATGCAATCAATGCATCACTATAGTCACAATTGATAGTCACACTTGCTCTTTCACCTATCTCTCCACTAGTCTCCACTAAAACTGCCATGCACTGTAGTTAATTGATGTATTCTTCAGTTGATTAATGAGTTACTATTTAGTGAATTAATTAACTAATTAATTCACACCACTCTCACTAGTGTATCAATCAGTTAGACTAGATACAACTAGCTCAACTGAGTCTAACTGAGCACACACCCAAATTAACTGACATTTCTTCCAACTCCACCAACCCTTTTCTACATGAGGCAAGCAACCCCAAGTCCTGGCGTATTTCCCTAAGAAACACTGTGGAATATACTTTTCCTGTCGGCTGTTGCCAAATCTCGTGCACTTAATTGAAGTGCCCCAAGAGAATAAGATAATGTTTAGAGTCCAAATATTATTAAGAGCTAATAATATTCGACATATCTATTTTTAGACCGGAACGTAAAAATAGGCTTCGCCTAATATTTCTAAAAATAGAAGTCCAGAAATATTTTTCCAACTCGACCAACCATCCACACCAGCATCTCAGTAACCATAGAATATGATCGACATGTCTAAAAATAGACATAGTCTAAAAATAGACTTTGCGCTAAAAATAGCCTGCAGGCCCACTTAGTGAAGGCGACTCTTTTAACTAAGCTCATCATATTGTTGAATCTCAACACTCCCTCTCAACAAGATAGGGATTATATACCACCCCGTTCCTATCTCTATGGTATTCTAATTTTCTCCTGGTGAGCGCCTTTGTCAGAATATCTGCATCCTGATCCTCCGTAGGAATGTTAGAAAGCAACATGATCTTCCGCTGCACACAATATCTGATATGATGGTACTGGATGTCAATATTTTTAGATCTATCATGAAATATTGGATTAAACGAGAGTTTAATGCAACTCTGATTATCACAATATATCATAGTATAATCTAAATGAGAACCGAACAAACCGACCAGGATCTTCCTCATCCATATAGCCTCGCATGCAACCAAAATTGCTACCATGTACTCGGCCTCCGCTGACCTGAGTGCCATGGATATTTGTTTCCTGCTATACCAAGAAACTGCTATAGATCTCACACTGAAAATCCCTCTAGATTTGCTCTTTCTATCCGTTGGGCTTCCTGCCCAATCTGCATCCATGAAGCCATGCAAATTCACCTCATCCAAATGTCTGTACCACAATCCATACCCAGATGTGCCCCTGAGATACCCAGGACATGCTTGCATGCCTTCCAAAAGAGCTTGGTAGGCTTAACCATCACTTGTGAAAGCTGGTTCACCACATAGCATATGGCTGGTCATGTATTGACTAAATACATGAGCGAAACAACCAACTATTGATAAACAGTGGCATCCACTACCTCTGCCAATGTAGCATCCTCTTTCCTCCAACCACCAGGAAGAGGAGTGTCGGTAGGCTTGCAGTCTTGCATGTGAAACTTCTCCAGTATCTCCCTGGAATACTTGCCTTGAGACATAAACAGTTCCCCATTCTGCTGCCAAATTTCCAATCCCAGGAAATAATGAAGGAGGCCCAAGTCCTTCATCTCAAAATCCTTTGCAAGATCTGCCTTGCATGAGTGTATCAACAGTTCATCACCCGTTAGTATTAAATCATCTACATAAAGCACAATGATCAAAAGCTTACCCTCCACCACAATCTGGTATAGGTTTGGATCTGCCTCACCCTTGGCGAAACCAAGTCTGGTGAAATAACTGTCTATCCATGTGTACCAAGCACGAGGTGCTTGTTTCAGCCCATACAACACTCTTTTGAGCTTGAACACATGCGACTCGTTGTTGAAGATTTTGAATCCTTCAGGCTACTCAATGTGTACCTCCTCCTCAATGATTCCATTTAGGAACGCAGTCTTCACATCCATCTGATGAATGTGCCAACCCATCTGAGCTGAGAGAGCAAGGATGGTCCGTATGGAATAATACCTTGCGATAGGTGCAAAGGTTTCTTCATAGTCAATCCCCTCGATCTATGAGAAGCCCTGGGCAACAAATATTTCCTTATAATTCTCGATGCTCCCATAAACAACTTGCTTCACTTTGTAGATCCATCTCGAACCTACCACTGATTTCCCTTCCGGCCTTAGGACAATCTCCCATGCACTATTTCTAACAATCAAATCATATTCTTCCACCATGGCATCTACCCATGTGGGATCCTCCATAGCTTCCTTGAAAGAGGATGGCTCCGTCACGATACACTTGCTCATCAAAGCCATGTATCCAGTAAATTTTTCAGGTGACTGTCTCTGTCTACATTGTGATGTAGGAGCTCCTACATTCTGCGCTGCATCAAGATTCAGTCGCTCAGCTTCTGTAGTGCACTTCCGCCCTCTGATGTTTGGTGTTGCATGAGTGGTTTCTTCCACTCCATGAACCTCCTCTTGTGGCTGATCCACATCTTGAGGCTCATCTTTAGGAACAAGTAGCTCCTCCTCTGCATGCAAGTGTAGCTCCCTCTCATGTGACAACTTCATGGATTTCTCCTCATGAAATTTGATATGCCGTCGCATGACAGTCATCCGATTGTCTGGAAAATACACACGATAGTTGTGGGGTGTTTTTGTGTATCCCACAAATATCCCAACCTTTGCAGTCGGCTCCAGCTTCTTCCTGACATCCTTCGTCACATGAATGTAAACAGGTGAGCCAAAAATCTTCAAATGAGAGATATTAGGCTTCTTACCAGAAAACGCCTCTTCAGGTGTACTCATGCCAAGTACTCTATGAGGACAACGGTTTTGCACATAAACTACAGTGTTGCATGCCTCAGCCCACAAGTGTATGGGAAGACCCTAATCATGGAACATCACCCGTGCAACACCCACGATCATTCTGTTCTTTCTCTCCACGATCCCATTTTGCTGTGGGTTATGAGGCGCTATGAGTTCTCTTCGAATTCCTTCTTTTCTACAGAAGTCTTTGAATTCACCAAAGATGTATAAACCACCATTATCACTCCTTAGAGCTTTCACCTGCTTCCTTGACTCTTTCTCAACCAGCGCCTTGAACTCACAGAACTTTGAGTATGTCTCGCTCTTCTTTTGCATGAAGAAGATCCATCACTTACAAGAAAAGTCATCAACAAATATCACATAATACCTGTGCTTTGCTGTTGAAGCAACCAAGAAAGGTCCACACACTTTTGTGTGAATTCTCTAAGGATCTTCTAGGCGCGACTATCCTTCTCATGAAAAGTGGTCTTCACAAATTTTCCCATAGTACATCCCTTGCACTAATCTGACTGTGCAAGTGTACCTTTGGGAAGCCCGGTAGAAATCTGCTGCAAAATTTTCAAAGCGCCATGGTGAAGATGGCCCAATCTCCCGTGCCACAATTCGCCCTCATCTTGGCTTACCACTCCTTCTGCTTTGCCTACCATTTTTGCGCAACCATCTACCTGCAATTGATAAATATTCTTAACTTGAATCCCTATCCTCCTGGTTTGACCAGTTGTTTTATGCCAAATGAAATCTTTTCCCTCACTGAAAAACAACATCATAACCCTTGTCTTCCAACATCACCACAGAGATCAGATTCTTCTTCAGTCTTGGAACATGCATGACATCCTTCAAGATGAAAGGTTTACTAGACTCCCTCTCAAAGGAAATGGTCCTGATACCAGTTGCACTGTATCTACCATCATCGCCCATCTCGATGTACACTCCAAGATCCTTTTCCTCTAGATCACTAAAAAAATATTTGTCTCCGGTCATATGGAAAGATGCATAACTGTCAAGAAACTACATCGATCCCATCACACTTGAAACCAAGCATGCGATCAAAGAAAAATATAGCTCAAACTGCAAGGCTAAGGCCTTTCCAGATACAGATCCAACAACCTGCTTATTCTTCTTCTTCTGTGGGAAATTAGTGGCGAAATTCTCGTGCTGGTGATAGTGAAAACACTTCACCTTGGACAAATCCTGCTTCTTGCCTTTAGCTTTGGATTTGGAAGATTTATTCCCTTTTCCTTTCCGAGATTTGGTAGCCAAAGTGAAATTTTATTCATCTTCATTCTTCGTTGAAGATCCATCCCTGGTACCCCACCTTATCTCCTCCTACACAAGATTCGACCAAAGTCGCTCCCATCCTGATAGTTTATCCCGTCCATTGACAGAGTCTTCGTAGCTATGCAAACTCTTAGGAAGCCGAAGGAGAGCCAAGCTCACCAAGTGTTATTCATCAACAGTAACCCCCACACTTCCTAGCTCATCCTTGCAGTGGTCAAACTTCGTGAGGTATTTTGGTATATTGTCGCCTTTCTCCATTTTTATTTTTCTGAGCTTGTCTTTAAGTGCCAAATTCCTCTGGTCACTTCTGCTTTGGAACAAGTCTATCAAAGCCTTCCAAATTAAGAATGGAGTGGCTTTACCATGAAGGCTGGACACAATGTGGTCCTTCACACCTTCCAACAGAATCCTTCGACACTTTGCTACCTTCTTTTGCCATGCGTCAAGTCGGTTGCATCGCTAGAAGCAGGCTTAGGAATATCAACATCTATGAACTCCTTCAACCAATTATCATACAGCACCGCCTCCATCTGGTCCTTCCATGCAATATAATTCAAGCTCCTATCAAAGGCATACTCCAATCGCAATCTGTTGAAAGACATTTCAATGAATTCTCAACTTCGACACCAAGAAAATACTGCAGCAAATTCGAATTCCACCAGCACAAAACTCAACCGCTTCAGTAATTGCAATCTCCTCCAATGATCAACTACTCTGATACCATGTAGAAATTATATAACTTATGTGTTATATGTCCAAGATTATCCTGATCTCACACTATTTTAACTTCATGCAAAATAAAGAATATATTCCACCATTGATCATTTGCGGAAATTAAATCAAGATTTCAATGCACACATGAAACAATAAAAATTCACACACATTAACACAGTTGTTTAACGGGAAAGCCTGAAGCTAAAAACCCCAACTATCTATATATAATATATTTCATAGATATCATGTAACAACCCTCAGACAAAGCTGATCATATCAAGCTCTCAGTACAATACAATTGCTACACACTAATCAAGCCCGATCTTGAAAATCCATGCACCGATCTTTGCCACCTACTAGCCTGCCTCTACTGCGCAATCCCTGCTGAAGAATGGCTCTGAATGAACTCAAATTTCTCCAACCTTGATCACGAAATCCTCATTGGCATCTCCACTGAATGTTGGATGCAATCAATGCATCACCATAGTCACAACTGATAGTCACACTTTCTCTTTCACCTATCTCTCCACTGGTCTCCACTGAAACTGCCATGCATTGTAGTTAACTGATGTATTATTTAGTTGATTAATGAGTTATTTTTTAGTGAATTAATTAACTAATTAATTCACACCATTCTCACTAGTGTATTAATCAGTTAGACTAGATACAACTAGCTCAACTGAGTCTAACTGAGTTAAACTAAATACAACTCCACCAACTACTTCTCCAGCTCCACCAAACTCTATCACATGAGTTCTAACTGAAGTCCTCCATGCAATAGCTCCAGTAAACCCTCAGGAATAGCGTAATTCCTTCTGTCAGCTGTTGTGCCACATCTGTGCACTTAACTGAAGTGCTCCAAGAGAATAAGATAATGTTTAGAGTCCAAATATTATTAAGAGCTAATAATATTCTACATATCTATTTTTAGACTGGAAATCTAAAAATAGACTCTGCCCAATATATCTAAAAATAGAAGTCCATCTATTTTTCCAACTTGACCAACCATCCAAAAATATCATCCTGCAACTCATAGAATATGATCGACATTTCTAAAAATAGACATAGTCTAAAAACAGACTTTGCGCCAAAAATAGCCTGCGGGCCCACTTAGTGAAGGCGACTCTTTTCACTAAGCTCATCATCTTGTTGAATCTCAACACATTTTTTCTCAGTGAAAAAGAAATCACAGTTCATGATAAAATCTGAGATATGGCCATTTATATGTAACAGCAGGTGTTGGCTCGAGGGGTCCTGACCTAGGTTCAGAGGTGAAGGTTTTCCAACAAACCCCTATACTACTGGCCCTTTCGATAGTGACCCACTTGCGCAGGTCAAAGTCTCACCCAAAGTAGTATGGGAGGGTGCTGGAACCAGGTTTCTACATCCTGAGAGAGAGTAGGTAATAACACAGGCCCACAATTATCAAATCTACACAGAAGGGTGATTCGCAGGGTTCCAGAACGTAACCAGAATATAGTTCTTATTAACTCTTCTCTAGCAGGTTCACATCCACGTGCATATAATTAATTTCAACCATAAAACAACATAATCACAGCAAATATTTTCAACACAAATAGTTCATGTTCATTAACAAATATGCAATCAGTAAGTGAAACAACAGTCACATCACAGTAATATACTAAGTGCAGATATTTTCATACCATAGAGATAAAACAAAAGAGTTTGCAGCTTAATCAGAATATCTTAGTTCACATCAATCATAATAAAACAGATCCAGACAACATCATATGTTTCAACAATACTTCACATATATTACTTATCAAAATACTCTTACATTCCCCAAATACCACCTACGCACATAGCCAGTAGGGTCCGCACACAACAGGATAGAGGATCTACACGCACATAGCCAACAGGAGTCCAAATCCAAACAACCCAACCCAAGATCTAGAAATTCATACTTTGCATCAATCTTTATTCATTCTCTACCTATTGACTAAAAAAGGTTCAACTATTTATACTACTTTATCCTACGCATCCAATGGTCCACAAACCGTGGTTTGCGGACTGTTGGTATACCCTTTATCCACTTACAATGCATTAGGGGCTTTAACCCACCCCAAAACCCCTGCATTAGACTAAATATAATAAAAAATATACAAAATGGGCCAGATTCGCAACTTTGTAGGAGACCCTGTTCCAATAGCAAGGTAGCAAGAGAGGAATATGATAAGATACTGGAAGGAATGAATTTTTCTCCCAGCTTCACATGGTCTTATGATCCCTTTGGGGTCATTTCTAAACATAGGGTGGATAATAAGTCTACCTCGTACATTCATACACAAAGGCGAGACATAGAGCAATTCATGAATCAACCAGAGTGGACAGAGAATACCTTACAGGAGGTAGAGGAGCATGCCATATTTACTTTAGGTTTACAAACTCCTATCCCACAACATAAATTGAGCAAAGAAGACAAAAAAGAGGCAAATGGAATATCAGTCACCTTTAGTGATTGATACTTCTAATAAAGAGTTCAAGATAAAGTATAGAAAAAGGGCCAGGATACATATGGACATGGATTAAGGTAAAGAAACAGAGAAGGAGACCATAATTAACATCCCAAATACTCGAGGATCATCTCCAGTGGGAGGAAAGCCTATCACTTCTCCTACTACTTCAAATTCTATCCTGAATTAGCAGGAGGCCTTCCAAACAGCTTCATCTAGTGCTTCTACAGGAGAAAGGGAGAAAACGGTATTTGATACTTTCAGAGAGATCAAACTCAGGAATGAAATCCTAAAAAAGAACACTTACACTCAATTTTGGAAGTAGAGCTCTAGCTCACAAAGAAGAGTGTTATATACCATTTATCAAAGAAGGGGAAGATGCATATGGAATTTCTAGAAGCTCAAATTACAAAATCCAAGATGGCAATAGACTACAAGCAGAGTTCCTTTGAATTCAGTATCAAGGACATCCACCCCATCGACCAGATGGAAATGCACAACAGAAGGGAGAAATGATCTCTTCCACCTTAACTAACACAACCATGAATTTGTCTAAGTTGTAGGTCTCCTTGGAAAATATAAAATCTCATCTCAAGATGGAAAACATATCTTCAGTGTCCAAGGATACAAGGATAAAATCCTTGGAAGATTTGGTTGTGAAGATAAGATATGACCCATAGAATTTGCAGGTTGTAGAGGATATTATTAAGAAGAAAAATGCAGATATAGCAGCCTTAAAGAAGCAATTGAAGATGTCAGCTATAGAGGACCCTCTTACAAAAGAGATAGAAGATACAAAAACACAACAATATAACATGATGAAACTCATCATGCACCAGACTGCACAATTGAAAAAGATGGAGGTCAAAATGGAAAATATGGCCAAAGAGAAAGAATAAGTTGCCAAAACTTCAATTGTTCCTTTAGAGGTTGTACCCCTTACAACCATTCCTGCATCAATGACTTCAACAACTAGTACAAGAGACACTGCATATCATCTTTCTAAATTAGTGGAAAATATTTCATTGCAGACAGAGGAAATCAAAAGATTGCAGGCCCAACACAATATTTTACAGGATTAGATTGTAAAGACTGAAATTGATCATTCAAAAAAGTTATAGAGATATCAGTAGTAGATAGAGAGTCTAGATAAATCTCTAAAGGAGTCATCTACTGGCAAAAACTTGAGACAAGTCAAAGAAATCATATGGACTAGCATCACTGAGTCCATGAATGAAATCTGGCCTTATATACAGATCATGTTTGAGTAGAAGGACCTGATGGAGAAATATAACAAAGCCATTTTAGATATAAATAAAGATCTAGGAGACATGCCTAACACAACTAATACGATCATTAAGATTTTGAATGCCAAAAACATATATGAGCTTGATGATCTGGGATTTCATGACAGAACTGAAACAATTCTAGAGGTGAAGAAAGTCCTTACACTAAGAAATTTAGTACAAAATCTTGAGGAAAACTGTAATGGACTGGAAATTACAGTTAGCAAGTTCTTCAATAGAATAAAGCCACTGAAAAAAAGAGGCCTGCCTTCTCTGTTTGTCATCAATGACATACTAATGGCCATAAAGGATTATATGAAGAAACTCAAGGAAATTTCACAAGATACAAGTAATGATGTTTACATACAACATGAGATAAAACAAAATTTCATGGTCAAAACCACATTTTCTCAATACACAGAGATTGATGAAATCTATCGGAAAGAAAACAACATTCTACTTCCTGATGAGGATCGGTGGGAAAATATGTACGAATACTAGGATGAGAGAAGAAGAGTTACAACGAGCAGCTACAACCAACACAATAGGCTAGTGTAGCAACAATCGGATCATGCACAGAAACAGTTAGAACATGCATCAACGGTTTCCTAGACAGAAGTGACAGATGTCCATAATTTCTCAAATTACTCCACTTTTTTGGAGCACATTATTTAACATAGTTATGGTGTAATTAATAAGGATATTTCCTATTTTGATGCAACATCCTTCATAGATTTAGTTTAAATACTTTATGCATTCTAAGTATCAGGGGTTGGACTCTGATCATTGTAATTTTTCTCTTTTAAGCTGTGTAATTTTGAGCTGCTGATACATCAATAAAGAAGACCATTGATAGGATACTTGTGTTATATGTTACTGGTGATGTCTTCCCTTTTGTGATATTTGTTTCCACTATGTTTTAATCTAATTGTAAAACAGAAAGTGAAGAAGTAAGATTTTTTATTTGAACACCTTATTTCTAGTTGTGTTTGCAATATTTATGTTTTCTTCTGAAGTCTGATTGAGAAATTATTGAATGAAAAATTTTCGATCACTACTGAAATCACTCATGCCTCTTTTCATGGTTCATTTAGAATTAAATATCCATTAACTGTAAGTAGCTTTCCCCATGATTACTCTTTGAAAAATTTGATGCAACACCTATCTTTTGTTTGACTCCATAGCCCAATGGAAAATAATTAACTAAAAAATATCACTTATCCAACCAACCAACCAAGCAACAAACCAATCAATCAAACAAACAAACAATTTCAGAAATCATCATAACTAGCCTAATATAAATTAAGGAAACAAAGCTAAATTATACAGATAGAGCCCTCTCTGAAGATGGTAGGGCTATATCCCATCTTTAAAATCACTTTGATGTTGTGATATATAATTATTCTTGCCTATGGTGATTATTGAAGAGAAAGGTGACGAGGAAAATCCTATCCATTCTCGAAGAGATGTCACCATTCAACCTATCCCTGTAGCTTCTGAGCCTTTACCATGTTCTTCAAACCAACCTCCCTATCTAGAGAGGAAAGTTGTGGAGAATAATGACCCCACCCTCAAGTCGAGTCTGGCTTCTGAGCCTAGGAATATTTTTATAAAGATCCCTTTGCTCCAAGCTATCATATAGATCCCCATCTGTACAAAAATCATTAGGTAACTCTACCTCAAGAAGCCAGGAAGGAAAAGAGTAGAACCTCAAACCATTCAATTTGTTGGAAGAGCAACAGAGTTAATGATAGGGTGTGTGCAAATGGAAAAATATACCGACCCTGGAAACCCAATTCTCATTGTTTAGGTAGGTGATTTCCTGATCTCCAATGTGCTTATAGACCTAGGGGAAGCCATTAATGTTATGACCAAGAAAACCATGGATAAAATTGGGATGGTCCATATTCGTTCTACTCCTATTGTGGTTGAATTGGCAGATAAATCTAAAATCAAGCTAGAGGGAGTGTTGGACGATGTGTGTAATGTTCCAAATTTTTATGGAACATTAATTTTTGTTAATTTTATATAGGAGATGAATAGAATGAGTAGGAGACCCATTATTTGCATGATTAGAGAATAAAAATCCTCTAATTATGAAAGAGAATCATGTTTGGGTTGGAATTCACACCCCCATGTGTGAAAGGAGGTTTTTGCATGAAGGCTAGGCCAAGGTGGACCAAGTCAAACTGCGTTGGCATGAGTTGGAAAGCACAAAGTGGGACAACATAGGAGGGAAGCTTCTAGAGGAAGGAAACCCTAATTCGAGGTAGGGTCCATGGAGGGAGGCTCACTTGTTTAAAAGAGGAGCAAGGCAGCCATTGAGATTATCTTTGATCATTTTAAATTTGATTGTTGCTGCCTCTTGCTGTTCAGCAGAGCTGCAGTGCCTTCAGGCACGAGGGAGTCATGTTTAGGAATTCCTCTCCTTCTTGAGGAGCTCTTGAATTATTGCACTCCATTCCCCATATTCAGGCATTCGGGCCATAGCTTCAGTCATCTACATCAGTGCTGTTTCTCTAGCAGACATTGTGCAGTGTTGCTGGGTGTTGCTGGGGAGGTTTCCACACACCATCCAGAGCTATTTTTCCAGTGGAGGAAGGTTCCATCCCTTGGGAGATCAGAAAATGGGGTTTATGAGCAGATCCCACCATCTTTGGAATCAGGCCAACCACATTCCATCATTGGCAGCACAGTCCCTCTCTTAGACAACATTCTTTTTGGTGAATATTTGCTATGAGGGATTATCCGGCATTTTGGAGGATGAGATCTTGGTGAAAGGATCAACCTTTCACTTCATATTTCCATTGGAGGAGGGTTCTTCATTTTTTCAGCCATTTCAGCCTTCTCCATGTATTTCCAGCTTTTGAGTTGTAGCTGCTACTTCAACTCTAGCATTTTTGTATTATAGTACTCTTGCATAGATTTCAACCAATCCCCTTAAAGGATTGATGTTATGTATCTTCAGGGGTTGAGATCTTGCTCCCCCTTCTTTATTTCAGCCTATCATTATCATATCATTGCATTTTCTTCATTTATGTAGTAGTTCCTCTCTAAAATTGTGCAGTCATGGCCTAGGGCTTTCTTATGCAGCAGTGTATTCTCATATTTGCATGTACAGGTTTCTTGAGGCTTCTAGTGCCTTTCTTGAGTAATCATTCCCTCAAGGATTTGTATTCTTATTTGCTGCTATGTCTTAATATGATGGTCATTGGATTCTTCGGCATTTCATGTGTATATGTATCACTGTTATTTCCATTTGATTTATTTTTTATTGCTGTAGCTGCAATGTTGGGTTTATCTTAAGAGATTCCCGATCTTGTTGTTTTTCCCTCTTGGGGATATTTTCCCTTGACAACACTCTATAGACAGAGTCTGCTAGTGGGCCAGGTAGCCTCTAGATCTCATCCTTCTTTATGAAGGTGAAAAATCCAGTAAATTCCCCTACAATCTATCTCTGGAATAGATTTGCTTTGTCGATTGACAATGTTTCTGAAAAGGAACATTACAGTGGTATCAGAGCATCGAACTTGGCATAGCCTGTGAGTATGATTTCAGAGGAGAATAATGAAGAAGATGAGCTTGACCTTATCTATTTTTGGAATAAATAAGAGCCTCTCTGAGGAGGAGGAGAAGAAAAGGGGAGAAGAGGAAGGTCCATGCACTTCCTATTCTCTTGAAGACCAGCATGGGAGATGCTTGGATTTTCAGACCTTAAGCAAGTACCTGGGTGACTATAAACCCCATTCTGCAGCATTCAAGGGAGCTACAACATTCCCACAGTCTATTCAGCAGATGGAGGAGAGAAGGCCCTATGGAAAAGGAGCAATCAGAGGCAATAGGCTCCTATTGTCTACATTTAATGGTGTTACTTCAACTAGAGCTTGGGTGAAGAAGATGAAGGCATTTGTATTGCTGCATCCAATGGTAGAAAGGGAAGCAGTGGATATTATAGAGATACACTTGGAGGAGCAACCTCCAAAATCCATGAATGGGGAAGCAATTGCATGGGAGGGAGAAGCATTTTCAACCACAAAAAGTCATCCCAAGATCCACCAAGGTATGAGAAAAGTTCCACATTTTACTTCAGCAATTAATCTTAAGGATGGTGGAACTTCATATGAAGAGGTCCAAGGATCAAATCACATGGCCACTTTAGGGCCTCATGATTGCACTGCGCTGTGAAAAGGGTTCAAAGAGAAGATGAATCCTCATCCTCACACACCTTTGATGAGTTGCATTCAGCATTTAAGGTTGGAGTGTGAACTTTTGGAGGATGAAGTGAACCATGACACCTCCATGGAGAATCATGAAACAAATTGTGAACGGGAGGAAGAGACAGTTGTTACACCATTGAAGGGATTAGCAACACTATTGAACATGGGTGGAGAGGATACATCACCTCCATCACATTTAGATCCTCATAGATCAAACATAGTCATGGGTGAGAGGCCTTTCCTAAGAGGTCTCCAAGGAGCTGCATTTCAAACTCACATGAAATGCAAGGAGCAAGAATTGGTTTGGGAGGATGGTGACCCTCATGGGAGGAGTACCAAAAGAATGGAGAAGAGATGTCGGGATGTTTACATCATTAAGAAGCAAGGATAAGGGATGTTTGGAGCTGATATTATATATATATATCAGTCATGATACCTTCATCATTTGAGGTACATGATGTAAGCATGAGGAGGCAGTAAGCAATTGAGTTTCTTGGGATTGATGGGAGAGAGCACAAGCAGATTTTCTCTCATATGATTGATGGTGTTGCAAGACTAGAGGAGGGCACTCTCATAGTTCAAGGGGATCACTCCTTAGCTGCGATTGATTGGGAGGAATTTCCCTCTTGGGAGAAGCTTCATATTTGTAGTAGCATCACCATAGTTGTTCTTGACAAGGAGCATGTCAAGGAATAAAGATTGGCATGGGCAAGAGCCCTTTTTTATGAGCTCATAGCACTGGCATTTGGGAGTAGAGTTACATGCAAGGATCCATATATTATCTTAATTCCAGCCTATGGTAAGATTATTATGCCTACATTTGCTGATTTACATAGTCTTATCATTTTTTTGCAGTGCATGGGCCCTCCAAGGGGCAGATTTTTCATGTTGCTCCATGAGCAAAGTTGGGCCAAACCATGTGATGGAGATAGCCATATTTTATATGGCCTTGGGAAAGTGTTACCTTCCATGTATGTTCAGAATTTATATTCAGCCACTTACCATGCATTATTAGATGTAAGAACATACATTGTTATTCATGAGATGAGAAACAACTTGCCATATCATTTCTCAAAGCAGCAGTTTGGGAAACTGTGCTGTGACCACTTGGGAGACTGTTGGTACATCTTTGCACAACATGAAACCTTAATTTATTACCTCATTTTATTTCTGAGTATGGTCTCCTTGGCTGATATTGCTGTTATCTCAATGGAGGACATGATCAGAGGAGAGACACATGGGATGAATGTGTCCTTGATGAGGAAGGACTCTCATATTTTCAGCAGTACATGTTCTAAGAGGAACATGAGAGGAGGCATGGCTATAGCCACATATTTTCTTATTTGTGGGGTGAGCCATGGGTTTGGTAATTTTATCCATCCATTGTATTTATATGGGCAGGTATTTGACCTTATGTTGCTGATTCACTCATCTATTTAGTATTTAGTAGTAGATGTGATATTTTTTTGTGCAATACTTGCCATGTTATTTTCTGCAGCTACAGTGGATGAGGTTGCATTATAACCCTATGAGGCATTGTTTGCATTTTTTTGCACATGGTATAACCTACAGCAAACATGTCATGATGGAATTCTATGGTGATGCTATCCTATTCATCATAGATGACATGTCTTGGGCCAGCGGGATTATCATTGTTGGAGGAGAGATCCTTGGGGAATTACTCTTCATATTGCCACTTGAGGGCAATAAATTTGCAGCCCATGACCAAAAAATACTCTGCACCTATCATAAGTGTAGAGGAAGACAACAAGGGGTAGGCTATGAAGCTTTCCATGATCAGATTTCAGCCCACCTTCATTCCTGGAGCTCAAGGTGGAGGGAGATTTTCCATGAGTTTCCTTGTTGGGAGGAAGCTTATTATTTTTTAAATGATTGATGGCTTGAGGAAGGAAATAAGAGTTGTCTAAGGGCCTCCTCATGCCTCAAGGAGGCCCTTAGACAACTCTTATTTCCTTCATGGATAGTTGTTTCTACATGGTGACTATTTGGGAATGTTCACCCAAAGGCTAGATTGCATATGTTGGAGGGATTGTTCGAAGACTTGATTGCTGATATGGCATCCTTTCCTTGAGGAGATCATCACATAAGGATGCTACAAGAGGAAGGGCAGAAATAAACTCAGTCCGTCCTTGCAATTTCTTGAGGGCAAGAAATATTTTGAGAGGGGAGGACTGTAATGTTCCAAATTTTTATGGACCATTAATTTTTGTTAATTTTATATAGGAGATGAATAAAATGGGTAGGAGACCCATTCTTTGCATGATTAGAGAATAAAATCCTCCAAGTATGAAAGAGGATCATGTTTGGGTTGGAATACACACCTCCATGTGTGAAAGGAGGTTTTTGCATGAAGGCTAGGCCAAGCTGGACCAAGTCAAACTGCGTTGGCATGAGTTGGAAAGCACAAAGTGGGACAACGTAGGAGGGAAGCTTCTAGAGGAAGGAAATCCTAATTCGAAGTAGGGTCCATGGAGGGAGGCTCATTTTTTTAAAAGGGGAGCAAGGCAGCCATTGAGATTATCTTTGATCATTTTAAATTTGAGTCTTGAAGACTTGTTGCTGCCTCTTGCTCTTTAGCAGAGCTGCAGTGCCTTTGGGCACGAGGGAGTCTTGTTTAGGAATTCCTCTCCTTCTTGAGGAGCTCTTGAAGGATTTCACTCCATTCCCCATATTCAGGCATTCAGGCCATAGCTTCAGTCATCTACATCAACATAGTTTCTCTAGCAGACATTGTCCAGTGTTGCTCGGGAGGTTTCCACACACCATCCAGAGCTATTTTTCCAGTGGAGGGAGGTTCCATCCCTTGGGAGATCAGAAAAGGGGGTTTATGAGCATATTCCACCATCTTTGGCATCAGGCCAACCACATTCCATCATTGGCAGCATAGTCCCTTCAGTAGACAACGTTCTTCAGAGAGAGGATTTGTTGTGAGGGATTGACAGTCACTTGGAGGGGAAGTCTTGGGTGAAAGGATCAGACTTTCACTTCAGATTTTCATTGGAGGAGGGTTCTTCATTTGTTTCAGCCATTTCAGCCTTCTCCATTCATTTCCAGATTTTGATTTGCAGCTGCTACTGCAACTCCGACGTTTTTGTATTATAGTATTTTTGCATAGATTTTAGCCAATCCTCTTAAAGGATTGATGTTATGTATTTTCAAAGGTTGAGATCTTGCTCCCCCTTCTTTATTTGAGCCCACATTGTTATATCTTTGTATTTTCATAATTTATGCAGCATTTCCTCTCTAATACTGTGCAGTCATGGCCTAGGGCTTTCTTATGCAGCAGTGTATTCTCATATTTGCATGTACAGGTTTCTTGAGGCTTCTAGTGCCTTGCTTGAGTAACCATTCCCTCAAGGATTTGTATTCTTATTTGATGCTATGTATTAATATGATGGCCATTGGATTCTCTGGCATTTCATGTGTATATGTATCACTGCTATTTCCATTAGATGTATTTGTTATTGTTGTAGTTGCAATGTTGGGGTTATCTTAAGAGATTCTCGATCTTCTTATTTTTCCCTCTTGGGGATATTTTCCCTTGACAACACTCTATAGACAGAGTTTTCTAGTGGGTCAGGTAGCCTCTGGAGCTCATCCTTCTTTACGAAGGTGACAAATCTAGTAAATTCCCATACAGTCTATCTCTGGAATAGATTTGCTTTGTCGATTGACAATGTTTCTGAAAAGGAACATTACAATGTGGTTGTTTCGATAAATTCTTGGGAATATCCCGTAGAATTCATTGTGCTTCATCCATAGAATACTATGGGAGGAAATCCCTTGATCTTGGGACGACCACAGCTTGCTACTTCTAATTCTTATATTGGATGTTGTTCTAGCAAGATGTAAATTTCCCATGGATATTCTAGGAAGAAAGGCACCTTATATCCATCTGCTAGATTTATCTAGGATCTTCGAGATACCTTATGGGTAGATTATAGTAGTCATGAGGATAATCAATCAGTTTCTATGTAATATTCCCAATTTTCCATCAGTTAATTGGAATATTAGAGTTCTTACTTTTCTTACTTACCTAAGTAGATAAAAGGGTGGAGGGACTCATAAGCCCCATAGATGAATAAAATCCACTTTTGTTGTGTGAATGTGGGTTAGTAGATACTAGATCAACATCATGGAGTAGTGGAGCAGCTCATTAATGAAGGAAGAGTGGAGATTATGGAGAATAATGAAGAAGATGATGGAGATAGTGGAAGAATAAAAGTAAGATAATAGAGCATTAATGATGCAGTGATGGAGGAAGTGGTGCATTAAATGCACACATGATGGAGGAGTGGAAATTAAATGTAGAGATCATGGAGATCATGGAGAGGCAGCATAGTCTTCATGGAGACTAGTGGCCACATGTGCAACGTAGTTATGAGGTGGGCCAAGGCTAGGAAGACTCACAACCATATAAGGAAGATGAGGTCAGCAAAGAAAATCAGTCTAGAATTTGATATTTTTTTTTTGTTTGACATTTCTTTGCATGCTTCAACTATTTAGCTAAGTCTGTTGTGTTGTTTAGCACACAGGTGTTCCCGAGCGGGAATCCCACCCTTACCCATGGGGGACTTTGAGTGCCTAATTTGGGAAGGTTATTTTGAGTAGCTATTCATCATTAGGCATTGGTGCCACATTTAGCCCCTTTCTTCTGCATATACAACTTAAGGAATTACACATTCCTGTCTTAGGGTTTGAGAGGAGGAAAGTAGTTTCTAGCATTTTATCTAGGAAACCAGTGGAGGATTCATCCTTTCACCTTGAGCTTCCATTTCAGTATTCTAGGAGAAGGATTGTGATATCCAGCATCGGGCCATCATATTTAACCTCCATGCAATAGCAATTCCTTCATAAATTGCATAGTCCAGCCAAACAAATCTAAGGGAGGAAGGAAGTTCCAAGTATTTCAGTTTGGAATCCTATGAGGGGTATTTCCATAACTTTGGAGAGATAATTTACATGAGCTGTGAGTATTATTTCATCATCCAGTAGCAAGCTATAACTCCAGACTCCTTGATCACACAATCTAATCCAGCAGTTGTGCAATTTGCTGCTGCAACTTGAATAGAGAAAGGAGGAGCTATATCTCAAGCTTCTAGCTTGTAGATCAGGAGAAGGGATTAGCCCTCTAGTTAGTGAGCTAAGTGGGTGATATTGTAGCTGATAGATTATTATTTCAGCCCCATATTATCAGTTGTCTCCAGGGAGTGCGTAACTTAGCCAGCAAGGGTGCAGTGTGTCACCTAAAAAGGGCCGAAAATCCAAAGTTAAAATCTGGCCAAACGATTTCTGGGTTTTTTTGGGTTTTTTTTTGTAGATTTTGTGGTTAAAATCCTAGATATTTTTTAGAACTTCAAAATCTTCCCACATATGGTTCTTCTTCATAGTAGTAGTAGTTTCCAGCAATAGTAGCAGTAGCAGCACAACATTTCCAATGCTAGTTTTCTTTAGTGTATTTCAGCCATCTTGTGGCTTGAGTGCATTCCTTTTGGAGCACTATGTACTTACATTGATGTTGATCCTTAATGATATGGTTCAACTATTTTCTATCCATATGTATGATGTTCTTATGTATTCTGAAATTTTTCCAGTTTTACATGTTTAATTCTTATTTTACCGTAGTTGGAATGGTGCATATGTTCTATATTCCTGTCTTTTCCATTTTGGAATATTACAGTGGTATCAGAGCATGATCTTTGGCTCAACTTGTGGGCACTTCATGACATCAGAAGAATAAGAAGAAGAAGTAGAAAAAGAAGAAGTCTTCAATGGCAGAAGAATTAAGTTTTTCCACACTCCTCTTTAGATCTATGCAGGATCTCTCCATAGAGAATAAATAAATGAGAAGGAGAAGGCAAAGAGAAACCTCAAGATAATTTCAGAATGAGGAAGGTCCAAGCACTTCCTATCAGCAGCATAAAGAACCGGCATTGAAAAGAGCTCCACAACACTTTTCTATGTCCACTTTCCTTGCAGAAGGAGATGAATGGTTGGAGATGGGGGATACTTAGAGCATGAGACTCTAAGTATTTATCTTGTAAATGTAGAGTAAAAATATCAATCAAGAGCATTCAAGGAGAATATAATGCTCCAATTGTTTATCCAAATCAAAGTGTTAGCCCCCCTATGAAATTCTTGGCAAGCAAGCTGGGGGCTAGATTGTTCTGGAGCCTCCAAGGAATGCCTTTCCCCTGAAAATTCATCCTCCTTGGAGTCTCCCTGTGCTAGGCCTAATATACATCCTCTCTGCTGATTCATTCCTAAAAAGGGGCCTTTTTTTTACCCCTTTATCCTGCAAACTTTCCCATCTCAGCCTATGTTTTCCCTTTTGTAAAAATCCCCTCCTTCCTCATGCTTAAATTCCCCGAAACCCCCTTGAAATCCTTTCCCTGCCCCTACTTTGGCCTTTCCTACCCTTCATTTTCCTATCGTTCCTCCCCTTGGGCCTAAAAATGCTCTAAAATGTGCAAAAATCATATAATAAGGCCTAAGCCCCTTTAGCCATAGCCCCGCGCTCCTTTTCTTCCCATAAGACCTGGCGCCAGAACCCAAAGCTAAATCCTCTAGGCGCTTACCCCCCTCCAACATTTCTCCGCGCGAAAAATTCATTTAAAAACCTTTGTTAATGTGCATTTTTGGGTTTTAATACATTTTGTTTGATCGACGGATCTCGACCGTCCGTTAAATGCCAAATCCAACGGCGTGGAGCGCGCCCAAAATGGTGGACCCCTCCTGCACACGTCATCTGCCCAAACCCGCCGGTAAATTCCGCACCGCCCATCTGCAACTAGCGGTATTCATCTGAAACCCAGTGATTCCACTCATCCCCTGCCACGCGTCCTGCTGTACTATCCTGAAAACCGCCATTTCGCGCGTTATACCCCGGACGAGAGCCGGGCAGCGGAATTCGTGATTGCCGTTGGATCCTGGAGCCCTCATCCAACGGCTGTCATCTCTCGAACCCACGCACTGTTTAACCCCGCACGTCGTACCCGCGGGCCCGCCTTCCGACATCCTCTGCCGTTGATCTATCAGCGATCAACGTTCCAGATCCGTTTGTCCATGGTTGACCTTTCCGTCGCCCCGAGACCTCCGCGTCACCCCGTTCCGCCACGTCAGCGCCACGTGTTCCATCCGTACTCCTTCCCAGTCCATTACATAAAACCGGTTTATTTACGTGTTTTTCATGCATTTTTCATTTTGCAACGTCCGCCAACCCTACCTGAGCAGTTTTTCACCATTTTTCTACGTTTTATTCCACCATGTCACCGATTACATGCCCATTTCTCCCATCTACATCACCCACCACCCTTGTACATGGATTTCTTCACAGTTTTCATGTTTCCTGCAGGTTTATAAAGAAAGAATGGCCGCCGCGATACATTTATGTGCTACCAGGATAGCTAAATCCGAGGAAGATCATCCATGGCGGCTGAATTTATGAACAGAGGCCCGGGAAGGTGGAGATGAGATGTTCATTAAAAGAAAAGAGTTTGAACTCTGTGGAAAATCTCCCATCGCCATTAAACCCGAGCTAACCTGTCAGAGATGGAATTGAAGCAGCAGAACATTCCAGTACAGAGCAAAAGGAGGTTTAAAGCACAATCATGAAAATCTCGAGCCCTAAGTCAATGTTTTCAGAGACAAAGTAGCAGATCACAGACCCCGAGGATCGATCAAAGGATCCTGAGCACAGACAAAAGGTAATATCAGGGTTTTTAGTAAGCAGAATGTTTTTCTTTATCAGGTGCAAGGCACCCATACTGTTTTATTTACACACCGTGTCCCTGAAGAGTTTTCCCACCAGACTACAGCTCAAAGACAGTCAGACATTTATGAGACAAACCTTCCAGCAGTTTATTTTACTTTTTATTCATGACACCAGGAGTACTTCGACAAAAAATGTCGAGATCATATCCAAGGCAGATCATTCTTTCCCAAGGGAGGTGACAGAGATTAAACATACAGCATATCAAGCAGAATGGGCCTCATCCCGCATTCATTGTTGTGTTTAATATGACATTCAATGTTCACCTACCTTCTTCGGTCGATCTTTGTGTTCCCACTGCTATAAAGCATAGAAGAAAAGATTATAATGGTTGTTGATGAGATATCAGTGAAATGCAAGTGTTTTCCTCTTGAGACAAGTTCTCTGTGTATATTGTAAGATAGGCTAAGATATGATGTATTCAGACTGAATGTTCAAGCTATGGGCTATGATGTACCTGATTGGTGTTGTTTTTAATATGACAAGCATGTTTCTTTGGATCCTGATCTAAAGCAGCTGGTGATGTTTTCCTTTCTCTGTATTTTTGATTGACTTGCTTTCATTTCATCATGTTTCTGCTGGTAGGCAACAGAAGTATAATGTAAGATTCACCCTTGATAGGTGCCTTATGTTTCCTGCTCTCCCTACCTCAATTTTTTCTGCTTATATGTGTATCTAAATGTTGATTTCAATTGATTTAACCAGTGTAGTGGATGAAATTTCCTGCTCTCTGATGTATGAATTGATGAAGTCTATGTTTAGATGTTCTTGGTAGGATTTAGCTGGAAGGTTTGGGAACACTGGGGATTAGTGTTAGCCCTGTCCACTAGGATCTTTGCTCGACCAGCCAGCCTTTCTAAGATCCCTTGTTTTACCTCTAATTCTGTCCAAGCAGGCCTGGAGTTAAATGACCTCTGGCCTGATCTATAGACAGAGTTGGTTGGTTCTCCTCTTTCATTTTCAGCCTTTAATATCCCATTCCAAATATCTCTTTCAATGATCCAGATGCTCTAGATGACTAACCCAATTGAAAGCTTGCACATTGGTTACAAATAAATCCTTTCTTGACTCCATAGCCCAATGGCTTTGATGTTCTTTGAGTTATCTGTCTCTGCCTAAGCTTCCTCCTTGCTCATCCTTGTCTTATGATTGTACCTTCTTTTCCATGATTCCTTCTAACCAAACACAAACAATCAAACAACAACATCGAGCCTATAACTAGCCTAAAATCTTATACTTTAAGCCTCAAAGACATATCCTTTGACTTCATAAAGAGATCCCTCTCTGGACCTAGGAGGGCTAGATCCTAAGGTCTGAAAGTGGTTCTATGTTGTCTCATCTTTTGGTCTTTGTCAACATGGCAAAAACATGGGAACCCCAACACAAAGAAAATGGGATATCCCGCAGTAGCAATAGAGGAAGAACAAATATACAAAATAGATTCTTCTTGCCTTCATTCAATGGATCATCCACAAGCATAGCAAAATCTTGGATGAAGGAGTTCGATCATTTCTTCCAGCAACACCCAGTAGTGGAAAGAGAGGCTGTTGAGATTGCAGCGCTGCACCTTGAGGGTGGAGAAAAGGATGTGTAGTTCATCCATATAAAACATGCAAGAGTGACTGCTTATGCAAATTTCACTCAAATATTGATTAATAATTTTTATAGAAGGAAACCGGAGGTACATTCCATAGAGAAATTTCCCAACATTGATGAGATATCAGATGAAGAACAAAGGGAGGACGTCAGGACTATCACTCTGGAAGAGGAGGAACTTCCACCACCACCAGGTGCAGAAGTACTTGCATCAGATGAAGGAGCACTTGCATATTTGCAAGGTGGGCTTGAGCACTTGACATTGAGAGTCCCATGCATGAATTAAGAGATGCATGAGGAGGAGGAGGAAGATACCAGCACTGATGAAACATTAGAGGAGAAACCATCACCATCACAAATAGTAGGAGAAGCCATTGCATCGGTTGGAGGAACTCTTGTAGCTTTGCAAGATGTTCTCAAGTTTTAGCTAATCCAATGTTTGCAAACATTTTCATCCCATGTTATTTCAGCACCTCAGTTTGATTTTTGTGGGATCATGCCATCAGGCCAATTACATAACCAAGGATTAGAGCACCTTGCTAAATTGGAGCAGAAAACTATCATTGCATAGAGTACCCTTGACTTTTTCAAGAAAGAGATTTATAGCCATCCTAGTTTTACATTGTTGAGCTGCACACAACACTTTGTGTTGGACTGTAAAGTTTCGGAAGATAGGATGAGCATAGTCCTAATCATTCCAATGCAGGACTATGAGTTCAAAATTGTGTATGTGGAGGGCCATGAGACAATAGATGCACCATTATGGAGATCAACAGCGTTGTCACCGAGGAGAAGTGATGAGTTGGGGGCCTAGTTATTCTTGGAGCATTCCGATGACCGCTTCACTTATGAAGCATTGGATGGGAAGATGCTAGATGATAGAAATATTGTGATGGATAAAATCTTCCATTATCATGATAGAGCCTTCTTGATGAGCATCTCACAGCTCAAAGAGAAATTTCTTCTTACAACATACTCAGAACCTCATGGGTTCTACCGGGTCATCAATGAGAGGTTCTCATGGAGAAACCTCAAAGAAGATGAACTTAAACATATCCTGGAGTGAAAATATTATCATCAAATTTGGGAGGATGGTATTCTCCATTGGGTGGATAGAAAGATGGAGCATGATCGGAGTCATCACCCACATTTGGATGGTTGGGTGACCATGATGAGCGAGTGGTTGAAAGGCTACTTGCAGATCTATGACACAGGGCAACGAGAAGCATGGTTGCGCTGGTTTCTTTTGGGTGTGATCCAGGTGGATATTGGTGGCCACCCATCTATTCCATTTGGACCCCCATCATCAGTTATTTTAGTCTTGCACTCTCAGCACATATTACTATTTTTAGCAGGTTTGTGGGTCCTGAACTTCTGGAGCCATTTTGGGGCCCTAATGATCCACGTGGATATTGGTGGCCACCCACCTATCCATTTGAAACACCACCATCAGTTATTTTAGTTTTTTAGTTGCAGCACAACTTACCATTTTTATTAGCTTTTTGGGTCCTGAACTTTCAGAGCCGTTTTGAGGCCCTAAATGACGTTTTTTGGGAAAACCGGGAGAAACATGTGTCCATGGACTAATCTTGATTACACCAAAAGTTGTACTCCTCGGATAGATATTTCTAATGAGGTATGATTCACGTCAAACAAAGATCATATGCCAAAGTTACGTCCTCGGGAAGTTGAAACACCAATTTACCCAAACGCGGCCCGTAGTTTTGGCGCTTCATCTCCTACGGTTAGCTTTTTGGATGTGTAGGGTTTTCTATTGTTTCTAAATAATAAATAGGTCTTCGAGCCTCATTGTAACACAGTTCAGAGGCATGTAGCCACCACATCTCTTCTCAGAGATAAGATACCATCGCCCTAGATAGTTTATTTCCATTCTGTCTGTAAACATATTTTAGTTATTTGATGTTAATGAAATGAAGTATTATTTCCGCTGCATCTCTGTGTTTATGTCTATTTTTTTGCTTTATCGCATTCTTGAATAAATCTGGATCAATGGTATTAGAGCGGTCTTCTCTTTCTTTGTCTTTCTTTGCATGTCCCCAATGAGGTCAGGGTATAAGGAGTTAGGGCTCGATCTGGTTGAACCCTTACAAGTTCAGCCTCGTAAACCCCAACGACCTCCCATGGCAGGAGAAAATAAAGATGAGGGAGTAGGAGATCCTCTTAAAATATTACCCGAGGAGGCCCTCGAGAAACAAAGGAACGCAATGATGGATAATTTTTCTCAGATCCTTCAACGACTACCCACCTACGACGCATCTGCATCCAAAAACCACTCTGGAGGTGCCACTCCCTCCAATGTACAGGAAAAATTTGACATTCCTATATTTGAAAGCAAGATAGATGCATACGCCATAGATAGATGGTTTAATTTTCTAGAAGGGTATTTCTTGGTTCATGATTTCTCCGACCGAGAAAAGATTATTTTTGCAATTCTCAAAGTTGTTGCCCATGTTAAAGACTGGCGGGAAACCTACTATGAGCTAAAGGATGAGGGGGAACCTTATCTGTTCTCAGCCGCACCCACTTGGAATTCATTTTGAGATGACATCAAGGAACAATACTATCCTGTGGGGAGCTATGAGGACAAGTAAATCCAATGGACCACGTTGTGGTAGAAAAGGGATCAAGATGTGCATGAACTGACGAATTTGTTCCATAACCTGCACAATAAATTTGGTATTAAAGATTCATAGAGACATTTGGTGCTCAAGTACCGCAGCTATCTACATAGACACATTTAAGAGGAAATGGAGTTCCTCGAAATTACCTCGCTTGGCATGACATATTGTTATGCCACCAAGATTGAGCAGAAATTTAAGAAGAAGAAGAGAGAATTTGGATCTAAGAATCTAAAGCCATGGAAAGGCACCCTCGAACCACAGAAAAAGGGGTAGAGCCAAAGCAAGGTGACTCAGAACACCACCACAAATCCAAATAAGGACACAGGGAGGTGGTGTGAATTCCATAACAGCCCCACTCGCAGCACAACAGAGTGTTGGGCCAAACAGTCGCTCGTGGCTGAACTAAAGGCACCTGAATCAGATGCATGTGATGATTCTAAGTTAGAACCAGACAAGGGAGATGAAAAAGGGAAGAATATCACTGATGCAGACCCCAGTTGCATTGTTTCCACCACTAAGCTCCAGAGGGAGGATCCAAAGGA
This sequence comes from Pinus albicaulis, assembly GCA_034641835.2. Classification (NCBI taxonomy): domain Eukaryota; kingdom Viridiplantae; phylum Streptophyta; class Pinopsida; order Pinales; family Pinaceae; genus Pinus; species Pinus albicaulis. Next base: position 519,689,645 of record CM076583.1, on the reverse strand, counting down.
GGGGGAGCGCCTCTTCCATTCGTAGATGTGGGTGAAGGGTTCTCCACTACAATTTTGTTGTCGATAGTAGAAGACAAAAGAACCTCATTTCAGCAGAGGTCATGAAGCGACTTGGCCTAGCAACCACAACACACCCACAACCATATACCATCAGGTGGCTTCACCCAGGGAGAGATCCGCGCGTCCGACAATAGTGCCGCCTTCCTTACAACATCAAGCCATTCATGAATGAGGTATTATGTGATGTTTCTCCTCTTGATGTAGCTGATGTATTATTGGGCCAACCATACTTATGGAGGCGACATGATGTGTATGAGACTAGGCCTTGTGCTATTATTATTACTTTGGGAAATAGCTTGTATAGGATACCGGAGGTGGTACCACCTCCTGTCATCTCTTTGACTACTACAAAAAAATATAGTAAGATTTTTTCCCAAACCAGGAAATTTGTTTTCCTTACAACTCGCTCATAGGTAAAGAAGAATATTGTGGCCACAAGCTCAAAACAGGGCTCCCCTACACGGCTACAACAAATGGACAAATTAATGGAGGAATACGAGGAAATTTTCTCCTTACTCACATAGGTTCGTCTACACTTTCAGGACAAGCACTCCATTGAGCTGACCCCCAACGCGCCACTGCCTGATGTTGCCATACCTCATGCGACTACACAAATATAACTCGCACATGTACTGGTTGAGGCTGATAAAGAAACCAAATTTACTGAAGGCATCCAACATGTTCGCCCGCAGGACCATGACATCTTCGACAAATATAATACCCAGTTCAACAGAATTTGCCTCATCTCATGGTGGATCATAATGCAATGGGAACCATTGCTTCCTAAGGGGGGAGGAATGATCTAGGTGGATATTGGTGGCCACCCATCTATTGCATTTGGATCACCACCATCGGTTATTTTAGTTTTGCACTCTTAGCACATCTTACTATTTTTAGTAGGTTTTTGGGTCCTGAACTTCTAGAGCCATTTTGGGGCCCTAATGATCCAGGTGGATCTTGGTGGCCACCCAAATTACATGGCACTCACATGATGTGGCAGCAAGGAGCTTGGTTATGTTTTTTTGATGTGACATTATACATGTCAATAAATATATTATTGCTCGATGATTTGTATTATGATGATGTGAGGTGGCAGCAAGAGTCATTTCTGCTTTGGTTACTCTTGGGAGAGTATGGGCTGACATTCTCCCATACCTTGCATGATGGTGATGTAGGATGGAAACATGAGGCCTTACTGTGTTGGCTTCTATTGGGAGAGTATGGCCACCATACTTGGTATGAGGATGGTATGATATGACATCAAGGGGCATTACTGCGGTGGTTGCTATTGGGAAACTATGGTCCAACACTTTACATGTCCACCCATATATCTCTATTTGTTATTTTTCACAATGTTGAGATGATGCTTGGAGCAAGTAGGGCCAACAGGGCCAATGATGGGAGCATGGAGAGATACATCATACTCCATGTATCATGGATTGGAGAGATAGTTCAAGAGTTGGGACTTTCCACTTGGGGAAGGAACCACTTCACTTCATATATCTCATGTAGAGAAGAGGCTCTGGGACAATAGATGATTGCCACTTTGGGACTCATTGATGAGGAGAGGCATCTAACTACACAATTAGAGGCCATTCTATGCATTCTAGAGAGGAATCTATGGAGCTGGGCATTCATAGCACATTGGAGCAAATGGGGATACCTTCCATATGAATATGTGACTTGGGAGGGAGATGGATTTTTGCAGCATTCACTTTTGTAGTTGCTTGAGGAAAAGCAACATTTTGGCAGGGAGGACTGTAATATTCCCAATTTTCCATCAGTTAATTGGAATATTCGAGTTCTTACTTTTCTTACTTAGCTAAATAAATAAAAGGGTGGAGGGGTCCGTAAATCCCATAGATGAATAAAATCCACATTTTTTGTGTGAATGTGGGTTAATAGATAGTAGATCAACATCATGGAGTAATGGAGCATCTCATTAATGAAGGAAGAGTGGAGATTATGGAGAATAATGAGGAATATGATGGAGATAGTGGAGGAATAAAAGTAATATCATAGAGCATTAATGATTCAGTGATGGAGGAAGTGGTGCATTAAATGCACACATGATGGAGGAGTGGAAAGTAAATGCAGAGATCATGGAGATCATGGAGAGACATCGCAGTCTTCATGGAGACTAGTGGCCACATATGTAGTGGAGTTATGAGGTGGGAAAAGGCTAGGAAGGCTCACAACCATCTCAGGAAGATGAGGGCATAAAAGAAAATTATTTTAGAATTTGATATTGTTTTGTCGTTTGAAATTTATTTGCACGCTTCAGCTGTTTAGCTAAGTCTGCTATGTTGTTTAGCACACGGGTGTTCTCGAGCGGGAATCCCATCCTTACCCATGGGGAAATTTTAGTGCCTACTCTAGGAAGGTTATTTTGAGAACATCCGGCATTGTTTCCACATTAAACTCCTCTCTTCTGCATATACAACTTTAGGAATTACACATTCTTATTTAGGGTTTGAGAGGAGGAAAGCAGTTTCTAGCATTTCAGCTAGGAAATCAGTGGAAGATTCATCTTTTCACCTTGAGCTTCCATTTCAGTATTCTAGGAGCAGCATTGTGATATCTGGCATCATGCCATCATATTACACCTCCATGCCGAAGGAGTTCCTTCAGGAATTGCGTAGTCCAACCAAGAAGATCTAATGGAGGAAGGAAGTTCCAAGTATTTCAGCTTGGAATACTATGAGGGTTCTTTCCATCACTTTAGAGAGATCATTTATATGAAGTGGGAGAATTATTTCATCATCCAGTAGCAGGCTACATCTCCAACCTCCTTGACAGTGCATTATAGTTCAGCAGTTGTGCAGTTTGCTGCTGCAACTTGAGCAGAGAAAGGAGGAGCTAGATCTCAAGCTTCTAGCTTGGAGATCAGGAGAAGCGTTCAACCCTCTAGTTAGTGATATGAGTGGGTGATATTGTAGTTGATAGATAATTTTTTCATCCCCATATCAGCAGTTGTCTCTAGGGAGTGCGTAACTCAGCCAGCAGGGGTGCAGTGTGCCACCCAAAAAGGGCCGAAAATCCAAAGTTAAAATATGGCCAAACTGTTTCTGGGTTTTTTTAGTACAGTCCATGGTTAAATTCCTGGATATTTGAGAGCACTCCAATAACCTCCCGCACATGGTTATTCTTCACAGTAGCAGCAGTTTCCAGTAGTAGCAGTAGTAGTAGCACAACATTTCCAGTGCTAGTTTTCTTGAGTGTATTTTAGCCATCTTGTGGTTTGAGTGCATTCCTTTTGGATTAATATGTACTTACCTTTTTGTTGATCCTTAATGATATGGTTCAGCTGTTTTATGCCCATATGTATGATTTTTTTATGTATTGCAACAATTTTCCAGTTTTACAAGTTTAATTTTTATTTTACCATAGTTGGAATGGTGCATATGTTCTATATTCTCATCTTTTCGACTTTGGAATATCACATTCTATGATACATCATCATATCAAGTCAACTCAAGAGGGTGAGATACGAGACTTCTTGAATAATCTAGATATCATGCCAAAATTTGAACCACTATCTTAAATATTTAGTCTGTATTTTCAAGAAATTCATGATTCCCAACATTCCCTACCACAGTCTCTAGAAGTACCTCTTTGTACTCTCAAACCCAAAAATACTCTTATTGAAATTAGTTCAGGAAAATATTTACATATTAGCTTGGAACTGGATTCATCTCAAAAAGAGCAGCTTGTAAGTTTGTTGCAAAACCATCTTGATGTCGTTGCATGGGGATATGAAGACATGAAAGGAATCCCTCTTGAAACCTTCACTCATCATATTTATATTCGGGAGGGAGCTCGACCTATTCGAAAACCCCAAAGGTGTATGAACCTAGCTCGAAGAGAATTTGTGAAGGAAGAATTACAAAAACTCTTAGATGTTGATTTTATCTATCCCATATCTGATAGCCAGTAGGTATCTCCATTGTTATTAGTCCCGAAGAAATATGGGAGATGGAGCATTTGTATCGATTACGAAGAATTTAATAAAGCCACTCTCAAGGATTACTTTCCCCTTCCTTTCATCGATCAGGTGCTTGATACCCTTGCTAGTAAAAATTACGTTTCCTTTTTAGATGGCTTTAGCAGTTACAACCAAATATAGATCGCACCTGAGGATCAAGATAAGACCACGTTTACATGCCCATGGGGGGCATTTGCATACCAAGTGCTTCCCTTTGGGCTATGTAATTCCCCAACCACCTTTCAAAGGGTGGTTTTGGTTATTTTGCTAACCTTGAGTGTGTAGAAATATATATGGATGAATTTTTTTGTATTTGGTGATTCATTTCAGGAGGCCCTCAAAAATATGGAAAAATTTCTTCTCTGTTGCTAAGAATCTCACCTTGCTTTGAGTGACAAAAAGTGTAGATTAATGTGCAAATTAGGAGTAGTTCTTGGGCACCTAATTTCTGACAAAGGTATCCAGGTTGACCAAGCTAAGATAGAGGTTATTTTGTGTCTTCCTGCACCAAAAACACAAAGGGAAGTGAGAGGTTTTCTGGGACATGCAGGCTACTACAGGAGATTCATTGAGAACTTTTCCATGATAACTAGCCCCCTCTTTCGATTATTAGCTAAGGATAGTGAGTTTTATTGGTCTATAGATTGCTAACAGTATTTTGAGACATTAAAGGAAAAATTAGTATAGGCACTAGTTTTGAGAGGACCTAATTAGTCCCTTCCTTTCCATATTTCCTTTTATGTCTCAGATAATACCATTGGCGCCACTCTAGGACAAGAAGAGAACAAACAGTCTTATTTTATTTACTTCATCAGTAAAAATTTCTCATGCGTTGAATTAAATTATACAGTGATTAAGAAAGAATTTTTAGCTGTGATTTTAGCTATTAATAAATTCAAACACTACATTACAGGATATGAAGTCTTTGTGCATACTGATCATTCTGCAATAAAATATTTGATGAATAAACCATTGACTAGCGGTAAAGTGAATAGGTGGTTACTTTTGTTACAAGAACTTAATGTTACTATTGTTGATAAACCAAGAAAATATAATGTTGTAGTTGATTATCTTTCAATATTAAATGATCCTAGTAAAGTAATTCTTGTTGATGATGATTTCCCTGATGAACATATTTTGCTGTGTCAACAAAATCCCCATGGTTTGGTGACATAGCCAACTATTTAGTCACCGGAAAGAAACCACCTCACTTATCTTCTTGTGAGAAGCAGAATATCATACAGAAAAGTGTTGCATATTCTTGGGTCCAAGGAGACCTCTTTTACACTGGGCTAGATCTTATTATCTGTATATGTGTAAGAGAGGAAGAAGTGTTTGAAATTTTGAAATTTGCTCATGATGAGACTTATGGAGGCCATTTTGATGATAAGAGGATTTCATAAAATATTCTACAAGTTGGCTATTTTTTTCCTTCCTTGTTTAAGGATGCCAAACAATATGTCAAAAAATGTGATAGATGTCAGTGACTGGGCCAGCTAGGTCAAGCAATTGAAATGAATTTATGTCCTCAGGTTATGATTAAGCACTTTGAAAAATGGGCTATTGATTGTGTAGGACCTTTAAATCAAACATATTTAAATAACAAGCATATCTTGGTGTGCACAGATTTTTGATTTACTACGATCTTTACTAGATTTGGTGTTCCCAGAGAGATTTTTTCTGAAAATGGATCACATTTTATCTCTTATCAGGTATAGGGTGTGATGTATCAATACAAAATTCAACACAAAAAGTCTACACCATACTACCCGCAAGCAAATGGCCAAGTGGAATCCACAAACAAGGTGATCGAGTCCATCCTCACCTAAATAGTGAACATGCATAGGAAGGATTGGGCCAGCATATTTCCAGAAGAAACAACATGAACCACTTGGAGGAACAACATGTGACACACACCATATTAGCTAGTGTATGGGAAACAAGTCCTTTTTCTGATAGAGTTCCAAATAAAAATATTTAGAACTACAGTTCAATTGGGGTTAGATCTCTCAGAAGCATAGCAACAATGCCTATTACAGTTAAATGATTTAGATGAGTTTAGAAGTGATGTTGTTCAACAAAATGTGTTAGTTCAACAAAAACTCAAGAAGTGGCATGACAAGTCTATCAAACATAAGAAATTCCAACCAGGTGATTGGGTACTCCTTTATGATTCCATATTTAAACATTTCAAAGGTAAATTCCACACACGCTGGATAGGACCTTATGAAGTGGTTAAATTTTTTGAGAATGGAGCGGTAGAATTCAAAACTATTGATGGGCGAGATTCAATATTCCTTGTGAATGGGCATAGACTTAAAGTATATTTTCAGCCCCTTACAAAAGAATCTTTCATGCATCAAGAACAAAACAAGTAGAAATAAAGAAGGTAGGTGGTTATGGAAACTACTCCAAAGTTGATTCTTTATTTTTTTTTAAAAAGGATGTAAAAAATTACATATATATAAAAAAATGATGAAAAAACTTAAAAAGAAAATAAAAAATAATTTTCCTGTGATCACGAAAATCAATTTAATGACATAATTACAGAAGGATCATCTTGAAACCAACGTGTTGGTAGGAGGATCAAATTTTTAATAAAATGGGAATGTTTCTTGATATTTATATGTTCTAACTGTCACCAAGAAGAAGAAGGTTTAAGTGTAGGAACCGACCCCTTATCCAAGTTCGGGGCAGTTGACATGGAAATTTTTATCCAAGCAACGCTCAATTACCGATGCATTTATTTTTGACTCAACACTATTTTGGTAGATTTTTGAATCCCTCTATTTTTCTTCTTTTTATCCCATGATTTACCACCCCTTTCTTCAAATGGAAATTGTCCCTATCCAATTTTGTTTTTCCCTCTTTTCCCCTCAATTTTTTTCCCAAATCCCATTTTTTATATATCCCTCTTAGTAGTCTCACTCTTGAATTCCTTGTCGTAATATCCTTCCCATTAAAATTTACCCTTTTCCTGCTTCTTTTCTCCCGCATGGACCATATTGTAGAATATGATGCGACCTCGTGAATGAGATCAATAGTCATGTATTAATACCAAAAAATGGTGATTAAAACCTAATTTGGAAATTAATAAAACATTTTAGGATCCAACCTATAAATAAAATTTTCTCATAAACTTTGTTTTTTTCATATTATGCCACAAGTCCTTGGTGCAAGAATGTATGTTCACTGTAGGAATATCCAGTGTAGGAATACACACTGCTAAGTGCTCCTGAGTTTAGGAATACGTGTTATGGTGCAGGAACAATGGTGGTATTCAGTGAAAAAATGTATATTGTGGTGCAGGAATGCGTAGAAAGCTTACTTTCATTTGTTATAAAATGTTTTCCAGGCATAGATGACTACACCACTTCAAATTATGACATTTCATGGTTTTCTTTCTCTATTGTGATTAGACCTTACTTTCATCATTACTAAAGTAGGAAATATTTTTTTAAAGTACAAGAGCATTTATTATGAAATCTTATCTTTTATATGTATTATGTGTACCTTATATGAAATCATGATTTGATTGAGGAATGTGTGCCAATTACCTTTAAAAGTTTACCTTTAAAATCCTTGTCACCTATTAATGATGATCTGATCATACACCATACCTCGCATTGGTTCTGTCATAAATTACCAGCAAGACCGCCGCCCTTCACCAATGATTATTACTACATGTACGTCGGATAGGTCGTATCACATCCTTTCTAAGGCTGCGATTTTTCATGATGGTATGTGACTGTTAGGAGGGTGGTCGATCTATCAGCAATCAATTAGTCGACAAAATTGAAAAAATATTTTGGACATAACTCCTCAATTCTCTGTTGTGTGATCCTTATCAGTTTTGGTAAGAAAATCGAGTGAACTCGAACAAGATATGGCACCTGTTTGAATTGAACCATGGTCTATCAAGGAATTTGAGCAGACAGATGAGTATAGGAATATTCTACCTCTATTTCAGGAATCAGGATTTCTCTTGTTCCTGCTCAAGTTCTATGGGTTTGACTCAGTCGTGACATTAGAATTCACCAAGTCCTTTGATGGGAGAAAAGAAAAGGTGGGCTCATTGGAATTTGTAGTCACAAAGTAGTCCATTGCACAGGCTACTAGACTAGAAACGACATGGAAGTAGTGATTTAAGAAAGAGAAGCTTGAGAAGAAGTCTTGGTGCAGGTTCGTGGTCAATAGGAAGCAGAAGGTGGATTGGAAGAAGGGATTGTAGTGCAACTCCATAATTGAAAAGTGGAGGCACTTATTGTATATACTGCAAAAATTTCTCACTTGTGAAGGTCGGTCTTCACTGACCTTCTTATACCACATCTGACTATTTTTACACTTCGAATTAGAAAAAATCACAAAATTTCCTTACTTCCTATTAGGAAGTGTAGAAAAAATGTGTATGGACGTTCAAAAGAGTAAGGATATCCAAGTTGCATTTAAATTATATCATTACGCGTTGATTTTGATTCTGGTTAGAAAGGAGTTGGAATAAAGGAGCACTATCTGGGAATGGTTCTTAAAGGAATTTTAGGGAAGAAGCACAGTGGAATCATTAGAGAAGAAGAGTGCGAGAAAGAAAGAAAAGTATGAAACCCTAACCCTGCATACTAGTAAAAGTAAAAAGAAATAATTCATGTCTAAAAATCCAGTACAGGTAGAAGAGCAAGGGCCCATCATCGAAAATTTGACCCTTTCAAAGAGAAGAAATCAAATCTTGGTCAAGAGGACCACCTCCTCAAAAGAAGGCCATATTTAGTCAATCTATAAAATAAACTTGGATGACTCCCAGACTAGTTCACCAATTGCAGACAAAATTTCGCTCCTTTTAGATGTTGTGGCTCATACAGTGGTTAGTGAAGATTACATAGAAGAATAAGATGTTACCCTCCTATCAGTATTACTTTGGAAGATAAAGAAAATAAAAATTATGGAGACACCTGGTGCAAGTGTAGGAAAGGACCCAGTGGTGGGTCAAAAGGATGATGGACCACAGGGTGTTGAAACCCTTTATGATGAGGAAATGCAAGATGTTAATGGTTAGGGTGATATCGGCCTTGATGCCACAGGAATTTTTTTTGAGTCAACTGTTGAGAAGACTCCAATAGAGGAGGAATTGGATAAGGAGAACCCCACAATCTACCTAAACCGCAAATTCGAGAAACTTAAGCAATGTATTTATGGACTGGAGGTGATGAACCAAGGTATGAAGGAACAAGGAGCAGTGTTGCAATAGAGGAATACTAATATGATAGGGAAAGTGCAAGAACATAAATGGAAAGTGAGAGTGTGAAAATTTCAAACATAAAAATGCTATGGGCGCCTTAGGAAAGTGGTTAAAATATTTAAAAAGGATCGAGGAAAAAAGATGAAGACACTAAAGGCAGGGATCATTATCCATATTCAGGATAAAAGAGAGGTATCCATGTTTTTTTTTTTGGCAGAAGGTAAGGTTGTGTGAGGACACAAAACAAGATAGGGATGGGAGGATGTTGGTTGGAATAATTTCTCTATTTCTAACCCCTATCCTACTCTGAACTCACCACCTGAATCTATGTTTTAACCTTGGAACCCATTTATTCCTGCACTTATACTCATTCTTACACTCTCTTTATGTTTTTCATATTAAAATTTATACATAGAATTAACTATTAATTTAATAGATTTTATATCCTAAATAGATTTTTCAACTCATATATTTTCTTTCCTAAAGTAATTTTATGAGACAATGTGTTAATCTATGTGGAAGATGGATTGGTGTAGGAACGATTCATGTACCAGTTGGCAGTTCCTACACTTCTGAGGCAGTTATGAACGATAAGTTAGTGTTGCCATAAATGGTCAAAATATATCAACAACCATGTGGATCTCTCATCAAGAGGATCAGTTCATCATTTGTTGAGCTTAGAGCATAGAGAAGGAAGTGGATATGAAGACCAGGACTTAGGCTGTGTGTCTCAGTTTAGTGTTTTGATAACAGTCGAAAGGCTTAAGTTAAACTACTATTATATTTTTGTTATGGCCGTAGGAAAAGACTATGTATTTAATGTAGTTTTCTGATATAGGATAGCTAGCGATGTTGTAGAAAATTTTGTTGAGGACTGCAATGATTTTGGTATCACCTTTTCCTGGGCTGGATCGTGGGTCCATGATGTCAATTTTCTCTTTTGAAACTTAATACAAGGGAATGCGCCAATATGAAATTTTGTGTTTTCAATTTCATTGTGATGTGTCATTGAGTGACCGAGGTACCAGATATCATAAAAATAAAATGAGCTGGTTGGCTAGGGTCTAGCCAACCCAGCCCATTCTCCCCTTATTTTCAAGTGTGTTTAACTTAGTTTATTTATGCAAAGCGTGAAGCAAATATTATTTAATTCTCTCATAAGTAACAGGCTTTAATTCTCTTGCAAATCGTGTGTCCTGGATCCGAGGTGTGTGTGGGTTTTATTATCCATGATTCTTAACTTATATATTTTTCCTTTGATGCTTGTTTTATTTCTGTGAGAGGAGTGCAGTTGAGTTTCATGCACCAGTACAATTTTATTTCTGCAAGTCAAAATTCCTTTGTTTAGTTTTCAAAGTTCTTTTTATTTTCTTTCCTTCTGTAAGATCTTCATTTATTTTTTTGCAAATAGTGTTTATTCCTGAACAGAAGCATTCTTGATATTTCCAGCTCAGTTAAGAATTAATTTGCATTGATAAACATGAAATGAACACTGTCGCAATATGAAGGTCTGTGCTTTCACTTAATATTTCTGTGGAAGAATTGAACTTAATGTTAAAATTCTTGCATGAAATTTTGAGTTAAAATTTTTTAAAGTGATGATCTAATTCATTTGATAAAAATTCATCTCAAGGAAATATTGTTGACACATGGATTGGTTAATTTATTTATTTTCATGAAGGAAGTTCATTGTTTTATGAAGATTTACTCTGACCTTTAAAATAATTTCTTATATATGAATCTAAGAGTGGTTGAAGAATAGTTTTGCTTATGAGGGTTTATTTTTGAGTTCTGTTTGCTTTGGAATTTTTTTTATCTTTAATTAAACATGCTTTTTATTTTCTACAAGTGATTTGGAAACCAAGTACATGAATACTGGTTTTGTGGTACAAGAACCTCTGTTCTGGTACAAGAACTAATATCCTGGTACAAGAATAGAGTGCTTTGGTACACAGACTTAGATTCCCTATATGAAGGTCAAAATATTCAGTGTAGGTAGAGAACATACTTTTAGTGCATAAACTTCATTCCAGTGTAGGAACAACGTTCCAGTAGAGGAACTTTGTTCCAGTAAAGGAACAACAGTTTAGTGTGGGAAGGAATATATTTGAAGAATACAAATATATTGAATAGCATAATTATCGCTCTGTCTCATAACTGAACTGAAGATAATATTAAATGTTATTTTATTAATCAATATTGTTCACAATGAGTTAAGAGTTCCTTTTATTTTGAGTTTCTGCAAAGTACTTTCCTTTTAGCTTCTAGCACCAGAATTTCTTTGGTATTAATTGTCATGTGATGATTTTTTATTATTATTATGCAAATTGTAATTAAAGAATTAGGAATAGAATTAGGAAATTTTTAGATCATTCTTGGCATTTCTTGTGTTATGCTTCTAACCTTACGAAGCCCTTGGGTTGACATTTAAGTGTTGAAGGATTTTTTAAATTCCAATTCCTCCACCCAAAACACTTCTAATACGCAAAGAATACCTAGAAAATCTCTCACAAGGGGATAACCCTTACATAAAATACAAGGTAATTTAACTTTATGGGGCTTTTAAGGTTTCCCAGCATTAGTTTAATTGATAATAATGTTTTCTTGGTTTCCACCCTACTTATTTTAATTCTTATTCTTCATCCTTTTCTTCTTGTTCTTAGCTTCTAGGTTAGTAAAATTAATACTTTCACCAGGCAAGGAAGAAGAAATGGAGGAAGAGATATTGGGTGAAGAAGGAAAAGGGTCAAATTGAGGATCAACTTGATTTTGATGTTGTTTAGGTGGAGGAACTAGTTGTGGAGTTATTTGGACATTCATGAACAATCATGTTGAAAAGAACCATACCAGTAAACCTATGGTAAATCTGGGAAGAGAAAACATAGCCATATAAGAAGCATCAATATTTCCAAAAGGAGGAACAGGTCTGGGATTCTTGTCAAATGGGTTTCCTTGACTGGTAGACTCAGGAATTATTTCCATCATATTCATCCTAACTAAGGAGTAAAGTGAGCATTTATTTTCTCACGAATTTTGAGTATGTTATTTCATGGTTTATTAATTTATTTTAGAAAAAAATATATAAAACAAGTAACTAGGCAAAAGGGATTACCAAGTCCCTATGAACTGAAAAATTCCATTTCCACTGCATGAAATCTCCTTGAATGTTGTGTTCAATGTATCATAGTTAACAAGGAGGTCGACTCAGTTACCTATGGCAGGTTTTCAACCTACTGGGGACTTCCCATATACTCGAGATACGTGGTAGCACAATCTTTGGTAGTGTTATCTAATCCATCCTTTATGATAGGAAGTATTTTGATATACTTTACATACATGGAGCGCCATCCGATATACCCTAGGGTACGTGGAGAACGATCCTATATACTTATGTACATTGAATATCGACTACTCGCATAATGTAACACATAAATTTAATGACAAATCCTACGTTTAACGATTTCAAAACACATCTATGGCCTAGAACACTATGTATGAATCATTAATATTCCAAATTGTCCTTAGGTCAATCTATAAATTTAATAATTTTATCTTGAATTAATTTTTAATTTCAAACATGAAACAATGTCGCTTGAACTTCCTATGATGCAACTAGCATGATAAAAATAACTCTTTTTCTTTCAATGAATATTTATCTATGGGAAGGAAGAAGCAAACAATTATACAAAAAACAAGAGAAACCTAATGAGATATTTCAATTCCACTATTCCAATTCAAAATTTGAAAGCCCAAAAATATTCGAAACCATGCAATATAATGTAAGCACAATTCGCCTTGAACTATACAAATGTAATATATGCACAATTCCCTTTATAGTTGTGAAAATCATAATTCTAACTATATAAATGTAATATATGCAAGAGAATTCTTCAAAACAAATAGAATATGATTCCAAATCATTGAAAGAATTGTGAGAAATACTGAGAGGGAGGGTGAACCAGTATTCCTTTCAATTAGTATTATTATTAATCTTTCAGAGCATTAGTTAATCTTCAATTATCATCAGTGTTTGTAAAATGATAGCAGTAAACAAAAGGAACACAACTGCACACAACTTTTAAGGTGGAAACCCTCTCCGGGAGAAAAACCACTTGAATGATTTTCTAATAATTTTTTAATATTCAACTTCAATTGAAAATAAAGCTCCAACTTCATAGAATCTAGAAAAGCATTCTTCTCCAACTCCCACTGGATGGACGCTCCAATGCCCGAGATTCTTCAGTAGTCAACTGAACGTATGCCCCAACACCCAATGAGCTACAACTCACCCTAGCACCACCCTACCACCCTAAATTTTTCACAGGCTTGAACCTGTTGGTGACTTCATGCTGCAAACCTAGCACCAGCCTACCACCCTGTGAAGAATATGTAATAAAAGAAAGATGGACTCTAGTACAGAAGAAATGGACCACTTTACAATGATATGGAATGATGTGAAGAAGAAAGAAACACAAGACCATAACCCCAACTATGACACAACCACCTAATGATGATCCTAGACCTCCCGACACTGCCTCTTCAACTCTTGGCAGATAGACACTTGTACAATTTTTACAATGATGCATTTACAATGACTTAGTACAATGATACCTTTACATTGATGGTATGTAGTGCTGCCCAGTTGAAGACTTCATGTGGTGAAATTCTTGCTTTTGTTTTGTACCTTGATTGCTTCTCTTTTCATGCTACCATCTATTGTACCTTTATTTTCTTTACTGACCTAGAAAATATGGTCCATTGTAGCCCTTGACAACACATGATCTAACTTTTTCTTTCCTTCTAGGATCTCGATATTGAATCTGTTGTATCTCTATTATTTCAGATCCCCAATATGTGATTTTTGTTTTTTGGTATTCTCTGAGTCTTGTTTCTAATGCCACAAGTCTGACCCAATTTATATTCTTCAAGGGAGAGTTATGCATAATCTCTCACAATGCCCTAATTATGGATTGGTTCAGTAGAGAAGAGTTGTATCGTGTGCCATGTGTCCTTTTTTATTCATTCAGCTCTAAAATTGATACAAAAAAAACTACAGTTCATGAAATATCCACCACTTTTTGCAGAATTCCAATCTGATACTCAAAGATAGAGTTATGACGATTTTCCCAAGGTCGCTTCTTTGAGATGGATTTTAGGATCCTGCAAAAACAATGACTTCCACATATCATATCTCCAAAAATATTGTGCACCTTGATCTGAAATTTTTACAGGAGCTTCCTCCGAATTTCGGCTTCGCCTCATAAATATTTAAGCTTCTGAACCTTCGTATTAAAAAATTTATAGGGAAAATTCCATAATGACCTGTTTCTGGTAGCGAAATCCCTGCAGGAGGATATGAGGACCAAAATTTATAAAAATACTTAGGTTGAGAGGGTCCTAAAGAAGATAATGTGGGAGGAATTTTAGGGGCTTAAAAATTATTAATTATTTACTTTTCAATGACCCATGCCACAACCCCAAGGGGTTTTAGCCCACTAACTGGGGTTACAAACTTCAAACATGAATATCTCTCAAACCATGAAGAATTATGTGGCGTGCCATATATCAACGGAAACATCTTGGAAAGTAGAAACCATCAAAAACATTATTGACCTAGAATATAATAATTCGGTATGTCAAAATTCTCATGCAAGATCGGGGTAGCCCCTAGTGCTGCTTGGGTTGACATCAATGACAACCACTGATCAACAATATCTCCCTTTTGCATTGATGGAAATGAAATTACTCCCCCTACTATCATGACACCTCTTCCTACAACATTATCTCCCCCTTTGACATAAATGGCAAAGGGTAACTCCCCCTTACAGAAAACCATCCTGCAAACCTGTACACACTTCCTCTCCCCCTTTATTTTATGAATAATGAAAATTTAATGAGAAATTTGGGGAATCCCAAGCTTCTCGCAAAGATATTGAAATGCTTCACGAGTGCTCTTACGATCATCAATGCTTCTTGCCCAATCTACATCTATAAAGGCTTGAATAATGATATTGTTACCCTTGGGATACCACAAGCCATAATCTGTTGTTCTTTTTAGATATCAAAGAATTCTTTTGACGACAATAATATGTGATTCTTTTGGTGCTGCTTGGAATCTTGCTACTTGTCCAACTGCTTGCATAACATCTGGTCAGCAGGTTGTTATGTAGAGAAGTCTACCAATCATAGATCTATACAACCTCTGATTCACATCCTTAGATGAGTCGTATATGCTCAATTTGCAACCTGTTACCATCAGATTAAGGATGGGTTTGCAATCTTCCATTTTGAATTTATTGAGCATTTCCTTTATGTACTTGGTTTGACATATAAATATTCCTTTCTCTTGCTAAGATATTTGAAGCAATGAGAAGTATGTCAGCTCACCAAGTAAAGACATCTCAAACTCACTTTGCATCTTTTTAGGAAAGTTCTTACTTAGTCGATCATCATTGCTACCAAATATTATATCATCCTCTTTATCTAGTAGACGTGCTTTAGTTTCTTCATCCAGAACATATATGTCGGTGGAGTTCGACTTGCTGTAGCCACAATTTCACCATAATTTCCTTTCTTGATTTCACATTTTATGGAGTTGAATAGTATTATGTGTCCTTTATCACACATTTGTCCAACACTGAGAAAATTGTGATTCATGTTTTCAACCAATAGAACATTTTTGGCTAGAGAATATTTTCTTCTGAGAGTGATGGTACCTGATCCTATAACATTTGAAGATCCATCATTTCTAAAGGACATGGTTCCATCCTTCTTCTCTTTCAGAGATACAAATTTCTTTCTATCTCCAATCATATGTGTTGAGAAACTGCTATCAACATACCACACATGTTTGTTGTTTTGAGCCTTGAGAGCGAGAGCAAAATTATCAGTTTTCTTCTTCTTCCATGTTTGTTCGTTCTGTGGCTTCGAAGATTCTTCTAGAGGATTTTCAAGTTTGCAGTCTGTGGCTATATGTCCAAAGTTTCGACATTTGTAACATTCAATATTATTTATTAAATGTTCAAATCTATTGATGTTTCGTTCAGCCCTGGGAGGTTCATATTTGACATATCTCTTGGAATTTTGTTTTTTCCTTGGGTACGTGCAACATTCTATAGCTTTATGATGAGATTTTCCACATGAATAACAATAACCATAAAAAATATGTTGTTTCTTGGATGGTAATATTCGTTGAGGAATTTTCTTCCAAGGCTGTTCTTGTGAATCTTGTCCAATGAAGTCTACATTCATGTCAGATCTCATAGGTTCATTATATTTTTTTGTAGAAGGTCCTGCTTCTTCTTTTTTTTAATCGGGGCTCGTTCTGTCATTGTAAGATCGTTGATTTTTGATGAGTTGTTCCAATGCCCTTGAGCTGTTGGCATTGTTTTGGACAATTTCTCCCTTCTTGAATTCCTTACACAGCGAGACTACCTTGGATTCTAATGCTTCCCTTTCTTGGTTGCTTTCTTCCAACTTCTTTTGAAGTGACTCTTCAATACATTTATGTTCTTAAACCTCAATTTTGAGACCTTGAACTTGTTCTTCAAGAGTATTGGAATGGATCTTCTCAGCCTTGAGCTCTTTTATAAGCTTGATTTCCTCAGAAAATTCTTCTATGGTCAACCCTTCTTCTTCGTTGTTTGATACCTCTTATTTAATGTGCTTGGCCATAAACAATACTCTCTCATTGGCTTCTTCTTCGTTGTCATTGTCTTCATCGGATGATGAGCTATCTTTTTTAGAGAGAAAGTTCCTTTTGAATCCTTTCTTTTTTCTTTTCTTGTTGAATTTCTTAAAGTCTTTATTTTCTTTTGAGTTTCCATCACTTATGTTCGGACATTTTGCAGTGAAATTCCCAACCTCACCACAACCGAAAGATATCAATGGAAGTTTCCCTTACCAATTTTTAGTTTTCTCGTAAAGTAAGCATATTCTCCATCTGAAAGAACTTCTTCATCATTATCCTTTTCTTCACACTTGCAGGTTCAGGTCTGTGCCTTTGAATGTTTTTTCTCCTTATTTGTTTTCTTAGATGCAACAAACATAGTTTCTATATGCAAAGTAGCCTTTTCTTCATCAAGTCTCATTTCATATGCTATGAGAACTCCATGTAATTCCTCTTTGTTGAGTTTGTCCATATTTTCACTATATTATAAGACTGACCTTTGGGTTGAATCTCCTTGGTAACATTCTAATAATCTTTCATATAAGTGTCTTCTCATCAACAGGCTCTTCCAATCCTTCCAGAGTTTTCATTATTTCATCAACGTGTTGGAAGTATGCGGCAATGTTGTTATCTTCTTTCGTTCTGAGTTGCTCAAATGTTTCTCTATAGATTTGAAGCTTTGCTTGTTTGACATTTGAGTCATCTGCATATATATTCTCAAGCTTGTCCCATGCATTTTTGGTGGTTTTACAACCCAACACCTTATGATAAGCAGATTCAATAAGTCCACTAATAATATTATTATTTAATTTTGCATCTTTTACCAAATTCTTCTTACCTTGTTCATCCGTGGTTGATTTAAATCCATTTTGAACAGTGTCCCATACTTCGTAACCTTTCACCAAGAGATAGACCTCCCTTATTCCTTTCCAGAGTGCATAATTATTTTCATTGAACAGAGGTACACCATTCGTGGTATGCTCCATGAATTCCTTCCAGTTTTTAAACTACTATTGAAGGAATCAAGCTCTGATACCAATTGTTGGAAATACTGAGATGGGGGGTGAATTAGTATTCATTTCAATTAGTATTACTATTAATCTTTCAGAGCTTTATTTAATATTCAATTATTATCAGTGTTTGTACAATGACAACAGTAAGCAAAAGGAACACAGCTGCACATAGGTTTTAGAGTGGAAACCCTCTCCGGGACAAAAACCACCTAAATTATTTTCTAATAATTCTTTAATACTCAAATTCAATTGAAAATGAATCTCCAAATTCCTAGAATCTAGAAAATAATTCTTCTCGAGCTCCCACTGGATGGACGCTCCAATGCCCAAGATTCTTCAATAGTCAACTGAACGGATGCCTCG
The DNA here is from genome assembly GCA_034641835.2 of Pinus albicaulis. Lineage (NCBI taxonomy): Eukaryota > Viridiplantae > Streptophyta > Pinopsida > Pinales > Pinaceae > Pinus > Pinus albicaulis. The sequence goes on along the minus strand of CM076583.1, from coordinate 519,671,322 downwards.
ACACCCAATGAGATACAACTCACCTTATCACCACCCTACCACCCTAAATTTTTCATAGGCTTGAACATGTTGGTGACTTCATGCACCAACCTAGCACCACCCTACCACCCTATAGAAGAATAAAAGAATAATGGACTCCCGTAACAGGGAAAATGGTCAACTTTACAATGATATAGAATGATGTAGAAGAAGAATATACACTATACCGTAACCCCAACTATGAAACAACCACCTAGTTATAATCCTAGACCTCCCAACATTGCCTCTTCAACTCTTGGTAGGTAGACACTTTTACAATTTCTACAATGATGCATTTACAATGACTTAGTACAATGATACCTTTACAATGACTGTATGTAGTGTTGCCCTATTGAAGACTTCATGTGGTGAAATTCTTGTTGCTATTCTGCACCTTGATTTCTACTCTTGTCATGCCACCCTTTTCTACACCTTTATTTTCTTTGATGCCCTAGAAATTCTGGTCCTTTGTAGCCCTTCAAAACACATGATCTAGATTTTTCTTGCCTTCTAGGATATCGATATTAAATCTGGTGTATCTATGTTATTTTATATCCCAAATATGTGATTTTCTGTTTTGTAGTAGTCCTCTGAGTCTTCTTTCCAATGCCATAGGTCTGAACCAATTTTGATTCTTCAAGAGAGAGCTATGCCCAATCTCTCACAATGCCCTAATTATACACTAGTTCAGTACAACAAACTTGTATGGTATTCCACGTGTCATTGTTTCTTCATTCGGCTTTGAAATTGATATAATGAAGACTACAGTTCGTGAACTATCAACCAATTTTTACAGAATTCCAATCTGATACATAGAGAGAGAGTTATGATGATTTTCCCAAGGTCACTTCTTTGAGATGAAGTTCAGGAGCCTGCAAAAACACTGACTTCCACAAATCATATCTCCGAAAATATTGCACACCTTGATCTGAAATTTTTACATGAGCTTCCTCAGGATTTTGGCTTTGCCTCATAAAATTTCAGCTTTTGAACCTTTGTAGAAAAAAATTTATTGCACAAATTCAATGCTGACTTGTAGCGAAATCCCTTCCTGAGGAGGATATGAGGATCACAATTTATATAAATGCTGAGGATGAGAGGGTCTTCAACAAGAGAACGTGGGCGGGATTTTAGGGGCTTAAAAATTATTAATTATTGATTTTTCAATGACCCATGCCACAACCCCATGGGGTTTTAGCCCACTAACTAGGGTTACAAACTTCAAACATGAATGTCTCTTAAACCGTGAAGAATTACGTGGCGTGCCATATATCAACAGAAACATCTCGATGAGTAGAAACCATCAAAAAAATTGTTGACCTGGAACATAGTAATTTGGTAGGTAAAAATTCCCATGTAAGATCGGGGTAGCCCCTAGTGCTTCTTGGGTTGACATTAATGACAACCACTGATCAACAAAATAATGCAATGAAAGAAACAATCAAGTATAAGTAAAGGAAATTCCCAATGAAATAAAATGTAATATCAGATTTCATTAACAAGGGACTCAAACTAAAATTGGGTGAAAATTCCAAATATTAAAAGAAATGGCACTTAAAAATGAATAATTCTCATACACAATTCAACAAAAACACTAAAAAATTATTAAGAAACTAAAACAAACCTCTGAGTAGTGAACAAAGGAAATCACACTCAAATTTAAACACATGATTGGCTTCACAAAGACAATAACTAGTTCAAAGACTTAGGAAAAACACTCCAACATAACAAAGCTTAGAGCAAGGCATAAAAATGAATAATTTTTCATTCTATAGGATCATCATAGGTGAAATATGGGTACCACTGTGAACCATCACACTTAGAGAGAGAGAATTGCACTGGGTTGCTTTGTCTCATAACAGAAAGTTTGTTGGAGCTAATTTTTCTTAAAATAAAGACAAAAAATTTCTACGAAGCTCAGAATTATAATTTCGTAAGGCTGATTACTGTCCGAACAAGTAAAAATGAGTCATATTAAAATGTCCTAAAATACTAGGGAAAGGAAATCACTAAAGGAACATCCTGTTCCCCAATGGAGTCACCAAGTTTCTTAACAAAAAATTATCTTCTATAGACAGAAGTGAACTCCCTAGATCTAGTGGCTTGATCTAGAAAAAAAAAATAAGAAAAATACTTGTGCTTTCCTTAGAGAAATTAGAACATGAAGGAAAAAATTACCTTGAGTCCAAGGCAAGTTCTCCTATTCTTCTGAACTAAGGACCAAAAACCATATATTCTTATCAATATTCCTTGGCTTCAATGTTCAACATGAGAGAGTCATAAACAGGTAATTTTGGATTAGAAAGTGAGTATGGCTTTTGGTCGTTTAGTTTCAGAATGTATCAAGGTTATTCAACCAAAGGGGGAGAGAAAAGTGAGCCTTTCAAAGATAGGTAATAGTTTTAATATAGAAAAGACACATGAGCATGACATATAAATGAATCGTTGGAAAACTAGAGAAATAGTTCACTTAGAAGGAATGATTGTTAAAACACATACAACACACCTTCAACAAGATAAGCACCAAAACCACCGAAATAGTTAAATTTCCTTAGTACGAATGAAAACAACATACATCACAAACATTCAAAGAATAGTCTTATAATATTTACGACATAAACATGAAAGTGTGTTGGCTCAGCAAGGTTCTAAATTAAGTAAAAGTTCCAAGATACATTAAGAAAATGGACACGAGTATCCCTAATAGTGGAGTGTTAGACCAACCACTTACTCCTCCAAAATAACTATCTTCCACTCTAACGGCTCGTAGAAGGAGTCAAGGTGAAAATTCCCTTACATGACCAACGAGGGTGTATATATAACAAATGGGGTGATCATTCACATTCCTTGTGACTCTTGGACTACCCTCATGCTTGTTTGAATTCTCTATGACATTTTGGCTCCTGCATGACTTTTCATATTATATACATGTCTCTTGGACTTTTCTCAGTCTATACATGTCTCTTGGACTTTTCACATTCTATACATCACAAGGAGGCACCCGCATCGAAACTAAAGAAGGAGGAGGATAAGGAACAAAAGGAATAGTAGGTTACTCCTATGAAATTAGAGGTTTCTCATGATTTACAAGAGTTGGTAAAGCATAAAAATCAATAGGTTAAGACTCACCGTGAAAAGATATATGAACCAAATGGTCAAAAATTTGTTTAAATAAATCCCAATTTGTGTCTTCTTCAAGAAATTCATAACAAAGGTGAAGGAATCGATTATAGAAATCCTCAATTGATTGATTAGGCTACATTATTAGTTGATTAATTATTTTAAGAACATCTCGGTAATCATACCCATCAAAATATAATTGAAGCTCCTTGAAGAGGTGTTCAAAAGAATGAATGGAAGCAAGTGGTATGGTATGACACCATCAGCTAACTCGGCCTTCAAGTGTGAGGAATAAAAGAATACAAGCCATATATTCATATTTAATTTCATAGTATTCACAGAACTTAAGAAAAATATATGCATGCTCAGTAATGGATGTATCACCCTAACTATCACACTTAAATTGTGACAAGTCATCAAATTGTTCAACAGAGATTAAAAAATTACCAAAGGATAGGTTAGAGAAACATTATGGGATTATGATCTGGGGATGGGACATTTAAGATAAGAGATTAAAAACAGACTCAATATGCACAACTTTTCATATAACCCTCCTTATAGTGCCATTTGTTGACAGTGTTGAAAATTCGTCAGCCAAAGGGGTCTCCCTGATGAAAAGTCCCAATTATACTTCACACCATTTGGTGTGGGAGCCCTTTCAGAACTAAGGCCCGACTACCATATATTATTTTAAATATTCCTTGGCTTTAATGTTAAGCACAAGAGAGTCATACAAAGGTAATTTTAAATTAACAAGTGAGTATGCCTTGTGGGCGTTCAACTGTGGAATGTACCAAGGTTCTTCAACTAAAGTGGGAGATAAAAGTGACCCTTTTAAAGAAAATTTATAGTAATAATGTAGAAAAGACACACGAGCATGAGATATAACAACTTGAGTGATAATTCACCTTCCTTGTGAATCTTGTACTACCCTCATTCTTATTTGAATTCTCTATGACCTTTCACCACCTACATGAATTTTCACATTCTATACATGTCTCCTAGACTTAAAATTTACATTACATTTTTTATATAATGAAAATACATAATTCATGAATGATATGGAAAATGATGACATGACAGTTTGACAAGATATGACAAGAAATGGATGAAATGGATTTCTTGATGACATGGAAATGTCAAGAAATTCTTGTTTCTTCTATCTTTGAGTCTTCTTAAGAGATAGTGCATGTTCTTATTTTCCCTCCTTCATCTGGCTTGAAATTAAGGAGTGTTCAATGTGGCCTTTATTTCTAGTTGATGTTGAAATTTGGTGCCCCTATGTTTTGGCTTGATTGAACAAATTGTCTTTGTAGATACAAAGGGGTTTTCTAGAAGGGTCCCCTTCTTCATATCCTTCATTATCATCTTGTCATAACATGATAGAATACTTGCAATTGAAATCCACTCATGATAAGATGAGATATTTTTGATAAAACCCGTATTCTAACATGCTTCATGAAAACCATTGTATTAGCTATAACTTGGTGATAGGATGGGAGATAGGCTCCGGGATTGTGCAATTCAGCAACTTAGGAGGTTATGGCCTAGGATTTATCTTTAATACAACACAATGCATAGTTCATATAGGCTAGGGAAATATAAATGTGTAGTTGAGGGGTTCATGGTGGAAATATTAAGGCTTGAGCCTTAAGTTTTCCCACTACGGAGTTATAGAAGGAAAAAGGCAAAGGGATTGCACAACTGTATAGTTCAAGGACTCAAGGTTAAGGCTTAATGTTTGAGACTATGCAGTGCACAGATGAGACTAACTAAAGGGAGAGATTGTGAATTTCTGGAGCTCAAGGGTTGGGATTGAGCACTAAGATTGTGTAGTACAGAGTTCTGAGATGAAGTGATTATGGATTTAAAAGTTCTAAGAGGTAATTCTAAAGCTTCAGTACTAAGACTATGTAGTGTGGATTTTAAGAAGGCTAAGTGATGTTGGGTTTATCGGTCAAGAAGTTTTCTTATTTCGACGAAGTGTGGGATTAGTAAGATCAAAATAAACAAGTAAAAGACTTGAGCATGATCACACACTTAGAACACTTGATGAAACAACATAGATCAGCCAGAACACATGAAAAACATACTTTCCTCAATGTTATGACATTGCGATGACTTTCCCCAAGTGCGACACTAAAGGTACACTTTACGACGACATTGACGACCTTTTGCGATAATGCTTAAAACTTTGTAAATGAGTGTGATACATGTCTATATGATTAGAATGAATCATGAACATAAATATTATCCCTTTATACAAACCAAAACTACATTTGTGCGATTTGTGATGCTTTCCATGCCAAAAGACGACGTTTTCAATACTAAGGCTAAAGTGTAAACGACACTTGCAAATTGTGAACGACATTGAAAGGGACACATGCCAAAATGAAGATAGCATGAAAGCGAAACTTATTAAAGTGAAAATAAGAAATAGCGATAGTTGTAAACAAGAAAGTGATACCGGTGATGTAAAAAATGGGCAAAACAAACAATTGGAAAAAATCACTAAAATAGAAGAACAATTGCAACCAAAAGTGAGAGACTATCAATGAAAGTGTGCAATAACTTTTGACACGGGTTGAACATCGCACAAGAAATGTCTTGATGGACTTGTGCCATGCCTGTTCAAGCTTGCATAAAAGAGTTTGCTCATGAACTTGTTGTGTATTGAGCATGTGTGAGTAGGTGCCTTTGACACTTATCAATCGAACATAAAGAGACTATGGAACAAATGATCGCAAGATCCATGGTAGGCTCCAAAATTCAAGTGTATACCAAATTTTGGAGGGTGTTTTTCAGAGTGTTAGGTCCCTGTATTACTAGTGTAGTCCCTTATTGTTGTTAGTCTATCCCCCTTATTGTTATTGTTGTACCCTTGTAACCCCCATATTGTTATTATTGTGCCCTTACATTATTATTGTTAGGTCCGCTAGGATTATATTATGACCCCATCAAATCCTACATATAGAAAGGGGGTTTTGTCATTTGTATCATCCAAGAATTGTTCATTTATGTAATGTAAAGGAGGTTTCCCCCTCAAAGTGGCTTATTTCTAAGGTGTTGATCTCTCTTTTCTTCTATTTTTGGAGCTGGTTGTTACACCATTTTTTGGTCATCTAACCTGTTACTATTAGATGGACCAAAGTACACCATGTAAGACCAATTTTACTGGTAAATTTTACTAACTGTAATTGTGGTAATCCCTAATTTGTTCTAAAGTTTGTTTGCCAGTTAAGCAGAGGCACAGCAGTATCAAATAAATCCACATTTGTTTGATTTTCCTCAATGAATAATTAGTTAAACAACAGTTTAATTAATATTCCTGGTCATATTTAACCCAAAACAGGAAAATTAATTAGTTAAATCATTATTTATCTTATTATTTTCTAGGAATAATTATTTAAACCTTATTTAAATAATATTCCTTGTTAAATTTGACTAAATCATCTATAAAAAAAATTGAATAAATCACTATTTATTTAATTATTACTCAACCACATCCTTAAAATTATAAATAAATCATTTATTTATTTATTATTTAAAAATAAAGGGATTTGACCAAATTCAAATTATTTTTCCCTCCAACAAATATAATAAAATATTCCATAAAAGTTGGATGTATATTTGGTTAATAATATTTTAATTATGCACCAATATCTAGACCAACTCAATATTTTGTTATAAATAGAAGGGTTTTTCCATTCACTCACTACCTTTTGTTTCCTAAAGATCACTCTGGATCTATATTCTGACTTTGATCCTCCATCATTGTCATATTTTTCTACCCTTTTCTTGTGAGCTCCCTTTGAATTCCATTTGTGTCTAGGTTTTCTACACCATCAAGAGAGAGAGATCTTAGATATGAAGTGTTGAGGAATTACAAGAACCCATCCCATTGAGGGGGATTGGTAAAATCTTTATATGTTCCCTTCCTAGGTGTCAAAAATACAAAAAATCTTTAAAAATATTCTTGTCTTGTCTATTGGATGCATGGAGAAACTCTTGATTTTATTTACTGCTTAATGGATTTTACTGCATAGATCTAGATTTTGTAGCATTTATCTTGGTCAACTAACTGCAGGTATAAAGAAATTGGCTTCCATATTTGATGTTAGGGTTGTTTCTTATGCACAACTAAAGTGAGCTTTTTTCGTACACTTGCGCTTAGAATTCATCCTAACAACTGGCGACTCCACGAGGGTCCACGATTACGACCTTTGTCTTTTTTTAGATCCCTACATGACCAGCTACTTCAAACCCTATTATTTTTCTTTAGCTTATTGTTTTTATTTTCTTGATGTTGTTTTTAACCTATAAAACCCTAAAGCAATAAAAATTCAAACTTCTGTGTGTTTCTAGACCTATTGCGCAGGTGACAGGCGTCAGCCGTAGCTGAGACGAAAATGTTTTTTGAAACCTTCTCCCGAGAGTGCCAGAAGTGCAGGTCACACTTTTTGGGCCAAAACCTATGGCATGGACCTTCAGGGCGCAGAAAACAACCCCAAACCTGCAACCTCTACAGAAATCAGGTCAGAAAATGCGACCTGAATTTTTTGCGGAAATTTTTCTGAGATTTTTCTGGGTTTCTTTGGGCCTATGTTTAGGGTTGTCTGACCTTCGTCTTTGCCCACTTTGGACATGTAATTGCTATGTTTTACTCATAGAAGTGGGAACCTAGCTCCCTAGGGCTTCAATACCCTTCCACCTTTCTAGGAGGAGTTTAGATGAAGAAGGTCGTTTAAAATTTCAATGTGTTCAACCATTTTTCATATCTGATCCCCTACCATTAGATCCATTTCAGATTGGTTATTAATCCATTGAAAACACCTCTTTTCAGTTTTGTTTGGTCCTCCTCTAGGGTGCCCTCTTTTTCCCTTCAGGTTGCAGCCTTTCGCCACCTCATTTGCAACATTTTTCCCTCTGTTTTTTTGTTTTTTTTCTGCACCTATTTCCAGTAGATCTGACCTTTATATTATTGTACCTCTCGAATTTAGATCCATTGGATATTTTGGTGTGTTTTGACTAGATTTTTTCCACCCATAGACTAGTTTTTGAGAGGCTCGCCTCCTTGGGTTTAGATTAATGCATATTTAGCTGTTTATTTTATGTTATATTCAGTTTACTTTACTGTTATCTGTAGATTTATTTACAGTTCTACAACACACTTTTTCTTTTTATCTACAAATGTCTAGGTTTAAAAAATTAAAATTAACACACTTAACACACACACCCTAATTAAAGAAGAGTCTGGTTGACACTTCCAGACAAAGACTATAACATTGTAATCATTTGATCCTACACCTTTCTGCCCTTGTTTCGACATTGTAATCATTTGATCCTGCACCTCCTTTCCCTTTTTTGTCTCTCTTCCCTTTGTGATCCATGTTTGTTCTTTCATCATTGCACCCCCAAGGCGTTTGTCCCAGATACGTCTTGGCCTTCATCCTCAGTTTCCGTTAGGAAGATTTACTCCTCTGTGTAGGATTCAAGTTAGTCCTCCACCGAGTCCATATTCTGACTCCGCTTTTGTTTAATTGGGTTCCCCTTCTAGTTCCATCCCTAATTCTCCCCCTGTCACCTTCACCATGTCTGGTTTAGGACCTAACGCTAGTGGTAGCCCAGACCCTAATAATGGGAATACTACTAGTGGGACCACAACAGGAACTATCCTGGCTACTCCCTTGCTCCCCTATATGGCAAGCCTCATTCTTCCCAATTTTAACCAGTTGATCAATGACCCCATACGCCATGATGCTGGTTGGCCTGCTATGCCAACCAAGCTCCCTTCCGACATCCCTAAGTTTGAAGGTCTTGCTAGAGAAAATCCTACAATCATGTTCAATATTTCCACATGTGGTGTTCTTCTAACTCCATCACTGATGACTCTGTCCATATTTAGTTGTTCCAACGTACGCTTATTAGAGAAGCTTCTAAGTGGTATGTTGACCTGGCCTCCTCCTCTCATACTACTTTTGCGACTCTTTCTTGGGATTTTCTGTCTTACATCCAGCGTCCCCTTCATTGTGACACTGGTACTGAAATTTTGACCTCTTTCCATCAATCGTCTGCGACCCACCTATCTGATCATGCCCAGGAATGGCGGAGAAGAAAGAGCCTATGTCGAGCCCCTACCTTTGAATACCATGTCTACATGGACTGGTTCCTTAGATCCATTTTTCCTGCTATCAGCAAAGATGTAGCATCTCATTTCCCTTATACCGAAGAAGCTGCTCTCCATATTGCGTTAAAATATGACCTGATCTATGCATAGTCTGGTTATGTTTATACCGTCTTACTTGATCTTGCTAAACTCGGTGGTGCCAATGCACCGGAGGCATCCCATGCCGACGGTATCATTGGAGCCCTTTCTCATCCATACACTCATCCTCCCATGGGTTATGGTTTCCCTCAGGGAGGGGCCAACTCCTCCAGCACTTTCCCCCCTCCCGATAGCATGTATCTAGGATACGGCATGCCTCCTCCTTTTTCCCAACCTATTTACCACAATGTTTCCCAACCTCCTTATTATCTGTAACCACAACCTGTTGCTCCAACTCCTATAGCATTAGCACCCCCGCCTCCCTTGCATTCTCAACCCCGGCAATAGCAGCCACCACCCCCTACGGGCAGGTGTATGCATAGCAGGGTGCAACTAATCCTCTTACTTTCAAAAAGAAGAGGAAAGGCACCCAAAATCAATCTTCTGTAGGTAATCCAAGACCTAATCCCCAAGGGAATGCACCTAACACTCCTAACCAACTACAAGGCACTTAGCCCAAGCAGGACATACCTATTCACACAAATAAACCTTGTTCTTATTGCGGTATATATGGTCACTACACCCACAATTGTCCTCTTTTACCTCAGATGTGTAATATGTGGGAGACTCAAGCAGCATCATGCCAATAGCAAGCCTCCCCTTCAGGTCTTCCCAATACTGCACCTAAACAGCCGGATGTGTTTACCAATCCTTTCCCTCAGCAAGGATTCGTGGCTACCCAACCACCTGAAGGTCAAGTGGCCACTCAACCTCCTCCATTTGGTACCTCTGATTAGTAGATTATCATGATGAAATCTGACCAACCAATTACTGTTGACCTCAACCTTCAGACTCGGCCTCGTCAGTATAAAAAGCCTCCCGCTACATCTGCTCCTGAGCCCCCTTCTTCAGGTTCCACAGAGCCTCTTTCGACAACTAATGGTCCTTTACATATCGCTTAGCCTAAGGCATAGGTTCATACCAAGAACCCCAAGGGACCATTACACCGAAAAACTGCTTAAAGCTGCCCATTCATATGGTATAGTAGATGATTTGGTGCAATCTCTAGCTTCCATCTCAATGCTATAACTTCTCTAGTCGTTCCCTTCATAATGAAAAGCTCTACTATCTTCCATGGCACTATGGATCCTTTAGATGATCGTTTTATCATATTCAATGTTGAACGGTTAGAACATCCTCCCCTTCCATCTTTCACCGCCATCCAAATCCCCATCAAGATCCGGAATGCCAACGTCTGTCGTTGTATCATTGATGAGGGGACATCCACCTGTGTGATGTATGATTCAGTTTGGAAGAAACTCAGATCACCTGAGTTGGCCCCTTCCACTATCACCCTCCGAGCATGGGATGGCGACTCTTCTAAACCCATTGGCATGTTCCGAAATTGTCCAATTACTCTTGCGGGCAAGACCGTTTGCATTGACGTCGAAGTAATTGATGCCCCCTTAGACTACAACATTCTATTGGGTCATAGCTACACCTATGTGATGTCTATTGTATCATCTACGGTTCACCGCAAGATGTCCTTTCCACATAACAGAAAGATAGTCACCATTGACGAGTTGACATATTACGAATCAAAGTCTCAGACCTCCCCTGAGTCCATCATATCTTTGGTGGCCAATAAGAAAATTGTCGAACCTTTGACCAGTGTCTCACCCAGATTCTACAAAGAATCCTATTTTCTTGGGTCTTTCCCTGGTCTTCCTCCTCCTGTCTTTGATCCTAGCTCGTCAAATGTTTGCATGATGCAATCGTCTCGGACTTCCCTCAAGCGGCTCGCTTCAGCTAGTCAGCAACCCCGCACTCCACAACCTGCTCCTAGCACTTCAACTCAGCCTTTAGGACCCCCTCTTCCTGGCCCTTCATCTAAAATTAGTATCCATGAGCCTCTCTACCCTCCTAACACAATTCCTCCTGGTCTTAACCATCTCGGAGCTATCCCACTTGGCCATTACCCCTCCGGTCATATACCGTTCTTAGCTCCCCTTCCTAGAGTGTTTTCGATACCTGCTATGGCTACCTTATCCCTCCCTAACCTGACCCTGGTGATCCCAATCTGGTACATAGATCCCCTAGTCGCTACCCACCTGGTCAACCCAAACCTTATATTTCTTTGACCCCGATTCAACTGGTCCCCATGACGCCTTCCTCTGCTACCGTGCCTCAGCCACCTAAATAAGAACGTCCTCCTATTGTGACAGGTTCTGGTAAAGGGGGAAAAGCTCGCAAGAAGGTGCCTAAAGATAGGGCTGCCCCAACTAACCCTGCTCTTCCTTGGCCTCCAAAGCGTACCACCCAGTGTGATTTGTGTGATGTTTTCGGTCATGCCACCCATACCTGTCCCGAATTTCCTCGCCTCAAGTCCATGGTCAATGAGATGTTTCCATAGTCTGATATCCCTGAGGTCTATGTTACTATACCTGATTCAGTCCCAAATCTCAAATCCTTGTGCACAAATCACCCTTGTGCTTGTGTGATTTCCATGGCCACTACACTCACCTCTGTCACCGCCTTGAAGAGTACTGCTCCTCTTTGGAAGCGGTCTGCAAATTTGAGGCCAAGCACAACAAGTTCACTTCTCCCTTGTTTGTGAGTTCTGCTTCGGTAGAAACAGAGGATCTGCATGTTCTCATTGACATTCGCCCTCCCGATGTCGAGATGACAGAGCCTATAATGACCATTTTCTACATTTCATCATCCATGAGACCCTCGGTGGAAGACCCCTTGAGACTTCCACTCCTGTTTCGCTTGACCTCCCTTTAGCAATCACCTTGGGCTCAACATCAGTAGATCCCTTATCTACTTACTCTTTTGTCACCCCCCATGATGTTGTGCATGTGAGTCTTTCTTCATATGATGATGAGTTAGGTAGCTTTACCACGTCAGGTGGTCTCCCTTCCTCCAGGCACCCCATCTTCCATTCCGATGAAGCCATTATGGAAGCAATGACTGAACCTGACTTCCCATGGGATGATAGGCACCACCATGCGTACTTCCTCTTGTAGCAGTCCCATGACCAATATGCAGTGGAAACTAAAGACTTCATTCTTGATGAAGTAGATTGGTTTATAAATCCCATCCCTACACCTAATGATTTCGAAGAAGGAAATATGGCCAATATCTCTCCTACCATTAAAATTGACATTTTTGACAAACCAGGGGTAGAAGAAAACATTACCTTGGGCACCCAATGCACCTTAGAAGAAATTGAGGCCTACACGAAGCTATTTAAGGAAATCCGTGATGTTTTCACCTGGTCCTATTTAGAAATTCCCGGACTTTATCCCTCCATTGTCGAACATCATATCGATACATGGCCCGATGCCAATCTTGTTCGTCAAAATTTGAGACCCATTAATCCTTCCAGATGAGAGGTTGTCAAAGCTGAAACTGATAAGCTCAAGAAAGCTGGTTTTATCTATCCCATCAAATACACCACTTGGGTGTCCAACCCAGTTCTCGTTCTCAATAAACAAGGCACCATCCATGTCTGCACTGACTTTCACGACCTCAAAAAAGCTTGTCCCAAAGACAACTTCCCCACACAATTCATTCACCAAATCATTGACGAGTGTGTAGGGCCTCATGTTCTATCATTCATGGATGGTTTCTCCGGATACAACCAGATTGTTATCCATCATGTTGATCAGCTTAAGACTGCGTTTATTAGTCCGTGGGGAACATTCACCTATAGGGTCATGCCGTTCAGCCTTAAGAACATCAGAGCCACTTTTCAGTGGGCCATGTCTTACTGTTTCCATGAATTGGCTCGTATTATCCTTTCTTATTTAGATGACCTCACTGCACGTTCTAAAAATCCGGCAGAGCACCTCCATGACCTACGTACCGTCTTTCTCCGATGTCGCAAGTATAATATCTGCCTCAACTTGCTGATGTGTGTCTTTTGTGTTCCTGCCAGCCATCTTCTAGGCTTCATTGTGTCTAAAGATGGTATAACACTTGATCCATTGAAATTTCAAGCCATCCTAGAGCTTCCTATTCCTCATACTTTACGCCAGTTACAAAGCTTCCAAGGCAAAGCTAATTTCCTTCGACGGTTCATACCTAACTATGCCACCACCGCGCATGGGTTCCTTAGAATCCTCAGATCTAACATTCCATTTGTGTGGGATGACTATGCTCAAGAGTCTTTTTATGCCCTGAAACATGCGCTCACATTCGCTCCCTTGATTCATCCCCCTGAATTTGATATGGATTTCATCCTGTACATCTCAGCCTCCACCCATTCGGTCATTGGGGTCCTTATTCAGGAAGATGACAATGGATTTGAGCATGTTATCTATTATGTTAGCAATAACCTTGTAGGCACCAAAGTATCCTACTCACATGAAGAGAAATTAGCACTGGCTGTCGTGTTCTCGGTCCAAAAACTTCGTCATTACATCCTCATGCATTCCACCAAGGTCATGACTAATTCCAACCATATGGCCTTCCTATTTAGTCGTCGAATAATCAATGGGAGGTATGCCCATTGGCTCATTATCCTCCAGGAATTCGATCTTGAATTTTTCACACCCAAAAGTAAGAAATATTTAGCCCTCGCTGAACTCATTTCTGAATTACATACCGGTATGCAGGATCCTCCAATTAATGATGATTTTATCGATGAACATTTTTTTGCCATTACCACCGATGATCCTTGGTATGGTGACATCCTCACTTATTTGTGAACCCAAAATTTCGCCCTCCATCTTGATCATGATGCTCGACAACGTATCTGACACCAAGCCCCCTGCTACCTTCTTTTCGGCAATGACCTATATCATCGCGATGTAGATACTGTCCTTTGTCATTGTCTCACACACGTTGAAGCTGAGCAAGTCCTTAATGCCTTTCATAGAGGCACTTGTGGTGGCCACCTCTCTAGTCTCACCACTTCCTAGAAAATCATGTGTTCTGGGTATTTTTGGCCTTCTCTCTTCGGTGATGGCATTGAAGCAGTCAAATTTTTTTCCAAATGCCAACATTTCGCCCCTAAGGAGCGGGCACCTCTAGCTCCCCTCCATCCTATCATCTCAGCTGGTCCCTTTTGTAAGTGGGCCATAGACTTTATGGAGTTCCGACCTCCATATGATAGTAACCACAAGTATATCATCGTGGTGGTTGACTATTTCACAAAATGGGATGAGGCCATGCAAACAGTTAACAACACGGCAGCTACCGCAACCATCTTCTTCTTTAACCATGTTATCACTCAATTCAAAGTTTCGAAACAATTGGTCTCTGACCATGGTGGGCATTTTGAGGATGAGATATGGCATGAGCTATCCTCTCTGTTGGGCTTTGAGCACCAATATTAATCCTCCTATTACCCCCAAGGTAATGGCCAAGTTGAAGCAGTCAATAAAATCCATAAAACCATGCTTCAACAGACAGTGAATAAGCACAAAAATAGCTGGAACCTTATGCTCTTCCCTACTTTGTGGGCTTATAGAACATCTGTTAAAACTGCCACTTGGTTTATCCTTTCCACCTTGTTTTCGGTGACGAGGCAATTTTACCGATCGAGTGTGAAATCCCTTCCCTTCATCTAGTTGTCGAACTTCTCCCTGACACCCAACCTTTAGACCAATCACTTATCATGCTTGAGCGCACTTCCGAAGACCGTCTTGTTGCATTGAAAACCACCGAAGCGGCTAAGAAATGCACCAAAACTCAATATGACCGAAAATTCCACCCTTTTACTTTTCACGAAGGTGATCTCGTTCTCGTGTATGACCAGGCCCATGATGTCCTCATTCATGGGAAGTTTGACTCATTATGGCTAGGCCCTTACATCATCAATATAGATTTAGGTAAAGGGGCATACCTCTTAGAGGATTTCAAAGGCCACCCCTTCCTAATCCTCGTAATGCACTCTATCTTAAGAAATATTACCCTTAGAATTTCCTTCCTGAAATGCATGTTCTATTTCTTTAGTTAGCCAACTTATGATTTTTTGTGATTTGATACTTCACCAAGACACATTTTATTTTTATTTTTTTTCCAAGAAGGGTCACTTCACCACTCCTCAAAATCGAATTTCTTCACTTGCGACACTTGTACTTGGGGCACCACTTTGCCTCTACACTTGTCCATGCTCATGTTGAATTTCTTCATGAGTAACCATCTTGTACTCATTTTTTTCTGGTCCCCAATTGACCTTTTCTATGTGGCAACATCATCAAGTCACCCTTGTTTAGAGCATCCGAGCTGAGTCATCATCGCATCCATGGAGTCTATCCTGAGTCCCTTTGTATCCCGCTATAGTCCTTCATCCTTCATTGCTTGGTTCCTCACTTGTGTCGCACATTATGGCCTTCAGTCATACTGTCCCATGTCCCCTTTTATATTGTGTCAGTTGCTGCTAGGTCATCCATGCCCTTCATTCTCTAACAAGGGAAGTCATCAGCCCGCCACTCAGTACCCCCCATTTCATCATCATCCCTGGTGTTAGTCTATCTGTCGCTCTACTATTATCTCTCGTGTCTTAGTTGAGGATCCCTTATTTCCTCACATATGGTGGACATCCTTTTTTTGACATTAGCTAATTCATTCCAGAAGATAGGTCTAGAGGTCGGTGTACCTTGGTTCCATCTTCCACTCTTGTTCAGTGCCTCAGATCAGATAAAGGGAATCTTTATTTCGCTTTGACTTGATTGTTTCTCAGTTCTAGCTCCTTATAGGATGATTGAGATCCTTATACTTGATGGTTCAGTGATGCAATAGATTGTACCGGTGTTTCCCAGGTGTGTGTGAGATGTTTCAGACCTCATGAGGGGGTGGCCCTTGAGGCAGCGCCCCACATGCCCGGATGACCTCTTCATTACAACCTTTGATGCAGCTCCATATATTTGATGTTGTTGGCCTCAGCCTCTTGCACCACCTATTAGTTTGCATGTATCATTTAGATTTTCAAAGCCCTTTCCCGTTTACAGGGCCTCCTTGGTTGTACTTATATCTCATGTACTCAGATATTATCGTATAAGTCCTAGTTGTTATCTCAGGCACAGTATGTATGTGGGATCCATTATCATGTTTTTATCTGGATCATGTTTATGCCATCATGTACTATATAGTTCAGTCCCTTGTTTAATGGATGCATTATTCTTTGTACTTTGCATTGGAGGGCATAGGTATGCCTTCCCCACCTCCTATAGCACAGGTAATCACTCATAAAAGAGACTTGTCACACGTGTAAGTCTTGCCTCCTCAAGGTTTTGTCCTCTAGCGCTTTGGTCTACCTTATATTTCTCTCTCTGTGACTTCCCCTTCGGTGTCTAGTGATTGAGTTCTTACAACATAATTCGGTCATACGATTAGCTCCTAACACTCGCATGCTAGGGGGCAATCTCTTACACCATTTTTTGGTCATATAACCTGTTACTATGAGATGGAACAAAGTACACCATGTAAGACCAATTTTACCCTAAGGAAAATTGCATTCACTATGAAAATTATCTTAGTAATCCTTAATTTATTAAGTTGTTTATGGTCTAAACAGGAAACCCCATGAGGAAATATTGAATAAATCCGCATTTGTTTGATTTTCCTCAAGGAATAATTAGTTAAACAACAATTTAATTAGTATTCCTGGTCATATTTAACCCAAAACAGGAAAATTAATTAGATAAGTCATTATTTATCTTATTATTTTCTAGGAATAATTATTTAAACCTTATTTAAATAATATTCCTTGTTAAATTTGACTAAATAATTTATAAATAATTGAATAAATCACTATTTATTTAATTATTACTCATCCACATCCTTAAAATAATAAATAAATCATTTATTTATTACAAATAAAAGGATTTGACCAAATTCAAATTCTTTTTCCCTCCTACAAATATAATAAAATATTCCATAAAAGTTGGATCTAGATTTAATTTATAAGATTTTAATTATGCACCAATATCTAGACTAACTCAATATTTTGTTATAAATAGAAGCGTTTTTCCATCCACTCGCTACCTTTTGTTGCCTAAAGATCACTCTGCATCTATACTTTTGGTCTGACTTTGATGCTCCATCATTGTCATATTTTGCTACCATTTTTCTTGTGAGCTCCCTTTGAATTCCATTTTTTGTCTGGGTTTTCTACACCATCAAGAGAGAGAGATATTAGATCTGAAGAGCTGAGGACTTAAAAGAACCTATCCCATTGAGGGGGACTGGTAACATCTTTCTATGTTCCCTTCCCAGGTGTCAAAATTACAAATTTTTTTTTAAAATATTCTTGTCTTTTCTATTGGATGCTTGGAGAAACTCTTGCTTTTATTTACTGCTTAATGTCTTTTACTGCATAGATCTAGATTTTGTACCATTTATCTTGGTCAAATAACTGTAGATCTAAATAAATTGGCAGCCATATTTTATTTTAGGGCTATTTTTGGTGCACAGATAAAGTGATATTTTTTCATACACTTGCGATTAGAATTCATCCTAACACTGGTTTCATAAAATTTGTTATCAAATCTTTGGATTCTACGGTTTCATTGCTCCAAACAAGTTATCGTGTAATTTTCACTATAAAGTTTTTTCTACGAAGGTTAATAATTTAAATTTTTTACCACGATAAGCCCAAATCCTGAGGAACTTCGTGCAAAAATTTCAGTTCTTGGTTCGCAATATTTTCAAAGATATGATCTGCGGAAGTTAGGGTTTTTGGAGGCTCCAAAATTTCATCTAAAAGAGGTGACCTTGGGAAAATTTTCATAAATCTCTCTCTGAGCATCGGATTGGAATTCTGAAAAATGTGGTCGAAAGTGAACAGGCCATAGTTTCTTTTTTATCAATTTCAAAGCTAAAGTTGTAAATAGTGACATGTGGCATGCCATACAAGTTCACTCTACTGAACCAGTCCATAATTAGGTCATTGTGGGAGATTGGGCATAAATATGCCTTGAAAAATCCAAATCAGGTCAGACCTATGGCATTCGAAATAAGATTCATAGGGATACTACAGGACCAAATTTCAAATATTGAAGATCTTAAATCATAGAGATAATTCATTTTCAATATTGAGCTCCTCAAAATCAAGAAAAAGTGTGTATTTTTTTTCAAATTGCATAAGTCCTTTTAAAAAAATTGGTTTGAAGTGATTCCAAGGGCATATTGAAGCATAGATATTAGTATTGGGTTTTGGAATTCCCCCTAAATATAATTCAATACCCATTAATCCCTCATAATACTCTACTATGACTCATGAAGAGGAAGAAGTGCAGCATGATATATCAAAATTACAAGAGAAAGTGCACCAAATTTCGTTCTCGCAAAGAGCAACAAAAAATGAAATGGAAGTTTTGAAGAAAGGAATGGAAGATAAAATGGATGGTTTAATGAAGGGCATGGAGGCTAATATGGATGGTTTGAAGAAAGGCGTGATGGATGGTTTGAAGAATGTCATGGAAGACATGGAAGAAAAAATGGAAGACATGAAGAATGATATAAAAGCAGACATGGAAGGTTTGAAGGAAGGTTTGATAAATTTTATACAACAAATGATTCTTAATGGAGAAAAGGTAGTAGAGGAAATTTGTGAAGAGAAAAAATAAATGTTAATTGTGATTTCATAAACCCTAATATTGGATTTAAGACCCACCATATTCCAAAGATCGATATGAGGAAGTTTGATGGAAAGGATCCCATAACATGGATACTACAGATGGAGCAATATTTTGATCTCAATAATTTTAAAAACACACAAAAGGTATGCATTGTAACTTTACATTTAGAACAAAATACATTTTTATGGTGTTGATGGTTTTTCTCGTAAAAAAAAATTCACTTGGCCAATTTTTATGCAGGAAATGATAGAACATTATGAGGATACAAAGAGGAACACATTCTTTAGCCAATTGATAAATCTCAAACAAAAGGGTTCAGTGGTGGAGCACATTGAGGACTTCCAAAAATTGACTATAAGGGTAACTGATATTCCAGAGGAACACAAGATTGATGTCTTCATAGGGACTTTAAAGGATAACAACCAACATGATGTTTTCCTTTGGGAACCTGATTCATTGGAGAAGGCATTCAGGTTGGCAAGAAAAATTGAATGTAAAATTATGGCAACAAGGAAGTTTACCACTCACATCTATAAATATGGATGTGTTGCTACTCCTAGACTTACACAACCTACAAGGTTGACACCACAACAATTGGAAGAAAAAAGAAATGAGTCCAACCATATCTTGTAATGCATTGGAAGGAATTACCACTCCTCAAACTGTCAAGATAGAAGGACGTATCAAGAAGAAAAAGGTAATAGTGTTGATTGACTCGGGTAGTACCCATAATTTTATTCATTGTAAGGTAGCCAAGGAATTGAATTTCTTCCTGTACCCAACACCAGAATGTCAAGTGAAGGTTTCAAATGGAGGAACTATAAATTTCTCTAGAAAATACCATAATATCAAGATAACCATGGGGGAATATGTATTTAATATTCCAATTCTTTCCATTCCTATGGGGGGTGTTGATGTTGTACTAGGAGTATAAGGGTTAAAATATTTGGGGATGGTATATTTTAATTTTTAGGACCTTTTCTTCAATTTTTTTTCAGAAGGAAATGAAGTTGAATTACTGGGTATCGCAGGCAAGCCGAGAAATATAATAAACTCTAATTTCATGACAAATATTTTGAAGAAATAACAATGATGCGTGATTGCACAATTATAATCCTTAGCAGTTCCAACATCAAAATCATCTATTTCTCCAGATCTCCAAAAATTATTGGACAATGATTCCAAGGTGTTTGAAACTCCTAAAGGGCTCCCACCTATTCGTGATAATCATCATGCTATTCATTTGATTACATGAAATATTCCTCCAAACATCAAGCCTTATAGATATCCTTATGTTCAAAAGAGTGAAATTGAATGTATGATTGTAGAAATGTTAGAGGCTGGTATAATTCAACCGAGTCAAAGTTCTTTCTCTACTCCAGTAGTATTGGTGCACAAGAAGGATGGATCATGGCGCATGTGTTTGGATTATAGGGAGCTCAGTAAGCTCGCTATTAAATATAAATTTCCCATTCATGTGATTGATGAATTATTGGATGAATTACATGGATAAATTTATTTTACCAAATTAGATCTTCATTCAGGATATCATCAAATTACAATGAAGACTAAAGAAATTCCGAAAACAACATTTCGAAAGGGTCATTATGAATTTTTGGTCATGCCTTTTGGCCTTACCAATGCACCTTATACATTTCAAGGGTTGATGAATTCTATTTTCAAACCCTTAGAAAATTTGTGTTAGTATTTTTTGATGATATACTAATCTACAACAGGTCTTGGAAGGATCATGTTCAACATGTTGATAGAGTGCTCAAAATGAGGAGAAACAATTATATGCAAAAACATACAGATGTTTCTTTGGAGTAAAAGAGGTGGAATATCTAGGTCATATTGTATCTCATGAGGATGTTAAGGTAGACCCTACAAAAATTAAAGCTAATAAGGAATGGAAAGTCCCCACAAACATAAAGCAGCTTTGAGGATTTCTCAGGTTAACATGATATTATCGCAATTTTGTTAAGAATTATGGGAGAATAACAACACCACTAAAAACATTATTGAAGAAACTAAGTCCTATGAACATATTAAAGAGGCAATGTGCCCAACACTGGTCTTAGCTATGCCAGAATTCACAAAAAAATTTATAGTGGAATGGGATGCCTTGGGAAATCGAATTGGTGTTGTTTTAATGCAATAAGGAAGACCCATTGCTTTTTAAATTCTTCCAATCAAAGGAAATTATTTACAGAAATCTATTTATGATAAGGAAATATTGGCAATACTACATGCACTAATTAAATAGCGACCTTACCTAATGGGAAGACACTTCAAGGTAAGAACTGATCACGATAGTCTTAAATAATTTTTGGAACAAAGAATATCTTCAGAAGACCATAAAAAATGGGTCACAAATATGTTGGGTTATTAGTTTGAAACCATCTACAAAAAAGGGAAGCTAAATTTTGTTTCGGATGCACTCTCACAAAAGGATGAGGAGGTGGAAGCATTTCTTTGTGTCATTTTTGTTATCCAACCAGAATGGATAACCGAATCAAGGGAGGAATGGAAGAAGGATGAGGAAGTGTGGAAAATCATTCAAAATTTGTAGCAATATCCTAGTACATATGATACATTTAGTTGTAAAAATGATTCCTTATGGTACAAAGATCTCTTATATCTGTGTAAGAATTCCCAACTAAAACAAAATATTCTTTTGGAATTGCACACTTATCCCTTAAGAGTACACTCAAGTTTTTTAAAAACTTACCACAGGGTGAAGAAATAATTTTTTTGGGATGGCCTTAAATCTGATATTCAAAATTTTGTGGTGGAATGTTTGGTTTGCTAGAAAAATAAAGTTGAGACAATTAAGACCCCTGGTCTTCTACAACCTTTATCCATTCCAAGTCAATGTTGGGAGGAGATTTCAATGGATTTTATCACATGTTTACCTAAGTATGAAGGAAAGGGTGCCATCATGGTGGTAGTTCATAGACTTACCAAGTATGCACACTTTTGTGCATTATCTCATCCATTTAAAGAAAGTACAATTGCTATTGCATTTATGGAAACAATTCAAAAGAAACATGGAAACCCAAAGATTATTGCAAGAGACAAAGATACCATTTTTACTGAAATTTTTCAGATGGAATTATTTTCTTGTTTGTTTACTCAACTAGCTCATAGCTCATTTTATCATCCTCAATCCAATGGGAAAACTGAGATAGTGAACAAATTTTTGGAAGGATATCTTCGTTTTTTTTGTATCTGATAAACAAACACAATGGGTCAAGTGGTTACCTTTGGCTGGATGGTGTTATAACACTTCCTTCCATATTGCAGCAAAAATGACCCCATTTATGGAACTTTATGGATATCATCCATATTTAAGAGGAAATTATAAATTTCAAGCAATGGAAGATCACATTGAGCATCAACAAAAAAATTTCCAACTCTTAAAGGATAACGTAAATTTGGCACAATATCGAATGGAACAATAGGCAGATCACCATCGCAGCGAGAGAATTATTGATGTAGCAGACTGGGTATTTTTACGGCTACAACCATACAAACAAATGTCCCTCAGGCAAGCTAAGAAGGATAATAAATTATCACCAAAGTACTCTGGTCCTTACAAGGTGTTGCAAAATATTGGTACTATGGCATACAAATTGGAGCTTCCTATTTCTTCTCGAGTGCATCCAGTTTTCCATGTTTCATACTTAAAGAAGGTAATAGGTGAAAATATTCCAGTTCAAACAATATTTCCAGAACTTTATGAGGAAGGAAAAATCATATTGGAACCTGATGTAGTCACGAAAAGAATAACTCGATAGCTACAAAATCGATCAATTTCAGAGTATCTCATCAAGTGGAATAACTTACCCACTGAATATTCTACATGGGAGGATGAGAATTTGATACAAAAGCATCCAGAGCTACTCAAGCATTGAGGACAACACTTTTTTGAAGGAGAGGGGCAATTTAGGTCCCTATATTACTAGTGTAGTCCCTTATTGTTGTTAGTATAGCCCCTTTATTGTTATTGCTGTACCTGTTTAACCCCCATATTGTTGTTATTGTGCCCTTACATTATTATTGTTAGGGTGGCTAGGATTATATTGTGACCCGATGGACTCCTATATATAGAAAGGAGGTTTTGTGATTTATATCATCCAGGAAATATTCATTTATGTATTATGTAAAGGAGATTTCCCCCTCAAAGTGGCTTAATTTGAAGGTGTTTATCTCTCTTTTCTTCTATATTTGGAGCTGGTTTCATAACGCAAAGGGACAATACTTGGTGACACACTGGTATAAATTAAGCTTATGTGCCTTGGTCTATTCTTTTTTTCAGGGTGTATTTTTTCAAGAAGTATTGATTCATCATACAAATTAATTTTGCTTCCACACTTAAACTAGTTATAGATATATTCCCCTCTATATCTTTCTCGGTTGAAGAGACTAATAAGGCCAACAATATCGCAATGTTTCAAATCAAGAGAAGGGTAATTTTATTCACAATCTTAACATATTAAAAGTATATTTTTTCATCTTTGGTGTTTCTCCACTACCAGCAGGCCTAGACAGTACCCCAGTGGAATCACTTGAAAAAAAAAACATTTCTTCACTACCAGTGAGCCTGGATAGTACCCCATCAAATTTTCTTGCTTCACCTCCATGTGTAGGACTCCTTTCTCTTCTTTCACACTCTATTTATTTATTTACATAATACTACTTTGCATCGAAATTCTTGGAGTGGTATCCCCTAAGGAAAAAGTTCCAATGCTTTTTTTTGGTATGTTTGTATGTGCACACCGTGCAAATGTAGTCAAAGATATTTTGCCCCAATTTTGGGCATAATTTAAGCTTAAATGTAAACTATGGGTCTCAAACCATGGTTTGAGACCATAGTATCTGCGCGCTAGGTGTATTATAAATAGATAACATTTGTCTAAGCTAAGGGGAGGTAGAGGTGATATGTGATATTGACAATTGGATAATATCTCCGCCTGTAAGGGTTTTTGGGTTTGGTAAAAGGCTCTTGCTGGCTGTGTTTGTGGAGACCTAGTCCTGGACGTGTGCAGACTCCACTAGCTGTGTGCGCGTAAGGGTTTGTAATGGTTTTGTAAAGTTTTTTGAAAGAAATCTAATGTATCGACAGATCTGAAGATATAATAGAAGGAATAGTTTTGGCGAATTATCTGTGTTATGCATATAATTGTTGTTTATGCTTTGATGAGATCGCACTATCTAGGTAATTATTGATGAATTCACATGGCTAATTGATATGTTTATGCATGAATATTTACTTCTGTCAAGTAATATCGATATCTCGTTCTGATCTTTTGTCTGCGATGAAGTGAACCCTACTTATATGATAATATATCTATATTTCTGTTATAAGCTATTGTGCACATGTGATTGTAGTGATTAGGTCAAGATCTGGTTCTGAATTATTATCTAGGACAATTACTTCTATGTATTCTCTGAATGTTTGCACAAAAATATGTAATCATGTTATAAATTCATTTCATACATCTGTGGAGGATCAATTAGGGTTTTTTCGAGGATCACTTCATTAATTTCTCTCTTAGGGTGCGGAAACCTGGTTCCAGCAGCCCTCCATACTACTTCGGGTGAGACTTTGGTATGCACAAGTAGATAATTTTCGAAAGGGACAGTAGTTGGAGGGTTTGTTGGTTCATCCATAAACTATGAACCTAGGTTAGGATCCCACAAGCGAAAAAATGGTTCTGTTTTCAGGACCAGATCATCATTTTGAGGGATATTTGATGTTGTGGCATCCATCATGGAACGAATTACAGGACTGGTTAGATAGAAAGATCCTTGAATTTGCATTGCAAGAGAATAAAAGCACTAAATTATCTTACGGACAATGGATGCAAAAGTATATTTATATTGAAGTGCATGAAATTTTCTTATTTTATTTTTCACACGAGATTCAGGAGTGGTTTTCATGCTTTGTTGAGTTCCATCACTGCATAAAATACAACATAGTAACTAAGTGGATTCTTGAGTTGATCCAACAAGTAGATAAATTTGATAATAATATCACTCATCTGATAGATCATTGGATCGATCGCCTTCTGGGAAGATTTGTGATTGAATTTATTGTTGACCATTTTGTGTCATATTCTAAAGTTGAAAGGATTTTTTTCAAAGGTCCCAGAGGTAAGTTTCTACGCTCATTGAAATTATTACGAAAAATTCTATTGTGTGAAAAGGGTTGTCTATGTGAACACGATGCTTGAATGCATTTGTTATCACCCCTAAATTTTAGCACATCATTGTGAAAAGGTTACAAAATTGCATGGTTCAAAATTTGGTTTAGAAGTCAATTTAGGTTTGATCAAGGGTAGGTTTTAGATTTTTATATTTTAAAGCTCATCCTAAGGTTCAAATAAAACCTTCTTTAAAGTTCTTTCATGTCAAACATTCATCACTTTCCATTTGTATTTCATTTCCCAAATTTTTTGTGCCAAAACTATCCAATAAGCCAAGAATCGCTATTTTCGTAGTGCATCCAGTGTAAAAAACACAGAAAGCGCTACAAAACCGTTGAAAGTTATGAAGCAAAAACTCTGTTTTCTGGTTTTAAGAAGTTAACTTAAAATGAGGTTTCTGAGCAAACAAAAATGTATTTAAAGAAACTGAGAGAGGTTATTTTCATTAAAATATCAAATAAAAATAACCTCTCTCACATTTCTAATAGGTGTTATTAGTTTGGCGATACAAGGCTTTCTTTAAAGCCCTATTTTCAGAAAACAAAGTTTTCCTGTTTTACACATGTTTTTCAAAGGCAGTTTCTGGATAGCAGGAGATGTGTGTCAAAAACACAAGAGAGGTTTTTATTCAAGAAATAATGACCCACAAACACCTCCTTTAGTTTCTCAAAATACATCATGGATGAGGATATATAGGCTCTGTCCCAAGACCTATTTTTCAGGAAAAAAATAGGAGAAATCTGCAAGAAATGCCTCAAGGAAGCTAGAATGATTGTGTTTTTACAATTGATATGGTTTTTAAAATGATGGAGACAGGCATATTTGGAGCCTTGGGCATAATTATAGTTGACACTTTGAAATTTTTTGAAAAAACTGCATACTCAGCAGTTTCGTAGCGCATTCAGTGTAAAAAAGCAAAAAGTGCTACGAAACTGTTGTAGCAGCTTTTCTTTCTCATTTTGATCATTTTTTGAAGGGTTTAAGAATGAATAAAGGATTAAAACTGATATGGGAGATGCATTAAAGGGTAATTGAAATGATGCAAGCAGAAATAATTCAGTTTTTGGAGAATTAAGACTTAAAATGGCAGTGTTACAAAGGCTATGAAACTGCTGAGTTTTCATAGTGCAGTACATTACATCTCTTTTGAACAGTTTTGGAAACGGTTTTGGACAGCTAGAGGCTAGGGATAAGTGATGAGACATGTTAAGATAATATAAAACATCTAAGGATAATGAAAGGAAGTTTAATTGATGGTCAAAATGTTCAAAGAATGCAAAGGATTTTATGCCTAAAAAACAGGGTATTGTTTCCTGCTTTTGTGGAGGTCAAACAAAGAGGTCATGAAAAGCGGAAGCCCATCATCCAAATTTCACCATGTGTGTGATGATACACTTGGAAAATTATTTAATTTCAATTATATAAAGTTGTTATAGATAATGTTAAGGATTTTGAGTCCTATTTGTAATAGGATTGTTTAGTAGACTAGGTGTCTTTTTGTAATAAATTCCTTGTCTTATGGTTATGAAAGGTGTCAGTAGTTAAAAATTCAATGGATATAGCCTAGAGGTAGATCATCTCATGTTGTAAGAGTTATATTAAAGGCCAAGAGGTCGAATTAGTAAAGGGTTGGAGATTTTTGGCAAAATTGCATCTTATTGTAAATTGACTATTTCAGCAATACAGAGATTTGTTGCTTGACCAAATTGAGATTCTGAAGGATTTTTTAGTGCTTATTTCTTCTATATTTAAATTTTATGTATCTCTCTTGTAGTGGTTTTAATTTATATTACTCAGAATTCATCCATGTGATGCTCTTATTTCCTTTATAAGTGAATTGACTGTGTATTTTCATATCTCATGTGTGTGTGTTCTACTACTAAAAACTCTGACCTGCCTCAACTTCCATGTCAAGTGAACTCACTGAATTATTGAAAGTGTTGACTCCATAAGCCTAATGGCTACATATTGATATTATTTTCAACCTACATCTATCATAACTAGTTTATTTCCTAAATAGAGTTAGCCATCTATATCTTTATTCCATATCATTAACCCTTGAGGGAGTCCTCTCAGATTGAGGAGGCTAAGCCTTAGTCACAATATTGGCTTGAACTAGTTACACTAAAGTTTTTTAATCAGCATCCAATCAGGTACAATTTTGGTGATAACAGCATCAAAGAGGTTCAGCTACGCACAGTGGAAAAATTTACTAAGAAAACTCTAAAGAAGTCCTGTATAGCCATCTGAAGCCTATATCTAATAGTGAACTTGAACCCGAAAATACTAGTTCGAGTGACTCTGGAGAAGAAATATCATCATATCAAAAACCATTGACTGTTTTTTCCACTCCATCCACTCCACTTCTGAGCTCGCATTGTTGATCACCTACCCTGTCGCGCAGTCCATCTCCACCTCCAGCTCCACCCCCTCCTGAAGTAGATATGGTTACATCCATGAAGTTACCTAATTTCAAAGGCATTGATAATGAGGAAAATGATCACTTTTTGTTTTTAACTAAGGCCGTATGGTAGGCTCAACAAGTAAACAATATTGGTATCAGAAAATCACAGCTGGCTACTACATTTCAAGATCACGCATTAGACTGGTACATTAGGTATGCATAAGTAAACCTTAATTCTACTATGGAAGCAATTAAAGCAACCCTAAAAGTGCAGTTTAAGAAACCTAAGTCATACACGAAGCTGGTAATAGAGATGAGGGATATTCGTCAAGAACCTAATGAATATGTATGGGAGGTTGTTCAAAGGTTGAAGAACACCATCAGAAATGGTGGATTTGTGATTGATGATACTTTACATAAAGAATGGTTCATTGTTATGTTGCTCCCGCATCTGTGCGAACCATTAGGTCAGAAAAATATTGTTACACAAGTTGAGGTTGTAGAAGTTGCAATGAAGCTAGAAGATAACCCAACACCTATTGTGTTGGGAACTCGACAGATTCAAAATTAGCTAGAAGCAATGCATCTAGAAATTCAGATTCTGCACCAAGACAAAGGAAAGGAGGTCTACGTAGAGGTCTGGTGTATAAAGTGCAAAGCTTATAGACATCATAAATACCAATGTCCTATTTTAATATTTATCTGAATGTAGGAGGCCCTAGTCCATTAAAGAGGCCTATATGGTGTACCATATGTCATATTGCGGGGTTGCATGATACATATTCTTGCCCAAGGGTTGGAAAATATCAGCCTGAATTACAAGAGCCATTTTTCAATTTTTTTTCATCATTAGGACATGATGAGCATCATTTCCGGACCTATGACATGATGTTGGATAAATCATAGATCTATAGAATGCAGGTTGAGCCTACATCACCAACATCTCTTCTAGGCATGGAGGATTCTGTTATGAAACCAATGCAAAAATAGAAGAAAAGAAAGATAAACGCCTTAGAAATAATCCACTTCGAGGGGGTAACCACCTGTACATTACATAAATGAACAATTCTTGGATGATTCAAATCAAAAAACCTCATTTCTGTATATGGGAGTTGATGGGGTCACAATATAATCCTAGCCGACCTAAAAATAATAATGTAAGACCACAAAAATAACAATAGTGGGGTTTTATGGTGCACAATAATAACAATATGGGGAATATAGGGGTATAAAAATAATAGTAAGGGGGATACACTAACACAATAAGGGACTACACTAGTAATATAGGGACCTAACAGATTCCAAGGTAGAGGAAGAGGTCGAGGAGGTAGATTAGCTGGTCGAGGAAGAGGACAAGTGATTTGCTATAACTGTGGTGATGTTGGTCATTATGTGCGTGACTGTCCAAGTCCAACACGACAATCCTACAGGTACTCTAGACAATTTTATTATGTTATAGAAGATTTTCTTGTCTTGATTTGTAAAATGCAGGAAAATAAGACTCCAACGCATAATATGAAAATAGCTCATGCTAAGACTCATGAGGAAGATCCCTATGTGAATGTAGTTACTAGGAGTGGTGTAGCTACCAATTAAGATAAATGAAAGCAACCTGTTGCTTATGTATGGATCCGAATAGCACCTGAACTCAAAGAAGGCCTTAATCTTCAGTGCACAAAAGAAACCTTTATTGAAGCAAGGAAAGAATTCACAGAGGGAGTTGCTCAATAAAGTGATATAAC
This sequence comes from Pinus albicaulis, assembly GCA_034641835.2. Lineage (NCBI taxonomy): Eukaryota > Viridiplantae > Streptophyta > Pinopsida > Pinales > Pinaceae > Pinus > Pinus albicaulis. The sequence continues at coordinate 519,641,968 of CM076583.1, read as the reverse complement.
ACTAAAAGAAGCTAGAGGAGAAGAAGATATTAAGCCATTCTTACAAGTATGCATAAATTTTCCATGTAACAAAAAGGTTGTTGAAAATTTGTAGGCATTAATAGATAATCATGCAGAAAAAGAACAACCTTTGGTTGAACAACACACAGTTAACAAAATCTATCAGAACAAGAAAATAATGGGTAGGGAGATGCATCTGACTGCGCAGATTGGTGCTTATGAAATGGACCATGTCATTCTAGATTTGGGATCACATCCTAATGTTCTACCTAAAAAAACCTGGCAATGTATGGGAGAACCGAAGCTAGAATGTTCTACTATCCAACTGCGCATGGCTAACCAGAAGAAGATCATCCCTTTGGGGAGATTTTAAAAGGTTGTGGTCGATATAGAAGGTGTTAAGGTACTGCAAGACTTTTAGGTCATACATATTGCAAATGATACTAATCCCTATCCTGCACTGCTAGGATTGGATTGGGCCATTGACATATATGGTGTTATCAATCTGAAGAAAAGAAGGATAGAATTTGAGAACAATGGAGTTATGGTCATCATTCCTCTGAATCCTGTAGAATTTCAAAGGTATATTGAACCAGTGCGCAATGAGGATGAGATTGATCAAATTTATAATCTAAATTTGCGCGAGGAAGACTAGATTAATCTAACAGCAGTTGGGAATCTTAAATGGGAGAAGGATAGTTATTTCTTTTCAGACTCTGATGAAGAACTAGAAAAATTGGAAGAAACTTCTGCATGAGGTGTTTGTGTTGTGTTGTAATCGTGTGACCCACACTCTACGTTGCATAACATCAGAGATACATGATTTCCCACATTATGATGGCTCAACTGATGTAAACATGTTCCTGGGAGATCTGGAAAGGATTGTTCTGACAACACAAAGGTTTCATGCCTTAGATATTGGCTTGCACACTACTCCAACAAGATGGTGGGAAACACATAAGGAGAATATGGGATATTGTGAGGAATGTGTGTAGATGATGCAACTAAGATTTGAACGACTAGTCATTAAAGAAGAGGACTTATACTCTGGCAAGGAGGATCTGCGCAAAAATCTGGCAAAGTGGAATCAGGTATGGGGTGTAGAACCAAGGCCTGAATGGATTCATATGTTTATTCATACATTGGGAAAGGTTCCAAATGAATGGTACCCGGAAACAAAGATGCGCATAAGCACTAGTGAGTGGTCTGCGTTGATAGATAGTTTTATCCTCACCTTTAGCATTGAAAGTGGGTTCGATATCATTGGTGAGGCTTGGATCATTAATGTATCGATAAGGGAGACTATATATTGCTGACACTTTGCTCTAGAAGAATTTAGAGAACTACGCATGCTCACAATACCCTCCATCCCCTCGAACTTCAGAAAAATGCGCTCCATACCGAGTCTTGTGGGATACTACAGAAAGCGTATTCCCGATTACGAATTGATAATTGTGTTAGTATGAATCCTTTATCGAAGTGTACGAAAAAATACCACTTTAGCTACGCATAACTAATAGCCCTAACATCAAATGTGGCTGCCAATATCTTCAGATCTGTAGTTAGTTGATCAAGACAAGAGCTGCAAAAAACCAGATATATGCATAGAAAGACATTAAGCAGTAAAAAGAAGGGTTTGCTCCATATATCCAATAGACAAGACAAGAATATTTTTGAAATAATTTTATATTAAGGGCACCTGAGAGAAAAACAAGAAAGGTGTTTCCAATTCTCCTCAATGGGATGGGTTCTTGAAAGTCCTCAGCGCTTCAGATCTAGCATTTCTCTCTCTTGTTGGTGTAGAAAACCCGGACAAACATAGAACTCAAAGGGAGCTCACAATGAAATAATAGAAAATTGACAATGATAATGGCTCAAAGTCATACCAAGAGCATAGATCTAGAGTGATCTAATAGGCAACAAAAGGTGACAAATGAATGGGAAAACCCTTCAATTTATAACAAAATATTGGGTCATTCTAGATCTTGGTGCATGATTAAAATAATATAAACCAAATCTAGATCCACCTTTTATGGAATATTTTATTATATTTTTTGGAGGGAAAAGGTATTTGACTTGGGTCAAATCCCTTTATTTGTAAATAATAAATAAATAAATGATTTATTTATTATTTTAAGGAAGTGGTTGAAGGATAATCAAATAAATAATGATTTATTTAATTATTTGTGGATGATTTGGTCATATTTAACAAGGAATATTATCTAAATAAGATTTAAATAATTATTCCTAGAAAATAATAAGATAAATAAAGGTTTATCTAATTAATTTCTTTGTTTTGGAGTTAAACATGACTAGGAATAATAATGGAAAATATGGTTTAATTAATTATTCCATGAGAAAAATCAAACAAATATAGGTTTGTTTAATATTTCCTTTTGGGGTTTCCTGTTTAGACCATAAACAACCTAATAAATGTGGTTTATTATGTTATTTAACATAGTGAAAGCAATTTTACTTAGGGTAAAATTGGTCTTACATGGTGTACTTGGGTCCATCTAATGATAATAGGTTAGATGACCAAAAGATGGTGTAACAGATTGCCCCCCAGCGTGCGAGTGTTAGGAGCAAATCGTATGACCGAAGTACGTTGTAAGAACTCAATGAGACATCAAAAGGGACGTCGGAGAGAGAGAAGTATAAGGCAGGCTAGTGTCTTTATTTAGACCCTGAGGAGACGAGACTTACAGGTGCAACAAGTCTCTTTTTATGAGAGGGTACCTGTGCTAAAGGCGGCGGGGGAGGCATACCTATGCCTGCCGAGACAAAGTACAAAAGAATAGTGTGTCCGGTAAACAAGGGACAGAACCATAAAGTACAACCAGCATAAACATGAGCTGGATAGAAATACAATGAAGGATCCCACATACATGCTGTGCCTGGGATAACAGCCAAGACTTATACAATAATATCTGAGTACATGAGATATAAATACAACCCAAATGCCCCCTGAAAATGGGGAAGGGCTCGCAAAATCTGACTGATACATGCAAATCAAAAAGGCGCTGCAAGCGGCTAAGGCCGACATAATCAAATATATGGAGCTGCATCAAAGGCTGTAATGAAGAGGTCATTTGGGCATGTGGGGGGCTACTGCGGGGAGCCACCCCCTCATGAGGGGTGAGACAACTCACACACACACAGGAGTCATCTACATCAAGAGCTACTGTTGCATCCTTTGAACCATCAAGTATATGGATCTCGATCATCTTGAAGGGGGCCGGAGGCTGAGAAACAATCAAGTCAAAGGGTAATGAGAAAACCCTTTGCCTGATCCGAGGCACCGAACAAGAGTGGAAGCTGGAACCAAGGTACACCGCCCTCTAGACCGGTCTTCTGGAATGAATGAGCTGATGTCGACAGAAGGAGGTCCGCCATAGGTGAGGCAATGAGAGATCCTCAACTAAGGCGCGAGAGAAAATAGTCGAGCGACTGACAGACTAATACCAATGATGATGGTGAAATGGAGGGGACTGAGTAGCGAATGGACGACTTCCCTTGTTAGAGCATAAAGGGCATGAATGACATGGCAGCCGGCCCGACACAATATCATCAGGGATAAGGGATAGTGGTACTGAAGGCCATAATGTGTGACACAAGAGAGAAACCAAGCAATGAGGGATGGAGGACTATAGCGGGGTACAAAGGGACTCGAGATAGACTCCATGAATGCGATGATGACTCCACTTGGATGCTCTAAACAAGGGCGACTCGATGGTGTTGCCACACTGTAAAGGTCCAATGGGGGGCCATGAAAACATGAGTACAAGATGGTAACTCATGACGAAAATCATCACAAACAAAGACAAGTAAGGAGGCAAAGTGGTGCCCCAAGTACAAGTGTTGTAAGTGAAGAAATGCGATTTTAAGGATAGGTGAAGTGACCCATCTTGGACAAAATGTGTCCTGGTGAATTATTAGATCACAAAAAAATAACAGATACCCATTTTAGGGCTCAGTGAGAGCTTTCCAACGGTGCAGATGGTTTGTCAAACGGAGCTACGGTATGGTCGCAGCAGGCGAAAGAAGAAACAAGGGTTCTCTTTTAATAAGGCATTTTTCCCTCCAAATCCACTCATTTGCTAGTGTTTCTGTGGTGAATGTAGAGAGGAGAGAAGGCCCTAAATCTTGCGGCGAGTGTAGCGGACAAACCGACTGTTGGAATCGAGATCCATCAGTGGCAGGTAAGAGGCCTAACCTTACTCTTTCATTTTGATGGATTGAAAGTTCAGATTAGGGCCCAGAATCTCAGGAACAGCCCCCCTTGCATCTTTTCGGCTGGGTCGCACTTTTTGGGCCAAAATCTGCGACCTGGGACGCAGGTTTTGAGTCAAAAGTTGCGACCTGTCCTAGGATTTGGCAAAAAAGTGCGACCTGGAAGATGAGGGGGTTTGAGTTCTGTTTGATGGCTGAGAGTTGGGTTTTTTGTGTTTGGTTACAGTATTCCCTATCTGTAGGCTGAAAAAGATGATTTTTTTGTGCAGATATGGCAGATATACCGATGAACTGGAGAGAGAGAGACCTGGGTACATTGCGGGCAGAGATCTAGGCAAATCAAGGTGTCTGTCGTGTGTTGGACAGGTTTGGGGTTCTGAAGTTTTTGGAGAACCCATTGATGAGAGCTGGAGAGCCCTTGTTGGCCCAGATTATCAGTTATTGGGATACAGAGCATGAGGTCTTTGTAGTTCAGGGGCACAGGATCGAACTGACAGTCCAGGATGTGTATTTCTTGACAGGTCTTTCGCCACTGGGGATGGTGGGAAACACGCAGCCAGTGTTACCGCGGGGGCGGAAAATCATGGAGTTTGTGGAGCGGCATTGTCGACCGGGTCTCCGAGTCAAAGGGACACGGATACTGATCAGGGACCTAGAGAGACTGGAGACCCGGGCAGTGGCCGCAGCGGTGCTGCGGATCCTGGGCAGCCAGGCATTCCATCACATCACTGGGTGGCCGATGATGATCGTAGAGAGTGTGTTGAGTGGGACCTACTATGGGTGGGCCCAAATGATGTTGGTGTCGTTAAAATGAAAACTATCACTGTGCAAGAGGAAAGTGAACCACGATTTCTCGTATGGGACTTTATTGTGTTCCTTATTTTTTGAGAAGATCCCGACCTTACGACCTCATATATAGCTCCTAGATGGGGGCCCGAGAGAGCCCAGGATGCGCCGGTGGGGGCGGCTACTATGCAGAGGAGGAGGAGGGGCGGTCGGACGAGTGTTTCGACTTGAGTTTTTTGCCCATTGGGATCAGATGCCGTTATACATAGAAGACTATCCCTATAGTGGGATGAGCTATTGTGGGGATCCGGACCTACCACTTCCGCTTGGTCGAGTATGGGGACCTGATGGTAAGTGATAAGTAACTATTATTTTTTGGGCATGTTACAATTAGTGAATAGTAGATAGGGTACTGATTCCTGTATGTTTGGTATGCAGATATAGCTCCGGTAAAACCAGCCGGATATATGGGACGACCGGCAGCATCTGGAGTTGCAGGTCCGAGTGGGTCGAGAGAAGCACGTAATGAGGACGCAGCTGCCCTTCTAGAGGACATCCACCATAGATGCGAGAGGTTGCTGACCGGAGTGTCAGAGCGTGGGTGGCAAGACTTAGACGACCAGTACATAGAGCCATGCATTGGTCTACCTTTGGAATGGAGAGGTGTCATGCGGCGCATGGCGATGGCCGGTCAGGGGATACGTGATCTACAATCTGCAGGAGTAGAGCCATTGGCACGGGATCCGCCAGACAGTGATTAGGTTTGGGGCATGTGGTGCCCTCTAGTGTGTATGTAGGGGCAGGTGGTGCCCCCAGTTTTTGAGTTTTTTGTAACATGCTATGGGCACGTCATATGTATCAGAGTAGATGGACTCTAAACACATGTTTTACGACACATATTATGGATATGCATCTTTTTTAATTATTATGAATGTTATTGTCTTGTATGAAATGCGTGTGATAAATGCCATTCTAGAACATGGTTTGCAATACTATCCACATAGTGATTCTGGTCTCGAGGTACATGGTTGAACGTTATGGTTTCAAATTCACGTATCAAGAGTTTCACTCGTAAATATCATCTAAACAACACAGGATTACACACATGATAGACACCATTTAGTTGCATGACAAGAAGGAGGGAATCTAAACGAACATGTAGATGGAGGATGCGATGAAAGAGGGCATCGACTAAGAGGCCACGCACTGCATCATATTCGGCCTGATTGTTGGTAAAAGTACCAATGTAGACCCCGTTTGAGAGCACAAGGGCATGCAAGGGGGTGAAAATGGCCCAACCTGCCGAGGCTAGATTCCGGGAGTAACAACTTGCACCATCGGCGTAACCGATATAGGGTGGGGATGGGAGGTCTTGCGAAATGGTGTTATAAGACAACAAATGGGAGGAGGAGGGACAATGAGGGCAGCGTGAGTGTACGGAAGACATCGAGCGGAAACTGCGGGAGGGAGTGCGATGAGCAGGATGGCTATGACTCATATACAAACTAGAGGGTGGTATAGGAGGGCTATAGGAGGTATGGCGGGGACTCGGGCTGCGGAGGTCGACAGAGATACGGGTGGAGTGATCTCCTGTATGGGCGGAAAAGGGGGGTCAAGGATGGAAAAGACACCACGTGACGCGGCAAAGTTATCTAAATCATCTGTAGGGGAAGAAAGGCTTGCATACGGATCGTCACGAGGAATGACGGAAGAACAGGGAAACAAATGGTTAAAATATGGGGATCCCAGGGTGTTCGCTGAAGGGGGGTCAAGCGAAACAATAGGGGAGGATTCAAGGGGAATGTGCTCCAAGGGTCTCACAGAGGATGATAGGTAGAGAATGTTCGTAGTAGACTCCATCATCTGAACATCAGGGGGGGGAATGTCGATGGGAGCGGGTGAATCCTCAAGCTGACCCGAAGCATACTGCGCGAGTATGGGAGAGGCGGATTGATTTTGTTCAACCTCATACTCTCGGACTACTTCTAAGGAGGTGCGGTAATGCGTCAGGTGAGGACAATGGTGGGAGTAATGGCCATGGACACCGCACAAAGCACAGGGTTTGCTAGTGTGAATAATTTTTGGGTTCTTGGTTACAGACGAGGACGGAAGAGAAGGGTCGGAGACCGTAGACTTAGGGAATGCGACTTTAACCATGGGTTGAATGCGGGGCAACTCGGGACAAGTATGGGCGGCGTGACCGACGAAATCACACAAGGCGTAAGGCTTTGCGGGCGAAGAAGGAGCTGGGTAAGTCGGGGTGGCCTTATCTTTGGATGCCCCCTTACGAGCTTTGCCTTTCTTTCCTGGAGCTGTCACCACAGGGGTAGGGTCCTGGGGAGGTGCAGGGGGCATGGTAGCAACGGAGGAAGCGAGGGGGACCGGTTGAACCGGTGTCAAAGCAAGATAGGGTTTGGGGTGACCAGGAGGGGTAGCGGCTGGAGGGTCAAGGTACCAGACGGGTATACCCAGGGTCAGGTTAGGGAGAGAGAGGGTGGCCATGACGGGGACCGAATAGACTCCGGGAGGGGGAGCTAGGAATGGTATCTGACCAGCGGGATAATGACCAGGAGGGACGGCTTCGATATGGTTAAGGCTTGGGGGAACCGATCTAGGGGGATAAAGGGGTTCAGGGATACCAGCTGTAGGAGAAGGGCCAGAAGGAGGAGGTCTGGCTAGCGGAGATGAATGGATAGGAGCGGGTTGCGGTAAGGAGAAGTTGATTACGAGGAAGGCTTGACACAGCTAACGAAGCGGAGTCGCTTAAGGCCTTTGAGGCAGATTGTATCATGCAAACATTCGATGAGCTGGGGTCAGAGATAGGAGGAGGGGGGAGACTAGGAAAAGTTCCAAGCAGGGAGGAATCCTTGTAAACGCCGGGGGAGACACTGGTCAAGGAGTCGACGGTTTGCTTGTTGGCTAGAGAAGAGATGGTCGTCTCAGGTGAGGTCTGAGATTTTGGCTCATGATATGTCAACTGGTAAATGGTGACTATCTTCCCATTATGGGGGAAAGACATCTTGCGAAAGACCGCGGATGGGACAGCAGACATAGCATAGGTGTAGCTTCGCCCCAATAGAATGTTGTAGTCCCCAGGGCGTCGACCAAGCAATCCGCAAACGATCTTAAACAGGGTGATAGGACAATTGCTGAAAAAGGCCAATGGGTTGGGGCGTGGCCGTCCCACGCTCGAAGGGTGATCGTGGAAGGGGCCAACTCAGGAGATCCGAGTTGCTTCCAAACCCAAGCGGACATCACACAAGTGGATGCCCCCTCATCAATTATACACCGAGAAACGTTGGCATTCCGGATTTTGACTGGGATTTGGAAGGCGAAGGAAGCAGGAAGGGGAGGATTCTCTGATTGATGGGCGTTGAAAACAATCATTTGATCATCAGCAGGATCTACAACGCCCACGACAGATAGTAGAGCCTTCTTTTGGGAAGGGCACGACTGGAGGAGTTCCAGTGTGGAAATGGCAGCAGGAGATTGCGCCAAATCATCTACTATTGTATACGAATGAGCAACTCGACCAGAAGCAGCATTTCGACGTAACGGTCCTTTAGGAATCTTGGTATGGACCTCAAATTTGGGTTGAGGGATATGTAAGGGACCAATGGATGTCAAAAGAGGCTCTGTAGAACCGGAAGAAGGGGACTCGGGGGCAGACTGAGCGGGAGGCTTGGGGTACTGGCGAGACCAAGTTTGAAGGTGAAGGTCGATGGTTGGGGATGGATCAGAGTTCATCATGAGGATCTGGTAATCGGAGGAACCAGAAATGGAAGGTGGAGTGGCGACCTGTCCGTTAGGAGGTTGGGTAGCCATGAATCCTTGCTGAGGGAAAGGATCAGTAAACACAACTAGTTGAGTAGTGGCCACATTAGGGGGAGCATGAGGGGAGGCATGTTGTCCTCGCAATGTGGCTTGAGACTCCCACATCTGCCGCATCTGTGGTAAGAGGGGACAATCGTGGGTGTAATGACCATAAACACCGCAACACGAACAAGGCTTATTTGTGTGAAGGGGCCTGTCTGGCTTGGGCTGAGTGCCCTGTTGCTGGTTAGCAGTGTTAGGGTCAACACCTTGAGGATTGGGTCCATGAGTACCAGGGGTAGATTGATTTGGATTGCCTCTCTGCCTTCTTTGAGCAGGGGGATTAGTCGCGCCCTGCTGTGCAAAGACTTGCCCGGGAGGGGGCTGTAGGTGCTGTTGCGGGGGCGGAGAAGGCAAGGGAGGTGGAAGCGTATATGCTGGAGGAGCTGGCGCACCAGGCTGCGGATAAGGATAATGGTTAGGTTGGGCAACATTGAGGTAAGCAGGAGGTTGGGCAAAAGGATGAGGCATGCCGTATCCTGGATACATGCTACCTGGAGGGGGAAAGGTGCTAGAGGTGCTGGCCCCTCCTTGAGGGAGGCCATAGCCCATAGGAGGTTGAGCATATGGATGAGAGAGGGCTCCAACGATACCATCGGCGGAATGAGATGCCCCCGGGGCGTTAGCGCTGCCGAGCCTAGGGAGGTCAGGAAGGACGGTATAAACATAACCAGATTGAGCGTAGATCAGGTCATATTTCAAGGCTATTTGGAGGGCGGCTTCTTTGGTTTGAGGAAAATGGGAAGCTGTGAGTTGAGAACGAAGGAACCGATCCGCCTCAAACTAGTCTTAGAAGGGGGAGCTGACATAACCGTCTTCATGTGTTCACGGACATGAGTGGAAAGGCGGGTCAAAGAGGTTTGCTTGAAAGAAGTCAAAAGCTCTGTACCAGTATCGTATCGGAGAGGGAGCTGGAAATAAGATAAAAAGGCTTGGGCAATGGTCGCAAAGGTGGTATGGGACGAGGTGGCTTGGTCAACATACCATTTAGAAGCTTCGCCGGTAAGTGTGCGTTGGAACAACCAAAGACGGATGGAATCATCGGTAATGGAATTGGAAGAACACCACATGTGGAAAGATCGTACATGGTTGGTTGGATCTTCTCCAGCAAGGCCTTCGAACTTAGGGATGTCGGAGGGGAGCTTGGTTGGCATAGCAGGCCAACCAACATCGTGGCGGATAGGGTCATTGATCAACTGATTGAAATCGGGAAGGCTGAGGCCTGCGATGTACGATAGCAAGGGTGCAGCCGAGGTAGTTCCTGTGGCGGTTCCGCTAGTAGTAGTTCCGACATTAGTCTGGGAGCACACCTTCATGGTGACCTGGACAGGATATGATGAAGGTGACGAGGAGAAGGGAGAACCATAAGTAAAGGAGAACCAATGGATCGAGAAGAGGAGCGGAGTGGACTCGGAGGAGGAGTGGCTCGGCTTGACGGCGGGACCCGGGCTTGGTCGATCGGCCAGGCGAGGGTGAAGGCCAAGAAGTCTCCGGGAAGCGCGCCTTGGGGGCGCAATGATGGAAACACAAACACGACACGAGGGGAAGAAGAACGACCGACAGAGGCAGGGAGGTGCAGAATAAAGTGATTACAATGTCGAAATAAGGCAAAAAGGTGCAATGTCAATTGATTTTAAAGTCTTTGCATGGCAGTGTAAACCAGGCTCTTCTTCGCTTAGGGTGAGTGTGTGGCATGCGTTAATTTTAATTTTTAAACCCTTTTCGTTTTGAGAGCAAGAGAAAAAGTGTGCTGCGTAACTGAAAATAATGCTGCAAAAACAGTATATAATGTTGAAATAACAGAAAATTAACAGCTACTAGTGCATCGATTCAACCCAAAAAGGCGGGTCTCTCAAAACTAATCTAAAAGAGGGAAAAAATCTAGTCAAAACGCACTAAAAAGAGGCCAATAGATCTAGGGTCAAAAGGGACAGGGATCTAAAGGGAAAAGTTGTTGAAAAGAGGTGCAGATCACAGCCAAGAGGCAGAGGCAAGGTGGCTGGAAAAAAGGAGGAAATCAGCAAAAAGCAGAAGGGGCAAGGAGGAGGCCCTAAAAGTAGATCCAAAGAAATCTTCAGGAGGTGATTTGAAAGGGAGAAGAGCTGATTAAAAGAGGTATGAACAGGAGGTATCAGATTTGGAAAAAGGCGGGCTGAAACTCTGAAAAAACAGACCTAAAATAGATAAAAACTCTTCCACAAAAAGTGGAGGGTACTGAAGCCCTAGGGGGCTATGTTCCCACTTATATGAGCAAAGCAGATCAGGACCAGGTCGAAACGGGCTGAGACAGAGGCTGGAAAACCCTGACAGAAGCTTCAGAAAAACCCATAAAAATTGCAGAAAAACAGCGAAAAAAGTGGCAGGTCGCAGGTTCTGACTTGTTTTCCTGTTCAGGTCACAGAAAAAGGGCTAAAAAGTGTGACCTAGAGTCCAGGTCACATTTTTTGGGTTGAAAAGTGCGACCTCCAACTCCGGTTGTCCCGGCGGCAGATTTGCGGAAAAGTTGCCGTCTCAGTTGCGGCTGATGTCTGTCACCTGCGCAATAGGGCCAGAAACACACGGAAGTTAGAAATTTTAATGTTTTAGGGTTTTATAGGGGAAAAATAACATGAAAATAGGAAAAAAAGCTAAAAAGAAACCCTAGGGTCTGAAGTAGCTAGATATGCAGGAATATGAAAAACGACAGCAGTCGTAATTGAAAACCCGTGTGGAGTCACCAATTGTTAGTATGAATCCTTTGTCGAAGTGTACGAAAAAAGACCACTTTAGCTACGCATAACTAATAGCCCTAACATCAAATATGGCTGCCAATATCTTCAGATCTGCAGTTAGTTGATCAAGACAAGAGCTGCAAAAAACCAGATCTATGCATAGAAAGACATTAAGCAGTAAAAAGAAGGGTTTGCTCCATATATCAAATAGACAAGACAAGAACAATTTTTGAAAGAATTTTTTGTATTAAGGGCACCTGGGAGGAAAACAAGAAGATGTTTCCAATTCTCCTCAATGGGATGGGTTCTTGGAAGTCCTCAGCACTTCAGATCTAGCATTTCTCTCTCCTGTTGGTGTAGAAAAACTAGACAAAGATAGAACTCAAAGGGAGCTCACACAGCAAATAATGGAAAATATGACAATGATAATGGCTCAAAGTCAGACCAAGAGTTTAGATCCAGAGTGATCTAATAGGCAACAAAAGGTGAAGAATGGTAGGAAAAAACCCTCCTATTTATAACAAAATATTGGGTCATTCTAGATCTTGGTGCATGATTAAAATAACATTAACCAAATCTAGATCCATCTTTTATGGAATATTTTATTATATTTGTTGGAGGGAAAAGGTATTTGACTTGGGTCAAATCCCTTTATTTGTGAATAATAAATAAATAAATGATTTATTTGTCATTTTAAGGAGGTGGTTAAAAGATAATCAAATAAATAATGATTTATTTAATTATTTATGGGTGATTTAGTCATATTTAACAAGGAATATTATTTAAACAAGGTTTAAATAATTATTCCTAGAAAATAATAAGATAAATAAATATTTATCTAATTAATTTCTTTGTTTTGGGTTAAACATGACTAGAAAAATCAAACAAATATAGGTTTGTTTACTATTTCCGTTTGGGGTTTCCTGTTTAGACCATAAACAACCTAATAAATGTGTTTTATTAAGTTATTTTACATAGTGAAGGCAATTTTACTTAGGGTAAAATTGGTCTTACATGGTGTACTTGGGTCCATCTAATGATAGTAGGTTAGATGGCCAAAAAATGGTGTAACACCCTTTCTAGAAAGATTACAAATTGATAAGGGTGTAGAAAAACAAATTATGGTGCCTAATTATGATTTCCTAGATGAGTTGAGAAATGTTTGTATTAAGATCCCATTATTACAAGCTATTAAGGAAATTCCAATTCTAGAAAAAACAATAAAGGAGTTGAGCATGAAAAAGATAGGAAAAATAATCAAAGAGATAAAGAAAATTCAACTGGCAGGAAAAATAACAGATATCATGATGGGTAAGATTGCCATTCCAAAGTAATTAGACCCAGGAAATCCAGTTGTTAAACTACACATCAATGGAACTGAGATCCAAAACACACTTATTGATTTACGAGCAGCAATCAATATCATGGGTAGAAAAAACATGGATAAACTAAAGCTTCCTAATCTTCTTTTTACACCCACATTATTACAATTAGCAGACAGATCTATGATCAAACTTGATGGGGTAATAGAAGACATTCCAGTGTCCCTAGATTCTTGGGAGTATCCTGTGGATTTTATGATCCTAACTCCTAAGAATAATCTAGGAGGACATCCTATTATATTAGGAAGACCTTGGTTAGCTATAGCTGATGCTTTCATTAGCTGTAGATCCAGTGATATGTACATCTCTAATGGTAGTTCAACCAAGAAATTTACCTTGTATCCTCTAGCAAAAACAATTACAGAATTAGATGATACTCAATGGATTGAGGATGAAGAAGACATACAACCTCTCTTCACAATTTCAGAAATTAGTGAAGATAGCCAGATTCTGAATACCTTAGAAAATTTTGAATCCTCTTCAGAATACAAACATGAACAATTTCAAGAAGAATCCAACATTGAGTTTTTATCATCAAGACAGATGTCTCTTTACTCCATGGATAAATTTGGCAGCTCTACAATTGAGATATTTCCAGGTAAAACTTTAAACATAAACAAGAACCTAGAGAAATCTCAACAAGAAAAGCTAGTCAAGATATTACAGAGAAATTGTTCTGCATATGCATGGGAGTACACTGATATGAAAGGGATAAGCCCTAAGACTTGCACTCATCACATATACAAAGAGGAAAATTGTAAACCAATCAGACAACCTCAGAGACGGATGAATCCAAATCTTAGAGAGATTGTTAAGGGAGAATTGCAGAAATTGTTAAATGTCAACTTTATCTATCCCATTTCAGATAGTCAGTGGGTTTCTCCTTTGGTAATTGTGCCAAAGAAAAATGGTAAATGGAGGGTATGTATTGACTACCATGAATTAAACAAAGCTACTCTTAAAGATCATTTTCCCCTACCCTTCATAGATTAGGTGTTAGATACATTAGCTGGCAAAAAGTACTTCTCATTTTTAGATGGGTTTAGTGGTTATAACCAAATTTAAGTAGCACTTGAAGATCAAGACAAAACCACATTTACCTGTCCTTGGGGTACCTATGCTTACCTAGTATTGCCATTTGGAATATGCAATGCACCTGCAACATTTCAAAGGGCAGTACTAGGAATATTTTTAGATCTAATACATGATTGTGTAGAGGTATATATGGATGATTTCATAGTCTATGGAAACACATTTGAAGAAGCCTTAGTAAACTTGGAAAAAGTTTTAAAGAGATGTAAAGAAACAAATCTTTCACTAAGTCATGAGAAGTGGTTTATGATGTTTACTTAAGGAATTGTTTTGGGGCATCACATTTCAGGGGATGGGATTAGAGTTGATGAGTCAAAAGTTGAAGTCATCTCTAACTTATCTGTTTCAAGTTGTCAAAAATATGTTAGGATTTTTCTAGGATTTACATGATATTATCTAAGGTTTATAGAAAAATTCACCAAGATAGCATCTCCACTTTTCAAATTACTTACCAAGGACTGTGAATTCAAATGGAATCCTGATTGCCAGTCAGCCTTTGAGACCCTAAAAACAAAAATCTCTGAAGCACCTATTTTAAGGGGACCTAACTGGAAATTACATTTTCATATTTCAACAGATGCCTCATACACAGCATTAGGAGCTGTATTGGGACAAAAAGACCTGATTCCTTATGCCATCTACTATACAAGTAAAAATTTGACTCCTTCAGAGTTAAATTATACTGTAACTGAAAAAGAGTTCTTAGCTATTGTTCATGCCATAAATAAATTCAGACACTATATAACAGGCTATGAAACTTTTGTTCACACAGATCACTCTGCAATTAAATATCTAATGAACAAATCAATTACTAATGGTAGAGTCATAAGATGGTTATTGCTTTTACAGGAATTCAACATTACCATTCTAGATAGGCCTGGGAAACAAAATACAGTAGCTGATTTCCTATCTAGACTCCAAAACATTAAAGATAATACTCCAGTTGAAGATCAATTCCCTGATGAATATATTTTTGCAATTTCTACTCAAACTCCTTGGTTTGCTGACATTGCTAATTATTTAGTTTCAGGGAAATTTCCTTCAATAATGAATGCAAGAGACAAAAGAAAGATCATTTATGACAGTGAAAAATATTCATGGGTTGCTAATGATTTATACAAAACAGGTCCAGATTTTATCATTAGGAGATGTGTTCGGGAAGATGAAATGCCTGAGATCCTCAAGGCATGTCATGATGAACCTTGTGGCGGACACTTTGCTGATAAAAGAACAGCTTATAAGATCCTTCATTTAGGATATTATTGGCCATCCCTTTTAAAGATGCTAAAGAGTATGTCAAAAGGTGTGACAGTTGCCAAAGGGTAGGGAAACCTTCTCCTTCAGGTGAGATGCCATTGCAGCCTCAAGTACATATTGAACCTTTTGAAAAATGGGCTTTAGATTTTTTAGGACCTATTAGTCCTCCATCAAGACAAAAGAAATATATATTGGTTTGCACTGATTATGTTACCAAATGGGTAGAGGCCAAGCCATTACTTTTTGCTACTGAAGCATCTGTAGTTAATTTTCTTTTTGAGGATATTTTTACTCGTTTTGGTGTCCCAAGGGAAATTGTTACAGATCAAGGAGCTCAATTCACATCAAGGATAGTGGAACAAATGATGGAGAGGTACAAAATCAGACACAGAAAATCTACTCCCTATCATCCACAAGAAAATGGTCAAGTGGAATCTACTAATAAGGTCATTGAAGGGATCCTAACAAAGACTGTTCATTTACATAGAAGAGATTGGGCAGACAGGCTTCCTAAAGCCTTGTGGGCCTATAGAACTACATGGAGAAGCACAACAGGTCATACCCCTTATGAACTTGTTTATGGAAAACAAGTCTTGTTTCCCATAGAGTTTCAGATTCAAACTTTTAAAATGGCAGTCCAACTAGGACTTGATCTAACAGAAGAACAAAAGCACATATTGGAGCAGATTAATGAATTGGATGAGATCAGATAGGATGCAGTCCAGAGAACAAATATAGTCCAACAAAAAAGGACTAGATGGCATGATAATTACATTAAGGAAAAGAAATTCAAAGAAGGTGACTGGGCCCTCTTGTTTGATTCAAATTTCAAAGATTTTCAAGGTAAATTCCAAACACATTGGCTTGGGCCATATGAAATTGTGAAATTTTTTGACAATGGAGCAATAAAAATCAGGACAATAGATGAAGATGAGGTCACTTTTCTTGTAAATGGTCATAGATTGAAATTGTATCGTAAGCCACTTTCAAGAGAAGAATTTGTCAAGAGATTCCAAGAGAACAATGATGTGAAGTTAATGAAGAATAATCCTTCTTCTTCATCAACTTAATTGTATTTTCTGAAATCAGATGATGAAATAAAATAAAATAAAATAAAGTATAAACATGAAAACTAATCATTGATTAGCATGTTTATACAGAAAAGATAAAGTGAACATTAGAATCTTTCTGACACTTTACCTTTTAAAAATTGTTTTTTTCCTGCAAGAAACTATCATAAAATCATAAGTGCAGGCCCACTTTACATATCACATTCCACTTATGATCCATTTCACTTCATCATATCTCACTTCATTCATATTTCATTCACTCCATTCATCCATACTTCATTCACTCCATTTCATGGACCATCTCATTTTTATTTCAAATTTGATCTCTTTCTGCAATTGAGTATTACAAATCATAAGTTGCAAGCCACTTTTCATATTTCATTCCACTTCACATTTATGATCCATTTCATTCCATCATATTTCACTTCACTCATGCTTCATTCCACCATATTTCATGATCCATTTTATTTCATTTCATACTACATTCCATCCATGTTTCAAATCATTTCATTCCATGTTTCAAAGCTTTTACAGGTATATTATGTAGCCAGACATTATGCAGCCAGACATTCTGTAGCCAGACATTCTGTAGCCAGATATCCTGCAGGCAACTATCCAGCAACCACTTGTTCAACAGCAATTTGATCCTGCACACCTATTTCAACAAGAAAAATCAAAGGGATTATGAACACTGAAAGATCAATGATTTTCAAAGAAAGAAAAAGCATATTAAAAACCACAAAAAAATCAAAAGAAGGGGCTAAGGTAACTTGTGAAATTATTATGATAACAAATTATGAAAGTTATAGTATGGTTAAGTTATATGTATGTTTCATAAAGTTATTTTTATTATTCGTATTGATCAAGCCTATCAAGCCTATCATAAAATTCATGGACAAATCCTTTCCATTCCGCCATATCAAATCATCATTTATTAAAAATTAACGGTTAGTACTTGAAGTGACCTATTAGGTCATGTCACTAACCCGAAGTATTCAGTGATGATTTTGAAATTCTCACGAGATTTTTCCACGGTCTTTCACTCCATGACAGCTCTCAAACTCATTTATTCGTGTAATTTACCCTCACCGTATTTCACTCATTCCATAACCACTTCATGTCATTTTTCCGTAGCCAATTCCTGTCTGCAAAAATAGAAAAGTAATCTTTGGGGTGAAAACAACTCTCTAGAGCCATTTTTACCTTGAATAGTAGAGCAGTAATGGAGCAGTAAATTGAAGATAGAGAAAAGAAGCCATGGGACTCATTGTAAGGTCTGAACCAGTCGGAACCAAATACCTAGATGGTTACCCACAGATTAGAGAGATGTTACAGCAGGTTGGGTGGCTACAATTTTTGGAAACGTTCAATGGATTCCATAAGGAGGTTACCAAGTAATTTTCCCGGTCCTTCAACAGGTCAGAAGTTGAAATAGGTGATGTCAAGTTCATTATCACATAATCCTTCATTACAGAAGCAGCAGAATTACCAAGGCAAGGTGAACGATGGTTCAAAAACAATGAATTTCACAATGAAGCATGGAGGCAGATGTTCAAAACACCAGGTATGGATATCTCAGTTTTCAAGAAAGGCATTCCTAGTTCAGCCTTAAAGAATAAGTGGCGAAATATGCTGTTAATTCTGCAAAAGTTAATAACTTGTGAGGGAAGGTTTGGTACCCTATATGTTTATCACATTCGACTTATGATGCATTTCTTATATGAAGAAATCAATTTACCCTTTTTCTTACTCCATATCCTAAAGAGAATGTCTTCTAATATCCAAAAGAGGGTTCAGTTCTTGAAAACCACCCTATATCACCATGGCCTAGTTAAAATCTTAATTGAGCATCATTTAAAAAAGGTGGGGGACAGTTGGGATGAGTTCCTCTTGAGGAATAATTTTTAAGAACCTAAAGAAATTCCATCTGAAGAAAAACTTGTAAGAAGAAGCAGGAGAAGAAAAATTTCCAAATCTGTTGAAATTAAAACTGGTAAATCCATACAAGAAGACATTGAGGAGATTATCTCTGAAAAATTGGCTGAAATCAAGAAACAACTTAAAAAGGAGAAGATAATAAAGAAGTATGCTAAGGAGAAAGGTGAGGGACCATCTAACTAAGAAGAAGCCATAGGCTTAGAGGCATATTGAAGAAAACAGGGTTTAAGAAAATGGGAATCATAGATATTGAGGATCAAGAGACACCAACTGATAGATCTCCTGAGTACCAGTACAAAGAGGATCTTGATAGAGGAACTCCAGAGGTAGACCCAGCCCAACAACAAATCTATAATTATGTTGAGTCATTAGAAAATAGAGCCTCAGAAAAAAGAGGAAGAACTCCTAGCCCACAAAAATCTCCAATTGAATTGCTGAGAAGAGATAAATATGAATTGGAAATACTTAATAGGCATATAAAAAATGAAAATGAAATTTTAAGGGAGAAATTCAAGCTGAAAAGTGATATGAACACAACTCTCTCTCTGCAAATGGAAAAATTGTACAAGGCTAGTGAGAAGCTGAAGAAGAAAAACAAAAAGTTGAGCAGGGCACTTATAAATCTGAGGTTAAAATTGGTCATAAGGAAGCCTAGGATGCCATTAAACATCAAGAAAAGTAGAAAAAGGAAGCTAGATTTCCTAGCAGAAGTTTCAGAATACATGGATTGATTGCATGAGGACATGCAAAAGCTTTGCAGTGGGGGTATGTTGAGCCCCAAAGATGTCCTTTCCTTTCACCAAATTTCACTTCATTCCATTTATCCTCTATTAATTATAGGCTTAAAAGATCAATAGGAATGATTAAAGTTACTTTAAGAATGCATGCAATAACTGACTTACTAAAATTTTGTGGTTTTGTTGTTGTAGTGATTTTTGACTAGAATTAGCTACAGAATGCAGCCATTCTGTAGCTAGTCACATATTCCGCAGCTATCTTTATGTTCACACAGGTTACAAGTGTCACTTAAAGGAAAAACTCATATGGTTGAATTCCAGAACTCACCTACATCATTCCTTGCCCTCTACGAAGTCTGAGCAAAAATCTACAAGTGGTTATGCACATGGAGGAAATAAAAACTAAGAAGTAGACTTCTAACAGGACAAGGACTCTGCAGATGTATTCAGCAAAGTATGAGGCCTCAACAGAAGTTCTAATTCGATTTTATTGAAAAATACACCTATCCCTATTTCTTCTCAATGACAGTTATGCATTTTTCTTATAAAAATAACTCGGTGAACCGAGAGACAGTTAGCTAGTTGATGTTTTGTTGTTAAGTTTTCCAAAACTGTGATACTCTGTTTCTGAAGCATTCTCCTTTAATGAAAGAAGTACAACTTTAATGCATGATCTGAATGAATCTTGAGGATATTCGTGTGCCAATACGATGGTAGAGGGCCCCTACTATCCGAAAGGCTTTGTGCATATTTTCTAGATAAGTGACTTTAGCTCTGTTTTGTTCGTAATTTAGGTAGTTTTTTGAACTTCATGTTTTATGTTCATTTACATTGAATGTTACAGTCAATCTCATTCTTATGAACTGTTCCAATATATCACTAACACGTGAATGAGATAGAGCTATAATACTTCGGATTTAATTGCATTCTAGTTCAGTTCTGTTCATTGTATTTCAAGTTTTATTAGCTAATTGTATTCTAGTTCTGATAAATTAGACTTAAAGGCCTTCATTATTTACAAACTTCTCTTGTTCTTAATCTCTTCTAACACATCATTATCATATGGACAAGAATTACCTATATCATTTTGAGTCCTTGACTATTCTGCAATTTCTCATAATTTTACAAACAACCTTTTTCCAAAGCTATTCCAAGAGATCTCTAACCCTTGAATGAGGCTTAATAGTAACATTTTGAGTTGCAGAGTGGGTTAATTCTAGTGTCATAAGTAATTTTAGCATAGGGTTCCTTACTATGTTGCAGATAATCTTTTCTCAAATTGTTCCAACAAATTTCTAACTATGGATGAGATTTTCTCTGTAATATTGTAAGTTGTTGTTTACTATAGAGAACTTCATTACACCAAACTCATCCTTTTCTCAAGTTGTTCCAACATATTTCTAATGAAATGAATTGGACTTAGTTAATGTTATGAGTTGCTTTCCTTGTCAAGCTTTGTAATTGGTGAATTAGCATTTTCTGTTCTTAGGTGTCATACACAGTTTAAAGTAGATTTTGTTCTGTTTTAGTGTAATCAGTAACTTCTCTTTGCCAAAAATTTAGTTCTTTTCCTCTTAACACAAAAATACAAAACCTAAAACAATAGAAAAAAACTAAACACAATGAAGTAGGAAGAAGATACCTAGGCACATATAGTGCACTTCACTTCAACAATTTACTAGCCTTGGTTGACAATTTATGACATCAATTTAAGAACACTAAGTTGAGCAGACAACCTTCTTAAAAACTCCAAACCAAGCAGTCCTAAGAACCCTAGCCTCCACATCCCTCATTCACTACGAGTTGAATTTATCAACATCTTCATGTTGCTTCACCAAACCCTAATTTGTCAACCAACATCTCCTATCACCATGTTAGGAGCTGAAAACAACAATAGCAGTGAAAGAGGTCAAAGGCCTTTAAGACCAAAACATAAGGGAGGGAAAGTCAATAGACTGGAAACTCAGAGCACAGTGGCCATCACCTCCTCTCCTAGGATCCTATCATGTTTTCAAAATGTAGGGTGATTCCAATTTTGTGAGAAGGCCAAACAAGTGAAAAGCCACCTAGAGCTTACAAGGCATCTCATTCTCAACTTACACAACAAGCACTGAAGCCTTGCAGGAGTAGATTTTGAGATCTCAGTAGGTACCATTTCTGATGCCATAGGTATCCCTGCTATGGGTGAGAAGTGGTCTAAGAAGGGAAAAATGGACAAGAAATTTTCAGAACCATTTGTCAAGACTAGGTATAGAGGAGGCATCAAGACAGTTTTCCCTTTCTCACACCTCAAACACAGATTTTCACCCTTGATGTTGGTTATCATGAATTACTTCACCTGTGAGGGGAGATATTCCAGGCTAAACTCCTACCATGTCAGACTCCTCATGCATTTCACAAAGGTTAAGATGCTCAACTTTCCCTACTATCTCTATAAGAGCATTGAGAAGATGTCTTTTGTTGTCCAGAGGAGGACTCCCTCCCAACAAATGCAAAGCTTATTTCACCATTCCTTGATCAAGATGGTGGTATTACATCAATTGGAGCAGCAGGGTATACCTTGGGAGGTATTCATAGCACATGAAGTCTTCACAAACCCCCAGCCTCCTCATCAACCAAATTTTCCCTCCTCATCTGCATAAGTACCCTCACCCCAAGAAAATCTCCCTTCCTCCCCTTCTATTGATGCATCAAATGAAGAGGATGACAGTGGCAATGATGAAAATAGTGTTGACAATAAAGGTGATGAAATTAGTGAGGCAGGGAAAAAAATTAATGAGGAAGAGCAAGAAGGAAATGATGGTGAAGAAGAGGGCAGTGAACATGGTAGTGATGAAGATAAAAATAGTGACAATTTGGAAGAAGGAAGTATTATGGTAATGATGCAAGTGAGTCAGCCCAAAGTGAAGAAAATAATGATGTTGTGGATAGAGTGTTGATCAAGAGGATGCTGATCAAGATGAGGAGATTAACAGTCAAAGGGGCAGTGAACATGACAGTAAGGACAGTGAGCATGACCATGCAAACAATGAACAAGACAGTGAACAAAACTCTGCCACTATGGAAGAGGATGCTGAAGGAAATGAAGAGGTTTAAAGTGAAAATGAGATGAGCATTGAAGGAAGGGAAATTAGAAATGAAATAGAGGATCAATAAGAGGAAGATGAGACATATCATAGTGAGGAGGAGGAAAAGGACAGTGACAAGGAGGTAAGTGATCAAGAAGACATCAAAGAGAAGAATATTCACGACAGTCATGACAGCTGTCGTGACTGTCATGACAAAAATCAGCCCTTCAGTTTCAATGAAGATAGTGCCAATGTAGAAAACAAAGAAGATAACCCTAGTCATGATGACAACAAAATAGAGGAAGAGGCTCATAGTCTAAGTGATTTCCACAGCCAGGGAAAAGAGACTAGCAGAATCACCATCACACCTCTTGCATGCACATACCAAAGAGGGCCAAGGAAAGTGTTTGATGCCTCCAAAATGCAAGGGACCTTGCCACCTAGATCAGATCAAAGGCTTGACAAGGGCAAATAAAAGATGGAAAAGGTTAAGAAAGGTAAGGGGAGAAATAAATCTACTCAAAAACCCCAATTCATTGACCTAGACAATGATAATGAAGATGAGGAGGTGGCCACTAGACTACTGCTCCAAAGCAAAGATGCACAAATTAGGGAGTGGGAGAGAAATTTTGGCATGGAATAATACATCATTCAGTATTATTAGAATGATCACAAGCACTTTAAGAAGATAAAAAGGGGCCTTTCTCTCCAGAAAAAGATGACCAAGTATTATGCAAAGAAAAACAAACTTGCTTGTGCCAAACTGAAGAAAGCCCTCATTGAAATCCATAAAGGAGGAAAAAGGGCATGATAACCTTGGAGTTCTGGCTTCAGCTTCTCAACATTTTTCCAAGACCCCTTGAGGGAGGCCTCCACCAATTTTGAGGAAATTTGAGAAACTTTTTGTTTTTTGTGATTTTGAAGGCCCATTAGCGCAATGCCACTGGCACTACGCTAATCCCTGGAGCATCCTCAGGAAGAAAAATCATAATTTTTGGTCTTCTCATCACTAGTACACTTTTCTCACCAAGTTTTAGATGAATTGGAGTATTTTTTACCCCTCAAAAGGTCAAAAAGCCCCTCATTTTTCACCATTCTGCCTCTATTTCAGACCTGGCGCTGCGCTAATGGAAGTCTTGGGATTTTGGAATTTTTAATAGGCTACAGGAGATGGATTAGGAAATGACAAGAATTTCTGGAAATTAGACTCATCAGGCTTTCCAACGAGCCATCCCAAAGCCAAAACCGACATCAGGAAGGGGTCCAAAACTTGGTTGCAAAAGTGCCTATTTTCTGCCTGAGGTGGGACTGCACAAATGACTGATTAGTGTGTTTTTGGCCAAAAGTAAAAAAAACACACTCATTTATTGTAAAATCATATTTTATTATTTTTTAAGGCAAATCACTTTATAATTAGGTGCTAGAATTTATTTTGGCATTTATTTCATGGGATATTTTGCACCTTGGGCCTTGCATGGTCTCTTGGGCATTTATGACATTTATGAGTGATTTTGACATTTTCCAACCCTATCTAGGGTTTTAGCCCTCCTTTGATGAGTTAAATAGAACATGAGGTTTTCATTGTAAGTGTTGGCATTTCATGAGCTTTGAGAGCAATACATGGTTTTTTGAGGTTGAAGAGCAATTTGGTGTTGTGGATCTTGTGGATGATTTGCTTTGATTAACGATGATGAAGCTTGCTTGTAGGATCCATGAGCTTGGTTAATGGTGACGTGTCTCTAATTTTTTCATGTTTTCTTGTTTATCATTATGTTTCATCCTTCTATTTTCATTAGAACAAAAAATTATAGGCTAAGAAATGTTGTTTGAAGCACTTTAGTCCTTCATGCCTTCTATTTCCTTGATTTTTTCCTCTACTCGGTGTGTTTAAGGAATTCTTAGCTGCTCCTTAGGCCTCCTTATGCTTTTTCATTTCACCAATGGATTAATATGATAGTTTCCAAATACGTTTCATGGCAAACCCTGCTTATTTGATGCTATCTAAACTTTGTTTTTGAAATCTCTCTTTGAAGTATTACTTTTTAGGTTAAGCCAAGGACATCTTATTCTGATCTTGCCCTTTGTCCATGCCTATCAGTTTGCCTCAAAGTTCTTTGTAGCTTGATCAAAAATGTTTAGGAGTTCCCTCTTTTATTGATTAAAGTTATTTTTTTATCTTAAATTTTTTCTAAAGCTTGAAGGTGAAATCACTAGAAGTTAAATGAGTTTCTCGCCTTCTATATTTCATTGGAATGTTTGTCTTGAATGCCTATTTGCTTAAGTATTGTCATTAAGTAAATGGTTTTCCCTATCTCATGATTAGTATCTTTTGCTTATCCATATTTGAGACCTTCTTGTTTTTGGGTACTTGACAAAGGATTCTGAACTGCCCTTTTCCCTACCTTGTTTCCCCATCTTAATGTCCATTTTACTTCAAACATAACCTTAAGGATCCATTGACCACACTAGATTTTCCTTGTTATGCACTCTGATTATTTGTTGAGATATCCATGACTTTTATAGACTCCATAGTCCAATGATTTGATGATCTCTCACTCCACCTATTCTACCTATTTCATCTTACCCAACCAAAAGAAACAACAAACCCTACACTTAACAACTAGCCTAAAATCAACCATCTAAAGCAAAAATTTCACATCCTTTGCATACAACAGAGAGAGCCCTCTTTGAGTCTAGGAAGGTTAGGTCCTAGGACTCCAAAGACTGGTTTCATGTTACCTTGTGCATTTGGTCTACCAATATGCTAAATCATGAGACCCTAACAGATGGAATCTTCCTTTTTCATGTGTGTTGTTCAAGGAATTACGAGGCTTGGTATGATAAAATTGGTTGGTATTACTACCTCTTTCCCATATACCAACTGAAATGGAGTCTGATTATGTAGTCTCTTTATGTTTGTCCTATATGCCCACAATGTGGCTGGTATCCTTTCATCCCAGTCATCACGGTTAGTATTGCATATATTTGTTAGTCCTTTCTCCAATATTTTGTTGAACGCCTCGACGGTTCCATTCACTTGAGGGTGGTATGGGATGCTCTTATGGTGTTTTATCATAAAGTTTTCCAGCAATGATTTAAATGTAGCATTAATGAAATGTGTGCCTTGATCACTTGTTAGGCTCATGGGATAGCCAAATCTGCTATTGAGGTTCTCAAAAATAAATATGGCTTCTGTGTTTGCTGTATAGTCCCTTACTGGTGCCATTTATGCCCATCTTGTGAGATAGTCGGTTGCAGTGATTATATATCTTGCCTGTGAGTGTCACGCCATTGGTAAAATTGGTCCAATGAAGTCGAAATCCCTTTTCTCAAATGCCTGCATAGCTCTCATAGGTTTCAATGGCAAATCATCACGGTGTGATGGTCATCTTGTTCTTTGGCATACATCACATTTTTTCACAGATCCTTACTATCCTTGTGCACTGTGGGCCACCATAACCCTGCATGTAGTACTTTCCTTGTGGTGGGTTTTGCGCAAACATGGCCTCCCACAACCCTGCTGTGACACTCCCAAAATATGTCTTCTCTTTCGTGATATAGGAAACATCTTCGTAGGATATGATCCAGTCCAATTTTATACAACTGCCCTACTATGAGTTGATATTCAGCCGCTTTAACTACCAGACGTATTTTTTGTGTTGCCATGTATTCTGATGGGCATTGCCTTGGGGCAAGTATGTAGCTATCTGTTCCAGATAATCTGGGATAGATTCTACTCTGAAGAGATTAGCATTCGGTAGCTAGTCATCAAGGGATCCCCCATTTTCCCTGTTCTCCAATATTGATAAGTGGTCAGGACCAACATTTAGCCTTCCTGGTTTTACTATTACTTAAAAAGTGAACTCCTAGAATAGTAGGAGCCATCTACATTCTAACTTCAAGTACATGTTTATTTACCAGATATTTTAATGCTAAGTGATTTGTGAAGAACTTGAATGTGCCTCCCAACAAGTAGTATTGAAATTTCTATAGAGAGTATACCATAGCAAGAGCCTCTCTTTATGTTGTTGTGTAATTCCTTTCAACAGTTGACAAATTCCTTCTTGCGAAGTACACTGGATGATCTATGGAGGTTTCTCCTGGATGAGCTAGCACCACTCCCAAATAAATGCTTGAGGTGTTAATGTGGACATGAAACTATTTATCCAAATTGGGATGGGCCAAAATGGGTGCAATTTCTAGTTTCTCTTTCAATGTGTTTAATGCCTTGGTGCATTCATCGTTCCATATGAATTGTTCTGACTTCCACAACAATTTTTCTAATGATGTTGTGATTTTTTCGTAGTTGCAGATGAACCTCCTGTAGTATCCTGTGTGGCCCAGTAGTGACCTCAGCTATTTTATAGTTTCCAGTGCTTCCATTTTCACAATGACTGCCACCTTTTCTACGTCCACACATACACATTTCTTGCATTCGACATGTCCCGAAAGTGTTCCAAAAGGTACTACAAAGATGCACTTTTTGAGATTGAGAGAAATTTGAAGTTTTTTGCATATATCAAACATTATTATGAGCAGATTTGCATGGTTCTTCAGTAGACTGTACACTGTCCAATCATCCATGTATACTTCTAGGAACTTATGGATATAGCCTCTAAATGTTGCTATTACTATCTGTGAAAACACAGTGGGTGAATTATTTAGTCATAAGGCATGACATGATAGGAAAATTATCCCCATTCTAATGTGAAAGTAGTTTTCCTTTTGTCTTCTTCTGCTATTCTTACTTGATGATATCCTGAGAAGCCATATGTGAATGAATATGCTTCATTTCCCGCTACATTGTCAAGAACCTTGCCGCTAAATGGAGTTGGAAACGGGTCATGAATGCATGTGCTATTCAGACTTCTGTAGTCCACACATAATATAATTTTTGTTTTTTCCTTTTTGCTTTTTATCACAATTGGGGTGACCCATTCTACTTCCTCAATTGGAAAAATCAAGCCTGCCTTCAGCATTTTGTCTATCTCTGCTTTAACCTTTTCTTTTACTCTCAGATTGAGGCGGTAAGGTATATGTTTTAATGGTCTCACATCTAGTTTTAGGACTATGCGCATCTCCCCTAGACTCCTTTGATCCCTTTGAGCTCCGCCATTGAAGATGGGAACAAGTCTTTGTACTCCTGTAGCAGGTCAAAGATTTATTTTGTTGTCTCTATATCCCAATAATCCCCGATGGATGCAATATTGGGCTTCTCTATGCTTCCGATATTTTGCTTCTTTGTCTTCAAAGGTAACAGGTGCAATCCCTCTGTAGTTTGATCTTCTTGTATTTCTCGTTCCCCTTCCTTTTCTTCAAAGTATAGATGTCAAAGATTCTCGAAATCATCATCATCTATCTCCTGATCTATCCTTTTACATGCTACTGAATCTTTTAATTTCTGCTTTGGTAAAGATATTTCTTCATCCTCCTGAATCTCCGGGAAGAAAAATATTATTTTAATTTCTTGAAGGGTATCTGTAACTTGTTTCATATATCCTTTGAAAGAAAAACATTGCGTAAATATTTCCGCAACTGTTTCCCAGGTATTAGTTCCTCTCTTCTTCTCTTTTGTCAGGTACCAAGCTTGTGGAATTGTGTCCAGTGAATGTATAAATTTGTGTACCCATAAAGATTATGGATATCCCTCTTTCCTCCACTTATACTCGCAACTACTTAGATGTGCTAGGGGGTCAGAATTCCCTTGGTACTTTTCTCCGAATTGTAGTCCTGAAGCCACATGGAATCTCGTTCTTAATGCTTGGGCAATATCTTCCCATCATGAAAGAGAGTTGCGATGGGTGGTCCACCATCTTGCTAACGTGGATTGTAGTGATACATTCATGAGAGGGTCTCTATGTTATACTGGTACTTTCTCTTCCAATTTCGTAATTTTGTATTCACAACTCTCATATTTGAAAGATTTGGATATTCTCTTACCTCGGTACCAATCCAGTTGACTCCCTGAATGTTGGCACATCTTTTGGTGTTGATTTCATATCCTCCCTGTTTCCAATCATCCCATGCTACTTCTGATCCTAGTTCAGAACTCTAAACGCTTCTCCAGCTTATGGTCCCTCCTGCTATAGGATTAATGTAATCCTCTCTCCTTCCTGCCATCATCTGGTAGAGTTGATCTAGAAGCTGAACATCTTCTCTGTTGTCAATAGTATCTATGTATTGGGGTCCTTGATACAGGTCTAATGGCTGAAATACTCTGAGCTCACCATCTTCGAATATCATTAATTCATTATTTAAATCAATGACTGCATAATTTTCAAAGGACCAATCTATCCCCAGCAACGCAGGATAGGGATCCTTGTCACCCATGATGTATATTACTTCAAAGTCTGTATAGGTATTTACTCCTGCAACATCAAGCTCAACTTCTTCCAGCCTTCCTATTGGTACAATACATTATTGATTTTCCATTCTAAGCTGTATTGGTGAGCATGTTAGCTTTGGTTTTCCAGTGCTTCCCATGTCTTTCGGGGTAGAATGTTGACATCTGATCCAAGATCAAGCATTGTGTCTCTGATTTGAAACTTGCAACTTGGGTGTTTACATGGAACTCCTTTCCGGTCCTTCTCTTATTCCTTTTCACTCTCATTATGTATTTTTTTGTTGAGTTACTTGAGTCTGTAGGTTTTGCATTTCCTTGCACGACCATTTCTAGATTTTGTTTTAGTTGTTCCAACATTTTTCCATTGTTTACAATTTTTAAGAACAATCGAAACCACTCTTCTATCGGTGTGCTTGTATGGATTCCCTTCTCTCCTTCAATGGATTGTTGCGGAAGTTCCATAATCTAATGTCTTCCTATCTGTTAAAATGTTTCTAGTGCTTCTTTGAAATACTACTTCTGTCGGTCTGGGCTGAAAGCTTTCTTTGGAGATGCATGTTTGATTAGCTTTATCAGGTCCATGTCTCGTGCATCCTCTCCTATTTTCTTCCCTCCCTGCGTGACTATAGCTACACTTTGCATGGCTGAGCCTCTACTATTCTTGGTTCAACATTAACCAGGTTAGCTCCCCTTTGTCTGGCTCTCTCTTCCCATCTCTTAATCATCTCTGGGTAGTATTTAGTTGAATGTGCATTGACTCTACATTGAGAGCACCATGGTCTCCTGGGTAGCGGACATTCTCTCACTATGTGCCCTTCCTGATCATAGTTACAACACCTTACTCGTCCTCTTCCTCCATTTCTTCTACCTCTCATTCCTCCTCCTCGCCCCCTTGGAGTTTCATTTACTCTATAGGACAGCCTGTCCAATCGTTTTTACAATGCATCAAGGGCTCTACATTGCTCTGTATTATGCATTGTAGAGGCACAAAATTCACAGTAGATATTTTTGGGAACATTTGAGTATTTTTGAAAAATTGAACCCAATCGTGGAGGATGACCAATACCTTTGCATATTTCACAACATTCTGTTGATGTTTGATTCTATTGATTGGGGAACCCAGGGAACTGGGGTTGCGGTTGGTATAGCCCTTAAGTATTTATCTGTGCAAATCCACTGACTGGTGGGACCCCTTGTGTTCTGACCGCTGAAGTTCCAAAATTTTATCCTCGCAACCTCGGGCATTCTGTTGCCACGTGTCCTTCCATCAAGCAGTGTGTGCACTACACGTTGGGCCTTGCAGGTCGTACCAGTTGAATGTCTTTCAGTTTCTCCATTAAACTGGCTATTTGATGTTGTATTCCTAGTATGGATGGATCTTGTATTGCTTCTCCTCCTCTGAACTCCTGCAGGTATCCCGCCATAACTTCTATCTCCATGGCTTGCTCAAGAGCATCCTGAAGGATATCAATCTTCTATTGTGTTAGTTGTGTCCTTATCAACGGTAGGAGTGATTTGATGAACCAATACCGCTGGTGATTTGGATCGATTGGGTAACTTAGATTTCCAATCGTGTCTTTAAATATTCTCATCAAATCCCAGGTTTTTTCTCCTTCCTGCTGTTTGATTTCCCATAGCTTAGACAACCCTTGTTGATTCATCTGAGGTAGTTTGAATTCTTAGAAAAAATCTTTCTTAACATCGTCTATTGCTGGGGTCTGGTGTGCTTATAACCATTTGATGAAACAACACAAATCTCTTTCCCTTAGTGTGGTTTAAAACTCAATTAACAAGACTACATCTGGTGTATGTTGAGCCCTCAAATTGCTCGGCAGAGATACCAGTGTTGTTCTACATCGTCGTTACCTTTTCCATATAATTCTGGGTATCTGGTAAATGATCTTGCCATATTTCCTTGTGTTGGTGGTACTGAAAAAAAACCTTTGTTTCCCAGCTGAGAGATTGTACTACCAGCACTGTTGCTAGTAGATATCTGTACTATGGATTTAGTACTACTCAACTTGCTAAACTCCCGTAACTTAATAAAGATCTTATCAGGTGGATGATAGAGTACTAGGGGAAGGTTAGGGCTAGTGCTACTTGAAACTTGGGGAATAGTATTAACTTGTGTTGTGGGTGTTGACCTCTCTTGGAATAGTTGCTCCATCACAACATGCAGCTCCACATCAGACTCCTCCTCAGGGCGCGCATCCTCCTCATTGGAATTTTCTCACTTTTCTCTTTGGGGTGGGCTCTTATACACTTTACTAACTTCCTTAACAGTCCCTTCCATTCCTTGGGATCCCCTCTGACCTTCTCTTTCCTCTATCATTTGTGGCGCCTTTTCCTTGTTATTTTGATTCTTCTCCTGCTTCTCAAATTCTTTCATCACCCTATCCCGCCACTTCTCAACAATCTGCGCCATCTGATGTGTTCTCTTCTCTCTCAACCTACTAGAGGTTCCAACATCCATATCCCTATTCCACCCTTTCCTTTACTCGTAGAATATTTCCCTCAACCCCTTCCCTAGTAATGGAGGTTTAATTCTCCATCTCAGGGTTTCAAAATGACATCAGGCCGTCATCCACCATTAGAGATTTAATCCAAAACGATATTTCCTTCAATAGCTCTCCCCGCAACCTAGATCTAAATATGTCTTTGGCTTTTGTAAAACATTGGCAACACTCGGCTGCAAATTCTACAATGTACCCCTCCATACTGCTCGGGTTAGAATTGTATCCAGCCGATGTAGTGCTACTAGATCTGTGTGTGTCCAATTGCGACAAACTCTATGTATTCCTTCACGGACTGACTTGATCTGGAGTCTTCGCAACCAGTTGTAAAGCTCTTCAGGAAACTTTCCCTTAGAAAATTTCATATAGGTCACTCACAGATTAAGAAAACATGACTTGATCTTTAACAGTCTTTTCCCTCTGCTGCCGAAGTTTTGCTTGTTGCGATATGAACTTATCTATGTGCTTGTACCACAAGTTTCGTAGTTCCTTCTCATAGATCCTCGATACCACGATCTAGCTTATAAATAAATTTTCAGGTCCCTGCAATGGAACCATTTGTTGGCGGAAAAGGAGGTATGTGGACAAGACCTAGGTTCAGGTTTGAGGCCAACAAGGCTTTTGCAGTAGTCTAGGACAACGCTGACATTTTCACCCTACTCAAGGGAGCATGGAGTCTCACCCGAGGCATGTCGTGACCTTAATAATATTAGAGACTAGATCAATGATGTTGACGAAAGATTACTAACACAGACAATAACTATGAGTAGGTATAAGTCACATATATATCTAAACTCTAAGAAGTAGTTATCATTCATTAGGACATGTTCAGAATACTGAATTAAAATTTAAATTAGGCACATTCACCATAACCAAGTAAACATCAACCAACTCATGATATACAACACAACAACAACCCGATTTAATTAATTAGATCAAAACAACATACACATACTCTGCAGAGTCTATTACAATTCAGTTCAATACAAAAGGCTTCACACAGAGCTTTCCCGAGGCTCTGCTTCCTATCAGCCTCTCATTGGACTGACTTGCTAACTAACAAATTGACTGCCTATGGAATCACTTCTTTCCTACCTATTTATTTTTCGCTGACTGGCACTGTCATTCCTCACCACTTTTGTGCTCGTCTACTTCATTGTGCTTGTAATATTCCTAAAATTTAGCTTTTAGCTAAATGGAATATTATAGATTATTTTGTCTCTAGGTAGGTGAATAAATGGGTGGGGACGCCCATAAATCTCCTTAGTAGCAAAACAACACTTTAACTGTGAAAGGATACCTTCTAAGCAGCTAAATAAAGCACCTTTGAGAATGAACAGGGGTTGGATCATGTTGAATAGGTCAACTTTAACCAAATCAACAACGTTGTTATGGAGGAGTGGACATTAAATGAGGAATAATGAAGTTTTGGAGGGATATTTATTGCATGGAGGAAATGACCTAATTGAGTGGGGCTAAGGGCAAGGAAGCTCATAACCTATATAAGGAAGAGGATGGCAGCCATATGGGGTATGTTTTTGGATTATGATTTTGTATATGGTCTATTTAGACTTTTGGCATTCTTTAGCTATTTAGTTGAGTGTGCAGTGATGTTTAGCACAGGGTGTTCCCGAGCAAGAATCCTATCTCTTACCTTGAGAGGCCTCTTGGAGGAGAATTTCACTTCATCTCCACACTCAGGCTTAAGACGAAGCTACAACTTTCTTCATCAGTGCAGTTTCTGTAGAATATTGTGCTGTGTTGCAGGGTGCAACATTGGAGGATCATTTTGGGTGTCTTTAGAGCTAGTTTTGCAGTGGAGGAAGGTTTACATCCATTGGAAGACCTATAAATAAGCACCTTGAGTGTTATTGAAACATTTAGTAGTAGGCTAAGGATTATTTATCCCCTACAACGCAGTTTCAGTTCAGATATATGTTATTTTAGGGAGGATTTGTAGGGGTAGTTGCAATGGTTGTTTTGGGAGGTAATTTCTTCAGTGGAGGAGCCATTCTTTCATCTAGAGG
This sequence comes from Pinus albicaulis, assembly GCA_034641835.2. Taxonomy (NCBI): domain Eukaryota; kingdom Viridiplantae; phylum Streptophyta; class Pinopsida; order Pinales; family Pinaceae; genus Pinus; species Pinus albicaulis. The sequence continues at coordinate 519,608,938 of CM076583.1, read as the reverse complement.
ATCTAGTGGAGAAGAGCTATAGGTTTCTACATCAGCTTCAGCTATATCTTCTCATTTATGTTATTGCATCATATCTTCAGCCCTAGGGCTGCAACTTACATTGGCACATTGTGTACATTTTCCAAAAACCCTCTTGGGTTGTATTGGAATGTTGATCTAGTGCCTAGATCTATATGTTTAGATTCTGTTGGGGCCTATATCAGTATTTTTATATCATTGTATCATCTCTAGCTATAGTTATTCATAATATGCCTGCATTGCAGTTTCTCTCCGACATTTTGTATTGTGACAACAACACATATTTGGGAGTGATTGCTTATGGGAGGCTTGTTTCCTCATTGTATATGATCTATGCCTCACTATTTTGTATTGATTTTCTACTCTAATACATAATTTTATGACTCCATATTGGTCTCATTTTTTCATATGTTAAATATTTGTTGTTGCTTTAATTTTATGAGCTATATTGTTGCTTTCCCCATTTGGGAATATTACAGTGGTATCAAAGCATAATCTTGGCTTAGCCTGTGCATTCAGCCAATATGTCACCATAAGGAGAAGCTTCTCACAAGAAGAGGAGATGTACAGAAAAATAAATAAATACAAGACTCCATTATTTGGAGGAAAGGAGGAAGAGGGGCTCTCAAAGCTTCTTTTCCAAACTATGTAGAGCATCATGGGAGATATCAAGAAGATGATAAGGGAGGTGTGTAGGGAATATCCAAGGGGATTTGAATATGAAGCAAGCCCTAGATTTTTTCATGATGGGTGTGAGCATGGAGCCACACATTATGATCCACAACGCAGTCTTATGCCCAGATTTACCGCAAGAGAGATGGAGGGAGAACATGCACCAAAGGAGGATACTTTGAGTGATTATCTTCATTAGTTTGAATCTCAATCTTGGAAATTCAAGGAGAACTTGAACTTACAAGAATTTTTCCAACTCAAGGAGGAGAGAAGGCCCAAAAATCACAACAGAAGCAGAAGAGGTAGATTCTTTCTACCAAATTTTGATGGGTCATCCAAATGCACAACCAAGGATTGGATAGATCAGCTAGACTCATATTTGCATCTACGTCAAGTTTTAGAAAAGGAAGCCCTTAGGATAGCAACACTACATCTTGAATGTAAGGCTTATACTTGGTGGTTTTATGAATCTTCTTAATTTAATCATGCAAATATAGCTACTTGTGAAATATTCACTAAGAGATTAGTAAAGAGATTTGATATAAAACAATCTTAAACATCTTTGATTGGGCTAGCAAAACATAAACATTCAAAACCTTTGCATGAGTTGGAAAGATCTATTGCACCAACTCCTCTTCATATTTCTATTGAGGGGGATAAAAACTTGTATTATACCTTGCCAAGGGAAAGATCCCCATTGCATGAAGATATTTCTTCTCAAAAGGAAGACATGGAGATTCCTCCTTCAAAGGAAGACCAAGATCTAGGGTCTCTCATTGTTGATGAGGTATTTTAAAAAATTGATGAGGAGGAAGAGCAGAGAGGAAGTAACAACACTGTCACTTCAGAAGAAGAACCATCACCACATGGAGATGGGCATGAAGCTATTACTTCAAGTAGAGGAGCTTTTGCATCTTTGCAAAAGGTTCCCAAGGAGCATCATGTGACAGTAGTGATGGGCAGTAACACCTTGATCCAAGGAGGAGAAGAAAAGGTGGATCAACATCAAAGGATGGGTAGCATTCACCCTTGTTTATTTCAAAGGGTTTATATACAAAAGAAGGAGATTGATTTATGTCGTGAAGGGAGGGACAAATCAGTCCACTCATCTATACATTCTACTTCAGATTTTGATGTCCCTTTACATGGAGGCATTCCACAAGGGAGACCCCCTGATTGGAAGGTGAATAAATAGTTCTCTCAACATGGTGCAGCACTAACATATTTCGCTAGGAAAGGAGCCTTGGGAGGAGCTAGCACAGCGCAAAGAACCTTTGATGGGTTCAAACGAGAGGTGAACAATTTTCTGATATGGACATTGCTATCTCCCACTCAGCTATTTGTACTGAAAGATGATGATTCAGAAATCTATGATGACATGAGCATGGTGACAAATGGCTATTTCATAACCTTGGGGTAGCAAATGATACTCCCACACATGAGGAATATTTCTGGATATGACAAGAGGTTAATGAGACTCTTGTATGCATTGGACAAACTATGGAAGTTTTGGAGGAGAGATACCTATCAGGAGGACGTTGACTTCCATGTACTCCAATCTTGTCTTGGGCAAGATCAACTGCAAGAAGGGAAGCAAAAGTGGGGTAACATTACTCCAACATGTGGCTTTGGCATTAAGCATGTCAAAGAGGAGAGTTATGATGTGATAGTAGCTTCAATTCAGATTTCTATAGCGCTGTCATTATTGGGAAGCCTAGATCCATATTGGTAGTCCCAACCATTGGTGGAATATTCCAAGGACCTCTTCACATGTAAGGTTCTTGATGGGAAAGTGATAGATGGGAGATATAGATTAGTTTATGGAGTCATTTATTTTCATGATTAGATCTACCTGACTAGAGACTCAAAGCTCAAGGATGAACTACTACATGCAGCCTATGAGACCTTTCTTTCCAATCCCACTATTTTCATTAGAACATACCATATTATCTTAGAGGGATTCATGTGGGAAGATTTAAAATACGAGATGCACCATCATATGAGGAAGTGCAAAGATTGTTTGGAGGGTGAGGAGAGACATAAATATTGGGAAGAGTTATCATCACCACCTCCTTACTCATTGGATGTGAGAGGGAGCTCATCCATGAGCTACGTCATTGATTTAAACCAAGTTTATGGTAAGGATTGTATTTATGAGCATCATGATATATTTAATATATACTTGCATTTTCTTACCACTCATGTGCAGGGCATTGCTCCAAGAGGGGGCACCCTTTCTTATTGGCTACATGGGCTACTTAGGGCCATGAGAAATGATGATGTTGACCATTCCCTAGAAGATTTTTGGGAGATGATGTATTCTTCATGGTGTGCTTCATTAACACAAACCATCATACACCTTCTCCAAACATGCAAGAAGAATGGGGCAACAAACAAGTGGTGGGAGAAACACTTGTTATATCATATTCTATGGCAATTAGGAGAAAAACTGCACTGGTTGCACATGAGGGGCCACTGTCCTTCTCCCTTACTACACATGGTAGGCAACATGAATTTGATTATGATTCCATATGCTCATGATGTGCTTATATTTGTTGGGAACATGATCGAAGGGAAGGCACATTGGATGGATGTGTCCATGGGGAATGAAATTTCCCACACCTTTTATGCTTCATGCTTCAAGGGGAGCATGGGAGATGGTATGGACACTACAGTAGATCACTTACTTCTTTATGAGTTGGGAAATATGATTGTTTGGAGCACTTGGGACATGCCTCTCATGAACAGTTGGGAGGAACTTTTCTATGAATTACCATGTTGGAAGGTGATTCATTTCCTTTGGATGATAGCATGGAGATGGGAGTTTATCATTGGGAATAAGATTCCCTATGCTTGGCATCACTCATACCTTGCAAAGACCATTGAAAAAAAATAAGGTTTCTGTTGTACATATCAACCCCTACATTTATTTTGTGGTCATTAGCTCCTCCATTCAAGTTTTTAACTTGTAGATCCGTTTAAATCTATTTAAATCCCCCGTCGTGGCCATAAAACCCCATTTTCTGCCTATCGCTACCCTTTTCCGCACGAAAAATACACTCTGCAAAGGTTAAGATCTGCATTTAAAAACATATCGGGCCTAGCCCCTGCAGTCTTAGCCCCTTTGTTTTGATTCTCACATGACCCAGGCGCAAAACTGTGTGCCGGACAGGCAAGATCTTATCTTCAAAGATTTCGGGCGCTTCTGGAGCTGTCCGATCAAAAACAAATTGATGGAGCGGAGCCGTGCTTACCGTGGTGGTCCCCGCGCCCGTACTCGTTGCAAAACCGACGGTTTCATTCCGCACCACCATTACTGAGAGGGCGGTATTCTCCGCGGGGCCAGTGATTCCATAGATCGCATGACAAGTGTCCTCATGTATGATTCCCGAAACCACCCATTTCACGCATTATTGTTCAGTCAAAAGTCGGGCAGCGGAATTCATCACCACCGTCCGATCCTGCGTGCTGCATCCGACGATGGCTATTCTCTGAAGTTGTATGGGTGTTAAAAATAGTTCACACTCTCCCTGGCCCACCATTTCATGGTTCATCGTCACACTTTCATCGTCGATTTTCCCCAACGATCGAATGGTCTGTATCAAAACCTCACTGCGTCACCAACCCTGTAGCTCCACGTCATCTTTCCACCAGTTTCCCGTGCATCCTCGTCATTCGCTCCACGTGTTCACTGCGCCCCACCTCCACCTTTCATATACCCTATTCATTTATTGTATTTTATCATTTTTTATGATATAAATCTCCACGTTCATTTATCACTGTTCTGCCACATGTCTCGTCTCCGCCTGACTCATCCACCACTGCTCCACTGTAATTTCTCCGCAACCCTGCATCCCCTCATCATTTTTCCCAGTCTTCATCCTCAATTCCGTAGTCACGTCTCCCTCCACCACCCTTACGTCTGGTTTTTCCTCTAATGTATTTGCGGGTTTTGCAGGTTTAGATTAAGAAGAAGCTACTTTTATTCACTACCTCCATCACAGAGGTCAAGAGCACCGCCATTGACAGTCTCCGAGGAAGAAATTTAAGAGGGAAGATGGGGGTAGTTGTTGTGATATGACTTCATTAATGGAAATAGAAATAAATCCATTGAACCCTACAGAGCAATTCAAAGGGGGCAGATTCTGGTAGCTGAAAACATAAATGAGGTTACGAAGAATATCAACAGAAGATCAAAGAGCTCAGTGTCTGGCATTGAAAAATACAAATTCCAGTTCGGGGCTCAAGGGGGTGAGAGTACCATGCACAAATACAAGCAACCTCAAGGTTTTATTGCAGCAATTTTTTCTCTTTCAGTCAAGTACATAACATTTGTATATTTTATTGTTTATGTCCTGTTTATGAGGATATTTTCATCGTCAACATTTATTTCATAAAATAGCAGCAGAGTACTTGCACCAGTTCAACATCGTCAAACAGCATAGGCGGGTTTTTCTTTCAAATTTGTTTTAAATTAGATCATTAAATGTATATCACCTACCTCATTCTCTAGAGCTTTCGGTTTCTCTTATAAAAATGAGGAAGAAAGACATTGTAAGGGTTCCAGATTTTTATCAGAAAACTGTGCAGTGAGAACTTCTTGTATACATCTTGTAACACTTCTGTATGAAGGCTCAGAGCCCGTAGGGTCTCAGTGAGAAGGCGTTATATCTGTAATGAGGATTCTGGTCTTTGGTATCTCACAGTATGTAATTTTCTCTTATGTGTTAATATAAAATCTCATTCCATTACATTTATCTTCCTGTATCATTGTTCTGGAATGCGAGTGGCTCACTAAATTTAAGTAAGGATTCATCCTAGTCGATGCCCTTATTTGGAGTAGTCAAGCGCTTTAAATAGGCCCAGGAATGATATATTGTTCCATGTTCTTTTCCTCCATATTTTCTGCTATATTAGTTACTTGAGGAGGGTGCTTTTAAAACGCCATTGTCATGTATGGATTCTTAGATCAATAAGCCCATATGTGGTTCTGTTGTGTATCTGGGTATCAACTTCATGCTAACTAGTATCTCCTTCATGTTTTCTACACTGCATTCACCTTTTGATATTTGATTTCTGTGGCATATTATTTGAATCGGCCCTCTTTGCAGTAAGCTGTCTCTTAACTGTCTGATGCTTTTGTATTGAAGTTTTTGCATGCTGTTCCTACATTAATCTTATCTTTGTATCAGCTTCTGAGAGAGTCTGGTTCCATTTCAATTAATTTCTTTGTTTTACAAGAGATAGCAGGAGAGCTTTTGGATTGACAACCCAAGCTATATTATGGGCTCCTTGCTATGATAATATGTCCTAGGCACTGGTCTATGGAAACTCTAGGCTGTCTCTAGGGGGACAGAATTGTCTACAATAGTTTCCATATAGACCTTCCAGTTTTTCATGATGAGGTCCATTTGGTTTATCCAACAAAGGCCAACTTTCACATTCGAGAGGAACCATTGGGAGATAAAACTATTGTAGAAAATCTGAAGCAATGGTGGGGACTATTGATGAGGAGGCCACAAGAGGAGGAGGGGAGTAATTTTTCTCCACCTTTACAGTTGCTTGAGGACAAGAAACATTTTGGAGGGGAGGAATGTAATATTCCTAAAATTTAGTTTTTATCTAAATGGGTGGGGCGGCTGATAAATCTCCTTAGCAGCAATAAAAACACTTCAAGTGTGAAGGGAGACCTTCTGAGCAGCTAAATAAAGAACCTTTGAGTATGAACAGGGGTTGGATCATGTTGAATAGGTCAACTTTGACAAAATCAACAATGTTGTTATGGAGGAGTGGACATTAAATGGGGAATAACGTAGTTTTGGAGGGAGATTGATTGCATGGATGAAATGACCTAATTGAGTGGGGCCAAGGGGAAGGAAGCTCATAAACTATATAAGGAAGAGGATGGAATCCATATGGGATATGTTTTTGGCTTATTATTTTGTATATGGTCTGTTTAGACTTTTAGCATTCTTCAACTGTTTAGTTGAGTTTGCAGTGTTGTTTAGCACAGGGTGTTCCTGAGCGGGAATCCCATCTCTTACCTTGAGAGGCCTCTTGGAGGAGAATTGAACTTAATCTCCACACTCAAGCTTAAGACCAAGCTACATCTTTCTTCATCAGCACAATTTATGCACAATATTGTGCTGTGTTGTAGGGTGCAGCAGTGGAGGATCATTTTGGGTGTCTTCAGAGCTATTTTTGCAGTGGAGGAAGGTTTCCATCCATTGGAAGACCTGTAAAGAAGCCCCTTGAGCTTTATTGACTCATTTAGCAGCAGGCTAAGTATCTATCCCATACAGCACAGTTTCAGTCCAGATCTGTTGTGAAACCAACTCCAAAAATAGAAGAAAAGAGATAACAAACGCCTTAGAAATAAGCCACTTTGAGGGGGAAACCTCCAATACATTACATGAATGAACAATTATTGGATGATACAAATTACAAAACCTCCTTTCTATATATAGGAGTCCATGGGGCCACAATGTAATCCTAGCCGACCTAACAATAATAATTATACACAATAATATCAATATAAAGGTTAGGCACAATAATAACAATAAGGGGTTTACACTAACAATAATAAGGGACTATAGTAGTGATATAGGGACCTAACATGCCCCTCTCCTTCAAAAAAAGTGTTTTCCTCAACGCTTGAGTAGCTCCGGGTGCTTCTATATAAAATTCTCATCCTCCCATGTAGAATCTTCAGTGGGTAAGTTCTTCCACTTGATGAGATACTCTGAAATTGATCGATTCTGTAGCTGTCAAGTTCTTGTTTCCATGACCGCTTCAGGTTCCAACATGATTTTTCCTTCCTCATCAAGTTCTGGAAATATTGTTTGAACTGGAAGATTTTCACCTATAACCTTCTTTAAGCATGAAACATGGAAAACTGGATGTACTCGCGAAGAAGCAGGAAGCTCCAATTTGTGTGCCATAGTACCAATCTTTTGCAACACCTTGTAAGGACCATAGTACTTTGGCGATAATTTATTATCCTTCTTAGCTTGCTTGAGGGACATTTGTTTGTATGGTTGTAGCCGTAAAAATACCCAATCTCCTACATCAAAACTTCTCTCGCTGCGATGTTGATCTGCCTGTTGTTTCATTCGATTTTGTGCCAAATTCAAGTTATCCTTTAAGATTTGGAGAACTTCTTGCTGATGCTCGATGTGATCTTCCACTGCTTGAACCTTCGAATTTTCTCTTAAATATGATGTGATGGATGGTGGATGATATCCATAAAGTGCCATAAATGGGGTCATTTTTGCTGCAGGATGGAAGGAAGTGTTATACCACCATTCAGCAAGAGGTAACCACTTGACCCATTGTGTTTGTTTATCAGATACAAAACAACGAAGATATCCTTCCAAACATTTATTTACTATCTCAGTTTGACCATCAGATTGAGGATGATAAGATGAGCTATGAGCTAATTGAGCACCCAAACAAGAAAATAACTCCGTCCAAAAATTTCCAGTAAAAATGGGATCTCTGTCGCTCACAATAACCCTTGGGTTTCCATGTAGCTTTTGAATTGTGTCCATAAATGTAGTGGCAACTGTACTTGCTTTAAATGGATGAGATAATGCACAAAAGTGTGCATACTTGGTAAGTCTATCAACTACCACCATGATGACACTCTTTCCTTCAGACTTAGGTAAACCAGTGATAAAATCCATTGAAATCTCCTCCCAACGTTGACTTGGAATGGATAAAGGTTGTAGAAGTCCCGGGGTCTTAATTGTTTCCACTTTATTCTGCTGGCAAACCAAACATTCCCCCACAAACTTTTGAATATCAGATTTAAGGCCATCCCAAAAAAATTCTTTCTTCACCCTGTGGTAAGTTTTTAAAAATCCTGAGTGTCCTCCTAAAGGAGAAGTGTGCAATTCCAGAAGAATCTTTTGTTTTAGTTGGGAATTCTTGCAAAGATATAAGCGATCTTTGTACCATAAGGAATCATTTTTCCAATTAAATGTATCAGATGTACTAGGATCTTGCTGCAACTTTTGAATGAGTGTCCATACATCTTTTTCCTTCTTCCATTCATCTCTTGCTTCGGTTATCCAATCTGGTTGGATAATAGAAATGGCACAAAGCAATGCTTCCACTTCTTCATTCTTTCTTGAGAGTGCATCCGCAACAACATTAAGCTTTCCCTTTTTGTAGATTATTTCAAAGTCATAACCCAACATCTTTGTGACCCATTTTTTCTGCTCTTCTGAAGATAGTATTTGTTCCAAAAAGTGTGTAAGCCTATCATGATCAGTTTTTACCTTGAAGTGTCTTCCCATTAGGTAAGTTCGCCATTTCTTTAGTGCATGCAGTATTGATAACATTTCTTTCTCATAAATAGGTTTCTGTAAATACTTTCCTTTGATTGGATGACTTTTAAAAGCAATGGGTCTTCCTTCCTGCATTAAAACAACACCAATTCCATTTCCTGAGGCATCACATTCCACAATAAAGGTTTTTGTGAAGTCTAGCGTAGCTAAGACTGGTACTAGGCACATTGCCTCTCTAAGATGTTAAAAGGCCTTATTTGCTTCAAGAGTCCATGAAAATGCATATTTATTCAATAATGTTGTTAGAGGTGTTGCTATTCTCCCATAATTCTTAACAAACTTGTGATAATACCCTGTTAACCCTCGAAATCCTCGAAACTATTTTATGGTTGTGGGGACTTTCCATTCCTTAATGGCTTCAATTTTTTTAGGGTCTACCTTAACACCCTCGTGAGATACAATATGACCTAGATATTCCACCTCTTGTACTCCAAAGAAACATTTGGATGTTTTTTCATATAATTGTTTCTAAGGAAGGGTTTGAAAATGGAATTCATCAACCCTTGAAATGTAGAAGTGTTAGGACCCCATAATGTACCATTTTGACCATACATTTTGTTATCATTCCACTCTTTTCCAGTCCATATTTAAAGCTTACATTATCAATTTAATCTATTTTTCCAAAGGTATATAATATTCTTCTCTTTACTATATGTTTAACTTGTTTTACATATAATTTTACATTACTTTTATATTTAATCATTAATCGAAGATATATAGTTGCTGAGACAGTTTGAAGACCATAGATAATCCATCATGGCTGTCTGAAGACCGCGTCGCTGAAACAGTCAACATGGTACGCAAATCCCGTTGCTGAAACAACCCGTGATTTGCGATTTTGAAGCAGCATTTCAAGCATGATGACAACAAGAAAAGACAAGTAAGGAGGCTATTACATGGGCCACTCTGAAGCCAGTACCATCGTAACCATTGTAACAACATTTTGCTATGGAAGAACAGAAAGGCCCTATTTCATAACAGAAGATCAAATTGGGTTAAAAATAGGATTTCTATAATGTAAATCAATTGTAATAGATGTCTGCTCTTTAAAAAGAGGAGACATCAGCATTAGAAGATAGTTAGAGACTACGGGAGGTTCGTTTCTGAACAGAGAAGGAATGTGACTCTTTTGTAATATGTTTCTTTCGACAGATGAATAAAAGTTTGTTCTGAGCATCTCATTTTAATTCCTTCTTCTGGGGAATCTTGTGAGAAGGAAAGGGCCTGCCTTCTTCACAAGATTCACCCATTTGTCCCTGTAGTTTGTTAATTGTTATTTTTATTCATGCCTTTATTAAACTATGTTTACTAAATTTATTTATGCAGCATCTGAATTCTGTTGTTTATTTCTAAAGTTCTATTTCCATTACTTGTTGCATCAATTTCATATAATTCATTCTTGAGAAGTTGTGGACTATTTTAATTAGCAATCTTGTTTATGGAATGAGGGTGTGAAAGCTTGGTAATCAAAAACATGTGCTGAAGATTCCTACTTGGGGAATAGGGTCCTGTTCTCTTTTATAGAATAATTGGTCTTTCTTTTTGTAGATTGATTTCCTTTCCTAGATAATTGTCTTTTTAATGTAATCCAGGATCCTTTTAATGATAGTCTGCAATAGAAGGATTGTCTTTGCTGTAACTCAAGTAGACTTCAGTTTTGTTAAAGAAAGGTGTGATTAGAGTGATTCTTACTACAACATTTCTTTTCTTTTGAGATTGAGCATATACAGTGTGTGATTGCCTTTTAAATAAACAGATTTCCCTGGGTTGACAATTTATGTAGCACTTGAATTGTTTAAATTGATAAAAAATTAAAGTGACCAACAAGAAGGTGCATTGGTAAGGCCAAAAGACATGACCAAAAATTCATAATGACCCTCATGAGTTCGAAATGCTGTTTTTGGAATATCTTAAATCTTCATTCTAATTTTATGATATCCTGAATGAAGATCCAACTTGGTAAAATAAATTGCTCCATGTAATTCATCCAATAATTCATCAATCACAGGAATGGGAAATTTATCTTTAATGGTGAGCTTATTGAGCTCCCTATAATCTCGACACATGCACCATGATCCATCCTTCTTGTGTACCAATACTACAGGAGCAGAGAAAGAACTTTGACTAGGTTGAATGATACCCGACTCTAACATTTCTCGTAATCATACGTCTAATTTCGCTCTTTTGACATAAGGATATTTGTAAGGCCTTCTGTTTGGAGGAACGCTTCCTTGAATCAAATGAATAGCATGATCATGATCACGAATAGGTGGGAGTCCTTTGGGAGTTTCAAACATCTTGGAATGATTGTCCAAGACTTTTTGGAGATATGGAGAAATAGATGATTTTGATGTTGGAACTTCTAGTGAGCATAATTGTGCAATTACGCCTCGTTGTTCTTTCTTCAAAATATTTTTCATGACATTAGAGATTATTATATTTCCTGACTTCCCTACGATACCTCGTAATTTGACTTCATTTACTTTAGTGAAAAATTTCAAGAAAATTTCTTGAAAATTAAAAGCTAATGTCCCCAAAGATTGTAACCATTGTACTCCTAGTATAACATCAGTGCCTCCCATTGGAATGGAAAGCATTGGACTATTCAATACATATTCCCCCAGGGTTAGCTTGATATTATGGCATTTTCCAGAGCAATTTATAGTTCTTCCATTTGCAACCATCACTTGACACTCTAGTGTTGGGTATAGGAAGCAATTCAATTCCTTGGCTACCTTACAATGAATAAAATTATGGGTACTACCCGAATCAATAAAAATCATTACCTTTTTCTTCTTGATATGTCCTTCATATCGAGAGTTTGAGGAGTGTTAATTCCCGGCCAATGCATTACATGATATCTTTCTTGTTCATTTTCTTCTTCCTCTTCACAATCTATGTAAAATAATTTCTTCTCAAGACACTTATGACCTTTAATATATTTGCTATCACAACTGTAGCAAAGCCCTTTTGCTCTTTTTTCTTTCAATTGTTGTGGTGTCAACTTTGTAGGTTGTGGAAATCTAGGAGTAGCAACACTTCCCTCTTTATAGAAGTGAGTGGTAGTCTTCCTTGTCACCATAATTTTACATTCTATTTTTCTTGCCAACCTGAATGCCTTCTCCAATGAATCAGGTTCCAAAACACGAACTTCATGTTGGATGTTATCTCCTTTAAAGTACCTATGAAGAGATCAATTTTGTGTTCTCTCGGGAAAATTGCTTTACCCTTATATTCAATTTTTGGAAGTCCTCAATCTGCTCCCCCACTAAACCCTTTTGTTTGAGATTTATCAATTGGCTAAAGAAGGTGTTGCTCTTTGTATCCTCATAATGTGCTATCATTTCCTCTGAAAAAATTGACCAAGTGAAAATTTTTTTATGGGATCAAAGCCATCAATACCATACAAATGTATTTTGTTCTAAATGTAAAGTTTCAATGCATACCTTTTGTGTGTTTTACACATTATGGAGATCAAAATATTGCTCCATCTGTAGTATCCATGTTACAGGATCCTTTCCATAAAACTTCCTCATATCCATTTTTGGAATATGGTGGTTCTTCCCTCCAACATTAGAGTTTATGAAATCAGGATTAACATTTATTTTGTTCTCATCATGAGTTTCTACTATCTTTTCACCATTAGAAACAATTTACATCAACTTTGTCAAATTTTCTGTTCAGTTTTTAGATCATTCTTCATGTTTTCCATGTTGTCTTTCATTTTTCTTCCATGTCATCTATCTAGCTTCCATGCCATCTTCCATGCCATCCATATTAGCTTACGTGCCTTTCTTCAAACCATCCATCTTCGTTTCCACACCTTTCTTCAAAACTTCCATTTCATTTTTTGTTGCTCTTTGCGAGAGCGAAATTTTGTGCACTTTCTCTTGTAATTTTGATAGATCATGTTCCAATTCTTTATCTTCATGACTCATAGTAGAGACTTCTGAAGGCTTAATGGGTGTGTTGTACAATACAACAACTCCCCCATTTTTAACTTGTTCACATCAAATAATGGGGACCTTTTCTATAAAATTTTGGCTAAGTGCCTTTTAAAATTTTTATTAAGTTGATTACCTCATGATTTTATTGATTTTTTATCTTCTTTAGATTTTTGTTTTGATTGCTTGGTTGAAATCAATTTTTTATAAGCTTCCCATTGACGCTTGTTTCGCCTCACTTGGTCAACCGGTTTGTAAATGGCACTCCTTTGAAGTCTAATCAAGTATGTCGCCTAGGTTAAAAAATGCGTAGTTCAATAATGCATTTAGTTTAAATATTAACCTCTAGTTAATTATTACTAACAATTTTTATTTTTACTTATACAACCAAATCATAAAGCATCGGGATTTCAGTCATTTATTCCAATTTTCCAATTTTCAAATAAATTACTAATCTCGAAAAAATCTAAAATATCGAAGTGGCTGTAGTTCATTTTTATCAAAATGGCTGTAGTTTAGATAAGAAAAATACACTTTAGATAATTTCACAATTTCATTAAACATCATTAAAATGAAACTAAAAAAAAAAAAACTAATTTTTAACATTAAATTTTAAATTAATTATTATATAATTAAATTAAAATTTAATATAATAACAAATTTATATAAAAAATAAAAAATATAATAAAAATCATCGAAACATCGCATCGGGAGTTTTCAATGAATGCATCTATATGAAACCCCGATGACTTTGCTTCCCTGATCCCCGATTGTCGAAAGACAAAGGCATGTGGACTTTCATAAAAAAAATTTAATCCATTCGTTAGTTTTACGTTGATGGAATAATATAGTGTTAGTATGTTAGTATAGTGTTAGTGTTAGTAGTAAGTATTGTTTTAATTTTATGTTAGAATAGTGTTAGTAGTACGTTAGTGTTGAGTTAATATAGTGTTAGTGTGTTAGGATAGTGTCAATAATAATGAAATGTTAGTTTAGTTTAATTTAATATATTAAATTTAAATTTTGAATAATTAAAATAATTAATTTTAAAATTAATTAAATTAGTTAATATATAAAATATCATTAATTTAATTTAATTATTAGATTAATTTGTTTTATATTTGTTAGTTAGATTAATATTAATTAATAAATAGTTTATTAAATAATTAGTTTATTTTATAATTAACAAATAAATTAGGATTAATTATTAGATAATTAGAGGCTAATTTAGGATTAATTTTTTAATTAAAACTCTGATTTTTAGCCCAGCAACAAAATTTCTAGATTTATATTAAATTTGACTTATCAACTTTGGAGGCTCATAGATTGAGTTTTACATGCCAAATGAGGCCCAAGACGGCTCCTTGGAAAGAGAAAATCAAGAAGAACATTTCTGAGGAGGTCTCACTAACAGATTTGGTCATTTATTGGGTCAAAAATCAGGCAAAAAATCAAGCTCCGAATTTCTAAAACAAAATCAATTTTCTGAGTTTTATTTTCTTCATTTTCATTTGCCCAAAGCCTCTTCTAATCGAAGATTCGCTCGTCAATGATATCCTTAGCCAATTAAACCATTCCAAGCATAAATAGAGAGCTTATATTTTATTTTTAATTATTTATTCAAATAAAATTTGATTGGATTTGTTTTAATGCCAAAAAATGATATTTTGATTTTATTGTTGCATCTTAATTCATTTTGATTTCTTTTTGCAGGAAAAACAGTAGAAGGGATATGGAGAAAAAGATCTCAATCAATGACAAAACTCTAGCAATTAAAGATTAGAAATTTTGAGCAATTAAAATTGGATTGGGAAGATTTTTCTTCAACAAACTCTCCTCTCAAAATACCTTTGGAAATATTATAAATTGCAAATTGCAAAATGTAAAAGGGGCTGCTCTCCTTTGCAATTCCAGACTTCTAAAAGAATTTCTGTAATAGGAATTTAGAGTTGTAGATGGGGAGGAGAGAAAATTTGAGATCTGAACATTATTGAGGGTTTTTCTTTATGTCTTGAATTATGTAGGATGAGCAGAGTTTGCATTTCTGCAGCTCTAGTCTTGAAAGCAGAAATTCAAGTAATGTAAAGCACTGTTAGAGACTAGGATCAGAGAAGAAAATTCAATTAACTGGTATTTTTGGCATTTCTGTATCAAATACTAGTTTCATTTTTATGTTAATAAAATTGTTGTTTCATTTTATTTATGTTTTGGCATTTCCGTTTGATATGGATAATTTGTTTCAAAGTGTTATGTATCTCTGCTCTTATGAATTACACTATGATTTCTGAGTAACCATTACTTAGAAATCTGTCTTATAAAACTGATTTATTAAATAGTAATGTGTTGTGAATTTCTTTCACATATTATTGTTTAATTATTGGCTTGACTGATTTTTCAATCAATATCATTTTTGTGAATTTCTTCTAGAGTGTTGTTGATTTATTATTTCAGTCAAATGGTCTCAATAGAATGTGTTTTGGTATTCACAAATGTGAGCTAATTGAATTTCTTCGTTGGTTTGACATTAATTAAAATCCAGACATATTTTAATCCTCACTATTTAATTATCTTGCTCTTAGCTGGGTTAGATTTTCATCTACCTAATTGAGATAGGATTTAGATTAGTTTCTTTTGCTTGCATTATAGAATAAGTTTGCATTTAAATTAATTTCTACATTCTTTGAAGACCTCTTCTCAAAAAGGCAAAATCTTAGTTTTGGTCTGGCTGAACCCAAATCAGCTTAAGGGTCATTCTCTTGCCTGATCAGCAAGAAGAATCGATCTGATATCCCTGTCTATTGGTAGTTAAAGATATACCATAAACCAATAGCGATAGGGAAAAGGTAACTGGACCTAGTTAAACCATTCAGAGCCACTATCATAAACGGAAAATGAGTTGTATTAATATTCAGACCGGGTGGTTATCCCCCAATCAGTTGTAGCAGCGATTTCGAGGCTTCAACATTTTTGGCGCTAGAAGGAGGGCCTGAAACTTGTTGTCTATTGGAGTCTTTTCAATTTTAAAATTTTATTTAAATCACGATGGCTCCTCTTAAACTTTCAATTTGGATTTGTATACATGGGCGTGCATCTTCCAATACTCCACCTGAAGTGGTAAGACTCTTGTCTTAGGTAAAGTTTAATGGTGAGAAAAACTCTTCTGCTTTTAATCATGTATTTCAATTTATTGAAAATGTTTCAGATTATGATTTTCAAGGAATTGATGAAGATATTTTATGCAGAATTTTTACTCTCACATTTGCGGCAAAAGCTAGAAACTGCTGTAGAACTCTTCTGGTTGCCTCAATTCATAGTTGGGATCAATTTGTTACACTTTTTATTTGTAAATTTGACGAATACGATTATCAACAAGTATGTGATGAAATTGAATATCTACTAAGATTTGAAAATGATTCTATTACAGATTTTAATATTCGATTTCATTTGAATTGTTTAAGATTTAAAGTTGAACATAAACCTACGAAAGAAGAATCGTTATATTGGTTTAAATATATTTTCTCTCTTCCTCCCATTCCCAATCCATATGAAATTAGTTCAAGCTTTGTCCCATCCCCTTCTAACATAAATGAGAATTCCAATATGGATGTGCAAATAAATTATGATGAAGTGGTTTCACAAAGCTTGGAAAATATTTCTATTCAAATGCAAGAAGACAATAGCATCAATTTTAGAGAAGGAGCTGCCTTGAAATCTTAAAATTCCTTTGCATTAAATTCAGAAAATCAGATCACAAATCAACACATGCAAGCAACAATCAAAGTGAATAATAAAATGCAAACTAATGTACAAATTTCTGAATTTTTTCATGATGAGCAAGTGCCAAATTCAGAGAACCAAAGCACAATTCTTCAATAAAGCACAAATAAACAAATGAATGATCTACAATTTGAAATTTAAAATGAGCATAATGTATGATATTTCTCGAACAGAGAAAATTTTGAATGCATTGTTTCAGATTCACATTTTTCCCTTTATCCCAATATGTTTAATGATGGTAATTTTTCCCCTCTTAGTATTAATAAAGAGGATGATCTAAATGAATTACCAATAAGTTTTTATCAAGATAAAGAAACAATTATTGATCATTCTTTTGCCATTAACGAACATGATTTTTTTATTCCTCCTTGTTTTGATTTATTGGACGAGTTCGAAGAGAATTCTAGAGAATATTCTGAAGTCATTTATGATAATTACTTTGACATTGAAGATGTTGATTTCTGTTCTTCTCAAGAGAATCCTCATGATAAAATTCAAATAACATCTATGAATGAGGAACATTTCAATTTATAAATTATTTCAACCAATCCTCATTTTGGAGCAGCAAATTATCTTCATGATTTCACCATTCAAGAAAACATTCCAATTTATGATTCATATCATGATCAAACTCCCATTCCTGCTCATAATCATAATTCTCTTTCTAATCCACAAGTTGGAATTGGAAATTATTCAAATTCCATTATTCTTGCCAATCCTTGTGAAAAAGAAATTATTTCAAAACAATCACAATTGTGTTCTAACATTAGTTGTACCAATAGGGATTTCACTTTATTTTTTCTTTCACACTTATTTTGTTCAAATTTAGATTTATTTTCTAATTTTATTTTTCATTTTTTTGGCACTTTATGCTGGCATATTGAGCACTTTAATAGTGAACACTCAATTGATGCACTGCCCTATTGGGAAATTGAAGTTTCATATTATAATCATGAACATAAAAAATTATTAATATTTCAATTTAAATCAATGCTAATGTTTTATCAAAAGCTTCTATATTCTAAAAGGCAGTGTCAAAAAGAGAATGTGTTTTTCCAATCTGGCCAGCAATCTAATCCAATTAATAATTTTCCATCTTATTTGATAGATTTCCATCCATTTTTCATTAACTCATTTGAAAATCTCTTGGAATGTTTCACTTCATGGAAGATTGTTAATAGTTTAACATTTACACATAAACTAACAAATTTTTTTAGGCCTTTGAATTTAAAAGCTCATATCCGCAATCTGGCCCGTCATCTCCTCTTTTAAATATTTTCCAATTCTTAATAGAAACCCATCCAGATTTCTATGATCCAATTGGAATTCAATTGGAAAAGACATTTCAAAAGAAGGTGATTGAAAGTAAGTTGTTAATAATAATTGTACATTCTGATTTTAAATTTAATTTTCTTAGTTCAATTAGATTTTTATTTTTATTACTAACATTTGAACTGTACATATATGTAGGAATTAAAATGAGAGAGTGGTTACATTGGAAATGTGACTATACCTAGTCATTTTCATCTATATGGTTAGAATAGAAGTAGAATTAATTTAGTTTGTTTGTTTTATGTAGTTAATTTATTTTTAATAGTTCTGAAAATAAAAAAGTGAGTAAACAACCCTTCTAATATCATATACATTTTCAGGGAAATATTACCTCTTATCAGAAAATTTCTAATTCTTGCTTCTTATTTTTAAATCAAAATTTATTGCAGCAATATCTCTACTTTGCCTATTTTAAATAATGTCTTGACTAAATTCCATTGCGGTTTCACTTTGCACCAATCACCTCAAAGCCACTTTTATCTATTTCGAAATTTCCTCATATGATTTTCTTCTAAAAAATATTTGTTAAAGGTTTTGAGGATATAAAGCTTCATGATCTCATTATCCCATGAAATGTATGACTGTTTATTATAAGCTTAATACCAATTTAATCATTATTAGTCAATCTAACATTTTTTTTATAATTCCATGAAGTTCATATTATCTTCTTCGAAATTTGTTAAAATGACTTTAAGGATGTCCATTTTGCTGGGTGCACAAATTTAAATCTGTGTTGATATCTTTTCCATAATTAGTGGCTTTATCCCATCTTGATATTTAGTTTATTATCTAATGCTGCAACATGCATCATATTTATTTACTAAAGGCATTATTAAACAGTCACTATAACAATACATATTTTTCTCAAGTTAATTTGGAATGAGTAGAAGTAACAAATTGCTGTTACAATTCAAAGGGAAGTCTATTTTCATATTTATTTCTGGTGAATTTTATGAGTTTCAGATTTCTGAACATGAGTAAACAGATTTTATTTAGGCTGATTACACACTTCAATTTAAAATAAATAAGAGATGAGTTTGAACAAAGTTATAATTTTGATAAATCAAAGAAACAATTGAAAGATTCATAAAGTAAAATCCATAGACAATTTCCTTCCAGGTTTTCATGTTTTTTCAAAAACTTGAAGTAAGCAGCAAACCCATTTCAAATTTGCAACAGGTTCAGGGAAATTTTATTTTTGGATTCATTAGAATTTGAGCATTATTTAACTTTACTTTCATTCATTAGAAAACCCAAATGAAATTTAAAAAAGTATCGCAAGATTCATGTTTGAAATGTTTCAACTTGATTTATGATGCAAGACCTCCGATGTGTTACCTCATTCAATCTTCCATAAAATACCAAATCGCATATCTCATTGGAATAAATTTTAAAAAAAAAATTCCATCACAAAAATTCTGATGTGATAGATCAGATCACAAACGCACATGTCGCATTAGGCATAAGGTTAATTCTTCAATTTAAAAAAATCCGATGCGATAAAAACTTGATCGCAATCGCGAATTGGTAAAGTCATATCACAATTGGTTAAAAGGTTAACTTTTAAAAAGTTCTGATCCGATGAACCCAATCAGCAATCGCAAATCGGAGAGACCTCATTTTGATATATCTATTTGCAAAAAATCCAATGTGATAAAGTTCTAATCGCAATCGCAAATTATTAAATTAGTCAAGGATTAATTTTAAAAAGACCTCCGATGCGATAAGTCCAATCGCAAATCGCAAATTGAGAGGAAAATTGAACACATCCTTGTGTTCTCATTTTAAAAGTTGCGATGCGATAATTCATCACCAATTGCTTATCGCTACCGCTTTTTATTAATCGTCGATTACTCATCGCTCATCGCTTTTTACTAATCGCCGATTTTTCATTGCTTTTTTCTCTTCGCTCATCACCGATTATTATATCCATCGCATTTCCGATATCATAATCACTTCATCGTATTTTTATTCATGGTCATGTCATTATTCCAAATCTGCGATGCGCAATGTGCAATGTACAAAATACAAATCGCGAAATGTGGTGTGCGATGTGAAATTTGCAACATGACTGTCTCCTATCCTAAATATAACATTTCATCAATGGTATGATCGCTCCATCGCATGTTTTCATATCACAGATTTGCCATTGCAATTTCAAATGTGATAAACTCCAACACATCCCTCTACATGCAATACGAATCATCCGATAAGGCATTGTGTTAATTTAAAAGCAATCTTGGGTAATCCCTATGATATTAAAGAAATTGATAACAAATTTGCAGCATGTTCAAATCATTTCGATTTCAGTTTTAAATAATTCCATAATTAAATATGAAATTAAAGACCTTTCTATTTTAAATTTCATTATCTTAAATTTGGTCTTAACTCTGAACAATTTATAAAAATCATGGAATTTATATAAAACTTATAATATTATGAGAACATTCATCACTGCAAATTCTCAATCTCATTTCTGATGCATTTGTTTTATTTTCAATTCCCTTGAACACAAAGCATTCTGTTTTTTACAGTTTACTGCTTGCTTTAGTTTAAATAAATAATGATTTTGGGTTATAGGATTTTGATTAGTTTGCCTTCTTCATATTTTTAAATGTCAACTAAAAGAAGAAGTCAACTATTATTGGAGAAATTGATACCTTCAGGTAAGATCAAATGCAATTATCCAACGGTAAGATTCATGTACCCACTTTCATTAATTTCTATTTCATTACTTTAGTTTCGGTTTTGTTTTTTTTAAATTATGTTGATATTTGAATCTATTTTGCATCTCTTCATAAAAGCTTTCAATCATCTGCCAAATTATATTTTGGAAGCCCTATGCTCTTTTCATGGTTTTATTTTTCAAGAAGCAGCAATAGTCTTCGTTGAAACAATTACACTAGGAATTTTTTGAACCTTTAATCTATTTCTTTAAAGCATTCCTTTTATTACAAAATGATTAAGATAATGCTTTGAAACAAGAAGATTGATATCAGACAGAAAATTTTCATTGTGGCTGAATTTTATGATCACTACTATCTAAAGCCTAAAACACTTACAACCCTACAAGGTATAAGTTTTCAGGATCTTGACATAAGAATGAATGATTACATGATTATTTTCTTTTACTTCATTTTGTTGAGACATTAGTATGAACATTCTTGTTAGAGTTTGTGTTTCAAAATTAGGATTTTCCTTTTCACTTTTAAAATTTCTTCATTTTTATTTTTGTTTGCTGATTTCTTTTCTCACTTTAGCTTAATAATTCTTTTCCTTTGGTTTTCAGTTTTGATTTTGGTGACTTTTCCATGATTTATATGGAAGGTCTTCTTGTTACCTAACAATGGTTGGCATACATAGGGAAAAAATTGCTAATAGTTTACTATTAGCCTTTTCTTAAAATCTCTTAATAAGGTTTGTTTTTCTTATTATAAAAGTAGACATACTTAAGGAAGTGATTACAAAACAAGAGAAGTTGACGAAGTATCATGAAATTTGAGAAATTTCTTTTTCATCAAAATTGTAATTATTTTGAGATTTCAATATTTTATTAATATCTTTCAAAATTCTATTATTAGTCAAGAAAAGTTATTTTTAACCAAGTAAAGACACTTTATAGCAAAGCACTTTTAACTCTAAAATTTTCATTCTGAACTCTTAAGGAGTCAATGATTCTCCCTGTTCAAAAGAGTTTTATTTTTCTAGAGTGTAATCCAAAAATATATTTAAACTTAAAAGATAAGAAGTTTCATTACGAGCTTGCTTACCATGATCATAAGGGAAAAATAGGCTGACATTAACAACACTGCTAAACAAACCAAGGTAATGGCTTATGAATGCAAACAATTATAAGACAAGGGGTCTCATCACGAGCTAGCTTGTTCAGTCCAATTATAACTAGTGAATGGCATTGTCAACTATCTGGCTACTGAACCAGGACAATGGCTTTTAAGAACTCAAAAAAAAAAATTAATAAAAAAAAAACATATATTAATGGATTTATCTCTAGGTCAATAATTCTTAAATAGATGGGATTCTGAATCATTCATGATTAAAATGTAACCCTGTCAAGACTATATAAGTTTGCTGGCAGCAGTGGCTCTACCTGTGACAAATGAGTACATTTTAAAAGCTAAGCCGTAAAATGACCCCTACTTTATCTCTACAACTAATTAAGGACTGATATAGAGTTATGAAATATTTTAATTTATGAGGAATTTCAAGAAAATTACAGTAAGATGATTTTTGTTTTTATTCAGATTAATGAACCTAGTCAAACATTCCAAAAATAATTTTCTCTTATTTAATTATTTTTATTTTAATTATGAGAAAATCTCATTCATATCAAATAGAGATAACTGTTTCTTCCAGTGAATCACCAATTGTTGTACAGTACAACAACTCCCCCATTTTTAACTTGTTCACATCAAATAATGGGGACCCTTTCTATAAAATTTTGGCTATGTGCCTTTTAAGATTTTTATTAAGTTGATTACCTCATGATTTTATTGATTTTTCATCTTCTTTAGATTTTTGTTTTGATTGCTTGGTTGAAATAAATTTTTTATAAGCTTCCTGTTGATGCTTGTTTCGCCTTATTTGGTCAACCGGTTTGTAAATGGCACTCTTTTGAAGTCTAATCAAGTATGTCGCCTGGGTTAAAAAATGCGTAGTTCAATAATGCATTTAGTTTAAATATTAACTCCTAGTTAGTTATTACTAACAATTTTTATTTTTACTTATACAGCCAAATCATAAAGCATCGGGATTTCAGTCATTTATTCAAATTTTCCAATTTTCAAATAAATTACTAATCTCGAAAAAATCTAAAATGTCGAAGTGGCTGTAGTTCATTTTTATCAAAATGACTGTAGTTTAGATAAGAAAAATACACTTTAGATAATTTCATAATTTCATTAAACATCATTAAAATGAAACTAAAAAAAAAAAAACTAATTTTTAACATTAAATTTTAAATTAATTAAATTAATTATTATATAATTAAATTAATTAAATTAAAATTTAATATAAAAACAAATTTATATAAAAAATAAAAAATATAATAAAAATCATTGAAACATCGCATCGGGAGTTTTCAATGGATGCATCTATATGAAACCCCGATGACTTTGCTTCCCCGATCCCCGATTGCCGAAAAACAAAGGCATGTGGTCTTTCATAAGTTTTTTTTTTAATCCATTCGTGAGTTTTACGTTGATGGAATAATATAGTGTTAGTAAGTTAAGTATTGTGTTAGTGTTAGTAGTAGGTATTGTTTTAATTTTATGTTAGAATAGTGTTAGTCTTAGTAGTACGTTAGTGTTGAGTTAATATAGTGTTAGTGTGTTAGGATAGTGTCAATATTAATGAAATGTTAGTTTAGTTTAATTTAATATATTAAATTTAAAATTTGAATAATTAAAATAATTAATTTTAAAATTAATTAAACTAGTTAATATATAAAATATAATTAATTAAATTAAATTATAAATTAATTATTAGATTAATTTGTTTTATATTTGTTAGTTAGATTAATATTAATTAATAAATAGTTTATTAAATAATTAGTTTAGTTTATAATTAACAAATAAATTAGGATTAATTATTAGATAATTAGAGGTTAATTTAAGATTAAATTTTTAATTAAAATTTTGATTTTTAGTCCAGCAACAGAATTTCCAGATTTATATTAGATTTGACTTATCAACTTTGGAGGCTCATAGATTGAGTTTTACATGGCTAAATGAGGCCCAGGATGACTCATTGGAAAGAGAAAATCAAGGAGAAAATTTCTGAGGAGGTTTCACTAACAAATGTGGTCGTTTATTGGGTAAAAAATCAGGCAGAAAATCAAACTCCGAATTTCTAAAACAAAATCAAATTTCTAAGTTTTATTTTCTTCATTTTCATTTGCCCAAAGCCTATTCTAATTGAATATTTGCTCATCAATGATATCCTTGGCCAATTAAACCATTCTAGGCATAAATAGAGAGCTTATATTTTATTTTTAATTATTTATTCAAATAGAATTTGATTGGATTTGTTTTAATGCCAAAAAATGATATTTTGATTTTATTGTTGCATCTTAATTCATTTTGATTTCTTTTTGTCGGAAAAACAGTAGAAGGGATATGGAGAAAAAGATCTCAATCAATGAGAAAGCTCTAGCAATTAAATATTAGAAATTTTGAGCAATTAAATTCGGATTGGGCATATTTTTCTTCAACAAACTCTCCTCTCAAAATACCTTCGGAAATATTATAAATTACAGATTGAAAAATGTAAAATGGGCTGCTCTCCTCTGCAATTCCAGATTTCTAAAAGCATTTATGTAATAGGAATTTAGAGCTGTAGATGAGGAGGAGAGAAAATTTCAGATCTGAACATTATTTAAGATTTTTCTTTATGTCTTGAATTATGCATAATGGGCAGAGTTTGCATTTCTGCAGCTCTAGTCTTGAAAACAGAAATTTAAACAATGTAAAGTACTGTTAGAGACCAAGATCAGAGAAGCAGATTCAATTAATTGGTATTTTTGGCATTTTTGTATCAAATAATAGTTTCATTTTTATGTTAATAAAATTGTTGTTTCATTTTATTCATGTTTTGGCATTTATGTTGATATGGATAATTTGTCTCAAATTGTTGTGTATCTCTGCTCTTATGAATTACACTCTGATTTCTGAGTAACCATTACTTAGAATTTTTTTCTATAAAACTGATTTATTAAATAGTAATGTGTTGTGAATTTCTTACACATATTATTGTTTAATTATTGGCTTGACTGATTTGTCAATCAATATCATTTTCGTGAATTTCTTCCGAAGTGTTGTTGATTTATTATTTCAGTCAAATGGTATCAATAGATTGTGTTTTGGTATTCACAAATGTGAGCTAATTGAATTTTTTCGTTGGTTTGACACTAATTAAAAGCCAAATATATTTTAATCCTCATTATTTAATTATCTTGCTCATAGTTGGGTTAGATTTTCCTCTACCTAATTGAGATATGATTTAGATTAGTTTCTTTTGCTTGCATTATAGAATAAGTTTGCATTTAGAATAATTTCTACATTCTTTTAAGACCTCTTCTCAAAGAAGCAAAATCTTAGTTGTGGTTTGGCTGAACTTAAATCAGCTTAAGGGTCATTCTCTTGCCTGATCAGCAAGAATAATCGATCTGATATCCCTGTCTATTGGTAGTTAAAGATATATCATAAACCAATAGTGATACGAAAAAGATAACTGGACCTAATTAAACCAGTCGAAGCCACTATCTTAAACGGAAAATGAGTTGTATTAAGGTCCGGACCGGGTGGTTATCCTCCAATGTTGTAGCAGCGATTTTCGAGGCTTAAACATTTTTGGCGCTAGAAGGAGGGACTGAAACTTGTTGTCTATTGGAGTCTTTTCAATTCTAACATCTCATTTTTATTACAAATGGCTCCTTTAAAACTTCCAATTTGGAGTTGTATATATGGACGTGCATCTTCCAATACTCCACCCGAAGTGGTAAGGCTCGTGTGTCAGGTAAAATTTAATGTTAAGAAAAAAATTTCTGCTTTTAATCATGTCTTCCAATTTATTCAAAATGTTTCAAATTATGATTTTCAAGAAATTGATGAAGACATTTTATGCAGAATTTTTACTCTCACATTTGCGGCAAAAGCTAGAAACTGGTGTAGAAAGCTTTCGGTTGCCTCAATTCATAGCTGGGATCAATTTGTTACAATTTTTATTTGTAAATTTGAGGGATACGATTATGAACAAGTACGTGATGAAATTGAATATCTAGGAAGATTTGAAAATGAGTCTGTTAGAGATTTTAATATTTGATTTCATTTGAATTGTTTAAGATTTAAAGTTGAAGATAAACCTACGGAAGAAGAAACACTAGATTGGTTTAAATATATTTTCTCTCTTTCTCCCATTCCCAATCCATATGAAATTAGTTCAATCTTTGTCCCATCCCCTTCTAACATAAATAAGAATTCCAATTTCGATGTGCAAATAAATTATGATGAAGTGGTCTCACAAAGCTTGGAATATATTTCTATTCAAATGCAAGAAATCAATAGCATAAATTTTGGAGAAAAAGATGCTTTGAAATCTGAAAATTCCTTTGCATTAAATTCAGAAAATCAGACCGCAAATCAGCAAGTGCAAGCAGCAATCAAAGTAAATAGTAAAACACAAGCTGCTGTACAAATTTCTGAATTTTTTCATGATAAGCAAATGCCACATTCAGAAAATCAAAGCACAATTATTCAAGAAAGCGTGGATACACAAATGAATGATCTAGAATCTGAAATTTATAGTGAGCATGATGTACGAGAATTCTCAAATAGAGAAAATTTTGAATTCATTATTTGTGATTCTCATTTTTCCCTTTATCCTGATTTTTTTAATGTTGGCAATTTCTTCCCTCTTGGTATTAATGATATTTCAGAAAATAAAGAGGATGATCTAAATGAATTACCAATATGTTATTATCAAGATAGAGAAACAATTATTGATCATTCTTTTGCCATTAATGAACATAAAAATTTTATTCCTCCTTGTTTTGATATATTGGATGAGATCGAAGGCAATTCTAAAGAATATTGTGAAGTCATTTATGATAATTAATCTGATATCAAGGATGTTAATTTCTATTTTTCTCATGACAATCCTCATGATAAAATTAAAATAACATCTGTGAATGAGGAACATTTCAATTTAGAAATTATTCCAACGAATCATCATTCTGGAGCAATAAATTATCTTCATGATTTCACCATTCAGGAAAACATTCCAATTTATGATTCATATCATGATCAAACTCTCATTCCTGCTCATAATTCGCTTTCTAATTCACAAGTTGGAATTGGAAATTATTCAAATTCCGTTATTCTCGCCAATCCTTGTAAAAAAAGAAATTATTTCAAAACAATCCCAATTGTGTTGTAACATTAGTTGTACCAATAAGGATTTCACTTTATTTTTTCTTTCACACTTATTTTGTTCAAATTTAGATTTGTTTTCTAATTTTAGTTTTCAAATCTTTGACACTCTATGCTGGCATATTGAGAATTTTAATAGTGAACACTCAATTGATGCATTGCCTTATTGGGAAATTGAAGTTTCATATTATAATCATGAACATCAAAAGATATTTCAATTTCAATTTCAATCAATGCTAATGTTTTATCAAAAGCTTCTATCTTCCCAAAGGCAGTGTCAACTAGAGAATGTATTTTTACAATCTGGCCAACAATCTAATCCAATTGATAATTTTCAATCTTATTTAACAGATTTCCATCCACTTTTCATTAACTCGTTTGAAAATTGTTTGGAAAATTTTCCTTCATGGAAAATTGTTAATAGTTTAACACTTACACATAACACTAACAATTTTTTTCAGGTCTTTGAATTTAAAAGCTCATATCCACAATCTAACCTGTCATCTCTTTTAAATATTTTCCAATCATTAATGGAAACCCATCCATATTTTTATGATCCAATTGGAATTCAATTGGAAAAGACATTTCAAAAGAAGACGATTGAAAATAAGGTGTTAATAATAACTGTACATTCTGATTATAGATTTAATTTTCTTAGTTTAATTAGATTTGTATTTTTATTACTAACATTTGAACTGTACATATATGCAGAAATTAAAATAAGAGAATGGTTGCACTGGAAATATAACTATATCTAGTCATTTTCATGTATATGGTTAGAATAGAAGTATAATTAATTTAGTTTGTTTGTTTTATGTAGTTAATTTATTCTTAATAGTTCTGTAGATAAAAATAAAATGAGCAATCAACCCCTCTCATATCATATACATTTTCAAAGAAATATTTGCCTCTTATCAGAAAAATTTTAATTCTTGCTTCCCATTTTTTCAAAATTTATTTTAGGAATATCTCTACTCTGCCTATTTTGAATAACATCTTGACTAAATTCAATTGAAGTTGAACTTAGCACCAATCACCTCAAAGCCACTTTTCTCTATTTTGAAATGTCTTCATATGATTTTCTCCTACAATTTATTTGTTAAAGGTTTTGAGGATATAAAACTTCATGATCTCATTATCCCATGAAATGTATGATTATCTATTATAAGTCTAATGCCAATTTAATCATTATTATTCAATCTAACTTTTTGTTGTAATCACACGAAGTTCATATTATCTTCTTCGAAATTTGTTAAAATGACTTTAAGGATGTCCATTTTGCTGTGTGCATACATTTAAATCTGTGTTGATATTTTTCCATACTTAGTGGCTTTATCCCATCTTGATCTTTAGTTTATTATCTGATGCTGCAATATGCATCATATTTATTTGCTAAAAGCATTATTAAACAATCACTATAACAATACAAATTTTTCTCAAGTTAATTCGGAATGAGCAGAGGAAATAAATTGTTGTTGCGATTCAAAGGGAAGCCTATTTTCACATTTATTTCTGGTGAATTTTATGAGTTTCAGATTTCCTGAACATGAGTAAACAGATTTTATTTAGGCTGATTACACACTTCAATTTAAAATAAATAAGAGATGAGTTTGAACAAAGTTATAATTTTGATAAATCAAAGAAACAATTGAAAGATTCATAAAGTAAAATCCATAGACAATTTCCTTCCAGGTTTTCATGTTTTTTCAAAAACTTGAAGTAAGCAGCAAACCCATTTCAAATTTGCAACAGGTTCAGAGAAATTTTATTTTTGGATTCATTAGAATTTGAGCATTATTTAACTTTACTTTCATTCATTAGAAAACCCAAATGAAATTTAAAAAAGTATCGCAAGATTCATGTTTGAAATGTTTCAACTTGATTTATGATGCAAGACCTCCGATGTGTTACCTCATTCAATCTTCCATAAAATACCAAATCGCATATCTCATTGGAATAAATTTTAAAAAAAAAATTCCATCACAAAAATTCTGATGTGATAGATCAGATCACAAACGCACATGTCGCATTAGGCATAAGGTTAATTCTTCAATTTAAAAAAATCCGATGCGATAAAAACTTGATCGCAATCGCGAATTGGTAAAGTCATATCACAATTGGTTAAAAGGTTAACTTTTAAAAAGTTCTGATCCGATGAACCCAATCAGCAATCGCAAATCGGAGAGACCTCATTTTGATATATCTATTTGCAAAAAATCCAATGTGATAAAGTTCTAATCGCAATCGCAAATTATTAAATTAGTCAAGGATTAATTTTAAAAAGACCTCCGATGCGATAAGTCCAATCGCAAATCACAAATCGGGAGGAAAATTGAACACATCCTTGTGTGCTCATTTTAAAAGTTGCGATGCGATAATTCATCACCAATTGCTTATCGCTACCGCTTTTTATTAATCGTTGATTGCTCATCGCTCATCGCTTTTTACTAATCGTTGATTTTTCTTTTCTTTTCGCTCTTTTATCATCACCAATTATTGTATCCATCGCATTGCCGATATCGTAATCACTTCATCGTATTTTTATTCATGGTCATGTCATTATTCCAGATCTGCGATGCGCAATGTGCAATGTACAAAATAAAAATCGCATAATGTGGTGTGCGATGTGAAATTTGCAACATGACTGTCCCCGATCCTAAATATAGCATTTCATCAATGGTATGATCGCTCCATCGCATGTTTTCATATCACAGATTTGCCATTGCAATTTCAAATGTGATAAACTCCAACACATCCCTCTACATGCAATACGAATCATCCGATAAGGCATTGTGTTAATTTAAAAGCAATCTTGGGTAATCCCTATGATATTAAAGAAATTGATAACAAATTTGCAGCATGTTCAAATCATTTCGATTTCAGTTTTAAATAATTCCATAATTAAATATGAAATTAAAGACCTTTCTATTTTAAATTTCATTATCTTAAATTTGGTCTTAACTCTGAACAATTTATAAAAATCATGGAATTTATATAAAACTTATAATATTTTGAGAACATTCATCACTGCAAATTTTCAATCTCATTTCTGATGTATTTGTTTTATATTCAATTCCCTTGAACACAAATCATTCTGTTTTTTACATTTCACTGCTTGCTTTAGTTTAAATAAATAATGATTTTGGTTATAGGATTTTGGTTAGTTTACCTTCTTCATATTTTTAAATGTCAACTAAAAGAAGAAGTCAGCTATTATTGGAGAAATTGATACTTTAAGGTAAGATCAAATGCAATTATCCAACGGTAAGATTCATGTACCCACTTTCATTAATTTCCATTTCATTACTTTAGTTTCAGTTTTTTTCTTTTAAATTATGTTGATATTTGAATATGTTTTGCAGCTCTTCATAAAAGCTTTCAATCATCTACCAAATCATATTTTGGAAGCCCTATTCTCTTTTCATGGTTTTATTTTTCAAGAAGCAGTGATAGTCTTCGTTGAAACAACTACACTAGAAAGTTTCTGAACCTGTAATCTATTTCTTTAAAGCATTCCTTTTATTACAAAATGATTAAGATAATGCTTTGAAACAAGAAGATTGACATCAGACAGAAATTTTTCATTTTGGCTGAATTTTATGATCACTGCTATCTAAAGCCTAAAACACTTACAAACCTACAAGGTATAAGTTTTCTGGATCTCGACATAAGAAGGAATGATTATATGATTATTTTCTTTTAATTCATTTTGTTGAGACATTAGTATAACATTCTTGTTAGAGTTTGTGTTTCAAAATTAGGATTTTCCTTTTCACTTTTAAAATTTCTTCATTTTTATTTTTGTTTGCTGATTTCTTTTCTCACATTAGCTTAAGAATTCTTTTCCTTTGGTTTTCAGTTTTGATTTTGGTGACTTTGCCATGATTTATATGGAAGGCCTTCTTGTTACCTAACAATGGTTGGCATACATAGGGAAAAAATTGTTAATAGTTTACTATTAGTTTTTTCTTAAAATCTCTTAAAAATGTTTGTTTTTCTTATTATAAAAGTAGACATACTTAAGGAAGTGATTACAAAACAAGAGAAGTTGACGAAGTATCATGAAATCTGAGAAATTTCTTTTTCATCAAAATTGTAATTATTTTGAGATTTCAATATTTTCTTAAGATCTTTCAAAATTCTATTATCAGTCAAAAAAAGTTATTTTTAACCAAGTAAAGACACTTTATAGCAAAGCACTTTTAACTCTGAAATTGTTATTCTGAACTCTTAAGGAGTCAATGATTCTCCCTGTTCAAAAGAGTTTTATTTTTCTAGAGTGTAATCCAAAAATATATTTAAACTTAAAAGATAAGAGGTCTCATTACTAGCCTGCTTACCATGATCATAAGGGAAAAATAGGCTGACATTACCAACACTGCTAAAAAAACTAAGGTAATGGCTTATGATTGCAAACAATTATAAGACAATGGGTCTCATCACGAGCCATCTTGTTCAGTCCAATTATAACCAATGAATGGCATTGTCAACTATCTAGCTACCAAACCAAGACAATGGCTTTTAAGAACTCAAAAAAAAAAAAAAACATATATTAATGGATTTATCTCTAGGTCAATAATTTTTAAATAGATGGGATCCTGAATCATTCATGATTAAAAGGTAACCCTGTCGAGACTATAGATGTTTGCTGGCAGCAGTGGCTCTACCTGTGACAAATGAGTACATTTTAAAAGCTAAGCTGTAAAATGACCCCTGCTTTATCTCTACAACTAATTAAGGACTGATATAGAGTTATGAAATATTTTAATTTATGAGGAATTTCAAGAAAATTACAGTAAGATGATTATTGTTTTTATTCAGACTAATGAATCTAGTCAAACATTCCAAAAATAATTTTCTCTTCTTTAATTATTTTTACTTTAATTTTGAGAAAATCTCATTCATATCAAACAGAGATAACTGTTTCTTCTAGTGAATCGCCAATTGTTGTACAGTATAAAAACTCTCCCATTTTTAACTTGTTCACATCAAATAATGGAAACCCTTTCTATAAAATTTTGGCTAAGTGCCTTTTAAGATTTTTATTAAGTTGATTACCTCATGATTTTATTGATTTTTCATCTTCTTTAGATTTTTGTTTTGATTGCTTGGTTGAAATCGATTTTTTATAAGCTTCCTGTTGACTCTTGTTTCGCCTCGTTTGGTCAACCAGTTTGTAAATGGCAATCCTTTGAAGTCTAATCCAGTATGTCACCTGGGTTAAAAAATGCGTAGTTCAATAATGGATTTAGTTTAAATATTAACTCCTAGTTAGTTATTACTAACAAATTTTATTTTAACCTATACAGCCAAATCATAAAGCATGAGGATTTCAGTCATTTATTCTAATTTTCCAATTTTCAAATAAATTACTAATCTCGAAAAAATATAAAATGTCGAAGTGGCTGTAATTCATTTTTATCAAAATGTCTGTAGTTTAGATAAGAAAAATACACTTTAGATAATTTCATAATTTCATTAAACATCATTAAAATGAAAAAACAAAAAACAAAAAAAAACTAATTTTTAACATTAAATTTTAAATTAATTAAATTAATTATTATATAATTAAATTAATTAAATTAAAATTTAATATAAAAAAAAATTTATATAAAAAATAAAAAATATAATAAAAATCATCGAAACATCGCATCGAGAGTTTTCAATGAATGCATCTATATGAAACCCTGATGACTTTGCTTGATGACTTTGCTTCCCCAATCCTCGATTGCCGAAAGACAAAAGCATGTGGACTTTCATATTTTTTTTTAATCCATTCGTTAGTTTTACGTTGATGGAATAATATAGTGTTAGTATGTTAAGTATAGTCTTAGTGTTAGTAGTAGGTATTGTTTTAATTTTATGTTAGAATAGTGTTAGTGTTAGTAGTACGTTAGTGTTGAGTTAATATAGTGTTAGTGTGTTAGGATAGTGTCAATATTAATGAAATGTTAGTTTAGTGTAATTTAATATATTAAATGTAAAATTTGAATAATTAAAATAATTAATTTTAAAATTAATTAAATTAGTTAATATATAAAATATAATTAACTTAATTAAATTATAAATTAATTATTAGATTAATTTGTTTTATATTTGTTAGATTAATATTAATTAATAAATGGTTTATTAAATAATTAGTTTAGTTTATAATTAACAAATAAATTAGGATTAATTATTAGATAATTAGAGGCTAATTTAGGATTAAATTTTTAATTAAAATTCTGATTTTTAGTTCAGAAACAGAATTTTCAGATTTATATTAAATTTGACTTATCAACTTTGGAGGCTCATAGATTGAGTTTTACATGGCCAAATGAGGCCCAGGATATCTCATTGGAAAGAGAAAATGAAGGAGAACATTTCTGAGGAGGTTTCGCTAACAGAATTGGTCATTTATTGGATAAAAAATCAGACAGAAAATCAAAATCTGAATTTCTAAAACAAAATCAATTTTTTGAGTTTTATTTTCTTGATTTTCATTTGCCCAAAGGCTCTTCTAATTGAAGATTCGCTCATCAATGATATCATTGGCCAATTAAACCATTCCAGGCTTAAATATAGAGATTTTATTTTATTTTTAATTATTTATTCAAATAGAATTTGATTGGATTTGTTTTAATGCCAAAAAATGATATTTTGATTTTATTGTTGCATCTTAATTCATTTTGATTTCTTTTTGCAGGAAAAACAGTAGAAGGGATATGGAGAAAAAGATCTCAATCAATGAGAAAGCTCCAGCGATTAAAGATTAGAAATTTTGAGCAATTAAAATTGGATTGGGTGGATTTTTCTTCAACAAACTCTCCTTTCAAAATACCTTTGGAAATATTATAAATTTCAGATTTCAAAATGTAAAATGGGCTGCTCTCCTCTGCAATTTAAGACTTCTAAAAGCATTTCTATAATAGAAATTTAGAGTTGTAGATTGGGAGGAGAGAAAATTTCAGATCTGAACATTATTGATGGTTTTTCTTTATGTCTTGAATTATGCATAATGGGCAGAGTTTGCATTTCTGCAGCTCTAGTCTTGAAAGCAGAAATTCAAACAATGTAAAGTACTGTTAGAGACCAGGATCGGAGAAGAAGATTCAATTAACTGGTATTTTTGGCATTTCTGTATTAAATACTAGTTTCATTTTTATGTTAATAAAATTGTTGTTTCATTTTATTCATGTTTTGGCATTTATGTTGATATGAATAATTTGTCTCAAATTGTTGTGTATCTCTTCTCTTATGAATTACACTCTGATTTCTGAGTAACCATTACTTAGCAATCTGTTTTATAAAACTGATTTATTAAATAGTAATGTGTTGTGAATTTCTTCCACATATTATTGTTTAATTATTGGCTTGACTGATTTGTCAATCAATATCATTTTCATGAATTTCTTCCGGAGTGTTGTTGATTTATTATTTCAGTCAAATGGTATCAATAGATTGTGTTTTGGTATTCACAAATATGAGCTAATTGAATTTTTTCGTTGGTTTGACACTAATTAAAAGCCAGAAATATTTTAATCCTCATTATTTAATTATCTTTCTCTTAATTGGGTTAGATTTTCATCTACCTAATTAAGATATGATTTAGATTAGTTTCTTTTGCTTTTATTATAGAATAAGTTTGCATTTAGATTAATTTCTACATTCTTTTAAGACCTCTTCTCAAAGAGGCAAAATCTTAGTTGTGGTTTGGCTAAACCCAAATCAGCTTAAGGGCCATTCTCTTGCCTGATCAGCAAGAAGAATCGATCTGATATCCCTGTCTATTGGTAGTTAAAGATATATCATAAACCAATAGCGATAGGGAAAAGGTAACTGGACTTAATTAAACCAGTCAGAGCCACTATCATAAACGCAAAATGAGCTATATTTTTACGGGGCATTTTTTTAGAACCCAATACTGATATCTATTCTAAAATATTCCCTTGGAATCAATTCAAATTGATTTTTCAAACAAGACTTATGCAATACGGAAAAAATTACACACCTTTTTCTTGCTTTTGAAGAGCTCAATATTGAAATTGGATTATCTCTGTGGTTACAACTCTTCAATATCTAAAATTTGGCACTGAGGTAGCCATCTGAATCCTCTTTTGAATGCCACAGGTCTGAGCTGATTTGGATTCTTCAAGGTAAAGTTATGTCCAATCTCTCACAATGACCTAATTATGGACTGTTTCAGTAGATCGAACTTGTACGACTTGCCACGTGTCACTATTTCGTATTTTAGTTTTGAAATTGATAGCACAAAAAATATTGTCCGTGTACTTGTGGCCAATTTTTACGGCATGCCAATCCAATGCTCAAAGAGAGAGTTATGCATATTTTCCCATGATCACCTCTTTGAGATGAAATTCAGGAGCCTAAAAAAGCACTACCTTCCATAGATCATATCTCCGAAAATATTACGAACCAAGCTCTGAAATTTTGCGATGAGTTTCCTTAGGATTTCAGCTTCGCACCCTAAAAATTTTAGATTCTAAGCCTTCGTAGAAAAAAATTTATAACGCAAATTCCACGATGACCTGTTTAGATTAAATTGAGGAGCCTGCAAAAATACCTAACTTCCATAGATCATATCTCCGAAAATATTGCGAACCAAGATCTGAAATTTTGCAATAATTTTCGTCAGGATTTCGGCTTTGCACCTTATAAATTTTAGCTTCTGAAACTTTGTAGAAAACAAGTTATAGTGAAAATGCCACGATGACCTGTTTGGAGCAACGAAACCCTAGAATCCAAAGCTCTGATACCAAATGTTGTGAAACCAGCTCTAAAAATATAAGAACAGAAATATCAACGCCTTAGAAATAAGCCACTTTGAGGGGGAAACCTCCAATACATTGCATGAATGAACAATTCTTGGATGATACAAATTACAAAACCTCCTTTCTATATATAGGAGTCCATGGGGCCACAATGTAATCCTAGTGGGGCCACAATGTAATCCTAGCCGACCTAACAATAATAATTTAAGGGCACAATAATATCAATATGGGGGTTACAGGGGTAAAATAATAACAATAAGGGGGTTACACTAACAACAATAAGGGACTATACTAGTAATATAGGGACCTAACAAGATCTGCGTTATTTTAGGGAGTTGCAGGGGTAGTTGCAGTGGTTGTTTTGGGAGGTAATTTTTTCAGTGGAGGAGCCATTATTTCATCTGGAGGATCTATTGGAGAAGAGCTGTAGGTTCCTACATCAACTTCAGCCATACCTTCTCATTTTTGTTATTGGAGCATATCGTTAGCCCTAGGGCTGTAGCTTACATTGGCACATTGTGTGCATTTTTCGGAAACCCTCTTGGGTTGTATTGGAAAGCTGATCTAGTGCCCAGATATGTATGTTTAGATTCTATTGGGGCCTATATCAGTATTTTTATATCATTGTATCATATCTAGCTGTAGTTATGCATAATATGTCTGCGTTGTAGTTTCTCTCCAACATTTTGTATTGTGACAACAGCTCATATTTGGGAGTGCTTGCTTA
This sequence comes from Pinus albicaulis, assembly GCA_034641835.2. NCBI lineage: Eukaryota > Viridiplantae > Streptophyta > Pinopsida > Pinales > Pinaceae > Pinus > Pinus albicaulis. The sequence goes on along the minus strand of CM076583.1, from coordinate 519,572,401 downwards.
TGGGAGGCTTGTTTCCTCATTGTATATGATCTATGCCTCACTATTTTGTATTGATTTTCTACTCTAATACATAATTTTATGACTCCATATTGGTCTCATGTTTTCATATGTTAAATATTTTCCGCTGCTTTCATTTTTTGAGCTATATTGCTGCTTTCCCCATTTGGGAATATTACAATGCTCCACTTCCTTCCGCTTCTTATTTATCACTAGGAGTTCTAATGTTTGTTCTTGTCTCCCATCTCTGCCATTTGTGTTTTTATATGCCTATGCCCCGCCACCTGTCTTTTGGCTTTCTGCAACTGTGACAACTCCCTGCCTACCTTGATTGCATTTTTCCACCTGTCCTTCGGCTCTCCGCAACTCCAAAAATGAAAATCCCCAACAATATGATATCTTTCTCCCTCGAATAATATTCTCCTTACTTTGGCCACATCCTTCTTCCACTTAGCAAGATTTTAGGCATCAGATGCTTTGGGTTTTGCTACATCTAACTTGATGTATTCTAGCAGCCCATTGCCATTCAACATTGCCTCCATGCGGTCCTTCCATGCCACAAAGTTTGTGGTTCCTTCCAAAGCATACTAAGGTTTGATTCCATTGAAATCTATCTTCACAGTGCTATAGAAGAACCTATAAAACTAATCTTCAAATTAGAACCTTTTGCAAAGACAACTTCAAAATATCTTCTCTATTGTGAATCTAGCTCTGATACCAGGTAGAAATTAATGTGTAGATTCTAAAATACTCATGAAATTTACGAAATCACAAGACTAGAAGCTACTATGTTGATCTTCAAAATCATATTCATGATCAATAACATAAATCATTAACATGCACCAAGATTCAACACCCATAAAAAAATATTTATCTAGGGGAAAACAATTTCTCAAAGCACCTTAATATTTGTATTGCATTAATCAAAGAATATGTATGAATATAATATGCTTGCTCAATATTGAGCAAAACCTGCACCTATATCTTCTGTCCTCTGCCTGACTAACTGAAAATTACTAATACTTAGCCAAATTTTCAAGCCTCCAAGATCTTATTTCCTTGTGTTTTTCATTGAGGACTTAACACCTATTTTTTATGGAAATTCCTCAATTGGATTGCAAAATTCCTGTAGGCCCATCCTTTGACCACATGCACCACCTGTACATGAACTTGTACTAGTTTAAAACTAATAGTAAACTTCCCATGAACTCCAATCTCAACTAGGTAACTCAAACTATATGCATGCATCAATTATTTTGGGTTGATTGATCAATTAACTAGATGACCACTGAGTGTGACTAAAGTTACACTGCATAGCTTGACCTTCCACTAGTTTCTCCAACAGTTGAAACTAGTTTAACTAATAATAACTCAACTTAACTGAATAAATTAGAAATCAATCATACTAAACTGAACTCAAGTGTCTCCAACTCGAATTAACTAGGTTAATTGAGTAACAAGAGCCATGTCACCTCAGTTAACTACCTCCAAGTATTCTGCTGAAATTGAAATTGAAATTTAAATCTAGTTTGACCAAGGAAAAGTCAAAACTAGATTTTCATGCTACATATTCAACATCTCCATTATGGGAGTAGTTCACTTTGGTAAAGATAACTATCATCAGTGGTTCCAAAAGATAAAAAACACCTTTATTTTCAATAAGTTGTGGACAGGAGTTTGTGAAGGAGAAGGAGACAATGCACTTGGAAAACCCACTTCAAATAAGGAGCTTGTCATTTGGGAAAACAAGAACAACAAGGCCTATGCCTTGATTGCAACATCAAAAAATGAAGAGGTGAGTCGTCACATTTCACCATTTTCAAATACTTTTTAATCCTTGAAGAAGTTGAAGGAATTATACGACTCACACTATGAACTTGAAGTTATTCAATTGGATGATCAAGTTACTCAATATTGAGTTAAAAAATGATGACCCTCTTTCCTTAACATCATAAATAAGATCCATTATGCATGACATAAAATAAACTGGTGTTGAAATAGATGTTCCTCTCATAGCCTATGTCAAGGCACTACATCCCACTTACTCACATTATCTTGAGTCATTGAAAGCATGTGGTAGAATTAGGGAGATTTCCCTTGAATCCCTTGAGAGGAAGTTTAATGAAAGAGAAAAGGATTTTGGGAAGAAGACAACTCCTCGGTCTTTTGACAAATTTGTCTACCTTGAAAAGAAAGAGAATAATCATGCACAATATTATTCTATAGGAAGAGGTAGCCAAGAGGAAGAGGAAGGAAGAATTTTAGAGGTAGGGGAGCAGAAATTTCCAAGGAGAAAGGTATGATCTTCATTGCATATGATGCAATAAAGATGTACATGATTCTTCCACATGAAATCTACCTTGAGAAAGAATCGAGCAGGAAATAAATGAAGAAAAGGGTAAAAAACATGGTAAAAGGAAAGGAAAAGCACCTAAGACCACTCATTATGCTGTGGCAGATTGCAACATTAGAGTATCTAAATACTTATTCAATGGTTCACTTGCTTCGTGGAAATATGCTTGGTTGCTTGATTCAGGAGAAAATTTCCACATGAATTTCAGAAGATATTTATTTGAAGAATTCACTGATAATGTTGATGGAGCAGTATACTTTGTAGGAAAGTCAAAAATCAAGTCATTAAGGCTTGGCACCATCAGGCTCAAAATTATTGGTCTTCTAAAGTTTCTTCTCAATGATGTTCTATACCACCCTGAGAGGAGGATAAAATTGTTGCATTTGGTCCACATCCACTAGAAAGGACACTCCATTCACATATTTTATGGCAACGTTGAGGTCAGAAAAGAAACAGATCACTCACTTGTCATGACTGGGATAGAAGAAGAAATACTTCTGAAGCTGCAAGGAACCTCTGCTCGTGCACAAAATGTTTTATACAATTCTCACTATGATGAAGGTACATTTCCATGAATTATTTTATGGCATGTTATATTTTGACACTTGAACTATAAAAAACTTCGATTGTTGAAGAAAATTGGTGTCACTAGTTTTCCTACAATTCATTGGAAACTTAAGCAATCTGATGCTTGTATCTTAGAAAAGCATAAAAAGTGGTATTTTCATGATTCTCATTTCAGAGCACATATAAAACATGAAATCATTCATTCTTATTTATGTGGCCTAATGCATGTTCCTTCTCCAAATGGAAATAAATATATGATGACATTTATTGATGACTACACTAGAATGTGTTGGTTTTATTTACGAAAGAAAAAATTTGAAGATTTTGAAACATTCAAGAACTTTCATGCATGGATTGAAAATGATGCACAATCTCATATTAGATCTATTTGTACTAACAATGGAAAATAATATACATCAAATTAATTTGAAAATTATATTTTCCAACATGGGATCAAACATCAAACAAATGTGCCTTATAATCCCCAACAAATTAGAGTAGCTGAAAGAATGAACAGGAAAATCTTAAATATGTTATGTTTGATGATGTTTTTCAAGAATGTTAAGCTATTTTTTTGGGATGATGTGGTTCTATGTGTTGTGTATATAACGAATAGGTGTCCATCTCATGCTATCAAAATCAATACTCATGAAATTTGGTATGGTCAAATTCCTTCGGTAAGTAATCTTATGGTTTTTGGTTCCACCTGTTATGCCTTGATACCCAAGGAACATAGAAACAAACTCGATGCAAGGATTCATAAATGTATCTTCTTGGGGTACTCAAATCCCTCCAAAGCATATTTTCATTATGATGAAGTTAATATGAAGTTTATAACATCTATAGGTGTGATGTTTCTTGAATCTTCCAATACTGACAATGTTGTTGATCAAAAACTTGATTGCTTGGATAGATTCGAACATGCAGAGTATTTTCAAGAGTTTGATAATGATATTCCACATTTTGAAGGGGGGATCCCTATATTAGATCAACCTATGGAATATCCTTCTAAAGCACTCTCTACCCCGCATGAAGCTCCAACCACTGATGACACTTTTAGTGATGTTATTGACAAAAGTAGGAGACTAAATCTTGATTCAGCAACATCTCAGTCAATTGAGGACCCAATACCATCTCAAAAATTTCCTCCAAAATCGATGACAAATACACGTGAAAGTGTTCATCCTGATGAGATTGGAAATATAGGAACAAGAAGCTCAACTAGACAAAATGGAGGTGATGTAGACATTTTTTATTCACCTGTTGATATGGATGCTTATTATGATTGTGAACTGATTTTTTATAAATATTTCGAACCAAATTCCTTCAAATAAGCCACTTCTCATGATGGATTGAAATAATTGATGCAAAAAAATATGATTCTTTGATAGAGAATGGAACCTGGAAGCTGGGTGATCCTCCATTGGGAACCAAACCAATAAGATGCAACTAGGCCTTCAAAAACAAGTATAAAGAAGATGGCTCACTCGAAAATTATAAATATAGTCTTGTGGAAAAAGGTTTTGCACAGAAGGAAGGGGTCGATTATGAGGATACTTTTTCCCCCATGGAGAAATTGTCTACCATCCAAACACTCTTTTCGTTAGCAGCTTAGAATGGTTGGAAATTCCATCAAATGGATGTAAAAATCACTTTTTTTAATGGGGATATTCCCAAACAGAAGGATTTGTTGTGAAGGGTCAGGAACACAAAGTAGGAAAACTTGTAAAATAATTGTATTTCCTTAAGCAAGCATCACGATCTTGGTACGAGAAATTAACTGAGCATCTTCTGAAACTCAATTTCAAACATTATGATCTTGATGATGCAACTTTATTTTTCAAGAAAGTTGGAAAAAAATTGTATATCTTGTGGTGTATGTAGATGATCTTTTGATGATATGGAATAATGAGAAATACATTGCATCCATGAAGAAATAAATGAGAAAAGGTTTTGGAATGACATATTTGGGCTATGTTCACTACTATCTTGGTATTGAAGTAAATCAACGTCTGAAGTTTATATTCGTCTCTCAAAAGAAGTACATTGTAGATATGGTGAACATGTTTGGCCTGGATAACTGAAATAATTTGACTACTCCAATGGAATATAACTTAAATCTCATATCCACTAAAGAAAACGAATTTGAGGATGCAACAAAGTATAGAAAAATTGTAGGAAGCCTTAACTACATGACTACTACCAGACCAAACATTTCATTTGTTGTTGGAATCCTCTCCAGGTTCATGGAAAAGCATTTTGAGGGCCATTGGTCGGCTACAAAAAGAGTTCTAAAGTACTTAAAGAGAACTCAAGACTTTGGTCTCAAGTATACACAGTTGGGTGACTTCAGCTTGATTGGATACTCCGATTCAAATTTTGATGGAGATAAAGAGGCTGGAGTATATACTCCAGGTTATGTTATGAGTCTTGGATTAGGAGTTGTCTCCTAGAGGTCACACAAACATTCAGTTCTAATAGATTCCACATCTAAGGCTAAATATGTCGAAATTGCTGAAGAAATGAAGGAAATTATGTGGCTCATGAAAATTCCAGAATATTTGTGGGAGAAACAAGTGCATTCAACTCCTCTTTTCATTGACAACAAATATGCAATAAATTTTGCCAAGAACCCAAAGTTCCATGATCGATCCAAGCACATTAATACAAAATATCATCTGATTTGACATCATGTTGAGGCCAATACAATCCACCTACGACATTTTTCCACAAATGAGAAGATTGTAGACATATTCACTAAAGTTCTTGGAAGGGAAAAGTTTTAAAGATTCAAAATGATGCTTGGGCTCACCAACATCCCTTCAGATTAAGGAGGGAAATCTTGACACATAATCCAAAATGATTGGGATTATTGTAAATAGTTCTGGTTATGCATTAGAGAAAACCAAGAGACCTTGGAATTGGAATCCAAAGAGTCTCTCCACTCATGAATATATTAATTATTTGGATAATGAAATGAAAACGTTATTCATGGAGTTGTCCTCGTAGCCTGACATATTTAATTAGAATATTTAGGAAGTTACATGAAGAAGCATTATTCATTGCGAGAAGTTTTGGCGAGGAATGTTATTCATTGGATCAAAATGTTGTGTAGAAACCTTGGATATGTCGTAGATGTCAAAAATTGTGGACGCATGACTTATCATTGCTTTATGTTTCATTCTTCTTAAGCTCCTAAGAAATCGATCGATTTGTAGTGTCGAAGGTGACCTTTCGTTCGATGCATTAGAGAAGAACAATGAGAATTCTTGTCAGTTGTTTTAAATTGTGAGAAATATTTCCTCTACGTGCCTTTTGCATGTTCTTGACTATGATTTTGTGAAGGTTATCTGTGTTTGGGTTATTGAATATTTTATAATTCCATTTGATACATCAATAGATTGAGATTCAATTTTGGTGTATGTGATTTCAGTTTTTTTAGGGGAAAGGTTTTCAAACATTGTTTTGGGCACTCAGATTCATGGTATTTTGAATGAAATATGTCTTAGTTTGAATTATAGATACAAGGCTTGGTCGGCCTCAAATTTCATCTTCTTGGAAAATTTTAAGCATATCTTGTGAATTAAAGAGAGGGGCCCTATCATTTGAATTTTCAATCAAATTAAGTCTTTTATGGGTTGTTTATATTTAACTAAAGGTGTATGGTTTAATCACTATAGGAGATAAATTTCCGAGCATATTTGAGCATTTATGGTTGCCTGTGGTGAAGTAAATAGATAGGATTTGATCAGCCAGAGGATTTCAAATTTTGAGCAAATCTAAGTATTTTTTGGTTGCTAGTAATTGCAAGCATCGAAGCTTGAAAATTCATGTTAGGCATTGCCCAGGCCATTGAACTTGCCCCCTTCTCCAAAATGGAATTCATTTGACTTGGTAAATGATGATGACAATAGCGACCTGTTAGTGTTTTTGAACACCCTCACCTCTACAGAGACCATGCATGGATCCATTTTAGAGTTAGTTCTAGGTGAAGAAAAGAAGAATGCTTCTAGTATCTGTGATAGACAGTGGGCGATTTATGAATCTTTCATTTATAAAAAATAGAATGATATTATTAAAATTAATGAAAGGACTATGTAATTAGTTATTGTATTTGAACAAGCACTCAAGCATTGAGGTAAAGCTAGTATTCGATCTTGTTTTGTATATGCATACTTGTTAATATCGGTGGAAAGAGAAGCATTAGTGTACAACATTATTGAAACCTCCCTCCCTTTCATTGTGATCACCCCCAAAACTCACGTTAAAATATGTTATTACACTAGTAAAAAATGGCTAAGTAGTCACTAAAACTAAAATTTGCATATAAACAATCATTTTTCAGTCGGTGACCAATAGTAGCTAATTTATAGTATCTTATAACATGACCAACTTTTAGTCGTATTTAGCTTATTCATATTTTATCATGTAGTAGTATATTTAGTCATTAATTGTCAAAATTAATGACCAAATAAACAACAAAATATACTACTACATGATCACCAGAGAAAACCAATTAATGACCAAAGAAATATGACCAAAACATTGGTCGCGTTATAAGATACTATAAATTAGATACTAATAGTCATATATATGCAAATTTTAGTCATCATTTGAAACCAATTAATGACTAGAGAAATATGACTAAATTTCGGTCATGTTATACGATATTGTAAATTAGCTACCAGTAGTCGTATATATATGAAATTTAGTCATCATTTGTAGTCACAAATTTATCATTTACAATAGTCATTTATCTTTTTTTGGTAATTTCATATTCATTATATAAACTACCGATTTAGTAGTTTATATTCATTTCACTTGCTTTCATTAATAACCATTATAAACGACTAATTTAGTCATTGTATATTCATTTTATTTGTGTTCATCATTAATCAATATAAACTACTAATTTAGTAATATTATATTGATTTTATGTGTTCATTATTAATCAAAATAAATTAATTTGTATGATTTTGCGACTAAAGTAAAAAATGTCATACAATGTGCATGTTCATCTAATATGAAAACACAAAGTTACATATATTAATTACAATACTAAACAATATCAAGTACAACTATAAATAATTTCAACCACATAAATTATATTATATGAAATGTCAAGTATTACAATATGAGTTTCCAACTTAATATTGGTTGGACCACAATTTACACATGAAATATTGTTTCATCACTTCAAAACATTATCTTTATGTTGTCTAGGCATTGCAGGTGAATTCGCCAACTCTAAAAACTTGACCATCAGTTTGTATGTGTGTGTCTCGTGCAAGATATTGACTTTAGGGGTATCATTAGACCAGTGCTCTTCTTTCTTTCTTTCTGCATTTGACGCTCCAGTGTTATTGTTCTCCTCTTTCTTCAATTTTTTCTTCTCACCATCCATACTCAATTATTTTTCTGAAAATGAAAAATGATACAATGTAAGGTATAAGACATGAAAAAAAATAAACACTAGAATATAAGCTAAAGTAGACTATAAATTATTTATACGACATATACCTCAACATCAGCAATGTTAATGCTATTTTCCCCATAAAAACAAGAAACTTTAATTTTTCTTCATTTAGGATATAGTGGCCACTATGTAGCTAGATGAATTGTATAAAAAAAGCAAATAAAACATCACCATAGAAAATAACAATGTTGGCTTGAAGGGTCCTGACCCAGGTTCAAAGGTTAAGGTTTGCCAACAAACCCCTATACTACTGGCCCTTTCGGAAATAACCTACTTGCGCAGGCCAAGGTCTCACCCGAAGTAGTATGGGAGGGTGTTGGAACCAGGTTTCTGCACCCTGGGAGTGAGTAGGTAATTAAGGCAGATCTGCATTCACAACTTATCGGATTCGCACAGAGCTGGTCTACTCGTAGGATTTTAACAGTATAATTAGTTATTAACATAACAGAGTTATTTCCATTCATATATCTAGTTAGAACCTTCACATCCACATGTGTATCAACAATTATCAGCACATAATATCATAAACGCAGCTATAGATACATTCACAACAAAAATAGATAGCGCAGATATAATCGTAGCTTAAACAGATACCATAGATTGGCATCAACAGTAACCACAATAGATACAGATAGCACAAAGATACTTCAAATATATTCCGCATACATTAGTATCCAAAACCTAGTTACAACCAAAACCAGCCCACGCACATAGCCTAGCGGGGTTCGCCAACCCACGTGCCCATGGCATGGGGACTATCTTCACTGAGACGGTCTCCTGCGAAATGGTTCATGACGGCAGCTTATGGATCCTGGATCCATAAGCTGCCGTCATGAACCAGGGCAAGCAGTTGGCACACAAGTTTTTCGGTGATATTGTAGTGGCCAAAGTGAGGCATCTGCAACAGATTTCCCCTGGCCCCAAGTAAGTCTTTACGTGCAGGTGAACCAGAGGTTCAAACAATAATATCATCATTTTGTGACATTATTCCCGATCCTCGAATGACCCCTTATGTGTGTCCCACCACCTTGCAAGGGTTCTGCGCATGGCTAAATTAAGGGCCCACAATCTTCTCTCCCATGGGACTTCAGCTTCAAATGCTCGCAAAAACTCTCTAATACTACCAGAACCATCAAAGTAGGGCATTTCTCTTACCTCTGAGGAGATACACTGAAAGTTCTTTGTAATTCTGAGACATAGGAGTTAAGCAGTTGAGCCAGACTTTGGAGAGTGTCACTGCTGCTACAGAAAGCCCAACTTCACAAAAGTTGTTGGAGATAGCCCATAATGCTGCTGTGTAAAGTGAAGGAGTGCTGCCCCTGCTGGTTAATGCAATCAAGTAGCTTCAGGCGAAGATGAAAAACCCATGGCCACAGTGACTTAGGATGAGTCACATGATTGTGTTGGGGGCCTGTTGGAGAGGGGCTCCCTAAGCTGCAAATTTTGTATATTTTGGTGTTAATTAGTCTTACGTAGGAGTTTTGGGATGGGTCAAAGCCCCGAATGTTTTGAAATGGGTCAAAGGGCAGACCTAGGGTCCGCAAACCATGGTTTGCGGACCATAGGATAGCTTAGGCCATGTCTATATAAATAGATGGATAGTTTGAGTCTAACGTTAGGCATGAATTAAGACTGATGCTACGTGTGAACTGTTAGATCTGTTTTGGGTTGTTTTGGGTAAGGACTGTTTCTAGTTGTGTGCGCGGAGATCCTCAGTCCTACTGTGAGCGGACCCCGCTAGGCTGTGTGCGCGGGTTGGTTGAATGGGGTGAAAAAAATACGGAGTAATGGGTCCATCTGTTCATTCACGCCTTAGGGCCAATCCCAATAGCATAGTACTTAGAAACATAACTACATCAGTGCCTCTGCCACTAGGAAACCTTGAAGGATGAGTTTGTAGGAACGTTTAGATTGGTAGGCAGAACGAAGGCACTCGACAAGGCTCTCTAGGATACTGATGCCTTGGTATTTGATGAATCACGCCTATATGCAGCACATAGGGCACTGACATGGGAGACATAGATGCAGGATATTTTCAATTGTCACAATCTGTTAGTAGAGGAATGTGGTGAAGACCTGCGAAATGTATCTATCCCGGAGTCAGAGGGAGAGCGCGCAATTGTTGGACCTCTGCTGCAGACCGTCGATGTCACTAAGCCTCTAAATTTGTGTGAATTCAACATTGGGACAGAAGAGAAAGCTAAGCTAGCTAAAATAGGGCACTACTGGGATGAAGATACTATTGGAAGAGTCACGAAACTCTTCACTGAATACCAGGACCTATTCCCGATGAAATTCTCAGAACTCAAGGGAATTACAGGCGACCTAGGGGTCATGCGCATCACTCTATTGGGTGTGGAGCCTGATTATCTTGTTTATTTTGTATCACAGCATTTGACCCTTGTACCTTAATGGGGTGGCAACGCTGTCAGTAATTAAATGCTTCCTGGGGGGTCTGGGGGGGGGGGGGGGCAGCTGCGACTATATGGAGCCCCCCCTTGGCGGGGGGTTTCGGGGGAAACACCCCTGAAGCTAAAAACAAATGTAAAATTTCCTTGTAAAAGTATAGTAATTTCTAGTCAATCTAGGCCATTCATTAGGCGGATGATCTGATTGTAGAAGTTATGTTTAGTTTAGGGTTTTTTTCCCTAGAAGGAACCCCTTCGCTTGTATTAGGGTATTGTATTACGGTTGTGTAATTTATGTGTATTCTCAGAGCCAGAAATAGATATGGAGATTGTGAGAGAGAACAGAGGATATTTCCGTGGATCTGTTGTAGGTTGTGTCTCTTCATTTTGATGGATAACAGAAAGTAAGGACTGGCTATTCGGGGTGGATGTAGCCAAAACTGGGTGAACCATGTATATTTGTGTCTCTTTGGTTTTATGTGTTTTGTGTGCTTGTGTTTTCCGAATATTTTATGTGTTGCATTGCTCTGTAATATATAATTTTATAAAAACTGGTTTCAGAGTCAAAGGTCTGTTTGGATGATAAACTCGCAGGAAAGAAGGGTTCCTGGTTCGAGTGGGGGCAATGGCGGAAGATGGTAAATTTAGGGTCGAGAAATTTAACGGCAAAAAATTCCTGCTATGGAAGATGCATATGGAAGATTATCTGTATCAGAAATATCTGTACCTACGATTGAGTAGAAAAAAAAAAGAATCCAACGGCTATGACAGATGAAAAATGGGAGATTCTCGACAAGAAGGCACCTTAATAAGACATCTGTTGTGCCTCGTGAAATTCCGTAGCCTTCAATAATTTGAAGGAAACAACAACAGAGGGTTTGATGCAGACGTTGGCGAAACTATATGAAAAACCCTCGGCCTCAAACAAGGTATTTCTTATGAAACGACTATTTAATATCAAGATATCAGAAGGTGGATCTGTTGCAGACCATTTAAATGAATTTAATACAATTACCAGTCAGTTAAGTTCTATAGGGGTAAAATTTGATGATGAAGTTAGAGCTCTGTTATTCTTGTGCTCATTTCCAGAGAGTTGGAATGGTTTAGTAATGGCCATTAGTAACTCTGTCTCTGGATCTAGTACTTTAAAGTTTGATGATGTTGTTAATGCTATCCTTAGCGAGGAAATGCGACGGAAAAGCTCCGATGAGACATCAGGTAATGCTTTGAGTGCAGAGTCTAGGGGAAGAATAATGGAAAGAGGAAAGAGCTTGGGATATCATAGTAAATCAAGGAAAGGCAGATCCAAGTCCAGATCGGGGATAGTGTGCTGGAATTGCGGAAATAAAGGACACCTAAAGAAAGACTGTATATCTTGGAAGGGAAAAGAAGGAAACACACAGCAAGAAAACAATCATGAAGCAAATGTGACAGGTGATGTGTCACAAGATTCTTTGATTATTTTTTTCGAAAATTTTACTGATTCTTGGGTTGTAGATTCAGGGGCTTCATTCCATGCCACACCTGATAAGAAATATTTTCATGACTATGTTCAAGGAGATTTTGGACAAGTTCGTTTGGGTGATGATAAACCCCGTAAAATTGTTGGAATGGGTAAAGTTCTTGTAAAACAACAGAATGGAAACCAATGGCTACTAAAGGAGGTAAGGCATGTTCCAGATCTGAAGAAAAATCTGATTTCAACAGGGCAGTTAGGCAGTGAAGGTTGTGTGACAACTTTCACAGATAAAACTTGGAAGGTCACCAAAGGAGCCCCGGTAATAGCAAAAGGCGAAAAGGTTGGTACATTGTATTTATGCAATGGTATTTCTAACTCTGTTAATGCTTTAACTTCCAAAGGAGCAGATGCAGCATTATGGCATCATAGGCTCGGACACATGAGTGAGAAGGGAATGAAGATTCTCCACTCAAGAAATTTGTTGCCAGGTTTGAAGAATGTTGATTTGGATTTCTGTGAGAATTTCATTTATGGAAAACAGAAGAGAGTCAGATTTCTCAGAGTTGGGAAAGAAAAGAAGAGCGAAAAATTGGAGCTTGTGCATACAGATGTATGGGGACCTGCTCAGGTATCATCTCTCGGTGGCTCTCATTATTATGTTACTTTTATTGATGACGCAACTAGAAAAACATGGATTTATTGTATTCAGAATAAATCTGATGTATTTGATACTTTCAAGAAATGGAAAGCTTTGGTTGAGATTTAGACAGGAAAGAAGTTGAAGTGTCTCAGATCAGACAATGGAGGTGAATATTGCAGCAAAGATTTTGATAGGTACTGTTCAGAGCATGGAATTCGTAGAGAGAAGACAGTTCCAAGAACACCACAAGAAAATGGTGTGTCAGAAAGGATGAACAGAACAATCGTGGAGCGTGCAAGGTGCATGAGATTGCATGCAGGATTGCCTTTACAATTTTGGGCAGATGCTGTAGATACTTTTGTTTATCTAATAAACAGAGGGCCTTCAAGTTCCTTAGATGGTGGTATTCCAGAGGAAGCATGGACAGGTAAAAAGGTAAACTACTCTTTTTTAAAGCCTTTTGGTTGTGAGGCCTTTGTCCATGTTAATAAAGAAAATAGAACAAATTTTGAGGCAAAATCAAATAAATGTACCTTTATTGGATATGGTGTTAATGATTTTCATTATCGCTTATATGATTATGAAAATCACAAAATCATTAGGAGCAAAGATGTAGTATTCAATGAAAATGTCTTGTATAAGAATCATTTGCAGGAAAAGAAACAAGAAAAAGAAAACAAAGAATAAACACTTCTTGATGAGATCACAGAAAAAGAAAAGGTGCCGAAAAATAATAACAATCAATAGGGACTTGGTAAAACAAAAATAAAAACTTCAAGGAGCCTTGGCGAATACATGGCGAC